>OY720642.1:93257925-93928289 GCA_963169105.1 Ceriagrion tenellum
ACCCGACTGTTCATTTCTAACCAAAGATTTTTCCATCTTTCACCTCACGCATGATAGAGACCCGAATAAAAGAATACAAGAGGTGTATTAGGCTGTTCCATCCGGAAAAATCTGCCTTTTCTGAACATAGCCTATCAGAAGACTATATAATCTCCTTTGATGATGCTCAACTGGTCTCCAAAGCCAAAGGGTATTGGGAACGTCCACTGAAAGAAGCCATTTAAATCAGGCTGGGAAATAATTCTTTTATTCCTTGGGACTCTGAGTAAATCCTAAGCAGGGAATGGAAACCGTTAATTCAAAAACTAACGGAAAAAAGGAGACAACAATGCTCTCCCAATTAGACAGCTATAGAATCTTAGACAGAATGTCCTGGGAATCATTGCTCTGAAGACGATGGAGGAGTATTCCATCGAAACGTCGGCAGCAGCCAAAATCCTTACTCGGATGGAAACCCGAGAACAATTAATATGTTTTAACCCTATGTTACTAGTCCAATTAGTGGCATAATTTATTTTAATTTTTCAATTTATTCATCAATTTTATAGGTACCTTACTTTTTAATTAAAACTAATAAATTTAAACGCCACCAAATGGAATGCGAATCTCAAATAGCACTCGAATTTCCGTGTCTGTGTCCAAAGAGGGACGGTTTAGTTCCATGGTGACCAATATCAGATGCGATAATATGGCGGTCACACCAAATGTTTATCGTTGTATTTCTCCGCCCCGTGATTACCGAGTTCCTCCAAAACGCGGAAACCTGGGAGGGGCTGGGTCCGGGTCGCTGGCCCGCTTGCCCGGCTCAAAGGACTTAATACGGTGCTGTGCAAAATGTGACGTTTAACGCATACAATACACAAGACGTCACCGCTAATAGTGAGCTAAAGGTTGCACTAGTTTATCATAATGTAATGATTAATGTGTAGCAAGTGTCATAGATTGAGATGTTATTTATTCACAATGTGGTTTTAAAACGCCTTTATGAGGCTTGCTACTTTAACCCTCTATGGACGATCGAGTCAAATTTATTACGTTTTTAAAATCGTGGAAATAAGCTATAATCGTGGAAATCGCTTTCTAAGAGGCTTTTCTATTTAGTTGCTGCGCTAGACAGAATTTTATCGCTTCGGATTAAGTGGGTAGAAGGTTGCTTCTCTTTCGGCGGTCTGTCAAGCAATTTGAATAGATGAATGCGTGACGCTAGTCACTGACAATGGCGCGCCTGGTGGAGTTCTGAAATAAATAATTTCAGCTGTCATATGAAGAAAAAATTGGGAAAATTGAAAAAAGGTACATTATGAAGGTAATTTGGAAGTATACCTTGTGTAAATAATATTATGTAAAGTATTATTTTCAATGAAATGTATGCAAGTACGTCGCATTTCAAAATAAATGTTATGATCGAATGAATTGCATTTTTTTAAATGCTTAAATAGAACTTTTAAAAATTAATAGAGTAGCAGTATTTTTTTCATGCTGATATTTCATAATTCCATACAAAGAGAGTTATATACTCTTTCAAATCCATGAAACAGCTGAAAATGGTGATGGAGCATGATTCACTGGTAGCTCGTTAACGTTCGATGGCGATACCTAAAATTGTGTCCTACCGTGAAGAACAATCAGTTATAGTCAAACCATCGCATTCGAGTTTAACAAGCAGATTTCGTGTCGCATATGTTGGACTGGTATATTGACGAGAATATTGGTTTCTCATTTCGAAGTCCCCAGTGAGAGAGATGTTTCACTACAATCACGATCCCTACTTGGGTTCCGTGTGGAGAAAGCTCCAACTCAGTAATATTCAGTCCGTCGGATGGAACCTTGTACTGTAGACCTAATGTAAACAGCAAGCTAATGCCGAAGCCGAGTTTCTTTCTCTCCACACTATCCTACCCTTATCAGTCGACCTAATTTTCCTAAATGGCGGTAGCGACCACAGTCGTCGGTTTTCTCCCATGATAAATAACCTGCCATGGAAGAAAACTCTGGTTACTTTTTAAATAAAGCATTATTTCATTTTTATGAACATGCAACCGGTTTCGTCGACGGTGGCATGATAAAGGAATGAATAAATGAGCCAAGTTCGTTGCTCTGGAGAAGTGCTCTTTAAGAGGAAAGATAAAGAAAAATAACCAAAAATAAACTCCTCTAACTATGAAACAGTTATAAATATGTCTCCGTGGAGGCAAAAATTGTGGGAGGATTATTCAGAAGTAAAGAGTCTAAATCTAATAATTAACTCCATGAAAATTTGAAATACATTTGAGGTAAGCCAAGTTACTTGTTACCAAGAGATACGTGTAGCCTAAAAGGTCTAAGTCAGCAGAGTATGTTTCCTTCGTACGTGTATAACAATTTTCCTGTAGAGGTAAACTGCCATTGTGAAAGAGTAAGAACGCAATAAAAATCTTACCTTAAAAGATTTACCTGCAACGATGCTAATTATCATTCGATATCTTACGATAGTCCTTTTAGTGTGCGTGGCTTTGCTTCGTGAAAACTCTCGGCTTTTCCTTTTACTCGGGCGGACGTAAGTGGGAGTGGAGGGGGAATGCGGTTATACCTCCCAATCGATTGGATATCCGCGCTTTCATTTGTACGCCAATACTAATTAAGGCGAAACATTCAATTTGTGCTCCTCCCGGTCCCAGTTATGCTAAAAAGAGAATCTTATTTCCGTCATTATGGTTGCCCTTGAGGAAAACATGCTATTACCGTTTTTTTATTTTCAAGACCATATTTTGTGAGTCCATTATTCTGTGTGAGATCATATATCTCTCTCCTTTGAAGAATATTTCCAGTTCTCAGACCTTATCAGGATGCTGTTGGAGTTCAGTTTTGATTAACGAGTCCCGCTTTAACGATATTCCGTGTTATCCGAGGGTTAGATGCGTATGTTTTGGCTACAACAGGCTAGGGACCTCATTCAGAAACGACTGACTCGGATGGACCATGGAAAATCAGTTGATGTTATTTCCTATTACTCTCAACTTTTAAATGCTCTATTAGAAATATTTGAGGCTCATTATTGGTCGTTCAATCCTAAAATTGGTTGACTGCAGCCTTCCACCCTTCCCTATCTAATACTATGTTTCCTTTCTTCCTGGAAGCTCTTCCTATGTACTTCTCTCTCTATTTGGTACATGCACTTGCTCCTGGGTCTTCCTCTTGCGACTTTTCCTTCTACTTCACTTTCAATCATGTTTTTTACAAACCCACTGTGCCTCAGGGTGTATCCAATCCATCTGGTTCTTCTTTTCTGTATAGTGCTCCATATGTTCTTTTCCTATTCTACTCTTCTGCACACTTCATCATTTTTTATTTTGTCCGTCGATTTATCTTCAACATCCTCCTCCAGCACCAGTTTTAGAAGGCTCCCAGTCTTTTCCGATCACCTTTTCCAATGGTCCGTGCTTCCGATCCATAGAGTGCCACGCTCCATACGAATGTTTTCACTACTGTTTTCTGGTTTGTAGTCTCTTCTTCTTTGAGCAGTTGCCTTTTTCCAACAGCAGTTGTCTTTTTCCAATGAATGCCTACTTGGCTTGAGCTATTCCTCGCTTGATATCGGTACTTCTTTCGTCCCACGTGATGGTACTTCCGAGATAGATGAAGTAATCCACTTACTCTGATTTCTTCTCTCTGTATGACTTCCGTATTCAGCGTATTCTCTCTTATGCATTGCAGGATTTTAGTCTTCACCTTCTTTATTTACTGTTTTATTGCTGAAGAACTTGGCCCATTGCATTTAGTAAACTTTGAAGAGATCATCGAAATTTCCTGCTACGACTGCGATATTGTCTGTGAAGCGCGACATGTTTATCTTTCCTGTTTATCTTGATTCTGATCAGTCCGATTTCCTGTGCTTTTCTTATTGCTTCCTCCAAGTTTTTGTTGAACTTTGCTGGTAAGAGGTTGCACTTGTCTTGCCTTGTCTTGCTTCTTTGCCAATTTCAATGTTATGACGTTATAAGTTCGTCACTGAAGAGGCTCAGAAAGTCCGTGACCATGCCGGATAATCCACAGGTCAGCTCACGCAAACGGATATCCGACTTTGGCAGTTTTCATTAAATTTGGAAATAATGGAACAGTTTGAAATTTAATAACTTACAAAGTAAAATGCGGCAAATTATGAAAATATATTGTCGTCACCGTTCATGTTTGATTACAGGCCTTCCGCGTTTTCCGAGTTTTCACCTCTGTCCCTAGTTCCTCGTCAAATCCCGACAGCACCGTACAGCAGCCGCTAGATGCTTACTCTCTTTAGCTCCTGCCAACATTCGGCCAACCGTCATCGACTATCATCAATCAAAGATTGGTTTGCTACAGCTTTTCATCTCATTCTCTTTTTGCCACTTAACCTTTCTCTTAAAAATTCGCAAATTTTGAATACCTCATTATTTTTAGGATATCCAATCCTTGATCTTTCTCGGTAATTCTTCCCATTCTATTCTCCTTTGATAATTATTTTTAGGTTGCTGCAATATTTCAGAATGTGTCAACCAATAGATAATTGCAATTTAGCCTTACAGTTTTTTTTCCCTAAAACGCATTTTCCTCCCAGCTTTTCCATGTAGTTCCTCATCGGTGTGTCTTCCCGTCCTAGTGAGCTCCATTATCCTTCTCAAACTCCACGTTGCCATTCATTTCTATTCTTTCCGCTCTTTTGCTGCTATGTCATTGCAGATTTTTGAACACGACTTTTCTAACGATAGCGTTTAATTAACGCTTCCTCTTCTTTTGGTGTGCCCATGGGGTAAAAGGGAAAAGTCATCGAGAGAATTGTGAATTTCGGTCTTATATCTCCCCCATAATTATTCCATTATTTGTCATTCTTTTGCAACTTCCAAACTTCCCCTTTGAGGGAAACAACATTCGAATGCATCTTCTATGCTTGTCAACTATCTAAGGATTAAAACATTTAAATTAAGCTTTGGTAAAACTGGTTATATAATACAACTGTGCCTTCTCACGCAACCTTTCCGTGACACTAGATCAGCGGGTGGCTAATTTTTTATTCACCTCGTATAGTAACCTTTCCTCCCTACCTTGCGTTTACACCGTGAACATTAGAGCTGCAAGATAACTTACTCGTTCAGTGTTTAAATTGTCTATGAATTGCCATCGCTGAAATGAAAATTCATGGATGTAGTCCAAAAATGGCAGTCGGGTAATTTTTGACCCACTGTCGTCTTAGAGGTTTCAACTGCCAGATTTATTGTATTTTCGAGCCTCCTTCACTCTATTGGTATTCTCTGTGTAGTATGCATTAAGGTTTTAGTTACGATGGATGATGTAGATAATGCAGAACTTATAGGCACTTGCCAGTGAGTATTATAGGTCAAGGAAGGTAAATTTTGCGTGTATCAGCATGAAGCGTGACCGTAAGTCTCAAGCGGTGGAATTTTAGTGTTCCAAAGTCTCTTTGGTTCACCAATCACCTTTTCTGACAAATAATACTCTAAGCTCACAGTTGCCCACACTTATGCAATATCTATAATACAAAGGAATCAATCTATTTGCAAAACAAAGGCATTGAGCATATGATAATTAAAATCGGTGAAATGCAAAAGTCAAACATGGAAGCTCTTAAGCACACCAGCTTAAAAAAACTTTTGGGGACACAATATGCTATTTTTTTAACCTTGAAATTTTTCTAATAATTATCTCCAAATAAAAATATTGTGCGTCATTTTAGCTCCAAAATTAATAAAAAAAAATTCTTACTTACTTATTGGTTATCCAATGAGACCACTATATTTCTTTCATTTTATTCAACAATGACGTAAGAGAATGACAAGTCATTTGTGACACATCCACGGTTCCTAAGGGATAATATTTTTGCTGCTCTGGTATTTAAACCTAGTTTTCTAAAACCACTTTCGGAATACCGTTTTTCTCATTTGCATACAATGGGTAACTTTAATTTTATTTTTTTAAAGTATAGAACTCTTCTGTGGAAATATCAGACATGATATTGACTGGTTGAACCTTGTAGTTATTGCAGTACTTACTGAAGTTGACGCATTAAACTTGAATAACTAAATTCGAGGATCATTTGAGCGTTTCTTGTAAAAAATATTTCACGCCTTTTGACTCGGGAATTTGGCTACTTGTTGCGTTTTTGGCGTAAGTGAGAGGGCTGAGCTGAGTTTCCGGACCGAGACCTGTGGAGAAATTTCGTCTTTTTCTCCCAAAGTTCCACCGACCACGCAATGGATAAGCTCGTTGTCCTTGGATTACGTAGGGGGTGGGAGTTTTCCATCCTTTTAACACGAGCGTGATCCCTTGCCTAAGTGAGCGTAGATGTGTCTTATCCTTAATGTTAATGCGATGCGGAAGTCATCTCCATTCGTCTTCACTGCCATTTTTGGCACATTTTCCAGCCGGAGAAGCGAGAGCTCGGGGGGGGGGGGAACTTTTTTAAAGCGGCACACCCGAGGCTGCCATTCAGCTTTCCCTTCGCACGAAAATGTTCGCGCTCATAAAATTCCCGTTTTAATCTCATTGCAGAGGTAACGCGCCTTCCGTCAGAGGTCTGTCGCGCTGTCCATCGCATTGCCCAATAAAACTCCCCCAGTTATTCTACGGCATTTTAGGTTTTCGTCCCTAAATTTCTGGACGAGGGAAATATTCATTTTTTAAAAATAGAAATCACAATGGTAGGTGTATAAGGTAGTGCGAGCGAGATAGTTCCCTAATCATAACAGATACCACATTCTATATATAGGTTTTAATTCATCAACTGTGGGACTCGCGAATTAAATATTGCATAATTAATGGTGTAATGGGATTGTTTTACATTACAGAAATTGTAAGTAATCAAATGACAATATCTAATTAAGTCTTTAACTTGACTCATTTTTTTCACGCGGTACGTTTGAAACTCCATCAAAACGGAAGGTTTATTGTGATCCTGAAGAATTTACTGCACTGACAATGTGATAAATTTCTGAATAGACGAGAAAACACACAAACTACTCACTGTTGATTTTGTGACGAGATCTAAATGTAGGAAATGCCTCATTTTTGATATAAGGTCTCTTTTGAGTGCATACACGTACCACTTTCCATGTAAAAGGGCTGGTATATGTTGAAAATATCTGGGAAAGTAATGTGGTAAGGGGTTGAATTTGGGATGTCAATGAAAGGGTGATATATTTTTCTTTAAAATGAGACCAAACTCATTGATTTCTAGGTAAAATGATATTTCGCTCAAACTGCCTTAACCCTTAACTACTATCGTGGTTTTTGGCCACGTACTCACTATACTCGGGTCTTTTTTGATCCGATTTCTCGAATTGCTCGTTAACAACAACCGTCACCGCACTGTCTCAAGTTTAACTGGCCTGCTCCCCATCTCCCCTAGGATTACATTGTACTCCCCAAGGTTGCTGCGAGCGGCCGTTTTACGACTACAAAAAAAGAACAAATTCAAAAAAGACGGGTCTTTTTGACCGGTCGTCTTATCGTCTTGTCAAAAAGACCCGAAGATCGCAGTTAAGGGTTAACTCGGCAGAAAATACGGCAATATTTCGATTGTGTGGTCTATCCAGGAAAATGATGGAATAGGATTTATCCTGGCGAAGGTACTTTTGTTGAAACCTGCTTCCTCCATGTGCGAAATTTCACAGGGGAAAAATTATCCACCTTGACTCGAACCCGGATCCCTCGATTTCCGGCCGAGTGCTTTAGCCAGTTAAGTTTCCGAGGCGTCCTCCCCTGTGAATGTTTGCGGACCTAACGGGACAAGATGGAATAGACTGCCGGGAATACTACACGACTAACAGTCCAAGTGCGCTAAGCGCCACATCCCGAGAGGTAAAGCCAGAACTTAGAACACTAAGAGGTGTTCGCTCGTCTTGACCGATTTTGGGTACACTGGTAATAGCCAATGATAATTTCACGGGGTCACTTGCAATGCACAAATGTGCGAAATTCCACAGCGGAAAAAGGCATCTGCCTTGACCAGGGCTCGAACCGGGATCCCTCGATTTCCAACCGAGTGCTTTCGGGCTTTACCTCTCAGGGTGTTGCGCTTAGCCCGGCAGTCTCATCCATATTGTCCCGTAAAGTCCACGAACATCAACTCGGGAAGAAGGTAGCTTAACTGTCTGAAAGCACTGACCCGGAAATCGAGGATCCGGGTTCGCGTCCCGGTCAAGGCGGATGATTTTTCCTCTGTGGAATTCCGCAGGTTTATTCATTGCGGGTGACACCGTAAAGTTATCCGTGGCTAGTCCTGGTGTACTCAAAATCGATCTGCTTCTTCCTTATATTCCGTCCTTTGTTTACCCCAAAGTTCCGTTCACATTTTTGCCTTAACACTTTCAAGTGGTTTTACCGAGAAAGGGCATACTATTTGTCATTTTGTGCATATTATGGATTTATTAAAAGTATCTATCGGCTAAGGTAGGTTAGGTTGAATGTCAGAGAATCTCCTCCCGGTTTTCTACATTTTCAGGGGCCTATCTCGCTCTAGTATATCCTTTTTCGTCTCAGCATACGATCTACCCTTCTTCATCCCGTCCACAAAACCTATTCTCCTTCTTCCCCTTCGCCGCTTGCCCTACATCCTTCCCTCCATCGCATTCTTGAGCAATCCATTATTACATCCTACAACCACCTACTCTGCCGATCTCGAATTTCATTATGAAATTTCCATTCCTCGCCCACCATCTCCAGCACTTCCTCGTTAGTCTTCCTCTCCGTCCACCTCACCTTCTCAATATCCACATGTCAAATATCTGCAGCCTATTCTTGTCCTCCTGTCTGAGGGTCCAAGGTTCTGCCCCGTACAACACTACGCTCCATGTCAAGCTCTTCACCGGCCTCTTCTTCACATACATATGTAAAAATATACCCTCCATTAGATTTGAAAAAAAAGGTATTGCCTTTCCGCGCTATTGATTTAGTAGATTGCACTTTAAATGTATTAGTTATCAATGGGAGAATGGGGCAACATGTCGAAAATTAGTATTTCTCTTTCTAATATACATGCCATTTTCGTGGACCACGGTTTCTCAGAAGCAAAAAGTTCAGGGAAATTGATTGAAAATAAAATAGATACATGTTATCGTCGTACGTTTGAGTTATCGACTAGCTACTGCGAAAATACATGTCATAATGTGTTAATTCCATATAAATGATGCTTAAGCCGGCGCACAGTGGTCTGAGAACCTACTTCAGCGGTCAAAAATGATTTTTTTCAAAAAGTAGAATTTATGTCATAGATGTCCTTGGAATTAAAAAAATGATTAATTCGTTATAAACCAAATGAGATTTCATCCTTTGATGACCCTTGTCCGAATAATACAGACGGACATCTCGGGAATCAGCGCCACCACTTATATAACACTAATAGTCATACATCTACATCTACATAATACCCTGTGAGCTGCCGCCAGAGCGTGTGGCAGGGGGTGGTAGGTCACAAGCCGTGTAAAGATGTAAGTTTTTGGGAGGTGAAATGGTGACATGTACTATTGGAGTGTATTTAGTGAAGCCCAGTTTTTATTTTGGTCGCTAATTGTGCGCGGATAGGACGAGTTTTTGTACCTATCTGTTCGGCAGTGTATCTCTCTTATTTTATCGCATCTGTTAGACATACAATATAATATGCCGACTGACATGTATTGTTTCATTTAGGACATATTGATATGATAAAACTTTATTTGAAGCCACTTAAACTCTTTAAGAATGTTAACAGACCACTGTTTCTCAGCTCAGACTGCTCAGATGAAGCGCGAGAATGAGCTACTAGCGACAGCACCGCTTCCCGCGCTTCGAGATAAAAGTGCCAATAGCTTAAAAAATGGCACTAAAGAGCACATAACTCTTGTTTCTTCCTTTAGACAAAGGCTTTCATTAGCCCTAGCTTACTGTCTCATCACAAGGTTTTTTAAACGCCTAATGATGCCAGTAAGGTACATAGGGTAGCCCCATTTAAGAATATCTTGCCGTTGTCCCTTAAAAACGACAAGAAGAGACGATTTGGCAGAGTAGAAATGTATTGTAGGGTAGTAAATGAAGTGTTAAGTGCACAGTTATTTAGACAGTGTACTTTACTGTAAAAATTCATAATTGTAAAACCAATATATATCTTTTTTAATGGCCAATGACCTAGTAAAGTTTTTACATCATTCGTTAGTAGTAATCTTACTTTATTATGCTACTTAAATCCAGGTAGGCAATAGAGCATGTCTGAAATTAAAGTTCCTCCTTAACAGTGCGCTCTTTTTGTTTTTCATTACATTCCCTGGTCTCCGGATGATTATGATGGCTGCTTTATGATAATTGACATTGACGTGCTTTCGTCTGGGAGAATAGACGTAGATAAGTAGATAAGATGTAAATTGTAGATATATATTCATTCACCTTGGGAGAAAAGTGACCATGGAGGCATCAATCAGACATTTGCTTTATCAACTCTCACCCGTGTATTGTTACCTGTGTGTTAAGGTGATAAGAATTAAGCGACGTGGTAAAAGGGCATAACAACTGGTTTCCAGCTAAATATTCCTGTTAGTTTCAGGAGGAATAGTTGGTTTACACTCTAACCTAATAAATTAATGATCAGCATTTCAATTTTCGGTAGTTTGAGTGAGATTGTTCCCTAGTCATAATAGAGACCATATTTGAAATATACGTTTTAATTTTAGTAGCTATAGGAAGCATGAATTAAATACTGCATTATTAATAGTGTAATAATATACTTGTATGTGACTGAAATTCTAAATAATCAAATAGAAATATCCACGAAAATCGTTCATTTGGCTCATTTTTTCACGCGGTACGTTCAAAACTCCGACACAACGGAAGGTTTGTTGCGATTCTGAAAAAAAAACACTGCGGCGACAATATGATTTATTTTTAAAAAATAGTTGAGAGGACGTACTAACTACACTGTTAATTTTTTGACATGATCTAGGGGTTAGAAATCCCTCATGTTTTAAATAAGCCCTCTCTAGAGTGCGTAACCTACCATTTCCCATTTAAAATGGCTGGTATTATTTGTCAAAAATCTCGGAATGTAGTGCGTTAAGGGGCTAATATTTCGGTAACTTAGGAAGAGTAAGATATTTTTCATTAAACTGAGATAAAATTCATTGATAGGTGAAATGACATTTTGCTCAAACGACCGTAGCACTAGAGGTACCGAACTTTACAGTATACCTATTAGGACCGACAGGGGTCAGTTTTACTCCTTTGAAATAATTTGATTTATAAAGGAATTATGTGGTTTTTGCTATCGTAATTCGCAAAAAATAACGTTCACTTGCCTGATTGTCTATTATGTTTAAACATAAGGCAAGAAAACTCCATTTTTTAATTATAAAACTCGAATTAAAGAGGGGAAAGATAGCCTGGGGTCAAAATGACCCCTCTTGTACCAATAGGTCGAAGGTAATGTTCGTAAAAAACTATTGCTGCAATGAGGTTTTTACTTGCACATTGTGTTTTTCTGCTATAAATATTAAAAGTCAGGCAATATGCAAGAGTGGGGACAGCTATGTTAGAAGTAAATTTGGCTTGTTAAAATAAAAGTGGCTCGTCAAAAAAAGAGGTCAAATGACACCTTTCGTACTTCTTGTATTAAAATGCATCTTCATTTCTTGGCTCTTTCATGGCATGGCACTCTTTTCGCGTAAAATTTCAATGGTTTGATCCGTTTGAGGATTAATTTAACAAATGAGTGGGGAAGAAATAAAGTTTTACATCCTCCAATGTGCCTGCAAAGTAGCTACCTGCGGTCTTTGGGTTAATATTTCAAAGTATCCGTGAATTCCTGCCGTGGCGAGTCTAGCCTCACTCCTGCTAGGAGGGTGGGATGAAAATTCCTGCTCTTCCAGGGGTCTCAAGTACGGTCGGGTCGCAGTTCATATTTCATGCCTCCTTAAGAATGCTTGAAGTAAAACCTAATATTACATGGGCAACTTTATACGCGGAGGAATGGTTAAAACTTGCGTCATTCCGGGCACCTTTTTCGCTTAACAACGTCATAAAGGCCGAGCTCCGGCTCTCTCGAGAACTTATGGATAAAGTTTATTCGCAGCGTTTTTCAAGTATCTAAAAAGATAGGGAGAAAATTCCAACCTTGGGTGTACGCAAATAAACTCGGCGTCGTCGAAATTCATACATTCTCGTGTTGCTCTAGTGTCAAATGGCTCTCTCGACGAATCGAAGCCATTAGCCGTGTGTTGGTCATCGTGGGGCTATTTCTACGGTATCGGTCGCATCAACGGACCCTCCACATTAACGACCCGACCGTCCAAATAGAGCGGCGCTCTACGGGGTCCGCGAGAACCCAACTCCTCTCCCCCATCCCGGAGTTTTTAAACTTTTACGACTGTTTTCCCATTATGGAAATGCACGGGCCAAAAGCCGTGTTTACCATGAGGAATTCCATACCGCCCATTCCTGGAAATACCTGCGACTTTCACAGCTATATGCATTGAATTTCATCTCTATTGACAATATATTTTCAATGCCAGTCATTTTCAGCGCTCAAACAAGCACAACTTTCTTAGATACACGCATTGAATTTTACCTCTTTCCTTACTAATGTACAAAAATGTAATGGTGTATGTCTGTATGTTGCTCCATCACGCAAATACTACTGGGCCGATTGATCTAAAATTTGGCATATAGATAGAAAACATATCTCGTTGTAACGTAGGCTATATTAAAAATCCCTCAGTGCTCCCAAAGACTTGTTCTTTGTACCTGGACTTGTACATTGTACCGAGTCAATGCTTAGCAAGGACCGTTGGTCCTTGCTATTTTATTCTTTGTATCTATCTAAAAATCATGTTTTAAACTTAAAATTTTCACATTTTTCTCTGAAATCAACAATAGCATATTTCCTTGACAGCCAGATTTTCAAATGATATTCACGCCTCTATAATTTTAATATTACATTTTCCTGCAGGCCCTTGATGGCACATAGAAAATCTGTATGATAAGGGCCCAGAGTCTCAAGGGCCCCATGATAGATTGCTTCGGGGATAATCGATAAACCCAATGCATATTTACAACAAATATACTGTTCAGTGTTTATTCTCTAAGTAGCTCTGATAGACAGTATTCTTCAGACTTTGCGGTTTTCTCATAAAGTAAGTTCAATGTTTTTTTCACACCCATTGAATCTCAACTGGTTCCTTCCGCTAGTTGACAATATATTTCCAATGTCAATCATTATCAGCGCTCTAACTCAAGCACGACTTTCATAGATGTACGCATTGAATTTCATCTCTATTGACTATATATTTCCAGTGTCTATCACTTTCAGCGCTCTAACTCCAGTTCTTCAACTACTGCTATCTCAGGGCGATATAATGTTCAGTCAGCTGTCCGTACATTGTTACATTATATGTTGTTAGTAATTTTTCATATTATATAAATGTTCTATTCATGATTTAGTACACTGTAACAACTATTGTACGAGCACATCAATTTATCAACGGTATATTGTTGGATTGACGGAAACGTATGTATTGGATGTTGTAATCATGAATTCAGTCCCTGTGTATATTTTTCATAGTGCTCATCTTTTTTGTCCCGATTGGTGATTGATTGATTCGTGGGATATCGTAGAAATCATTACTTCCCGCTCTGTTTCCGGGAGGAATGAAATTCCCATCCATTCACAGAAATTTTGATGGTTTTGTACTCATCCCCGTATCCTGGGAAAACAATGACTGGAGATCGGTCAAGTGCCTCCTACAGCCAACTAAAACAGCAAAATATGTTAAATTAAACTTATTTGCATTTTAACATAGATATTAAAGTTTTTAAAATAATGAGTGAATGGATCAATCATTTAATATTTTATGCCGTATCTACATGTGTACGATTTCTTCAAAAAGTAATTTCAGTTTCAATTCGGGAATACTGAGTCCTATTTAATGACAAAATTGTAGTCGATCGTGATAAATGTAATGATTTTTAAACTATCCAGGTTGTTTTATTACCTAATGTACGATGCTTTTACTAATGGTAACAAAAACTGACTGGGATTTCATAACGAAATAACCAGCAATTTGTTCTACTTAGATAGTTTGCTAAACTCTTAGTAATGGTGATAGCATGTAAAAAATTATTTGAGCATAAACGTAAAACATAGACTCAAACCCTATAAAAATATAACTAAGTTTGAACGGAGTCATGTTGGGCTTTGGCTGGATAAGTATATTTTACAGCGAAGTTGTTGCGTAAACGTTAAGAAAACCTCAGCAATGAAAGAATCAAATTGATACCTTCTGTTTATTTGGGCCATAATCACTCTGTTTAAGGTAGTTTGAGCGAAATATCATTTTTCCCAGAAGTTAATGAATTTTGTTTCATTTTAAAGAATAATATCTCACATTTTCAAAGATACCAAATTAGCAGTTCCTTACCAAACTACTTTCCCAGATTTTTGCCGAAAAATAACGGCCTTTTTACATGGGAAATGGTACGTCTATGAACTCCATAAAAACCTTATTTTAAAAGATGAGGAATATCTTACACCTAGATCTCGTAAAACAAATTTACAGTATGTAATTTGTATATATTCTCAACTATTTTTTAAGGTTAATCATATTGTCACCGCAGTAATTTCTTCGGGATCAAGAAAAACCTTCCATTTTGAAGTTTTAAACGTACCGCGCGAATAAATAAGTCAAGTTAAAGAATTATTTCGATAGTTTCATTTAATTACTTAGAATTACTGTTGTATAAAACCATATTAGTTCTCCAATATTAGTACAATTTTTAATTCATGTGTCCCTCAGCTGGTGAAATTAAAATGGATAATTCGAATATCTCTCGGTCTCTATTATGACTAAGGAACTCTATCGCTCAAAAACCTTAACGCCCTCGGGATTAGGGGCACTCGCTATTAAATTCCGGTCGACCTCTATGTGAAAACTTGTTTTTCTTTGTATTTCATTTTGCGTCATTTATGCGCATAAAAATGCCTCCCTCTATTTGTAACACTGAAGACACTTGGCAGCGTATCCCGATTGCTTCGCCCACTCTAGGACTTCGCTGTTATTTGTCGGTTATTGTTATTGTCACTATAACTGATGAACTATGAAAATCAGATATAGAAGATTATAACGATAATTATCGAGAATTCGCGAGGACTGCGATTTTCCGGTCTCGATTACCGATTTTAGCATAATGTTGGGAAATTTGAAACCCTGTGAATACAACTCTGTGGCAACATGCAATTTTGGACGGAATGATTACCTCAGTAAATCTCTCTGGTTATAATAGCGGATTATAAGGATGGCCTGCTCCTTCATCAGGCCTTCGTTTATTTTATTAATCGATAAAATACAAATTATTGATGGCTATGACATACGAATTACTGGATCGCGAATTATTTAAAACGTGTTAGGTTCTCAATATTCATCCCTCGATATTTCACTTGTTGAATCAGAATATTTCCGTCGAATAAAAAAATAATTCTGCATTAACTAAAATGGAAAATAAAAAAACACTCTTACTTCCATTTCCTCAATACTGCTTAGAAAATTTCTCGATTTCCACCAAGATTCTCGCTTCTAGACATATCATATGTGGATAATCATGTCTCTGATGATAATCTGCATGGATGAGGAAAGGTCTTAAGTTCGTTGTATACTTAAGGCTGAGTTAAATCTTCTCTTTTTCACGATTAAAACGCAGTATTTTAAATCCCTCATTTGCATTAACATGGAATTGAACGGATAGCTGGGATAGTAACTAAATTTTACTGTTATTCTTTCAATACGTATATTTATTTAATGTTTCTCTAGATTTCCCTTTTTAATTTTATTATGTGTTAGTGCATCACGTCATGCCAATTCATCCCTAACGGTCAATTCACCAATAAGGTGAATTGTTCCGAAAGCAAATAAAACATTATTATCATTATATGCATTATTTACAGCTAAAAAGAGTGTTACTGACGTTGTATTGACACGAAAAATCTTGTTAGTCTTATTAAGCTGTGAATTTCAAGTTTTAATGTGATTTCAGTGCTGGGAGTTAATGCAGTATTTTCAACAAGGTGGATAAACGAATAGGAAAGCCGAAAAAAGAGATGGGGAAAACTCCCAACTCGACTTGGGCTTGAATAACTGCACGGAGACCTCACGTTTATTCATATACAAATATACGATAGCGGAGAGAGAGAGAGGAAAGAACACATCTGATCGCAGAAATGGATTCAACCGAGAGCCACAGCGAATAGCACAGACAGTCCCGTCTTCATTTTTCTCCCTTTGGTTCACAGACGCTGCTGTTTGCTGGCTGTGTGCTTTGCGCGCCCTCCCCCCCTTCCACCACTTCCTCTTCCCCCTCTTTGCCCATCTTGGGAAAGAAAGTGAAAAGTTTCTTCATTTTTATTCTTACCTCCCCCTGCCCCTCATCCCCTTTTCGATCCACTTCGGGGAAAGATGAGCTCTCGAGTTGGCCGAGAGAAAGCGCGTCGGGAGGGCGGGAGATGGGGAAGTTGTGCCGAGGGGAAGGGTTGTGGAGCGTTAGGCACTCCCGATGAAAGGGCCAAAGTAGGAGAGAGGTTGGATGGCGTAAGTCGGAGAGATAGAAGGGGTTAGGACGTGGAGGATGCGTGGGGAAGATAGGGGAAGGACTCAAAGTGGGGGGAAAGGGTACAGAAGGAAGGATGGGGATTTATAAGGAGCGGGAATAAAAAAACACAGCGGCATTGCAGTGCAGCGGCAGTCAGGGTGCATTACGCCTGCTTGCCAGGCACTGACGAACGCATTAACGTCGCTCGCAACAATCGCTATTTCGCCTCCGTGAGGCGGAATCAAGCTAGCGCATTCCAACCTGCCACATTTTCGGAATTAATGGTGAACTTATTATTTTTTTCTCCGCGCCGTGATAAAATTTTACTCACACTCCTTGGTTAACTGTAAATCTTCCCCGTTTTCTAGCCCCCGCGACTCGACCCCATTTCTACCTAACCGGTGGAAATTTCTCCACTTTTTACGACTTGCCGTTCCTATCATTTTTTTCCTGTTAAAGGGTGAATGTTTTTTTATGCCCCTTCCAAAAGCTATTATAGTACCTGTGAATAAAAATCCTATTCTATTTTATCATCCTGTATTATTGCATTATTATCACCGAGGTACTCCTGAGTATTTCATTTCCTTTGTCAGAATGAAGAGACATCAACTGTGAGGCGCATTTTTCAGTATTATCCCAGTTGGGAATTGAAATATCACGCCCAAAAACTTCTGTTTATTAGTTTCCTGGATGGATTCCGTAGCATGTTTCGCTCGAGGGTGGAAATGCGTGGGGATTTTCTCCTTCATTCTTTTGTGATCGTCTAAAATATTCAATAAAGACGTAAGAGAAGTGCATATGCGCTCATATAGTCTTTCGGTTTGCCATATCCAAGACGGTAGCTCTCGGAAGAGTGACTTCATAAAGATATCTCCGAGGCCTCTCGCTTCCTTACGGTTCTCCGCGATAAGATTCGCCGGGCCGGCTTCAATTTGAAGTTTCATGATCCCACCCTCGCGACTCCTCCTTGCAGTATTCATTCCGCGAGCGAAACGGGCCAGGCACGACTGACGTAAAACAAATGACGACTGGGCTCCGCCTTCATCGCCGTGCATGCTAGACGAGATATTGGCTGCTCTCTCTACGCTTAACGTTCCATACGCGGAAAAGGTTAAGACCTCACCGGGCTGTATAATTTGATGACCACCCTCTCCGAAGACTCACCTTTTCCTCGCTTTGAAAGTGAAGGACGTGTGTGCGTCGGTCCCACTCATATCTTGGCCGGAGTAAATTTTAGATTAGAAGCGTGAAGTTGCAGGGCCCGTAGACCTTGCAGCGGAAACCCTCTCGTCTCTTTCTGCTCACCTTATACTTCACTCCCCGCGCGTGTCTCTGGGATCTCAATTCACAGTGCGCAGTTTGTTTCCCTTTAAAATCTCAATTCGCAGTGTATTGTTGTCGCCTCTTTAAAGCATCATTTCGCACTGCGACACTACTTCCCTGCACGTGAACCCCTCAGCTCATTTGCAAGTTGTACTTAAACTCAACCTAGCATTTCAATTAGGCATCCCATTTACTGGATGGAGGCAATCTCGGTCTGGCTGCGAAGAGGTTTGGAAAAATTGGGACTAAATGAATTTCCTCTCGTCTTTAACGATGTTCAGTCAATCATTTTTCGTGCATTGTGTGCTTGTTTTGTATGTTCGCCAATGTAAAACCACTGGATACTATGACCAACAATGTATTTACGGTGCTACGAGAACCGTTGCTGCTATTTAGTGTTTTAAGAGCCACTTAATTAGATATTTCGTTTATACTGAATGACTGCATTTAATTGGCGACTAATTTGGAGTTGAAATTGTGAAGTTAGCGTGTAAAAATCTGGTGCTTTCCAATTAATGATATTGACTCAGATTTTGTGTCGAAATCACTATACAGGTGTCATGAACATGGTTTAGCTCTCCTGAAAAATTTTTTTCTGTTACCTACCACTCCCGACGCTCAAAATATATATTTCGTTACTGTGCCAATAAGTTTTAAACGCCCAAGAATGGTACGAAATGCAGCCTAAATTATTTCCATCATTTGATTACGCAATCGCTAACGTAATAGTAAGAAAACATTTTAATCGGTTGACGGTCATTATTAGGTTTTGCAAATGCTTCATAAGTATCTTCAGTAAAGGCTACTGAATGATTTACTAATTTTCCCAATGAGCTTCTAGAGCTAGTCTCGTATTGCGTTTTAATAAATGTGCTCTTTTAATGTTTATTTGAAAGTATAACGAGTACACAGCGTTGCCAAAAATATTATCTTACTAATGTGATGTTAAGTGTAGATTTTTCGAACTACTATAATCAGTGAAACGGCTCTTTTTACGGGTATTTGTAGGTAATTAGGTTATTATTACCAAATATATTAAGGTTTTTTCAACGTACTCCGATAGCTGGTTTTATACGGTGAGTTAAGGTACGTAGCCGAGGATTTATATAAAAATATGATCATAAAGCTCCGCATAAGTAAATATTCCTATTACTGCTGCATAATCAAATGTTTTACTGCAATCACTGTGCTGAAGCGACAAAAGCGAATCAATTTGATGAAAATTAATCGCGATTTATATGGCAACCACCTAGTCCTTCACATTTTAACCGATTGCGCTGTGAGCTTGATTCTTGTAAACTTAATATTACAAGACAGGATGTGACCAATATTTTGTATATGAGCTTCTATGGCAGGTTTCATATTGCGTTTTAAGAAATTTTCTCTTTTAATGGTTGTTTGAAAATAAAACGAGTACACAGCGTTACCAAATATATATATTCTTACGTATGTAACTTTAAGGGTAGATTTTCGAACTGTTATAACTTCGTGGGATTGTGGGAAGGTTTTGGTGCTAAAGAATGATATTTTTCTTAACCCTCTTTTTCAAATGCGAAGATTACTGGCTACGCACTTTGTACCCACTTCGTATTACAAGATAGATGCGTAGCCAATGGTTTGAGGATTAAGAGCGATGAAATTCTAGCGCGAAATTTTTATGCTTCCCAAATAATGCTAATCAATTTAATTTTTACTACTCAATCATCGCGAAAGTGTATCAAAATACTTTGAAATTAAATAAAAATAATTCTCTTTACCCAACCGTTCGGCAAAATACATTTACAGCAACACAATCACCTGACTTTCATTTTCAAAGTATAACGATTACTCCAAGTGATCAGGAATTATTTTAGATAGAAAACATTATAGATAAGTTTTAAAGGCATTATATAATAAAAAGGGTCTTGTACGAATAAGTGTAGAAATTTATCAAATGAATTTATTTCATCATAAATATTCACAATCCCCTCAAAGTGACGCCTGAGGTTTAAGTTTCGTATGTTTTACATAAGTCCGTGATGGCGACATTATAAGCCGTTGAAGGGTGTGTTTCAGGGCATTTTGAGGGCATTGGGTTAAAAAGGGAGTGAAATACGTGTTAAGATTTGAAGAAAAGACGGCGAAACGTAAATATGCGTTGGATGCGTCCCAAAATATCATTTGAGAACATTTGACGCCGCAATCATCTCGTAGGTGTCTCAAAAATGGTTTCTAAATGTTAATTTATTCATATGCAAAAGAGACATTTTAAATAAGAATAAAATAAGTACTAAAAATAAATTTATGGGTATCAAATAGTATCTAGCATTAATATGTATAATAAAACATCTGACACATTATTTCCGGTAACTCAATAAGCTACATTTATGCTTCCACAAAGAAAGGTGAGTTCTCGAAGCGACCAAGATTTATTCTTTAGATGTATGACAAAGGGTAAGTTTTTATAAGTATACTGGAATAGAAGGCAAATAAGATCAAAAGTGTAGATTTATTATGTGAGTAGCTTTCAGAATGAATATTCATAAAAGGGACAGAAAGCATAAAATCCAGAAAAAGTTATAGATTAAGGAAACTGCGAGAGTTATCCTACTAAAATGAATATTCATAGTTTCCACTACGTGACACATGTTACCACTTTGTATGACTTATGCCTTTGTTTAGGCGTATATCAGATTGAAAAAGTTTACATTCAATGGATATTGAAAAACTGTGTATCTAGGCGAGATGTTAAAAATAACTTGATCGTGGCAAGATGATTGTTGAATTCTGGCATGGAATTAAATGAGAAAATTGAGGTGGTCGTAATGCCTCCAATTATGGTGAAAATGCTTGTTACTTAAAATGAGTCCCTAATGGGCTTTTAAATGGAGTATTTCAGTGCATTGCGACACATTGTTTTATATAGAGACTCATATAGAGCCAGAGACTCGGAGGCTACACGCTAGCCATAGTCTGGTTGATTAATTGAGAACGGGTGTGTTTCAGAGTGACTCAGTGATTATTTACGCCCCATTTCATCTCTTCATCTACATCTACGAAATACCGTGCAAGCTACCAGTAGGGTGTGTGGCACGGGGTGATACCACACTAGGCATGAAGTCCTCACCCCAGCTGAAATCCAAACCGCGCACGTTCCACAGGAATGCCGGAAACGCAGGCCATAAGCAGTCGGGATAACAGTGCGCGGTGAGACCAGAAACTAGGAGAGTGCTGTGTACAAGAACATGCTACCATTCAGTGTGCTACTTAAGATACGACTACTGTTAATATTTACTGCGAGAGAGAAATAGTTCTACAAGGTACTAAATCATGCAAGAGATATATCATGCCTGAAATTGCATGCAACGTTAATTGCTAATATTAATGTTAAGATATTTGGAACAAGTGCAAAAGTCGACTTTACCTAGTCAGGATCAAAGTATCCTAGAACTGATCTATTGCTACTAGTGTAGTCCCTTATTGCAGGTGGAAAAAATGACATTTTAAATCTATTGGTTCGGCAGTGTATTTCCTTAAATGTATGCCTGTGATTGTTGCTACCATAATTGTTTGCCTCTAACAAAATATGCTGAACGTCCGGCAAACAACAGTCTACATCAAACTTTCGTGAAATATATATTTCCCATCGATCGGATAGAGATTCCCACCCTAATTCTCTCGACAATTTAGTAATACTGCTATGTTTATCGTAACGATTTATAACAAATCTAACTGCCCTCCACTGTATTAGATCTATATCACTAGGTCTGACATAAGCGATAAAATAACAGAGATGCATTGCCGATCAGATTGGTGCAAAAATTCGTTCTTTTGACTTACAATAAGTGAATGTAATAAAAACTGAGCTCCACTCAAAACACTACCACAATACACGTCTCCATTTCACGTCCCAAAACCTTATCCTTCACACCGTTACATGACTGGTGCCCTAATACAACTAAGGTTGTATGTAGAAATAGAAATGGCGAGTGATTGTTGGGAGTTGTCTTACACTCAAATTTGTCATATAAGTATATGGTACTACGCTCTGATGAATTACTGTTGTCATTATGTATTAATTTTATTGCCATTATCATAACAAGATGCTGGAAAATGAGATTGATGTAACTGCATTTATCACTTGTAAGTGTGAACAAAGACATTAGAGAATCAGGAAATAGTTCATGTTATTTACCCAATCCCATTAGGAAATAACAGTATGTAGATGTAGAAATGGCGAGTGAGGTGTACTTGTACGACGATTTGGAGAGGTTGGAATGCATGCGTTAAATGCTTTCCAAGTTTTGTTAATCCGTGAACTTTTGATGCCGGAATCGCCCCGCAGGTGTCGTCAAAATGTCTTTGAAATGCTGGGGGATTTATCGCGGCGTTTAACCCAACCGCCCGACTCTGCGGGGCGCCGATTTTCGCCTGTGCATCCAATCGGATGGTGCGCGCGCGCCGGGCTCTCCTTTCACGGGAAGTAATCATTCTTTCTCGCCGCGTCACACCTCGGCGGGCGGGCGGCGAATGTCGGGGGGAGTGGCGGGGTGGTTCATTAATTTTTCCCCGCGCTTTCAATATTAATGCGTGGGAACGGGGTGAGAAGGGAGATAAGGGGGGGACGGTGGATATTCAATCCCATTCCTACGCACAATGTGTCTGTGACGCCACCTCCTTCCTCAATTTCCCACCCTCAACCACTGCTCCAATCCCTAAACGGACCATTTTCGCTGAGAATTCTCCGCTAACCGGGAGATAGAGGTCGATTCCTCCTTTGGGACAAACTACGTCGGAATTCTCTCTCTTTATCGTCGGCGAGAGGCTTTGTGCGCCGGGACGGTAATGGGGTAATGATTGGACGTAAAACGTTGTTTCGTACCAAACATCAATGAAAGCGGTTAATGGTCCTAAAAATTTCGTTTTTATACATTTAATGTAATAGATTTTATATAAGTTTTTTCAAAGCTCCATGTTCACATTTTTTTCTTTTTTATCTCATTCTATAAATATTCCCTGCCCTTAGAATTCAGGGTACTTTATATTGCGCCGCCATGCGGCGATCGTCCCATTATGGTGCGTTCCATTCGTTAGAACAGGTGATTATCGCCGGCTGATGACTCGTACAGATAACCACCTTACGGACCAACGTACTTAACGATTGTTCTGTAAACGGGGCACTGCGTTACCCACATCCCCCTCACCAGGGCATCGCGATGAACAAGTAAAGAGCAATCGAGCGAAATAAAAAAAGACAGTATTCCTGTGGCATTTTAAGGCTTTAGAAATGTTTTTTTCTGCGACTTATCATCCTGCTTACTCATTAAAGTGGCATCAACTGCTTCTCCTTAATGATTGTAGTAAAACTTCATATATTCCACAGTTTTATAATTATGAGCACAACCGGTTTCAGCAGTTATGCCATCATCAGGTACACTCCTGCACCTGATGTGAGAGTGTACCTGATGATCGCGTAACTGCCTAAACCGGTTGTACTCATAATAATTAAACTGTGAAGACACAAATTTTGATCTACTAGCATATCTACCTTCCACCAAGTGAAACCTTCAGCTTTTGTATTTATCCTTAATTTTTGTCTTTTTTCATTCTCGTTTTCATTACCATATTCATTATTTCCGGTTTCTGCTTGCGATACCAGTACCACTGTTTAGTGTCAACGTTAGGAACTATGGATTACTATGGTACGAACGTGCATTTATTTACCGAATACAGTCTACCGTCGCGCGGACCATCGTACATGCCATGGTAGTGTAAGCGGGGCATGACAGTGCGTCCTTTCCGGAGGAGACCCAAGCGGGTGAAGGAAAAAATGTGTATTCGTTCTCTGCATATATTTTAGAAGAGAGTAGATAGCAACTTGACGCAAGAGAGTGATGCCAGTTCTTTCACGAAAAATAGTCCACCTAGCATGGCTTAGTACGAAATTCCTCCTTGAATTTAGTGAATAATACATTATATTTTTAAAATATTTTCCTTTTGCATTTTTCAAGATAAATCATGACGGTTCCGTGGAAATTCCACTATTACTACCTATATTTTCGGCGCATTAAGTCCTTAAATGATTCATTCATCTAATGGCTTCAATTCTATCGTAACCAATGCTACCGTACCGTTTGGTTCTACTTTCTTTCAAGTCTATTGCTTCTTGCTATCAGCTTCAGCTTATCTACTCGCAAGACGCACTGCATATGCACAAAACGTTACTTTTAGATGTTTCATTTCATTTAGTCGAGTGGAGATCGCGTACTACTTCTTTCAACAACCGGATAACGCCATTCGTAAACGGAAAGCGCCCTTTGTGTACCATTCTAGGCCATTATGAAGTGATGTGTTGTCTTTTCCGTACAATTCTCTAAGATATTTCGGGAAGTGTCAGCCTTACCGCGCTCTCGAGACCACTGAATGATAGACTGCGGAGTAGAGGCAGGAGATAGGGGTGGGTATCCAGACCCGTTCCTCTACAATTACCTGTGACGCCATCTCCCTCACCCTCCAAACTACGCATCAGTTTCTAAACGAACCATTTTCGTCGAGAGTTCTCCACAAATCTCTGAAGAACGGTCGATTTCTCCTCCGG
The DNA here is from genome assembly GCA_963169105.1 of Ceriagrion tenellum. Lineage (NCBI taxonomy): Eukaryota > Metazoa > Arthropoda > Insecta > Odonata > Coenagrionidae > Ceriagrion > Ceriagrion tenellum. Next base: position 93,282,392 of record OY720642.1, read on the forward strand.
GACACACTAGGGTGGATCCTTCATAACTGAACCTCTTCCTCGACGAAGAACTTTTATGAGGACTTCTTCCAACAGTATCAGGTGTGAGGTTAATGGCAAAGTGAAATTAACATTATAAAATTTAGTAATGAAGTCAGTGATTTTCCGCTTGAATTTATTATATGGGATCACAATTGTTCTGCGAGACTGATCTTGGTTGTATAACTAAATTCAGTAACCACTGTCCGCCTACATTGGATGTTTAATTAATTTATGCAGCCAAGACCAATCCTCCAGAACTGTCGTGTCTACGAATAAAGTGGTCAAAATCTACCCATATAAACTTGGATTTACTACTTACTTGTTTCAACGCCTTGACTTCAGCCCATACTAATCTACGAGCTCTGGTTAGGCCACAACTCGAATACGCCGTGAGCATTTGGGACCCTGGTCAGAAAGATTTAACCAAAATAATTAGTGAAATACAAAGAAAAGCTGTACGCTTCGTTAAAAACTGTAACGAGGGAACATATAGTGTTTCACAACTTTTACATGGATTAAGGTGGGAGTCCCTAGAAACTCGGAGGCTACACGCTAGGCTTAGCATGCTTGAGAAATTCAGAACTGGTATGTTTCCACAGCGCTAGGTTTTACGGAAGCGATAAAATAAGAGAGATGCATTGTCGAACAGATAAGTACAAGAATTTGTTCTTTCCGTGCGCAATAAGCGATCACAATAAAAATTGAGCTACACTCGATGCACTGACATAATACACGTCACCATTTCACCTCCCAAATCCTTATCCCTTACATATTTACACGGCTGGTGTCATAACCCCCCTACCGCATGCCCATGGAGTTATGTAGATGTACGAGGTACCGTGTAAGTTACCTTTGGAGAATGTAGCACGAAGCGATTCCTTAACAGGCATATACCGTTCGTCTCTGTTCAAATCAGAACCTTGTACGTTCCCTTGGATGTTGGCTCGAGCCAAAAAGCAGTCAGGAGTACACTAAGCAGACAAACCGAATACTAGTAGAGTGCTTCGTTGGCGGAAATGCTAACGTGTTGCACCCGGGTCAACATACCAACACTGACACTGACTTGCGCTACCATTACTGCTAACTCATGGCTACCAAGAGAAATAAATACATGCCGTAAGCACAATCGTGCCGGATATTTTAAGAGGGGTGAGGTGTTAGTAGTGATGATGTGTTTTTAACCACCAGTACGGAGTAAACTCTACCTAATGAGTGGAAAAATTCCTTAGAAGTAATCGATCTCAACTATAAAGGTCCCTCATTATACGCGGAAAAAATGACATTTCAAATATATGGGTTCTGCTATTTTCTTTATTATATGCCTGTAATCGTTTCTTCCGAGTAAAATATGCTGAAAGTCCGGCGAAAAATTCTCTACTTTTAGTTTGACTGTAAGATGTAACCCATACTTTTCCCTACGATAACTTACAGGTTCCCATCCTCATTCCTTAACAGTTCGATTGCATTGCTAAGTCTTGCATGATAAATTTTTCAAAACCAGCGGCTCTCCGCTGCCTGTAACTGATCATGATGCTATGGAGTAATACTACTTAATCAATTATAACTTTCTCGACCAATATAATATAGATAATTAGATTCTTGAATATTTGGTACCTTGAATAAATACCTGACTCTATGTCTCTTTGTTTTGTGTTGCAAAGTCCTGAGGGTGCCAATATATTTGGCGGAACGTTGGCTGTGAGTGAAATACATGAATGACTAAATATTCAATAATCTAATTATTAGATATGCTTCTAAATTGGTGGATAAGTATTGAGTCAAGAATCGCAGATAATCACGGTGCCCACTCGTAATTTTAGCACTAAATGCTTTATTTATTGCTCAATAGCCCGCACGACTTAGGCGTCCCTCATCATTTAAGGTTTTTAGGATGTTTTCTGCTGAAATTATTTGTATCTTGTGCCGTATTTCCAATTAATGTAAGTATACTCTTCTGAATGAGGTATTATCAGTCGTTATACCAATAAACGCTGCAGAAGATATTTTATTTTTAATAACTGTAGAGATATCTTTGAATATGGTCTAAATAGTGTTTTTTTTTAGAAAAATTTGAAATGGCTTCTCAGAGTATGTTCTATGAAAATTCAAATTTGTACTTATCAAGGTTTACAATATGCAGAAACCTGGCCCCATAAATTGAGTTCCTCTTCTATGCTACAACCCTACATTCAGTCAATCTTCAATGCTATTCGTGAAATCTGCTCTCTTCCCTCCGCTTTCCCTCTTAGCCTACATTCTTCCCTCTAAATTCAACTGATCCAGGCGTTATATTGTGGAGGTTCATCATTATAAGAAATGGCAATCACACTTTTCCGCAGATTTTAATTATAGTACACGAAGCGTTTCGACTCACGGAATCATCGAGGTATAAACATTTTCCTTAAAAAACACTAATTCGACCATGTTCTAGTGGCTATAGTCTTTTACCTGGTAATGACTTCGTGAGTATAAACACGATGTAAATTATAATTAAAATCTATGGAAAAGTGCTATTTTTGGTTCTTTTTATCCTCCCCTCTGTGACCACCTACAACATTCCTTGCCCCGCATCAGCTATTTCTTCCATGAACTCTATCTACCCTTATTTCCTATAGTAGCTTAACTCCTCTTTCTCTACCCCAAATACTTAATCTTTATTCTCTCATCCCGTCCATGTTAATTGTGTTAACCATGCCAATCTTAGTGTCAACCATATACTAGTTATCGATGGGCATTCCAGCTTTCCAATCTACCGAACCCCATTTTCATCAGGATTTCAACTAACTTTCCCAAAGTTGTCAGATTTTTGGCCGGTGAATTGATAACTATTATGATATAAAACAAGATATTTCACGAAATATTTATTCGAGTAATTTAACTTGAGTGCGTTCCACGTTTTCATTATACTATGGGCACTTATGGGATTATCTTTCCGATAGGTTAGATTAGGGCATTTCAAGCGCAAGGTAACCAGATATGCGATGTTTTTAAACTGAAACTAGGTATTTGAGAAATTGCCATCATGCAGAGAAAGCTTATCTCGAGTCAGTAGGTAACTTAAAAAAAAACTTTTCTACACTAATATTTTTTTTCGTTTCGAAAATTTTGTCGGGACTGCAATGCTCCCGAGCATTTACGTTCAAAGTGCAATAGGTCAGCCGATTTAGTCTTCATTTTATTTTATCAAACCGATTTTTTGTTGAATAAAAAATTCTCGGGCTTCTAGCCGAGTAAGATATTTTGTTGCTAACGTTTCGACGGATAACACTTCCATCGTCCTCAGAGCAGTAAATAAGTAAGTAGTAAGCAGATTACTGCTCTGAGGACGATGGAAGTGTTATCCGTCGAAACGTTAGCAACAAAAAATCTTACTCGGCTAGAAGCCCGAGAATTTTTTATTCTAATTATTCGCCGAGAAAGGACAAGATCTTACGATTTTTTGTTTATTCTCTCTACTTTTCCATAGGTAACAAATACATGTCACGTTGTTTTTTTGATAAATGAGAAAATCACATCAACTCTTTTGAATGAGCCCGTCGTTAACGTCTGGGCAAGGATAAAGTGAGCTATGGTGAAAACTTTATCCTAATGGAGATACACTGAAACTTACTGCAAGAAAAATTTTGGGCAACCGTTGACTTCATTTTTAGTTAAAGCCCTGTTGCATTTGGATGAGAAGTGAAAGATTTACGGTTTTCCAAACTTTAGTGACAGTAGGAACTACCGGCCGGTACTGGAAGTGGTCGCCGCATTGGTCGCTCATAGACCTATCACCCTATAAAGCGTTTAGTTTTATTATATGAGTAGGCCAAGGGACCGCAACTTGTGGGTTCAGTAAATTAGATAGTGAACATGGAAGGAATTCGGTGTTTTTCCCGAAATCGAGGGAGAAAATTTCACAAATGTGCGTCTATTTTATTAAAGTTATTCACACCGTGATTTAAGGTAGTTTGAGCGAGATATCATTTTACTTAAAAATAAAAGAATTTGGTCTCATTTTAAAGAAAAATATCTCACTCTTCTAATGGCACCAAAAATATAACCCCTTGTCACATTACTTTCGGAGATATTTGCCAAAAAATACCAGCCCTTTAACATGGGAAATGGTACGTGTATGCACTCCAGAGAGACGTTATTTACAAAATGAGGTATTTCTAACACTTAGATGTCGTAAAAAAACTAGAAGCGTGTAGTTTGTATGTTTTCTCAACTATATTTGAAAATTAATTATATAGTCACCGCAGTGGGTTCTTGGGTATCACAAAAATCCTTCTGTTTTGAAGGAGTTTCAAACGCACCGCGTGAAAAAAATGAGTCAAGTTAAAGACTTAATTAGATATTTTCTTTTTATTACTTACCATTTCTGTCATATCAAACTATATTATTGCACCATTAATAATTATACAATATTTAATTGATGTGTCCTACAACTGGTGAAATTAAAACGTATAATTCGGATATGGTCTCTATTATGACAAGGGAACCATCTCGCTCGGACTACCTTAACATAACTCCTTCTGCGTTTTTCACGTGGTTCAGTTTTTATTTGCAGTGAACTATAAATTGGTGTTTTTTTCTCTCTGATTTGGTCTACACACTTTTTTATTTACTTGAGTACTCTTAGCACAGCAGGCGATTTTCTCTCTCTCACTATCCAAAACTTATTCCCCTATTGTTTTTTCAAGACGTAGTTTTCCCCCGTTTCTTTTTGCCTTCGCCTCTGAAAGGTCGAAGAGAGTTTTGCGGAGACACCACTTCTTTATCATTCTTCCACGAGTTTCCCCCCTTTAGGACCCACAATTCCTGCCGATGAGCCATTAAATGGTTCGGAGATAAGGAGGTCTGTATGGCCCCCCTTAGTGCCGTATATCATCAGTCACAAGCCTATGAAAATGCGGATATAGAACAATGTAGAGAGCGAAACTAAACCTTCGAACCCTTTACGACTTGACAGCCAAAATTTCAGAAGTTACGGGCCGTCCAATTTTGGGATCCAGAGGAACACTATGGAATTGATCAAAATTCCGAGTCCTCCATTTAGCATTCTCAACGCTACTCCCTCACCGGGTTAAGGGCCTTTATACATACATACATACCAATCACGCCGTTCCCTACCGGGGTTGGCTCAGTCACAGAGTTTCACTCACAAACACACATTTGTACACCTAACTCTGCTTCAATAATTTTCTCCATACTGACCTATCCTTGCATACCTCTTTTGCCTCATTTACCCCTATACACTGCATTTATACACGTCCTCCTATTTTTAAGATTCCTAATATTCCTCCTAAAAATTTCCTCAACCATATTCAACCACAACTTTCTCGGCCTACCTCTCGTACCATTCATTTCACTCTGTTTCGATAGTCGCCTCTCATCCATTCTCTCAACATGGCAGGGCCTCTATTAGTAGTTAAAAAGAAGTAATGTGTCAAAATGATCTTCTAGCTGCATTTGAGAAAAATGAGTCCTTGAGACTTGTGGAACTGGTTTACTGGACATTGTTTAGAATAATTTGAAAAAATATTTTACTGGCCTGAAAGCTATACCTATCGTTTGCTGTTTACTTCCGTGGAAAAGTGCAGAAAATGCTCGGTCAACGCCACTGCGGCTGAAATAAGCATCCTGTAAAGACATACTCCGAAGAATGGAATTTCATATTCGGCAGTTTGAGCGATGTATCATTTCGCAAACCGTTCAAAGTATCTGCCCTCATTTTTAAGAATAATAATTTAACTTTCCAAGACTACCAAAATATAAATCCTTTGCCGCACTCTCTTTCAAAATATTTGCCAAAAATATTGACATTTCCCGCAGGAAATCTCACGGGTATACACTCCAGAGGGACTTTTAAAAAAATAAGGAGTCTAACGCGTACACTTCGTCAGAAATGTGTGAAGTGTAACAGAGTGTGGTTGGAATGGTTTATCAAATGTTTGATTAAATAAAAAAATTCACCGCCGCAGTGTCTTAACTGAATCGTATGAAACACATGATGGGAAGACGTTTTCACCGTGCGGCATGAAAACAATTATACTAGTCAATGACTTGTAAATGTATATTTAGTCAATTACTGAGTATTTCAGTCATTTGAAAAGAAGTCTTTGTGTGAGTTAAGTAAAGTTTACTTCATGCTTCTTACAGCTTTTGAAATTAAGGTATTTCTTAGCCTACCTCGCAGATCATAAAAAATCCCAAATATCAAAGTCAAAAACTCAACGTAATTTATCAACAATACATAAATTCATTCATTTTTAAGATTTCATATATTATGGATTTTTAAGAAATGTATCGACGTATTAAAACTTAGAAAAATAAAATTTCGACTGATTCATGCCATGTAGCCGTATTTTGAACGTGAGGCATGTTATTGCGCAGTTTGATGCACAGAAATTGCTAACACGCGGGCCCGAAATCCAGAGTAAGGGGAAATTTTCATATATTTTGTTCATGCATTTGCACAGTCATTCTTGCAAGCCCTAATTTTACAGGACGCAACTTTCACTGCGCGTCCACCCATACATCAGACCGGGCAGTAAAGTCCCATGTATAATACGGCCTTTACGGCACAAACGATTTCTGGTACAACTACATCTACATACTACCCTGCGAGCCACCGCATGAGCGAGTGGCAGGGGGGTTAGAACACCAGCCGTGTTAAGATGTAAGGGATAAGGTTTTGGAAGGTGAATGGTGACGTTTATTATGGGAGTGGAGCTCAGTTTTTATAATGGACGCTTAATGTGCGTGGTAAGAATGAGTTTTTGCACCTATCTGTTCGGCAGTGTATCTCTCTTATTTTATCGCTTTTTTCAGACGTAGAGATGTAGTAAGGCGTCATGACTATATTCTCTGTGTTACCCTAAAATATACCAGTTCTGAATTTCTCAAGCAAGCTAAGCTTAGCTGTGTAGCCTTCGAGTCTCAAGGGGCATCCATCTTAATCCCTCTAAAAGTTGAGAAACACTGTACGTTCGCTCGTATCAGTTTTTAATGAAGCGTACAGCTTTTCTTTGTATTTTGTTAATTTTTTTGTTAAATATTTATGACCAGGGTCCCAAATGCTCGCTCGCGTATTCGAAGTGTGGTCTAACCGTTCAAGAAAACCTTTTTAGCTAATTACATGCCCAATAATTGGTGAGTAGATGTGAATCTTGAAAATATGAATAGTTGAACGGGTATTTTACGATCATTATTCTCAGTCCAAGGATCACTTTGCCATTTCAATTTAACTGATTTTTTTGCCTTTTGTCTCTGCAGTGTAATGCTAACTACTCTGACACAATGATGGATTGGTGTATTACATGACATAGTATTCCTGGAGAAATGGGTTGTTTTCAGAAGCTTGTGGTGGAAATGACTTATGGGTTTGTTATATAAAATATATTCCGACGCTTAACCGTTTCTCTCTTTAAATGTTGTTTTGTTTTCAATTTTAACTTGTGGAAAATTGGAAATCGTGTGATTTTGTTGATATTCTCTGAATTCTAACGCATTGTCTACGGGTAGCAGATAACACGAAATTGAAGAACATACGTCAGCCTGATTTTATGGAATGGCCATGTATTATTTTTCAAAATTAACGGTGCAAATCGAAGAAGCGCGTAGGTAGGGTTAATCGAGGTACTCCACCGTCGACGAGGTGGTGTACAGTCAGCGGTCACAGGCAGTCGTATTCCCCGCGGAGCGCCTGCGTTTATCAGCGGCAGGGAATTGGAAAGTAGATGAGGCTAGGAGTCAGCTCCGCGGAGAACATCGGGGGATTCTGAGGAGCATCCAACGGCCCGCGAGGAGTCACCGATGCGGTGAAAGTGCGATAGTGTCGCCCCGGGAAGATCCCTTGCCACCATCCGCCACTCACCGAACGACGGAGAGGCGAGAAAACGACGCGTCCTATCACGGCCTTTATATCCACTCGAAGGGGGTGACGATCTCATTTCTCTCGGATTGACGATTTTCGACGCTCTTTTTTTCTGATCTTTTGATCGCCTGCGGGCGGAAGCAGAGAGCGTTCCTCGTGAAAGACGCCTCCGCCGAATTATGGCCGTAAAATTAAAAAAAGGGAGAAAATACATACAAGGAGTGGCCTCGCTCCACGATTTACTCCGCCATAAAATCAGCCCCATTCACCCGTGATCCAAAAGCGGTCTCTCCCCTGTAAAGATCCCCTCACTTCCGGCCGCCCACAAACTTTTTATTTTTCGCCGATCTCGGGAAGATACGTGACTTGGATTAATATCCTTTTCGCGCCGGCGAAATCTACGGCCTGGTCTAAACGCGAGGGCCTAACAAAGCTCTTAAGGTAGTTTGAGCGGAGAATCATTTCACCTAAAAATCAATGAATTTGGTCTAGTTTTGAAGGAAAATATTTCACGCTTCCAAAAACACCAAAATATCATCCCCTTACCGAACTACTTTCCGAGATTTTTGACATAAAATACCAGTACTTATACTTGGGAAATAGTATGTGTTTGCACTCCGGAGAGACATTGTATAAAAAATAAGGAATTGATAACGCCTAGATCTTGTCAAAAAATAAACTGTGAGCAGCTTGTATGTTTTCTCAACTATTTCTGGAAATAAATCACATAAGTTACCGCATTATTTTTTACAGGATCGTAAAAAACCTTCTGTTTTGAACGAGTTTTAAACATCACGTGAAAAAAAATGAGTCGAGTTAAAGACTTTAATTTAATTACTAAGAATTAGTCACATAAATGCATTTAATTGCACCATTAATAATGGAATATTTAATTTATACTTTCTACAGCTGCTGGAATTCTAATGTATAATTCGAATATGATCTCCATTATGACTTGGGAACGATCTCGCTCGCCCTTAAGGTGGCAGCAGCGGTTTTGTGATTCATTGAGTGCACATATTAATAACTTTTCGAGTAGATTGAAAACATTCTTGGGTCAGACGTCGCCCAAAATATTTGTTTTGCGGTGGAAATACCCATACATGTATTAATACAAATGATGCAAGAATATTGTTTTAAAATAGTTGACTTAAATAAAGCATTGCCATCATTTGGGTTTACGGCGCGGAATCTGAAATTTAAGCAAATATCACATGTAATATGTGTTTTTTATTCGACTTAATGCCTCGGCATATATTAGGATTCTTGATAATAATAGTTAGTCGTTCAATCCTAAGAATGGTTGAATGCAGCCCTCCATCCTTCCCTATCCAATGCTAGTTCCTTTACCTCCTTGTATCTCTTCCTATGTACTTTCCTCTTTATTTGGTCCGTGAACTTATTCCTGGGTCTTCCTCTCGGGACTTTTCCATCTATTTTACTTTCAATCATGTTATTCATAAACCCATTGTGTTGAAGGGCGTGTCCAATTCATCTAGTTCTTATTTTCCGTATGGTGTTCCATATGGTCCTTTCCTCTTCTACACTCCTGTACACTTCATCATTTTTTATTTTGTCCGTCCATTTTATCTTCAGCATTTTCCTCCAGCACCAAGTTTTGAAGGCTTCTAGTCTGTTTTTTTCACCTTTTGCAATGGTCCATGCTTCCGATCCATAGAGTGCCACGCTCCACGCGAATGCTTTTACGTACTGTTTCCCTTAATATTAATATGAAGCGTAATATTTCGCATTATGGGGTAATCTATAAGGTGCTCCGTAATTTCTGAGTCCAGGGAGTAACTGGGCCATGGGTAATTAACGTCCATATTTATGTGAATGTCAAGATTAATTGTTGGAATAGCTGCTTCCGATTACCTTCTGTCAATAACAATGGCTCTTAACTTATTTGTAGCAAGTTTTTAGTTTGGAGTGGCTTTTACATTTTTAAGGAATTTGTTCTTAAACTTTGTGTTACAAAGTTATCTTTGGACTTGCACCATTATGTGTTGGGTATCTTTTCAACACTTCTTTGCAAATATTAGGATTGATTTAACAGTAAATATAGTTGTTATCATTCTGAAATGTTAAATAGGTCTTTCAGAAGGGTTGATCGAGTTACCCGAAAATTTTTCGAGAAATGGGGGAACTGGACTACGTATTCGGGGTAACAGGGTCCCACCTGGCCCCCTTTTTTTTTACATATATCTGTATGAGTTACACTTACTTTGGTATTATTTACTTGAGTCTGATATTGTAAGTTACTCATAATTCAAAATTCATCGTCGTAGTTCTTGTCACTGTAAGTTATAAATGCGATTATTTTTGCCTCAGACATAAAGCCGCTTTACACAAATTGTTAAATTTTATGCAGATAATTGTAGTTTTTGAGTGAAAAAATTTTATGCAAAATTATAAATGTATTTCTTTTATTCTTAGTGCAATTTATCTTTTTCCTCTCCTTTTCCTATCAAGGTAAGGATTTAAAAACCATGGTCACAACATGTATTTCAATGAAATAGTGTGTTATCATTATAATGTTAAAAAAATCCACAAAGTTAAACCTGAAACTACCAAATAGTATGGTAAACCAATATGTTTTCTAAATCAATAGAAAGTACTAGGGGAGGTCCAGATACCTCTGGCAATTGATGCAGTTCTCTTCTGGAATACTCCATGGGGTGATTTACTTACTTGTAGGGTAGCTGGACCAGCAAGGCCTAAATATTGTATACACATTTCATTGGTTGTTCAATCCTAAAATTGGTTTACTGCAACCCTCCACCCTTCCCAATCTAATGCTAGTTCCCTTACCTCCTTGTATGCTTTCGTATGTACTATTCTCTTAAACTAATCTTTTTTAATTGTTCAATGGGTCTTCCTCTGGGGAATTTTTCCTCTATTTATCTTCACTTATGTTCTTCATTAACCCATTGTGCCAGAGTGTTTCAAATCCATCGGTTTCTTCTTTTCTGTATATTTTTCCATGTGGTCCTTACCGCTACTTCTACTTACAGCAACGGGTTTCGAAGGCTTCTAGTCTTTTCTGGTCAGCTTTTCCATTGGCCCATGTTTCCGACCCATAGAGCGCTACGCTTCACACGAATGTTTTCTCGTACTGTTTCCTGGTTTCTATTCCTATCTTCTTTGAGCTCAGCAGTTGTCTATTGCCCTTGAACGCCTTCATAGCTTGGGTTATTCTCGCTTGATGTCCGTTGTACTTCTTCAGTCCCACGTGATGGTACTTACGAGATAATATACACATATAATGTTTAAATAATGGTAACGAACTATCTTAAATGCTTTATTATATGTGGGTGTCTAGTTGTTAATAATTACTCGTCTAATTTGCAATCATAGATACTCTATTACTTTTCCTAAAAGTAGTTTTATAATAGTAACTTTGTCATGTTGAAACGTCATGACCCAGTTACCCCGGAAAACCTTTCATACAGTATCGAATGAATGAGAATTATATTTCAAATACCGCAAGGCTACGTGTTCCAACAGCAAAAAATTCCAAAAAATCAGATCATCAACTTGCATTTTTTTCTCTCTTATGGACTCACATTTCTAATAAGCCTGCAAATTTTCAGGCAAGCCTATACACGGACAGATATTTCTCCAAACGCCTTAATTGATTAGGTTTTCTTAATTTTCGTAAACCTCGTTACTTTTAATAGTGGAAATAAAATGCATTTTTACACTGCTTTAATGGAATTCAATAGATCTAGCTGTGAATTCGTGGTAAGTTTTATGTTTTCGACATTAAATTATTGAAACTTCCGCTCATTAACTTTTAATTAAATGCCTGGTTTCAAAAATGCATCGTCATCAGATATCTTTATATTTCAGGAACCGGATTTAAAATTGCAATTTAATTAGTGGACATGTGTGCTAAATTCGATTTCATTAATTTGTTTCCATTTCTCTAACACTACTCTCAACGTGGAGTTTGTTCCAATTATTCGTTTAAACATAATGTTAGAATACCAGTAGTCGATAACCAAGATTTCCATAGAGAAAAGGCTGCTAATAAATAGTTGCTAATGCTTGCTTAACAGTGCTAATGCTTGCTTGCTTGCTAACAGTGCTAGCAAAGCTAATGCTTGCTTAACAGTGGACACAAGAATAAAATTAGAACTGTTTACTCATTGCGAGAAGATGCTTTCGTCTGGAGGGTGTACAAGGGTTGCCCAAATAGTAATGCCTCATATTTTCTAAACTTCCTATTAACAGAAATCAGTTGCGCTAAAACGGTCATCGAGAGACGAATCTCCATTGGTTGCAAAGCCTTATCAGGATATCCCAAAGCTACCGCACTGCCCTGTACCGTACCTTCCCGGTTACTGTGTTCCTTCCTGGTTACGGTCGTGCAATAATTATTCCTTTCTCGATATGCCGATCCCCACGCTGCCCAAAGAAATCAACTTTATCTAATTACCTGGGCTTGTCTCTCGCCACTCAGAATAGCATTGCTTTATAAGGGAGAATCCGAGAATTCTTTGGCATGCACACAAAAAACATTTATCTTATCTAAAACTCAGCACACAAAAGGAGAGTGATGCACTACGCTTGGTCTCAATTGAGATTCAATTCGTATCAAACATAAAAAAGTTATTGGGCCCAATTTTCATAGATATATCCCTTAGTTGACTTATAATTAGTTCAATATATTTATGTTACCCCGATCAACAGAATTTTTACCCACTTATCCATCTCCCCATTTTTTCTCGAATGAGTTACGTCTCTTGTGTTCACGGTTGACCGTTCGGTTCCTTGATTCTCATACGGCTGGGGTATCTCTTTCCCTTTCGGACCCATAGAGTAATTTCCTTCACGCGTTACATCCGCGGGCTCCTGCTCATGGTCTAGAATCCTTTCTGGAGTCACTTTTCCTCACCTCTACTTTTCCTTCCACGCGGCATCTGTCTGCTCACAATGACAGTCAAACTACGACTCCTCCCGCGCGTTTTACATTGTTCCTCCTGGCGTCCCTAGCTTCTCTCTTTTGTTGGAGTGTTTACTCAAACCTGGCGTCCCTAGTGACGACTCCGGAAGTTGGCATTGTTTGTAACCCCCCTTTGAGCGTGCTGACCTTGGGGACATAATATATCGTTACAGTACCTTACATCTGAGTGCTCGGACCAATTTTGTGGACTCGGCAGCGGACAGACATAAAGGTTAGACTCGCAAATACCAGTCTGGCGCAAACTAAAGACGTGAAAGAACTTTGATAGCTTCGTAATTTCTCTTCTTTTCTAGTCCATTTTTAATAAAGACACTAAGTAATTTTCTACACTACTCCATTGGACGATGAAGAGATGACTAGCGCAGTGAAATTCTGGCTCCATAACTAGAGTGAGGACTGGTAAATGCTGGGAACACACGCTCTAGTGAATTGCAATTGAACTAGGCAATAGAACTTGAAAGGGATTACTTGAAAAAATTGAGTGAGTAGATTAAACATCATTCATTCATATGCGTAAATTACATTTTTGTAGAATATATAGTTTTGAGAAGAAAAAAATTTGGGGAATTGCTTTTTGGGCAACCCTCGTAATCAAATGACTTCTAAATTAATGAATACTGAAAGAAGACAGAGCAAGATGTTCTTTTACCCTTTTAGTAGTACGAGCATTCATTTACGTCCTCGTGCTTTCTGGCCATCCAGAGTATGACCGTACATGGACGTCTTTGCTCCGGAGCAGTAAAGGTGTGCGTTCACGCCTCCCATTCAGATGCATTTATGTTATTCAATCTATACTGGTGACTAGTGAGCACAATTATCACTCTGAATTGTTTCTTAAGAGTCCTGCCACCTATTCCATTATTCTACTAACTACGTTCAGCCTTGAGTACATGAATATCACATATAGTTGGTTACATTGATGAAATTTATTACATTCAAAGCTGGTTGTAGTCCTTTTCCAAGTTAATATTTTTGTTTTATACCACAATATTCACAATATCTTACTCAGTAAAACTGTTGTATTTATTTTGTGTCGCTTGTGCAATGTATGGCCATCTTGATTTCTTTGATTTTTTATGAAACAAACTTGAGTTCAAGGCAATAAAATTGTAATTGGAAGTAATTTATTTTTTTCCAAAAAAACTCACTCCTAGGGTCAGGGGAAATTTAAAAATTCTCACTACTCTATGGGTTAAAATGTTCAATATTTTTCCGAAAATGGAAGTGATACTTATGATTAATAATTCATGTATCGTGGAAGGTTTCATTTTCCAATTTTTTTTCAGTTTCAGCGAAAAAGTAGCAAAACGATAGAAACCTACAACATACAAGCAATCATCTAAGAAGGAATTTTGGATTACTGTATGCAAACGATGAAAAGTACTGAACTTTTGCTGTGTATTTGACCAACAAATTATATATGTCGGAGAGTCATTCGCAAATTTTAATACTGTTCAAAGAGTTTCATCAAAAGAGCTGCCCTACAAATTAGATGAACTCGCTTGTGTTCATCAATAATTTTGCACGATGAAAGATTACACGGGACTGTATAATTTACACTCGACCTCAGCGCAGTGATTCAAAAAGTCAAAATGTCTCATTTTTGATGAAAATAATGTTTGATGGGCCCAAAATTTTAATTAATTTATTCCATCCCCGTAGAGTCCCGTAAGGATTTGCGAGCGCGGGCGATGACGTCATTCGAGTCTTAATCCCTCAATCATGGTGTAAGCGCGTCCCACAGGCGCGTCCGGCGTCGTTTACGGGCGGCCTTCAATTAATCGCGGAGCCCGCCCATGTTGGTCAACCGGCCAGCGTTACTGAGCCTCTCTCAAGCCACGCTGGGGCACGATTGAGGGAAGAGAATCTGTCAGCGAGATATTTCGACGCATCGAATTCGACATGCAAATTCACGAGATATCGATGTTTGGTCGGCCATTTAGGGTGCTTCCCATTTGCAGCAATAGAGGGCGGTCGCTTCGTCACAGTGCTTTCCTTTTTGCGCAATAGTCGGCTGTCGCTGGTTGTCGGTGGCTATCGGTGGCTATTCTTCGTGATAAAACTATATCGTGAAATAAGCGAAGACGCGGACTTTGAAGTTATGTCATCGGGCCTTAACAACGTTCATTGGGGGTTAGAATTATATAGCAGTAAGTGCACCACAGTTCACTTCCCGTGAAAGTCATCTCACTAATGCCAAACCTATACTTTGGGTGGATTAAACAGCATAAAATCTGCAGATACAGTAAAATATCTTGGAATTGCCGTAAGTTTCCATAACTAACTAATCGTGGGGAACACACATGCAAAACATATGCGGCACGGCATTACAGAAACTAGGTTTTGTTAAGCGTATAATAGGGAGGTCCTCGGATGAAAAAGTAAAAGAGAGATGGTACTTCGCTCTGGTTAGGCTACACCTCAAATACGCTTCGAGTATTAACGACCCTGGTCATAAAGATTTAACAAAAAAATTAATAAAATACAAAGTAAAGCTGTACGCTTCGTTAAAAAATACTACGAGCGAACATATAGTGTCTCACAACTTTCAGAGGGATTAAGGTTGGCGCCCCTAGAGACTCAGAAGCTACACGATAGGCTTTGCTTGCTAGAGAAATTCAGAACTGGTGTGTTACCGAGCAACACAATATAATCATGACGCCTCTCGACATCTCTAGGTCTGACAGGAGCGATAAAATAAGAGAGATACACTGCCGAACAGATAGGTACAAAAACTCGTTCTATCCCCGCAATATAAAACATCGACCACAAGAAAAACTGAGCTCCACTAAATACACTCCCATTATACAAGTCACCATTTCACCTGCCAAAACCTTACATCTTTACACGTCTGGTGACCTAACTCCCACTGTCACACGCCCATGCGGCGGCTCGCAGGGTAGTATGTAGATGTAGATGTATTCTCTCGGAAGCGAGACGGACAATCGAAGAGCAAAGTGCACATTTGCAAGCAGTAGTCCACAACTATCTACTTCGGCGTATTTGGATAGGAAATGGACTGTTCCGCTCGAATAGTCGCTTTGAGTGGCTTCGTTTCGATTGGTCGCCTAGCAATCGCCAATTGCATCATCACTGGCCAGCTATCGCCATATCCATTCAGAGCGATACAGGGTATATTTAAGAAGGAGAGCCTTCCGTCGTCAAGCTGTAGCCTGCCAACCGAAATGACAAACATATTGGCAGAGCTGTGCGAATGCTTCGAAACCGATTCGAATCAACTGGAATCAGGCTTTATTCGATTCGATTCGCCTGCGAATCGGGAGGCTTCGAAACCGAATGATTCGAAATATTTGAATCTGATAGATTCGTCTTCGATTCATTACATGCATTCAAACATGGTGCTTATACCGAAATGGCGCGTTGTCCGTTTAGAGGATGTTTTCCCCACGCGAAACGAAAATTAAAATAACCACATGTTATTCTGTGCTATTCTTTGTGCCACAATAGATGCATAAGCTAATGTAAGACCCTAAAATATTGTGAAAATCTTTATTACTTTAACTCTACATAAGCTTTTGCATTTTATTTAGATCCGAATTCGATTCACCAGCGAATTTTTTTAGGGTGGTTTCGCTACTAAAAAAATTCGTTTCGATTCGATTCGAAATATTTGGGAGATTCGATTTGGTTTAATTCAAAATGAAAACCTATGCTCCGCACAGCACTACATATTGGTCACCCCTGCTCTTTCATTGCTTGTCTTTGAATTGCACGGCAGAATGGACGAATTAGCGGATGTATAGCAAGAATATCAACCATCTGTTTGAACGCAAGTAACTCATGAAACATAGGTATGTTCGCCATTTAGTGTCATGAATGCTTCTCTATTTTACCCTATTTTTCATCGGGAATGCGGATTATTACTTTTTTAACGAATACACAATGTATTTACGGAGAATGTACATGAAAGAAGTAAATTCTTGCAGGTTTCTTGTGAGTTACCGATGGAAAATATCGTAAAATTGCAAAATTAGTGCGTTATCCCGCCAGCGTTATAGGAAAATGAGAGTCATCGAAGATGACGGACTGGCTTCAGGTCCTAGCATTGACCAGAATAGGAAGTGCCCTATACTCCATATACCTCAATAATTTTCTCCAATAAGGTCTTAATTTTGTCTCCTCACTGATTGAAGCCCCGAAAGCATCATCGCGGCCTCAATGATCTTTCTTGGCAGTTGCCCATATCGTGAAGAAGGGTAGCTCCTTTTTCAAATTAGCTAGAATGAACGATTTTGGATCACCTCTACCTTTGCCTCTCTGATGGAGGATTTCAAATTGTAGCAATCCTCGGCAGCTGGTAAGACAGCGATGGAATTTATACCAGCTCATCGTTCTCCCTTTATCTACCAAGAATCTACGTACACGCAAAGAATTTCTCAATACTAAAAAGGATAATCAACTTTGAGGTTACAAATACAGGCGCAGTGTTCAGAGCCATTTCCATGTCACACTCTTGGTGGTGCATAGCACGTGCGGTCATGTTATTCATCGTGAAAATTCCGTTAAATTTTTCAGGGGAATAAATAAAATTATTTTTACTGCATGAACCAAAATTAAAAGGGAATGGAAAAGCAAAATGTTGTATTTCATGTTGGTTATATCTCTCTGTTCAGGTCCGGACGAATTGTGGTCCGCTTTTATCGATTCAAATCCTACACTATTTAAATTTTGACTGACAATGCGATCAACATCTTAAAGGGACGCTCTTTGAGTCGATGATGTAAAAAAAGGTTCTTGGCCCAAAAAAGATGGCATCCAGCTTTGCCTTCCTTGATAATTCCCATTAAAAGTTAGCTAAAATGAATAATTTGGGACAATCTCTCTCTCTCTTTTGCCACTCCGATGGCGGCATTCATGTTTTAGCAATCCTCGGCAGCTGGCAAGACAGTGATGGTTAATATACCTGATCATCTTTCTCCCCTTATCAACCAAGAATGTATTTAAGAACCTACGCACACGCGGAGAATTTTTAAACATTAGTTAGGATTAGACCATCTTGTTGAAATTTAAGGCAAGTAACTCTTGAAACATATATTAGACACTAATTGCTATGGATTCTACTTGATTTACCGTAGTTTTATTCTGAAATACGGATGATAACTATATTTTTATTTTGCTAATACCTATGGGTTGAGGAAATTCATAGGAGGAGGAATATTAGAAGTCTTAAAAACAGGAGGGCGTGTATGAAGCAGTGTATGGGGGTAAATGAGGCAGAAGAGGTTTGCAAAGATAGGTCAGTATGGAGGAAATTATTGAAGCAGAGTTAGGTCTACAAATATGTAATTATGAGTGAAACTTTGTGACTGTGCCTACCCCAGAATGGAACGGCGTGATTGGTATGTATGTATGTATGCACTAACCGATCCACCTATAACCGATAACTATATTATATTTTTTTATAAATGAAAATGTATTAAAGGAAAATGAATATTAAAGAAGTGAATACATTCTGATTTCTTGTACTTTATCAATGGAAAAAATCATAAAATTTTAATGTTAGCGCGTCAGCCCTTGAGCGCTAAAGGAAAATCAGGGTTAACCCTCTATGGAAGGAATTATGAAACATCAGCATGAAAAAAATACTGCTACTATATTAGCTTTTAAATTGCTATAAAAGCTTTTTTTTTAAAGAATTGCAATTTCTTTGATAATAACATTTATTTGAAATGTGACGTTTTTGTATTGTATCCATTTAATTTAAAATAATGTTTTACATAATAATATCTACACTAAGTATACTTCATCATTTACTTCATAACGTATCTTTTTACACTTTCCCAATTTGTCCTTCATATTACAACTGAAACTATTTATCTCAGAGCTCCACCAGGCACGGCATCGTCAGAGAATAGCGCTACACATTCATCTCCTCAAATTGTTTGACAAACCGCCGAAAGAGACGCAACTTTCCACACACTTCATCCGAAGTGTTACAATTTTGTCTAGCCGAGTAACTGAATGGAAACGCCTCTAAGAAAGCAGACATTTCAATGATTTTGAAGCGTAACAAATATGACTCGCTCGCCCTTAGAGGGTTAGCAAAGATGTCGGACTGGCTTCGTCCACGTTACAGCTTCTGGCACCGTCCACAATAGCTAGCACCGTCTCAATCTACATCAACGGCCATGCCCAATCCAAAGCGCCCTTAGATAGGTGATTCACAATAAAATGGTCACTAAATTCGAGTGACTCATAAAACATCCCTGCAATGTTAATTTTTTTCCATTAATTTGTTTTAGTATGATGAAGTGTCACTCAGTTCTAACGTTCATGATTCCTGTTAGAGTAAGTAAAATAGTAAGAAATCCAAGATTAGTTTCAATGCAATACCTGGCCATGATAGGGTCATCTGTTTCCCCTATTTTTCTATTAGTCTAAAACCTAGCAACTGATTCGAAGCTACTGAGTACATCCAACGGGATTTGTATGGTGAGTCGACCTCTACTTAAAGGCAGGCCGAGAAATAAGCAAGTTTACTTGATGAAAAAACAGTCGAGGGCAAAATCTACGGTATTTAAAGGGTATAGAGGGACCTCAATACGCTTTAATTTCCTCCATGATGGATATTTGGTTCGGAAAGGTAGGGATTATTTAGAAATGGAGGAAAATTAACAAGACACTCAGGTGCACCATTTTGCGGGTATCTGGCAGCTCATTCGAGTAACTGGGGAATCCTGACGCCTGGTTTCTCTCCATCCTTCCACCATTTCTCAAGAAAATCATTCTCAAGGCATGTGACCCCAACGTTAGAGGCTAGCTGAGAAATAAGCGAGTTAACTTGACGAAAAAACAGCCAAGGACACAAATCTACGGTATTTAAAGGGCATAGAGGGACCTCATTTGGCTTTAATTCCACTATGATGGATAGTTGTTTCCATAAGGAAAGGATTATTTAGAAATGGAAGAAAAGCAAGATGCTCAGGTGCATAATTTTCCGGTTATCTTGCAACTCATCTGAGTAACTAGGGAATGCTGACGCCTGGTTTCCCTACATCCTTCCGCCATTTCTCAAAACAAATCCTTCATATTTCGTTTGGAGCGAGGTATGAATTTCACGAATAGTTCAATGAATTTGACTTAATTGACAAGAAAAATACCTCACCCTTCCTAAGATTCCAAAATATCATCCAGTCATCATTATACCTTTTGTGAATTTGTCGAGAAGTAGCAACCATTTTCCAGGGGAAATGGAACGCTTATGCGATCCAGAGGGATTTATTCAATGGAATGAGAATTTTCTGACTAATAGATTTGGTGAAAAATTTTACAGAGCTAAGTCCAAATGTTTTATTAACTACTTTAAAAATAGACCAATTGCTCACCGAAAAATGTTTTACATGATCGCAAAAACTAAACCTTCAAATGAGAAGACAATTTTTACCGCTCAGCTGGAAAATCGCTCCAAATTGAAGACTTTTTTAGTTAAAAATGAGCCACGTTGAAGACTAGGCATTTTCATTTAATTACTCAAAACGTTCAATATTACAATATTTAATCCATTAATCGTACTGCTGTTGAAATTAAAAAAATAAAATCCACATCTAATTTTCACTAAGAATAGGGAAAAATCTCGTTTAGTCTACCTCAAACCATCTTAAACCAATTTACCAATCTGATTTTAAGGACGAAAATACCCTCAGTTGTCGGTCGCCTCCCCAAATGACCAGCCTTGAAAATCATTCTATGCATTGAGCCATGCGATAGAATAGAACAAGCGAGCGATCAAACGAGAAAATATCTGTATGTGTTGTTTATTACATATAACGAGTATCTGTACGTGTTGTATTTAGATAAAGCATTACATTTAGATGAGTGAGAGTTGCTTGATACTTTATATCGTGAAATAGGTGATATGATTGCGACTTTTCTTGTGATTTTTTCGGATAATCCTGACTTCTATTTCTGATAGTGCGAGCATCAGCCAAAATTGTACGATTCAAACGCCAATCCTTCGTCAGACCAAAATTTTTTAGTGCTACCTTATGAATTTTGCAGCTCCAGGAAAAGCTAAGCTCGTAATTAGGTGAATTCGCATCATGCGATATCATCAAAAATTTGTGATATCTCGCTGAAAGCAAAATATCGCGCTATTTGCTCTACAAAAGTGATAATGTGATGCGGTACTAAAATAAATTAATCTCTCTGACCTAGAGGATCTAGGTAGTCTTTTCGTAGTCGCACGGAGCCGACGCTTTGGTTAGGAAAGTCTGTCTGCCTTCATCTGCCGTGACTTTTTGCCCCAATTTGCACGCGTCTGGGTCGCCCCTTTGACTAGCTCTGGAAATGGTGGCACTGGGTCGCTTTCCCTCAAAGGTGAACTTCTGCGGAATAAAATCCTACTCTATCAGGATCCCTCTCATCATCATGAACCTCCCTACGTGAGGTGAGTAATTCGTTGTATTCAGACACGTAGAGACTAGTGAAGACGACGATCCCGATACCAAGACGGCGATAGTCCAAACAAATATTAAATGATACCTGTTCGTTTATAAAGTTTAAGAAACTCGTTCTAGCTAACAACATGCAGAATTATTGGTTAGTATGGGTGAATCTGGAAAATATGAATTATTCAACGGATATTTTGCGAATTTTCATGCGGTCACTATTCTCAGCCCCAGGACCACTGTGCAATTTCAATTTAACTAATTTATTTTGCCTTCTGTCTCTGCAGTGTTATGCTAACAACTCTGACACGATGATCGGTTGGTATATTATATGACCCTGTATCCCTAGAGAAGTGGGTCAATTTTCAATAGTTTATTGTGGGTATGTCTTATAAAATATTTTCCGATGCTTAACCGTTTCTCACTTTTTCCCTAATTTCTTTTCAGTTATAATTTGTGGAAAATTTAAAGTTGTGTGATTCAGTTGATATTCTCTTAATCTTAACACGCTTGTCTACAGTTTCCAAATATTACAAAATTGTAGAACATACATCAATATGATTCTATGGAATGGCCGTATCATTTTGCCAAAAGTAATGCTGGAAATCGCGTTCTCTCCAATAGTTAAGTAAGTAGGGGTCGGATTCGTCACGACGAGGATGCGAACCCAGTACCACTCGTTGGTGAGTCGTACATTATCAAATATGAACTTAAAAATCACTCTTAGTAATGTTTGCGAGTATTTTTGTTTTGACACACACCGTGAGTAATAGTGAGGAAGAAGTGCGAAATAAACACTTTTAATCTAGGCCCACGATATGTGACACATTCTTCATATGTTGGTGGACGCGCAGCTGGGCGATTAATTAATAATGTAATGAGAATGGCCCTCACGCAATTCACAGGCTCCTCCCATTCCCCTGTAAAAACTTTTGTTGGTCATAAATGCCGCGCCGTTTTTATAACAGCCGAAGAAATAAATTCTCAAGCATACGATCCGTACGAACTTTCATGGCGACCTTTTTCGTATATGTGGAGGATGGTCACAATCACACGATGGTGTCCCGGAAAAACATTTGAGCTTCCTTTAAAAGCCTCTATCTCTCCAAGGCGTTTTCGGTTTGGCCGTGTTATTTTTAGTTCACGACGCCTCAAACTTCCTTCCTGAATGACTTCTTGAAGCTCCCCCCCATAGGATGTGGAGCTTTCCGGCGTTATCGAGGAAATTCTACAGATACCAAAATGTTACAACGGGCCTTCACTTTTCAGAAATTTTATCCCAAATTTGACGTCGAATCGGCTGTCTTTTTTCTCTCTTACACAACCCGCGGTGAAATAAAAGGAACATGAATAATGTGGTGCTCTCATTTAAAAAACCAAGGGGAGGCTAGGTCGTTTTCCGTTCGGATAATATCTATTTCAAGTAAAAGGAAGTACGTAGCAGAATCATTGAAGAAAATTAGCGCTATAAATCGCATTTTCTCCAATTTTAATTTTTGGTGGATTTTAAGCTATTCCATTGTCTCTTTTAAAGTATTTAAATATATTAAATGAGTCTATTTCATTCATATTATACAGTATCCGTACTCATTGGTACAAATTTGTGTGTATTTTAGTGAGGTTATACCGTATTATTGTCTCTGAAGCATAGGTGTTCATGACGCCTGTTTCTCCGCCACATAGTTCTGGAGATTGAATTCTCAAAAGCATCATTAGTGTTCGGAATGATGTCTAGAACAACTTTCACCTACTGTTAGTACCTCATGAACCTTGAAACTCACTATTTTGAATCCTGCGTGCCGCTAGTATGATCTTATTTGTAAAAATATGTTCAAAATGCCCATCATTCTCAACGGACCGCCAAAATTTTCTGACGGCTCGCGGACCGCTGGTTGTGTGGAATCAAATTGGCGTGAAGTCCAGAGCTCTGGCTTCCCTTTCCAGGGGATTAGGTTTGAATTTCAGTGGTGACGGAGACTCTGAAGGGTAGTCCCGATCCCTAATTTGGTGCTATGTGGAGATTATTTCAATTGAAGTTATACTTCCATCAGGTGGTAGGTTACACTTGGAGGCCCCCTGAGTAATTTCGTTTAGAGCAGAATATCGCCGACGCTTAGCTTTGTTCCATCCTTTTTCCGTTTCTCCATTAGTTTTTCTCTCACCTCTTCTTCTTCTTACCTTACGGAAGAGGAGACATAATAGAAATATTCTATTGTAAATATAATAGAATAACATTTCATTTTACTTTTCTGCTTTAATTAACTGTTAATATAACCAAGACAACCCTCCTGTCCCTAGCGGTCCATATTACCTCAGTTACCGCTCTCCCGCACCAAATAACATACTAAAGAAACGTAGCAGCATCGTTAAAGCAAGGTCGCCTATGATGCATATTACTTTCAACTCCGTTACAGTACAAATAATTGCCAAGGATGCAGTCTATATGACTCAGCCTTTGCGGGTGGCATCATTGCTTCATGACCTTCACTCAGCTATCGAGTAAAGGCCTGGTAGCTGTCGTGGTGGCCATCCAGAGTACTGTGAGTGGCATCAGCACTACCATGGAGTTCAGAACTCTTACCTGAGACTCTAAGTAATGGCACAAAACGGCAAAGTTTTCGCATGAAAAGATCAGCGCAACTTGGAGATGACTTTATAAAGATGCGGTATTCATGATGGATCCTCATTGATATTCAGCTCAGAGGTATTAAGCTGCTTGGAAAAAAGTGGCAAACTTTATTGACGCATAAAATTCTTATCACGACCTACAGATGAAACCCCTCAAGCATCAGCTCCCATCCTTTGCATATCGCACACCATTTGGTCACCCTTTGTCTTAAACGTTTACGTCATATATTCGAAAAATATTGATTACATTGATTCTCAGTGTCATTTAGAACACCCATCCTCCCAGTTGATTCATGCAAAAATGTATTTACTGCAGTCCTCCATTCCTTGTCTTTCGATATTTACTCTCTTCGTCATCATCATTGGTCGTTCAATCCAAAGATTAGTTGACTGTAGCCCTCCACCATTCCCTTTCTAATGCTGGTTCCCGTACCTCCTGGTAGCTCTTTCTATGTACTATTCTCTTCATTTGGTACATGCTCTTATTCCTGGGTCTGCCACAGGGGAATTTACCCTCTATTTTACCTTCAACTATGTTCTACATTGACTCATTGTGCCAGAGTGTTTCAAATCCATCAGTTTCTTCTTTTCCGTATATTGTTCCATGTGGTCCTTACCTCTTCTACTCTTCCGAACACTTCATCATTTCTTATTTTGTCTGTCAATTTTATCCCTGGTATCCTCCTCCAGCACCAGGTTTCGAAGGTTTCTAGTCTGTTCTGGTCAGCTTTTCCAATGGTCCATGTTTCCGATCCATTGAATGCCACGCTCCTCACGAATGTTTCCTCATAATTCTTCCTGGTTTGTTGTCCTCTCTTCTATGAGCATGGCAGTTTTCTTTATACCATGAACCTTCTTAGCTTGGGGTTTTCTCCGCTTGATGTCCGTTGTACTTCCTCCGTCCCACTTGATGGTACTTGCGAGACATTTTTTCCCTGATTAATAATTTTGCCTTTTTATATCCCTTTTGGAGGCTGCATCTTTTGCCTACCGGGTCTTTCAATTTCTGTGCAATATTGAGCCAGCCATGCTCCAGGCGTCCAAATTTCCGGGCCAAATGGAAGAAGTCTGCGGAAGTGTCGACGAAATAGTGATCTGAATTTTGAAATACGCAGTAAAAAAAACCCTATGGACAAAATATCAGTTTACTCGTGATCGGGTTGAAATACCCCACAAGTATTGAAACACAGTAGTCTTAAATACCATTTTGTTTTAGTGGTTGAGAATTAACTTGAGGCATCTATTTTTGAAAATGTTCATGGTGAATAGTTATTAGCTGGGAGAGATTTTCACTCTCAATTCACTCTCGTTAATATGTCAATCACTTGGACGGTGTGCCCACCACTCTAGTTTGAATTTCCCTCATCGTGAGTGAGACGTAAGAATAATATGCTATCGGATAGGAATCCGATTTCTCCCCAAAGCTATAGTGGCACCGCTTCATTTGTTTGTACATGTGTTAATAAATTGCTCTTCCATTCTTGCACATTCTTAAAAATACGAGGTCTGTTCAAAAAGTTCCCGAACTTTTTGAATAGCGCGCCTCCAATTGGTTATTATTTAATCCACATGAAAGCGTTGTGTCCGCAAAAACTTCCCAAATAATCGCCTATAACCACTTTGTCTATATATTGTTTTGTTGCTTAGTTACGGCCGTTTATGTGAAAGGGTGTTCGTGGAGTGCGGCGAAATATCGGATCCACGGAAATGAGCTCTTGGAAAGTTCGGGAACTTTTTGAACAGACCTTGTACATTGAAATCTGCCTCTGCGATCACCTCCCTTAAGCGGTCACCCGTATAAGCGACCGATTTTTTCGCGAGCGGGTGTATGAATTTCCTATAAAAGTAATGTAAATTTTCCCTCCCTTCAGCGGACATCTCCCTAAACGGCCGTTTCATCATGTGGTGGCCGCTTAAGGTGATTGGAGCGATATTCATTTATGCTCAAATTTGGGTGAAACTTTTCATACCCGTACTCATTAGTTATATGTATCAATGAAAGTGAAACAAATGCATGCCACCAATTTTGTTTCTGGGCAATTTAATGCTATTTTAACAGTTAGCCTTATGGTACTTGACATATATATCGAAATAATTGGATTAACTAAGAACAGATTTTCTCCTAAATGCGAAAATATACCTTTCATTTAACAATAATATGTATCAATATACATCAAGGTATCATGCCGAATAGAAACACGTATTTATATACGATTTTCGCTTAAATTTCGTGTTCCTCGCCGTAAACCAAAGTCATAACAATGCTTTAATTGAGACGATATTTTAAAACATAATTCTTGCATGAATAATTTACAAAATTTAATGTTATTTCTAACGCATAAATAATTGATGTACCTGAGTGAAGTTGGTCCAAGAATTTTTTTCGACTTGGAAAGTTATGAAAATGTGCCATCAACGACTCACGTATCGCGCTCCAACTACCTTAATACTGGTCTCATTGTACACGCTTACCAATGAACAGATATTTTCCCTGTAAAAATTGGAAATTTAGGCCTGTAAAATCCTGGAAAAGTCCTTAAATCACCTCCGGTCTATAGCAACCCTGAGTTGATTAATGGCGTCGCCGGATTTTCCTCCATTCCCCAAACAACTTTAGATGTTAACTGTTCGCGGGCTTCATTCCGGGTCAAGTATCTCATGGTGGTCGACGTTTCGGAGGGAGACTATTGAATCAATCAATCAATGAATTTCTTTCCAGCAATAAATATGGCTACAATTTAAAACAGGCTTGGAAATTTACTGACTAAGTTTTTCAGTAGTGTGGTCAGTGTGCAATAGAAAATGTTTGTCATGTAAAAACAAGGTCATTAGAGAAAATGAAAAGTAAAAATACAAATTAGTTCAGTCTTCTTTACATAACTCATGACGTTTCCTGCAGGGTTTTTAAACTTATCATTATAACGTTTACAATAATCATGACCATTTTTTACAAAAATAACTGTATAAACAATATTATTAACCAAGGTGTTAGATTGATTACTTTATCTCATCTGAACCATTATTCTAAATTATTACGCAAAGTATTTACATCTCTTATTTGAGCTAACCAATTATAAAACTAAAAAAAATATATATAAAAATTATATATGTGGACTCCAGAAGTCAAGGGATTTAAGTGACATTTTTGAAAAAAATAAGTTGGGTACAGGAATGGGATGGGAAAATATTAATCTTTTAGGTGGTAAAGGGATCCAAGTGATTTTCTTGACAGGTGCTGCTATCTAGGGTAATGCCTCTTAACTACTTAGTGGGTTGTACCAAACATTTTCAACTTTGACTTAAGTTTTCTCTAGACAATGGTTTTGTTACTTAGACCCCTTGACTTCTGGGGCCCTCATATATAATTATTTGTTATATAAACGACTTAATTGAGCTACATTTTTTATTCCAATTGGTAATTTGTTGAAGCAAATCGGTCCTAAAACAAAAAACGGCTTGTAAATATTGACTTATTAACCTTAGGATTCTTGAAATGTAACTTATCTTTACTTCTTGTTCTATGAAACAATTTTCAGCTCCACCATTCCCGCTTTTGATGTTGAACAACCGTAACACTTCAAATACAAAAAGATTTTGTAAAGGTTGAATGTTTAATTCATCATATAAATGGAAAAGAGCTTTCTCTAATTGGTTTGCGTAATATTATTCTCACAAAATTATTTTGGATAATTCTCAGTTTGTTTATTAATGTTTTAAATTTCCTTCCCCATCAAACTAAACATATTGCAAACGTGAGTGAATCACTCCAAAATATAGAGATCTCAACAGATTTATTTCTAAGGCATTTCTTTAAAATTAAAATTTTCTTATAGACTACCTTATTTTAGAATGCAACAATTGGACATGTTTTCCTCAGGTATTTTTTTATTTCAAAATTAACTCCTAAATATTAAAATTCCTGATTTTTTTAATTTTCTCTCTATCTAACTAACATGACTAACCCGTCGCCTTCAGGGCTACCGAATAATTCGTCCCTGGAGAAGATGGGAAAGCTTTCCTTCAAAACGTCGGCCACCACCTGACCCGGTATCAATCCCGAGTCCCGAAATGTCTTTATTTTGTAATGCAACTACTGAATATGTTTTCCCTAGATCATTTTTTCATCAAAAGTAACTCCTAAATATTTAAATTCCTGAATTTTTTCAAATTTCTCACTAACTAACTAATATAACTAACCCATCGCATTCAGGGCTTCTAAATTGTTCGTTCCTGAAGAAAATGGGAAAGCTTCCCTGCAAAACGTTGGCCACCACCTTACCCGATATCAATTCCAAGAACAGTTGACAACAGCTCTCCGCCAGAAAAATCCTGATCTTTTCTGTTTTCTCACTAAATAACCAACATGACTAACTCATCACCTTCAGGGCTTCTGAATAATTCGTCCCTGAAGAAGATGGGGAAGCTTTCCTTCGAAACGTCGGCCACCACTTCGCCCAGCATCAAGCCCGAGAACAGTTGGCAAAGCTATCCGTCTGAAAATTCCTGATTTGTTTTAAATTTTCTCACTATCTAACTAACATGACTAACCCGTCGCCTTCAGGGCTTTTGAATAATTTGTCCTTGAAGAAGATGGAAAAGCTTCCCTTCGAAATATCGGCCACCACCTGACCGGGTATCAATTCCGGTTACAGTTGACAACAGTTATCCGCCTGAGAACGCCAAATCAATGACCTCTGATGTCGCTTGCCTCCTCAGATAACCACCCCACCAGCCAATCATACCACCCCAAGAGGAATGACTTTCGTGGCCGGGGCCTATCCAAACGGAAAGGCCTTTTGCTCGTGGACCCTTATATTATCGTCCTTCGTTTCCCTTCATCGAAGGATCCATCCTCTTGAAATGTCTCGGGTTTTTCACAGATCCATCATTTTGACGGTTTCGAGCCGATCCTTTCGCCGTATTCCTCCTTCGCGCGCAGCCTGGCCCGGCGACCGTATCTTCCCGCAATTCCTGTCGTCGATAAGGCATTGGCTTCCGGTCCCCGCCGTCATCCGGCATCGGGATGGATGTTTGGTTTCGGATATACAAAAGAGGGAAGTCGGCACGCTCCCAAACTCCCATGCCTTATCTTTCAAAACCCCTGCCTCGTCGGTGATGGGACGTCTCTTCGGATTCGCCCGTCGGAGCTGAAACAGGGAAGGGGGCGTGAATGAATACCCGCGCCCCCCCTTCTCCTCCTGCGGTCCCTCTCGTCTTCCCCGCAGATCGAAAAGACGAATCGAACTGAAGGGGGTTGCTCTAGTCTCTCTCTCCTCCTTGCCCCTCCTGCCCCCAGTCTTCTCGCCCCTTCAACGCCCCTTCAACGCACTGCCTCCCGGCAATATTCATCTTCACTTCGCGGTCCAGGTCTCCGCGAATGAGGAATGCCCACTCTTCCCAGTACTCCGAGAAGAATTCGGGAAAAGAAGAATTCTGAAGAAATTCCATCGCGTCGCTGACTTTTTTCGCTACTTTTTTGGTAAATGCTGTTTTATTTTCGTGTTGTACTGAAGGAAATGCGCAATGTTCTATGATGCAATTGGATAGGAATAAAATTAAGTCTATTGAGGCTACGCGAATAAAATGGAAATCCTTATATGCCATTACACTTTTTATTTTTTTTGCATTCAGTATCTAATTCAATAGTTCAGTTCAATTCGTACACATCTACCTTCTTGCAAGATACCCTCTATGCTAACAGTCCGCCTTATTATTTGTTTACATTACTATGAAAATCAATCCAAAATGATGAAAACATGTTAACAAACAAGCAATAAAAAATAAAAAATTGGATTCACTATTTGACAAATGAAAAAATTAAATACATAAAGTGATTTTTGGTTTTCGCTAAATCATCCAGTCATACAATTGACAGGCGTCGAGTCATAGCGACTATTTGCTTTGAACAGCGCTTGAGTCTATCGATTTTCATGCATGGAGCAGTTCGAATTGGGGCCCGTCATGTTTTTGTCGTATTCGTGCCGCTTATATAAATGCCTTGTCCTCTTTCACACATCATTCACAAAGTCCTACGTTTCCTCTCACCTTAACAAATATTATGTAACATAAAGAATACTCGATTGAAAGAAAATATTTACCATTCTAGCAATACGCGCTTCAAACAATCCGGTTTTTCAGAAATTCTTAACCGAGGGCATTAACGTTACCGAGTCCATCTTATGTATTCTAAATAACGTCGAAAAATCCTATTTTTCGCTACACAATAATTAATTTTGTCAAAATTATATAGTGATACCTTATGGATATGAAATCTACGTAGTTGTAATACCTATAAAATATCTACTAAACTCTTTAACGTCCGAAAGTTCTCGTTATATTATAGGTTAATGTTGAAAAAGTTCCTCATTAAGTTTACGCTTATAAATGCAAGACGTCCATTATGGCATTTGCGAAATAGTTCTCTATGCATGTAAGAAAATACCTCGTCTGTGATGAGTATTTTATGTAATAATTCTAGTACTTTCACATAAATCATTTTTGGCTCGGCTAAACTGCTTTTTTCGGCTTGTGAGCAGGTGCCATTTTTACTAATTAATGTTCCAATTTAATATGGTCATCTTACAGCCAACTGAAAATAATCTGAGTACATAAATTTTTTTACAACATGCAAAAACAAACATTTTTAGAAGAATAACTTCATCGTAAAAACATCGGCGTTCACTTTGCAATCACACTCACCAGTTAAATGAGTTGTGTTTTATTAACTATTTTTATTGCCTTCTTAACCTTATTTATTGTAATTTGCTTCTTCAAATTCTTGGCAACTCGTTGATTAGTGTCGGTATGGCCACATCCAAATGTCTTTCCCCTTGAAATTTGTAAAATTTATGAGCATTAAATTTTATTACGAAGTCCTCCGCAGTTTCCTTGTTTATTGGCATTAGATCCTAATGAAGCCGACTGGAATGCCGGCGAAACGGTCGTCCAGAAAAATGGTGCAATGCGGGGAGAACCCGAAAAATACCAATAAATATAAAATTTTATTGTGTCCCTTAGTGGTTCATCACTTTTTGCTATATTCTATGTTTTGTACTTATTATTACAGAAATTATTATTTATAATTATATATTTGTATGGTTTGTCCACTGATGGGTTATCTAAATTTTTTCGTATTTCTTCTTAAAGATTATTGGTATTTTTAAAAAGTAGTTATTTCTTCGTTATCTGAGTACGGTTCAAGAATCTCCCTGGTCATTTTACTGATTTTAATGACTACAAACCTGTTTAATTCTCGAAAATGGCCCTTACCATATGCATATACACTATAATATAAACTCATATGGTTTTATCCAAAAAATCTCTTTATTACTCCACCATTACTAATCAAAGACGTGATAACTGGCTCGAAGCTTTGTGAAACAGGTTTTCCAAAAAGCATACGAAACGCCATATAAGAGCTAGGTATAATCTCGTCCCCCAAAAAAATGTATTCGCAAAGAGCAAAGCTGCCAATATCCAAATTTATGTAGAGCAGTCATTGCTTCACCTTCGATTAATTTGTACCTTTGAACCATGTACAGCGAATCCCCTCTTAACGACCACTCCTATCAAGCAACCAACCCTCTCAACTACTATTTTCCAGCGGAACTGTCGGTGGTCGCTTCATTCAGGTTTCACTGTATGTTGGATTAATTATTATGCATTAAAATTAATATGCGTTAAAATTTCCCTAGAGCAACTAAATTATCAGGAAATAAACTCTATCTGCATTGATTTTTACAAAACCGTCACCTCAAGACTTTTTCCATTTTTTTCAAATCAGCTGCCCGTTCATCTGCATGATACCCCTGGAAACTGAACCCCTGTCGAACGACCACCCCTCTTAACGACAAATTTTAGCGGTACCGTCGGTGGTCGCTTAATACAGGTTTCACTGTAGAATGCCCATGTCCATAAATCGTGAATTCACTCCTCCTTGCTATGTCATCATCTTCATTTCAAATTTATATGCGTACCCACCTCTCGCTTTACATCGTGTACCCACAATATTTTGTCTCTCAAATGACCCCTGCACATCGCATTCTGCAATAAAATGTTGGTTTTCCTAGATATCATCTACTCCTCTACTTGAACGTCTGAGACAAGTCACGCTGGCATTTCATTCAATGAAAGATTTCCTGTTTTTTTCTCGTTTACAGTAAATCTTCATTTATGAAATCACAATGATTCCGCTTCATAACACTTTTTTTCACCTCTTTCGAGGTTTTCTTTTTATCAGCTGCGAATAGTGGTCGTTCCATGAATTGTGGTATACTTGCTTTAAGGTTTACCAAGATTTTTTCTAGACTGACGTTTGGTATACGTGGCCGGAGTTACGTGTCCATATGAAAAAAATCAGCGAAGTGGAAAAATAAACTTGAAACTCGAAATAATATCGAAAAGGGAAGTTTTCACTTGGTGGGAAGACGTCATTATAATGAAGATAAAGTTTGTGACTTCCACAATTTATCTTTTCGTTATCGTAATTTCGTGAATTGTGGATGCCACAAACTTTATCTTCATCATTATTGAAACTATAACTCAATAAAGTCAAAACTATTTAAACTTAGAGGGTAGAAGTGCAGGATTAATTTAGGAGCGAACTTTCCAGCAACGGATATATTGCACGATGCATTCGGCAGGTGAAGCAGCTATCGAAACCGGTCACACTTAATATCCTTTTAGGTTCTCCTGTCCTGTACTTCTTATTTTCATAGTTACTTCTTAAAAACCTAATTTCTCGTTGTAGTTGACTCGCCTTACGAGCTGTTGTAAATGTAAAATATTCCTTCTCCTCTAAATTTGAAAATACTCATATCTTTAAACGCTATTGCCATCGAAAATAAACGATTCGCTAGTTTTTTCCTTCTTCATCCACATGGCTTGATTGTAATAACTCTGACGTTTTAATTAGAATATTTTCCAATTAAAACCGCCATCATTCATTATATCGTAGCTATAGACTGTGAGGATTACTTGCGAAAGATCCAAGAGGGAAAGAAAAGGCCTCGGAGTATAAATTTCCGCGGCCTGAGATATTAATTTTCTGGAGTCATGTGCGGAATGCGGCTCATAGAATTCCGCCGAGCATTCCTCATTAATCCCTCCCGCTTTTTGGGCGCTAAAATCCGCGTTACAGTCGAAGAAAGAGTGAGCGAACAAGAACTCACGACTCGCAGCGGAAAAAGTAACGCAGGCGGGAACTGGCCTGTTGGCATTTCCCCATTGATGTGGATGCAGGAAAGAATTAAACGTGGAAATTAATTATGTAAATCCTAAAAAAAGGATGAAATAAAATGGTGGAGCTGCTTTGGTTGAATCTCTTTGCCGCTCCCTTCATTTTTTTCTGAAAATCGTTTTAAATTACTCACATGCTGCGAAGTGTGCCAAGAAAGTTCTTGAAAGTCGCGTTCGTAATTTAACTTTTTAAATGCTGTTTCGATTGTTTATCCATCGAGCATGTTTTAACAGTCTTTCGAAGATGAAACAATGAATTATTTATGAGGAAATTCCTTTAGCCTTTGGAAGGGATGCATTAACATATCATTTGTAGCCGTTTGGGTACAAGAGAGTACATTCATTGGAAGCATTGATATTCATTATGTACATGGGGATGAAAAAGTTCGGGTGATTTGCTTATCCCAGGTTAGCTTGAGATATGGGAAAACAAAGAGAAACCCTTCAGGAATAAACGCATCAAAAGTCGATTTGCCCCATGTTGCTCAAGGCATAAAGCATTTCATGAATTATACTGTCGATAAATCATAAGTTTTGATGACTACCTACACGTTACGGTTAAAATATCAGGGTCTATTCACTTTCTTCCCCTTCTGCACTTGCCCAACATCCTTCCCTTTATCACAATCTTGAGCAACCTAGTGCCTCTTATTACTTCCTCTAGCTACCTACTCTGCATATCTGGATTTCATTCAGAAGTCTCTCTTCTTAGCCCACCATTTTAAGCACTTCCTCATTTGTCTTCCTTTCTGTCAACCTCACTCCACACCCACATCTCAAATTCATGCCGCATATATTCATTCTCCCTTCTGAGGGTCAACGTTTCTGCTCTGTAAAACGCTATGCTCCATATCAAGCTCTTCACCACCCTCTCCTTCACATCCTTACCCAAGGTCCCCTTCATCAGCTCCAATCTATTACTAAACATCTTTATAACTAACGATGTTGTCTTCCGTATGTTCCCTCTCCTTCACATCTTTACCCTAGGCCCCCATCATCAGCTCCAATCTATTACTAAACATCTTTATAACTAACAATATTATCTTCAGTATGTCTTTGCTATAATGCCCGTTTTCTTCTAGCATACTACCTAAGTAATTAAAATGCTCTACTTGCTCAAATTTGTGCCCTCCCACTTTCATGACTAGCCTCACTTACTTTGTCCCAGAGAATCTCACTACTTTTGTTTTTTTATGGTTTATCTTCATTCTGAATATCATACACTGCATTTCTAAAGCATCTACCAAAACTTGCAGTCCCTTTGAAGATCCGCCAACCAATGCCTGATCGTCCACAAATCCAACCAACTTTATCAGCAGTCCTCATACTTTGATTCCCAAATCAAGTTCTTCCCATGCCTGTCTTACCAATATCTCAGGATTAATGTAAGAAAACGATGGTGACATTGGGCCTTACCCCACAACCTATAGTTGCTCACCTTCAACTGTGCTCTTTGGGCTGTATACCTATTTTGAATTAGTCTACTATCTCGCCAATCTATTCCCATTTTCCCAAGTATCTCCACAAGTGTTTACAATTTACTCTGTCAAGCACCTTTTCGAAAACCATGAAGAAAGCAAAAACATCCTGGTTATTATCTATGTTTCATTCTATGAGTAGCTAATCACCGCAGTTGCATCCTGAGCTGACCTGCCTCTCCGAAACCAAAACTATTGATCGCAAAGGTAGTAATTGGCCTTAATCTCCAACCTTTTATTGATTATTCTAAGTAAAACTTTGGCTGCATGTGATATCAGACTGATTGTCCTTGCATTCTGAATTGTTCTTCTTCTTTGGGATAGGACTCAGGACTGTTCCAGTGGCCATCCTCCTTCCTCGTAGATCCTACAAATAAGTCGAAAAAAGGTTGCCCACCTTTATTTCCTAAATTCTTTGGACTTGGAAGATGTGTTATCTACTCTCAGAGCTTATCTTGCCTTCATCTCTTTCAATGCTTTCTCTCTTTCCCTGTTGAGTATCATTGGCCCAAGGTTATTCCCACTCAGTGGTCCCTCATCCTCTGTATCTAGATTATTTGTTATACTATCACTATCATATTCTGCCTCAACATATTCTCTCATTATGGTTGCCATTTCAAACTACAGTAGTCCCTAGGGATAGTGCAGCACCTGGCATGAGACGTCGAACCAGCTAACCACCTATCTTGAATATCTCCACCTATCTTCAATATCTCCACTTCCCCCTATCAGCAGCTCTTCCATTCCCTTGCATTGCCCTTTCCACCAGTTTCTCTTTGACTGATGACTCTTGTACTTCATCTTACCTAGATTAGTGTTGATATTTTTCCCCATCCTTTTCTCCTCCTTTTCTAATGATTACTTCCATAACCCACTGCTTCTTTACCCCACTCATTTCCACTGACCCTATTGTTTCGTCCACTACTCCTGCTATGTTTGCCTTTGTTGATACACTCCCATTTTTTTCAGTTGTTCCTATTTCCTCTGCTTCACCTATGATCCTCTCCACTAGTTCCTGGTATTCCCTTTTTTCTCTTTCAAACCTTCCAAGTTATATCTCTTTATCCTCCAACCTCTACCAAGCATTTGGAATCTAACATCATATTTTTTCATAACTAAATTATGATCTGAGTCTGCATCAGCCCCTGGAAAGCTCTACAAGTTTTGACACTGTTCCTGAATCTTTGCCTAACCATGATGTGGTCATTTTCTATGGGTACCTCCACCTAAGATAGTGTTTAAATCAAGTGTTTGTCACTATTAATTTATTTCTCATACATAATTCAACTGGCCTCTCACCGCAATCATTTCTCATTCCTAATCCATACCCTCCCACTTTATATCCATCTCTCCCTTCCCCCACTGCTCCTTTGCAGTCATCATTTACTCTCAGGTTTTTCTTGCCTGGTACTCCTCTGATTATTTCCTCTGGCTGTTCATCCACCCCATCCACCTCTTCCTCCCGATGATTACTTGTGAGCATGTACACCTGGACCAATATGAAATTTTTCGGGCGTGCTTTTATTTATTCCAGTAGAATCCTGTCACTCGCCTGATCAGTATTTATTACCTTCAGCCCTTATTGTGTTCAATGCTATAGGTACCACACATTGACTCTCATCCTCACCACTATAGATTACCCTGTAACTATCACTCCAATAGTCCCCACTGTCCTTCCATCTCACCTTGCACAGCCCCAAAGCATCTATGGTTCCCTTCTTCATTTCCTGGTCCATATTTTCTTACTTTTCAGCCCTCATCATTGTCCTAATGTTCCAAGTCCTTATTTTTATCAATACTTTCTTCCTCCTCTTCTTTTCTTTCTCTTTGCCTCTCAAGGTCCTTATACCCAATTGTGATACTAGGATTTTGTTAGATGATGACCTCGGGGGCCTTGAATTCCCCACCAATGGGCCTGAAATCTGCCCCAGTAGATTGCATCCTATAGTTTCCAGGATTCTTTTCTTTTGGAATAACTTTCAAATTCTAGGTATTATTTGATAGTGGGGAGGGACTCTCACCCCTGCTTCCCAGCAGTGTTTTCACATGACACATTCATGAGACTACTTTTCATATGGCTTCTACCCTGCAACCTATCTGGCGTGGGTGGTCCTACTGGAAGCAATATTAATTGTTCCCTCCAGTCCAGCTCTTGGGGTCATTATACCATAAAGTGATTTATGCTGTCATTCCAATTGTTCACCAGTCAATTTGAAAAAGTTTAAGGACAGATTAAGGACAATTCTCCCAGCCCTTTGAATCATTGGTCAGCTCTAATTCAATCTCTCATAAATCACTATCCACACATGTAATAAACTCTTCATACCTCTGAATATTCACCTTGGCCAAAAATGCCCATATAGCTCTGGCTTCTGCCGCAGCCCAGGAGAGATATTCACCTACCTCTCCATTCCCTGCTCCAGACAACAGCACCACTCATGGCACTGCCGAAAATGCTTTGCATGAATTCACATTGATGCTCACTTTGACGTTATAATGAGCAATTTTCAACATTGTGATGATTAAATTTTAAGCTATCCGGGACTAGCCATGGAGTTCCACTTTTACAGAGTCACCCGCAATGCACAAATGTGCGAATTTCCCCAGAGAAAAAAAAATAAGAGTGAATAAAATAAGTTTGTCAAATAAGAGTGAACGCCTCTCTGTGTTCAAAGTACGATCTTTCCTCATGGGCAGTGGTGCTAAGCACTCAGTAGCGACTGATTGTTACATTGTATGTCCGGCAGTCGAGAACATCTAGTCCCGTAAAGGTCACTAAAAAATCCACAGGGGAAGAGGACGCCTCGGTAGCTTTACTGGCTAAAGCACTCGGCCGGAAATCGAGGGATCCGGGTTCGAATCCCGGTCAAGGCGGATGATTTTTTCTCTGTGAAAATTCACACATTTTGATGATCCTCTATGGGGATGAAGTATTCTCATTTCAAATGAGTGCTAAGAGTTACAGAAATATACATCATACGCATTATGGCAATCACCTGATATTCAACAATTTTAAATTACTTCCGCAGTTGAAATAGTTCTGTAGAAATGGAAAAAAGCTAAAAGTAAGGACACTGCTTGTTAATCATTATTCCTGAAGTATACACCAACAGATTTTCTTTAAGTAACAAAGTAGAGCCATAAAAATTAAAGTGTGTAGATGTCTGCAGAAGCTTTTTTGGCGACACAAGCTTTTGTATTCCCTCTTCATAAATTGGTGCCACAAGTAACAATGTGTTCATTCTCGTCATCATTGTTACTGGAAATGCTCGATTTGGGTGCAAAATAAGATGGAAGTCACTAGGAGCAAGCTCCATACCATATGGAGGGTGGTTGAATTGTTCACGACCGAAGTTCTGTAAAGGTCATTGTCACATGCAATACATGACAGTGGGATTTTCCAAGAATCAATGCAATGCCACAGGTGAGCATCCCTTGGCAGTGGGAATTTCAATTTAATTCACCATTTCAAACAATCACCACGAAGCATACACAACAATCAGCATATTCATAATGGCATACTCCTTCCCAATGGGTCAGGGTACTGAACAGCAAATACACAAAACTGCAATCGCAGCCCAGCGGTGGCAAGAAATGCAAACAGAATTTATTTCCTGGATGTACCTTATATAGTTTACTTCATGATTTTTTTCCAAATATCCACTACAGAGCATGTGGTGGGCTCACAGCCATCCTCATTTTCCCAGAAATTTTCTCATTTGTCCAGCATCATGGACTGTCCTGAATGATTTCATAGA
This sequence comes from Ceriagrion tenellum, assembly GCA_963169105.1. Taxonomy (NCBI): domain Eukaryota; kingdom Metazoa; phylum Arthropoda; class Insecta; order Odonata; family Coenagrionidae; genus Ceriagrion; species Ceriagrion tenellum. The sequence goes on from OY720642.1 coordinate 93,320,752, forward strand.
ATTTTGAAATGTCTTGAATTCTATATCTAAAAATTTGAATGTTTACTGGGTTAATTATCCATAGGTGCTTCTCTGGAGTCATTCTTAGCATTACAACTGAATGGAATTGACAGCTGATTGAGATGTAAAATAGACAACAATTCTCAATTAGCAATGACAATAATTGGTAGTACTTGAGGTTAATGTGAGAAATGCTGTAGAAGAAGACTATATCACCAAACAACATCATGTTCATGCATTAAGTAGTATTTGATCAAACCAGTAGTTAAGTATTTGATATTACTTTTAAATGGCATTACTATTTTTAATAAAAACCGCTTGTTTTTGGGACTAAATTCAGGAAAAATACAATTGCCTGCATACTTAATGCATCCTGTCCATAAATTACCCTGGATTATAAATCATGATTCTCCATATTTTTTTCATGTCTAGGTGTACAGGTAGTAAATTTAAGAGGTGTCTGATTTAGGATTGAGGCTTAGCATTAAAGAAAACTTAAGATGGTAAAGGATAATATCACAGTGCTTCAGCAAAAGACATAATGACATTTCCTATTTCTTTAACTAAATAAGACATTAATATCCTCATTTTCATGCTAAGAAATTTGGCTGGCCAAAGAAGATGCAAAATTGATATCAGTCTCTTGAGGTAGATGGAGGGGGCACTTGCTATGGTGGCTAATGCTATGAACTGTAACAAGGGCATGGCCTGTCAGCCAATCTTTGTTCACCACAGTTTTCTTTGAGTGGTTACTGGCTGACACACTAATGTTGCAAGTTTACAGTATTGTCAATTGATAACTTACTAGCAATTAGCATGCACTCAATTAACAAATCAATAGTTTCAGCCTTAACCTTTTAAAACTTTTCCATAATGTTTAGGAATTAACGAAATTTTGTAAGTTTTACATAGAATATTTATTGTACGACCGGTCTCGTCGAATAGTCGACATCATCAAGTACATAACATACCACACCAGTGACTTCAACCCTGAAGTCCTCCACCTGGAAACCAAGGATCAAATACTTGACGTTTTGGAGCAGTGGGAGATCAGAAAGAATGATACTAATGGACAGTTGATGAATGACATCACATTTACTTAACATTCCCTATTCCTGGATGTCAATTTTTAAAAAACATTGTACCTCCAACCTCTGTTACCTGCACTCCTTCAAAACTTTTCCAGTGCTTTCCCACCGCTAACCCCCCTCGGATAACCAGTGTCCTACCCAAGAAACCCATTATCCTTCCTCCTCTCAACCCACAGATTATCCAATGGAAGCATTGCAATGTCTAAATGACAAAGCTTCAAACCTCCCCCCTTACTCATCCTTTCTCCCTCCCCCGCGTCACTCACTGAACTCATCCCAACCCCCACCCTCTTTCTCGCCTTACTCTCCCAAAACTTTCCCCCTCCCCCCACACCCCATCTTTGTGTATTATGTTAGCCCTATGTTATGTACCTCATGAAGTTGACTATTCGACAAAACCTGTCAAACAATGTTACTTACAACTTACCAAGTTTTGTTAATTTCTGTCACTTCTTTAATTTGCATTATCCTTATGTACATGGTTTATTTATTTAAATTAATATCAATCCTCATTCCCAAAGCAAGATACAAATATAATAGAGTAGATCTATGGCACTAAGAAGCAAATATGTTTCAAGGGTTACTTTCCTTAAATTTCAAACATATGGTGGATATTCTAGCTATACATTTGCTATCCAAAGGAAAGTAAGGAAAGAGAAGGGATAACCAATATGGTTGTTATTTTGGCCGCCTGGCTACAGTTCGATGACATAATACTCTCTTCATCTACCTCAATGTATGAGCCAATTGATTAACAATTTCCCTTTTCTCCTTCTGGAACAGGTCGTGGCATGGGTGGTGTTGGTGGTGAGGAGACCCACAGCCTTTGGACTCCCCGCATTCGTCGCCTAAGGTTTCATCCCCGCCGGAGGTCCTCCTTCTACAAGAACCTCAGTTCACTGTGCTGCATCTGCAGACCCAACTACCTGTGATGGGATTATCATGGGATCCGTGAGCCACGATCCACAGCATCTGCCCTCGATTGTGCTGATGCATCATGATTTCTCTGGATTTCTATTTCCTACGGGTTACTTTTTAGATACACTTACTTCCAACCCAAAATGCAATAATTTTAATGCCTTTTGTGGCTGCTGAAATATTTCACTTCAAAATATCAACTATTTAGATATTTCTAAACGTTTATAACACAGAAAAGTGTATAGGTGCTGAAGACCACACAAACCTTTTTTACTGCAATAAAATTTATTTTTTATTTTTACATAAAGAAAGTTGATAGAATTGATGTAAAAGTGTAGCATACTTCAATATTTAGTGAAATTTCTTTGAGTGCATTGGTGTTGTTGCGCCTACTGCACTCTCCAGTAGAAGGAATCGTTGATATTCCAATTGTATAATGACTGACGGAGCGAGCCCTATTTACTCTCAAACTCAAATGTGATCTAAACAAGGAAATTTGGCTTACAGTTCCAGAAAAGAATGAGCTGTCCATGATTTTCCTTGTGATTAAACACCAATTATAGTGAATCAAACTGATACTATTGTTAATAATGACATTTTTGAAAGTGTGATTTGTGAACATCTCTATAGGTCATTAATGCTTCACCTCGATTTGTCACTTCAAAACCATACACCATTATTTCTGGAGCACTTTCTTTTTACATGAAGAGCATCATTTACAATAACTGTAAAAAGTACTTCATTTTTAAAGTTCAATGATATCAATGATATCATTTTTAAAGTTCTAATGATAAGGTACCATTATCTGTATATACATATATAAATATATATCCATCGTGATAAGTATTGTCAATTTATCATAGTGACACTGAAGAGTATTTTATAATTCGTTGAAAGTGAACTTCAATTATTATATCTTTTCATAAAGTTATATATATTTGTTTAGTGTGGATAACACATATTTATAGGTCATAAAATCAACAATCATGTGGATCGTGATTCAAAAAGTGTGAAAAATTGTGCATTCTTATTTTAATTGATAGAGGGTAATATCAAAAGAAAATTATAGTGGTATTAACCAGCATTTATTTTAAAAAAGTATTTCCATGCATCATTGTTAATGAGGATTATCAAATTATATTAAATATGAAGTTCATTACATCAAGTTGTATAAACTACCTGGCAATACTTCAATAGGTCTTTAATATAAAGTGTAGCAATTCACCACTACTCATGAATAAAAGTCCTCACTCTATAAGGACATCATATATCATATCACAAGGGCAATATAATTGTTAAATACCTATATTAATGTGTAGCCTATCAAATGCTAGACTTCCTGATTGCCTTAGTCAGATCTAACCTATTATTTATTTGTGAGTCCAAGGAACAAATGGTTTCTATGCAGTATTTTATATCCTAAGAACATTATGTATTATTTTTATGAAATTTCTAATGCTGTCCAGGGTCTAAGGAAATATCGGCCTTATGGTTGAACCAGGGCTGTCCATTTCTTACTTTTTAGAATTCAGTCATGTGGATCATTAGGGTAGAAAAATTAAGGAAGTCATATTATAAGAGTGTATAACAGTCTTACTCAAATCATTTTACAGCTTTATTTGCTGAGATGTAATGATTTTGAAATATGTGGTGTCATATGAGCATATTTATTCATTGAATGCAATTATTACATCTTACAGCAACTTCTATGCTACTAAGGCATAGATCTTATAAGTCTAGTCCTATTTGTGAAAGGGCATCCATCATTATATGGACTTAATCATAACCTCAATAAATAAATATATACCTATTAAATGAATCAATACTGCCGAATAAAGTTAATTTGATATTAAAAGATCTATATCATATTTCAGCCTCTCATTGAACTAATTAGAATTTGACCCCTTATGGCTATATTGATGTCCTTGTCTTTTTTATCTTAAAGTATGGATTTTGAATTCAAGAGGTAGATTTAGACGTAATGTAAAGGCTTGGATGTGTTTTGTATGAAGCACAAAAGAGTAATTAAAGAGGACAGCCCTGATTTATACAGATGGGTGCAAACATTCCTTTCATGTGAATAGTAATACTCTTTCAACTATAAATATGTACCAGATTAACAGTATTTAAAATATCTAAATCGTTTAAATATTTGTTAATGTTTTAAATTATGTATATTGAGGTTAGTATTCATTTCTGTTTTTTTCTTGTTAACCATAGAGAGTATATTTATGACATGAAGTACCAAAAGTTAGTGTTTTATTGATACATGCATATTTATGAAAATGTTTAAACTAAAATATTCTTTATATTTTTTTAAGATGTTCGTTGATTTTAAAATGTTGATTATGCATGATGTTGTGAAAAATATTTAAAACTTGAGTTGTTTGTACACCTATAAATATATCTATATATTTGTTGCATATCTGTACATAGTAGACATTCACATACATTAAGTCAATATTATTTGTCAAAATATTGTGTAAATTAAAATGTATGGTATGAATAAAAGTGAAATTATTTAACTGATTTGATATGGCTGCTGTCCATTTGAAAAATAGGGTTGATTTTTTCATAGATAATTGCTTCAATCTTGCAAGTTTTGCCAGTACAAAGGCTGTGTGATCAGGTATGTTTTAGCTTATTTCGTAGTTTAGTTTATAACTCATTTCTCTGAAAGATCACCATTTCCCTCTCTCTCAATCTGTCTATTACCTGTTGTGATTTAATTAATGGAGTATGTATTTCATTATCCATATTGTTAAAACAGAGTGATAATAACAGAGAACTAATGGTTTGCCATTTTGCAGGGAGGAAATGAAAAGGTAGTAATCATTTGTTCAATGTTAATATTATAGCTTGCTACAGGCTTGTCTATTCGAAATAAAATTTTGTTCATGAATTTATTACAAACATATATCGAGGATATGACATACCATGGCAACATTTTTGTTTAGTATTTCCTTTGAATTGGCTAACTCTGGTGTGGCCAAATGGATAAAGTAAGTGTTTTCCATTCATGAAACTGCAATCAATGAGTGTATTTATTGTAAACTTGATCTAGCCTTAATGATATAAGAGATGGAATATAACAATCTCAATGAAAAAGTACATGAGTACCTCAACATTACAAAATAAGTCATACTGCTGAGAACTGCCTGAATCTCTTTCTCTAACTTTAAGAAAAAATTACAATTAAATTTTGTCAATGTCAATTAGATTTTATTACCTGGAAGTGTATCTTGTGGAAGGAAAAAGTGGATAGTACATAGAAGGAAAGTAAAGGGAAAATAATCCATTCCAGTACTAGAAATATATAGGGCAATGAAAGCCTAGTATTTCCTTTCCCACTTAATGTTCCTGCCATTCAACACCATTGATTGAAAACTGCAATTCCTTTTATGCGATGAACATGATGTGGGGAAGTAAATACTATGTTATCATTATCCTTTAGTTTTCTTGTGTGGGAATGGATTGTATCTGTTTCTCCCATGATCCATGTTTTGCTTCCACAAAATACTTTGCTCGATATTTAGCTGTTCATTTATTTCTTCATCATACCCAACCATATGTAAAAAATTATTTTTTCTGTGATGATGGAGGGTGTGCTTGTAAAGTGGAACTAAAAGGACAAGAGAGAGATCGCACATACTTTTTCATTATTTCTACTTATATTTTCAGTGCTGATGTGTCGACCCCAGTTAAGTGGAACTGCTGTCAAAAATTGGGTTGGAGGCACCATTTCCAAGATATTGTGGAAAGAATCACTATTTGGGCTATTGGATTTGTTCACTGATACGGTTTATTGGGGGGTCGATGAGTGCTCAAGCCCTGTAACTATCAGCATTTTCATATCAATATGGTCTCCAAATACATTTGTAAACATGTTTTATATAAATAAATAAACCTTCATAATAACTACGAGGCTTCAAATGATGTCTCAATAGTCCCTTCACCCCATTAATGTCAGTTAATGAATGCTCTTTGTTACCACTAGGTTTTCATACTTTTTCTCCATAGCTAGTTTTTTTAACCTGATATGATAATCCTGTTATCAGACGGTAGAGCCAAAGCAACGTAATGTAATTAAAAACTTACTTATCCATCGAAAAATGTTAATAACTGCGTTCAATGATCTATGAAAATCTTAATAGTGATCATTTCCATAAATCTACTTACCTTGAAATTGAATCGACTGTAAAATTTCTTGATCTGCAAAATTCCAAAGTACATATAAATCGATAATATTATTTTGTTAAATTATTGAGCCAGATTACCATAGAAAACTGATATCTGTAGTAAATATAACCTATCGCTATATGTTAAAATTAAACATTATTTTTGGACCATGGTCTGAATGAATCATTCTAAATTTTGATTAAGGCAATATACGATTACATATAATAAATTTAATCAATATTTGTACAATGTCTGCTCACTTAAGACCACTTTGAGAGGCGTAGAAAACGAAAGGAACGACGTCTTATATTGTACATAAATGAAACAAAATCCATTAATAAATACTTTCAGCCTTTTTCAAACTTCTATTTTGCCATAAATATATATATATTGACTATTATAATTTAAAAAGCAGAGAGGCATTAGTCTGAACCATCGTCGTCGGCGAAAGAACGGTATTCCTACCACTTACCGTTTCGAAGATACCGCCTTGCAATCTCCATTTCAATGCAAACGCAACGCCATCAAACAGCCAATAGCGAGACCCATCCGGTGGTGGAAATCGGCCCCAATTTCCCCGCGAAACCTTAACCCTTCGGGTACTTTTAACCCTTCGCCCAAATTTTTTAAAAAGCTCCGATTTTCTTGTTGAGGAAAAACTCGCGAAAATCGGCCGTTCAGGGTCAAAAGTGGCTGGGGTGTGGGGAATTAGGCGACGGAAGGAGACGCTCAAGGTTACCCCAAAGTAGGTGAAGGACGCAGGTTGGAAGTCAAGTGGGCCTGGGTTTGATCCAATCATACCGGGGATAGAGAAACAAAAGCATAACTAGAAAGCCTCAATAAGTGCATTTATAACGATATATCTCCGCAACCAGGGGACCCAGGGGCGAGTGAGACCCCTCATTTGAAAGATTAATTTTTTTTTATTTTTCCAGTTTAGAGGAGGCATTTACGCGGTGCCCCACGGAGGAGTAATTAATCTTTTGCTCCTTAAATCATTGCGCAAAGAGACTTCTTTGTAGTCGAGCCAGCTTGCTCGGCGCGGAGTGGATCGCGCGCGGCCGAACTCCTGGCGAAAGAGAAAGTTCTCCCACTCAAGGTCATCTTTTAGTGCTGCATTTCTAAGCAATGAATGAATATACATTTGCATATTAACGTAAAAGGCAACTCACAATAACTCTAATAATGCGACAGCAGGGATGAGTCGAAATTTGCCTGAAAAATATATACATTCTTATCTCGTGAAGCAATCCTAAATGAATATAAATGCGAATAAGTTGAATCAATGATATTTTAGACCGATCGGCTAATTCAGAAAATGGAAAAATACACAAAAATATTTCGATTTTATGTCTATTCCTAAAATTTATAATTTTCCAACGTGGGTTACTGGATGGTTGAGTTACAACTTATCCAGAGCAAGTACCGTGACAGGAAACGACAAAGGCAACTCCATGTATATGCTAAATAGGTAGTCATGCTTATCTCCGAGGATAAGGGAGAAACATGGATATTAAGAGAAAAAGTAATTTCTCTCAAGGTGGCCCCTTTGGTCAGCATGCTGACTCAGCATACCGGCTCTTTTTTCACCGTCTGTGCTACCGCGCTGTAGATATGTAATTATCGCAAATAGCTTTGTATTATTTCCTTTGCATCTCTAAACTACGTTTCACTTAACGCGCTGATCACATTCGCCTTTAACGTTTTTGCGGTAAATATTAAGAAAGTTGGGAACTTCCTGCGAAACTTATATTTTGTCCGTCCTTAAAGAGGTACCATTTTAAAAATTGAGATCAATAAAACTTAAAATGAGTATTTTTTGGGAACAAGTATCTGAGAAACTAATGAATTGTATTATGGCACAATGATATTTTAAAAATTCTTTTGCCTTACCTAATAGACGAACAATAGGTTAGTGCAATAGAGGCCTATAACGTCCTTAATGTTGATCAAAGGATTTACGGCTAAAAATGGTACTCATCAAGAGGTAAGCATAGTGCAATCAAAGCAATTTCACTTTTCGTTCAAGAACGGCATGAACATTATGCGGGAAAGGAAACACTGTCAACGTTACCCTACATTTTCCTTGAACTGGAATGGATTATCGTTCTCTCCCTAGCGATCCACATTTTGCTTCCACAAAATACGTCATGCAATCAATAGGTTCATTAGATTTCCCGTGGTTGTAGCCAAAAACCTCTTTCAGTTGTCACAGTGGCTGATTAACGTTCGAGCGCTCGAGAAATTTCAAAAGCGATGGGTCACTTAATCGCATCCTGCCAATATTGTAATCACATTTGCTAATCGTAAAGAATACTCACATCTTTGAGTCGAATTTCTACGCTTCAAATTAAGGAATTTAAGTTTAGAAGATGATAGTGAGGCCTCTCAAACTGCAGGCCATATTAACCACGGCAATACCGTAAGAAATAAGTAACTAATATGCCTGTAACATTCGCGCAATCGTTCCGTAATAAGGAAAATAATAGAGTACTGAATAAACGAAATGGGCTAGAATCCGTAGCAATCATTAGATTCCTGTCGATATCATTATCGCTTTGTGCTAATTGTAAGAAATACGCGCATGTTTGAGTTGAATTTCTACACCTCATATTAAGGAAGTTGTGCTCTTAGATCTAGTTTCATTTCATTCTACACGCAAGCCAAGTATGACAGGTCGTGGGTCCGCGAGTTGTTACTGCAAAGCTAAATGCTAGTTACAATCAGGACAGGTACAAGTCGTGCCTCATGATGAAAACATAAAAAAACTCATTTTTACATTCAAATTGTTAGGGAGCAATCATGTACATACCTATGTCTCTTCCATGGTAATGCAACTACTTCAGTGAAATTGTAATTGTATAAGTCGTGAAACCTATACAATTACATTTTATAGCCCATAAGCTAAATGATTTTTTTGTCTTACGCCGCACAGTCGCGACCGAGCGCTGTAGCTCTGCCTACTCTCTGGCTGCTGCTGCCGCATGAGCTTCCCCGCTCCAAGGAAACAAATTCTCATGGATCGATCAGCGCAAGTTTTGGAGGGAAGAAAAATATTTTCTCCCAGACAGTTACCTCGAATGCAGGCATAAATCTGATGAAAAGATGGGATTTTTATTATCTCAGTTACGAGTCCAATATTACTACTCTACGATACCTGGTCGCAAAGTTATTACGTTAGAATATTTTACCTAAATGAATTCTCTCTCGTCATTTGTCTTTTCTCTTCTAGTCGTCTTGGCTCAATTGGGCTTAGTATTAGGTCCACTTGACTCGTTCCTGTGTCGTTGCGTCACCATGAACTCTCCTTCAACGACCGCCAGCTCCGCTTATTTCCCCCAACCTAAATCCCAATTTCCGCGTGTTTTTGGGCGATTTTCGAGTGCAAAAAAATTGAAGGGTTCGTGTGCTAAAGAAAAAGTGTTAATAAGTGTCCGAAGGATTGTGGCACGGAGTAGGATCCTACTCCGTGGATTGTGATTTCACATGAAATTAACTCCGAATTCTGCCGGAGTGAACTGGGCGAATATGTGGCGCTGCATGTTAAGGCGGTAGGTATGAAACGGGAAAACGTACGTCCTGTTTTCTCGGTGGAGGAGACTTTTCTCGGTAAAATAATAATTCTCTCAAAATGTTTTTCAAGAAGCATAGGTTTTCTTCAATTCAAAAAATTGCATATGGTCGATTTAATATTCTTCATCTGAGAGAAGGGCTACTGTAGAAATATATATTTAGTAAGTATTTGCAGTTATTTGGGCAGTTTCTGTTAGTTTTAAAATGTGTATTCATTTCCTTTTTGTGACCCAGTGTCTGTGGATGTAATAAAAATGCTTACTCAGTGCAGTAATAGTAATGTTTCAGGCAAACATTGAAGGAGATCTTCAACCACATTATAATTTTTTTGTCTAGAGCTGGACAAATATAATAATATATGAATATAGGTTGTTGAATTATTATTTAGGTAGCCAACTGATTAAGGTAGGTTTGTATGGATACGATTCTACTGCTATTTGCCAATTTACATGTTAAGAATGCTCTGACTTCTCCAGCTCATCATATTTCCTACTTACCTTTATATCATCCAGGATGCCTATCCTCCCTCTCTCCTCTCCTAGCTTATACAATATCCTTGTAATATTAAAATCAGCATCCAAGTGCTCATTATCTCTTGCTCCATATGCCAAGCCCCTTTTCTCATTTGTATTCCTTTTCATCCATCGTACTTTCTCTGTCCTCCTTCACTCTCACATGTTAAATTCCATTTTTCCATTTTCATCCCGTTCTTCAGCCTCTGGTTTCTGTACCATACTCTAAGTCCTTCATCTAACACTCCTCACTCACTATTTCACATAAATCCATCAGATCTCTGTCATAACTATATTCTATTGATATATGCCTCTTTCACAAATGCCATTCTAATTCTAATATCCCAGCTAACATTTAAACTTCACATAAGATACTTACTAAGTGTTTTAACTGTGGAGGCCAAGCCATTAGATGGTTACAGTGCTGAATTTCATGGTCTATTCTCAAATTCTAGTAATAATACAGATTCATTGAGGCAATCTGGCTCATACTTCAGAGCCATCTTAAGAGAACTTCAAGTTAAATATGATGAAAAACATGGTGGGAGTTTTGCAGAAGGCCCTTATCAGAGGGTCTATATTGCCTTCTTACAAGCTCACCATAAGGAAGTAAGGCTGTAGATAAAGGTAAATGTTAGGTAAAGAAAGGGTTGTAGATAAATGAACAATGAAGGTGCACAATGCAGTTCATGAAAATGAAAAGACATTTTTATTATAAAATTTTATAAATATATTAAAGTTTTATTGTTGCGCTTCCTATGCATTCCAATGGTGTACATAAATACTTCCCATGTCATCTATTTCTTCTAAAAATTACCTCCAAATGACTTTAAATGAACAAAATTCTATCAATGAAATTGGTATCTGTGCATTTTTGTACCACTTAACAACTACAAAAGAAATGGAAGGGAATGATTCGTGTTTCTGTTAAAGAACAATATGGCATCACCTTCTTAACTATATCTGTGGATGCAAATGATTGAAAAACACAACAAAAATCTGATAATCTATTTTTCACCAACATTAACTTTGGGAAATAGGCTAAACCCTTTCAATCCATAGAAAGAATCTCTTCCCTGGCCATACAGACTTAACAATATAACTTTTTAAAAATCAATATAGAGTGGTGCAGGTAACATAGTTGACACACATCAAAGGAACTATGGGTAAAACTCAGCTAAAAACATTTAGCTGTTGCATGGTGGAATTTAGTTTCAAATATCTGTTCAATTCAAGATAAAATGAAGTTAAAATTGGGTACAAGATCATCTTATATGCAATAACAAGGATCAAGTGAAAATACTATTTTTTTCAATTTGTATAAACGATAGTAATGCCACAAACGTAGGTGCATGGGCACCATCAAAACCATAAAATGTGATTAATAAAGATATAAAAGAGGACAATGCATACATTTGCAAATGTTTACATTTTTACTTTTCTTTAAATTTCTTTGAATGTGTACTTTTTACAACTTTAAAACCTTGTCACATATAAGATAAAGATACTGGAAAATTAAGGCACCATTCGTGCACTCACAGCTGTGCAGCTACATATGATTTTCAATAAAATGTTAAATCCACTGATAAATTTCCTTAACTATACACAATTCCATTAATTATTTGCATTGGTTCTTTTCAGAGATTTGTTTCAACACATGCACAACATTAGTATTTGATTATACATAATTTAAAATTGAGGTATGTTTAGTGTGTGTAAAGCTTCAAAATAGTTTTAAAGCAGGCATTTTATTCCTACTCATTGGCATTCGAAGAATGCGTGAAAACGAAACATTTACCATTAAATTGTACATGTTTCGAAACTTTTATTAATAATGCATGATATTATTTCACATAAATTGCCTATTTTGATTTGATATAGCTAAAAACTTTAAAATCATTCTGGACATTCAGGAAATACATCACCATTGATATATCTAATATTAATTAATCTTTTTAATACACAACCATAGACATTTTGAATGATTGTACATTTAGAGGTAGATCATTTGCAATTTTTCAATTGCGACAATACTTTATATAAATTAATCACATATATATATATATATATTTATAAATAATCAATTATTAGATAAAAGGCAAAGTCAAGACAATAAGGGAAAGAGAGAGAAGAAAAAATATGTACAAAAAGCGAGGTTATACTGAACTCTAAGGACTCTATATTACAAATAATACTTGGATGTTTAAATTCATAAATAAATCTTGTATGAAAGGATGTGATATTGATATTTCATCAATATTATATTTTAAACATTGACATAAGAGTATTGTATAAATATTTTGGATAATTTTTGAACTTTGGTTTCATAGAGTTTAGCATCATTGAAATACAGAAATGACTTCATGCTGATTGTAAGAGTGATGTTAAACTATGCTTCAGTGACAGAAAGCAATGACCTACAACATGCCTAACTAGATAATAAGCCATTGGTTGTACTTCTGATCAAAGATCATTTCTTTCATTAAGCTCTTCTTGAACCCAATGAGAAATGCCCACAGTGCAACATTCATGGTCCCTCAGCCTATTTAATGAGATTCCACACTTATACTATCAAGCTATGTAGCTCCTTACTAAATCTTTATATTGGTCGGAGATTATTATCAAACTTATATCCCTAGCTATATATCAGGGCTAAGGAGCCCTGTTTTGTAGATAAGAGAAAAAATTGGAAAGAATTTTAGAGCAAAATATTTCTCCCTGGAAAATTCTAAAGAGTATGAACCATTAATGCATCAACCTCACAGACTATTTCTGGTCATAATTTTTTTGTAGGAAAAAACATCTAATTGTTTTTAATGAGTAGGTTAAAACAAGGTTACTCATTTGTTCAAAAGAAAAACTATTACAAGATCTGGTAGAAAAAAGCATCAACAGATTACCAATGTTCATGTAAAAACTGCAGGAAAACTCATGTTGAAGGAAACCTCTGGCATCAAATGCCATGTACTCATCTTACACCAAGCAAAAACGTTTACCAGAAATGTTTTTGATGGTCTACAAATATATAACATCCAAAAATGCAAAACTGTCAAGCATGGTGCAACTCTAGTAGAAACAAAGAGTAAAATTATTGTACGATCTTCACGTTGGTGAAGATCATTCTTGATGCCATTCATTTTCAAGTACATTGGAGAGGAGTTATCTTGCATGCCTGATGAATACCTCGATTGCAACTGTCACTCAGTTTGACTGTTGTGTAAGCAGATTGAGAAGTTCATCATGGTCCATATTGTTCAGAGTATGAATGTCAATGCCCAAGGCATTAGCAACACTCATCATATCTAGTCCAAATGACTTCAGAAGTTCAATAAAGTCCATCTCCTCACCTAAATAGAAATTACAAATTATTTACATCTCCCTTCAACTTTATTCAGATGCAGGTTAACTAGCAACTTAAGTGAGATATTTATTATTCAATGTTACATTTAGTGTGTCATTCAGCTTAATTTTTATAGCATTTTTACAACTTCCATCAACCATCCCTTTGTCGCCACAACAATCAGTCTCTACAACAGCTGGCACCCTTCTGGTCTCTGATAGCTTCTTGTATGCCATAATATGGTGAGGGTTGAATATATTAACCCTTAAGGAAAGGCAACCTTAATTTTTCAGTATCCTGTGTGATGCAGAAGTATTATCTAGGATGAACTTTTTTCTTAGGCTGGGAGAAGTGGTCATTGTTTAGTACTCGCATAGATGGAATTGCCCAGATATTACCATTTTTGACAGTATAAAGGAGGCAGTGCTATTAAGGATGCATCCGATTTTTGAGAAGCGAAACGTAGGAAAATAGCAATACAAAATATTCTGACTTGATTACATAATTACACATGATTAAATCTTCATTTTCAAGATACTTCATTAATTAATTCTTTTAGCTTTGTATAATTTAGTCTCTTAGTTTATAGGTCATACACAGAACTTCAGGTTACCAGAGAGTTCTAGTAAGATACCTACAAAATTAGCATAGTAATGAATAATAGCTTAACCTTCATCCTAAAAGACATCCTTGAGAAACTTATTCAGGTACAAAATAATGTCCCAGTGGAAACAAATACAGTAGTAAGTCCTCTGTATACGTCATTTCCATTTTTGTCTGATTCAATGTTACGTCCATGCTAACAAGTTTTGTTGGAAAATTTTTCCCTGTTTAATGCTAGTAAAATAGACCGTATGCACATATGCTTGCATTTTTTTATAATTGAGACATAATCATCCTATCTGAAATAGCTATTTTTTCCTGGATAAAAGTAAAAAAAGAATTTTGAAATTATCACCTTGATTTATCATGGGATTAAAGTGGTCACAAATATCTGGATCAGTTTTACGTTGTTTTGACTTTGAATCGCTCCTCTTCAACATGCATCTCCGACGAAAATCAAGGACTTACTGTATGGTATTTACTTTACATGAAACTTTTCTTGAACACACCCTTCACATTAGGGATGGATTAAGGTTGCTGTTTTGGGGAGAGAGCTACTTTCTGAGGTTCTGAGGGGAGGCACAGAATATTCTGATATTCATATTATGTCAGGTATTATTGGCAGGGATGCCCCCCCACCCCCTCACCACCCTTTTCATCTACCTCTCTCCCACGTTTACTTTCCTAGCTGACTTCTGGTTGTTTTGATAAAATATATTGTAATTCCTTCATTTTAGCGATAGTATTTCGTGTTATAATGGTTATAGTATAGTAACCAATGAACTTCTATACTTCTTTCAAGGAACAGTCACCCTTTCTAGAATGCCCTTGGATCAAGGACCCAACCTTTTAATAGGAAAAGGTGTCAATTTGAGATTTTTAGGGAAAGGTAGGGCCTTCGACTATGGGAAGGAAGCTCAAGAAATAACTATAAGGAAAATTTGAGACTTCATGAGGACTTGCACAAACATTGAAGGAGTTATCTGTATAGATATAGACACCCAATCATTATTGAGACTCAAATGCGCTAGATACCCCACAAGAGATGATCATCACTTAGACTTGAGGCATATACATCATTGCATCAAATGGGATCAAGGGCAGATTAAGTCAGGGTGCAGGTTGACTGCCTCCATGTTATTCCTTATAAAATAGGAAAAATGGTAGTCATAATGTATTACATGCCTTACAGACCCTCAGAAAGTAGCAATACTCAAAAAGTGACCATCCTCTCTGGATGGGATAAAAAGTGTCAATCACTTTAAAAATGATTAAACTGATCTTTTCAGCAAAAACTGATTTCCTCAAATGAATCCTAAATGTCCTAAGTTTCTTCTAATAGAAGATGAGGCAGTAATATCACTTGTCATTATCACATCATCATGTCAACAAATTAGGGACATACATATATCTTGTATACACCATGAAGATGATCACCACTAACATCAATAGCTCGAGTAAAGAAAATTTTTACTTAGTCTCTAGTATTCATGATATTTCCAACGTAGTTACCTGTCAAAGGATTATGGAGTTTTGGACAGGAGTGATTGCACTGAGGCCAAGTGCATCTCTCCACCAATCGCTGAGAACACTGACTTTCCATCTTCCAGGCCTCCCTTGAATCACTAGATCTGGTCACCTTCCCATGGCCTTCATCAGACATGTGATGTGACCGCATATTCAACGACTCAGACCTTTTGATTCGTTTGGCTCCTTTACCAACTGCAATAAAAAAAGAATATCACACAAATGGTAATGTAATTTATTCAATAGAAATGAGACATCAAGAAAAAATTTGACATCATCCATTAGGTATCGTAATAGTTTTAAGCATCAACTACATATACCTAGCTTTAACTACTTGCAGATAAATTCTCCATATGCACTTTTACATAACTTTGTCAGTGCAACTATTAGCACCATTTGTAATCATGAGAAATAATACTCCCAGGTAAAAATATTTGACCTGTAACTGCTTTTAAAGACTAAAATCTGATCTGAAAGTCATCTGCAACTGGTCTGTATTTGATTCATTGTGAAACTTCTTTAAAATCCAGATCAGTTCAGTCCAGTTACAAATGACTTTCAGATCAGATTTTAGTCTTTAAAAGCAGTTACACACTAGTTTCAGAGCAGTTACAGGCCAAATATTTTTACCTGGGCTATCACTTTCATCAGAAATTTAATTGGTTTTTCCATACTTAAGTGTCTTGCACTGAATTGGTGGATATATATGTTTGAGTGTCCTGACAAGTAGCACTTTTTATGTAAAAAGTGACAAACAGTATGACAATTGCCCCAATTTGTAACTTCAAAGCATAAACGTTCCTCAAAAGAGAATGCCTTCTTTAGGGGTGTTTGTGTGCATTAGGCACCAACCATCCATGTTAGTTATCTATTTTTGCCATCAGCAAAGGGAGTTTGAGGGTATTTCTAAAATATATGTTAAATTCAAACCCAATTTTTCGAGAGTTGCTCTGATGAAACCAAAGATTATATAGGTGAGTGGATGGTATCTTGATGCATGAAAGTGAAGCTGTTTTTTTTGCAAAAAATGACAGGTTTCCACCTAACATGGTTATCACATACAATTTATTCATTAATTATATGCATTGTTCTGCACTTTTTTAATATTATACCCATTTTGCAATTTTCTCCATGATCACTATGGAACAGCAGGAATTTTGTTATAAATGCCAATGCTTTCCACAACTTAAACAGAAAATCTGATCCATTCAACATTGCCAACCTCATATTTCATTGGCTTCAATATTTTCCTATGTGACCAGAATGGATGGTTTCATCAATTCTCATTCATTGTCTATGACAATGACTTGTGGACAGATTCTGTAAATTATCACAGTAATTTTTGTAAATTTTTTCATACTTGTATAATCCAAACACATTCTTTCAAAGACTATAAATAATTCCTTCAGGCTTAATTAAAAATAAAGGCAGGTACAACTCATTTGTGGAGTACTTGTACTATTTTTACTTTGGGATTATTTTTGGAGCCATTGTTTGAGCAGTTTGAATAAACTTTCTAACACCATGACAAAAGAAAACCAATTGTGTGGCCTGCCATATTTGTTTCAACATTTTCTTCAATTCTAATACATTCGTGCAGCAATAGCAATGGTTTATATGCTGTTAATCCCTTACTATTACTATTAGCTTTCCTATTATTTCACCTGTTAATTATTAATTGCTGAAAATTAAAAACTTCTGGAAAATTACAGTAATTTTCGAAAATTACCTTAATTTACCATGGTAATTAACCTCAATTGAAAGTTATGGAAGTTTAAAAAAGAAAAAAAACTTGGTAATGTCTCCTTGGTAACCAGTAACCGAGTGGACATTACCAAGTGTTTTCTTTTTTAAAAGTTCATAATGATGTTCTACAATATCTCGCCGTATACCATTTAATAAATTTATGGTAATTTACCCATCTCTAGACTCTCACTATTTGAGCATCAAACTGTCCGATGTTCAAGGGATCACAGTAATGATGTTGGCTTACCCTTTTTCCTCCTCGCAGCCCTGTTGTGGCCCTCCTCCCCATCACCTCTCCTGCCCTCCCCCCTCTCCCCCCTCCCCCTTCCACCCTTCCTCCCGTGGCCCTCCCCCCTTCTCCGCCCCTCCCTCTTCCTCCCACCCCTCTCCTCCCTCTCCTCCACCTCCCCCTCCTCCCCCTTCTTCTTCCTCCTCCTCCTCCGCCTCCGTCTCCTCTTGCCACGCCCCCTCTTCTCGTGCAAGCCTCCCTCACGCCTGCTGCCCCTACCCTCCCTCTCCACCATACTCCTCCTCTCATCAGACAAAGGGGACCGATCATCAAGGGCAACTGGCAAGGAAGAGGGTGCCGTGGGCTGGAGAGAGGTCGAGTGGAACGTGGGGACTGCTGAAGGCATCCTGTTCATGCTGGATTTGATGATGTTCTTCGCGTACTTGACAGTTGAAGAAACTGGCATACCACCATGCGCCGTAGAGCTAAAACATAAGAAAATCAATTTAAAAATGCACAATTCCAAGTCAAATACTATCAAAGTAATTTTCAAATTGACTCTTCTAGAGAAACAGTCGAACGAAACATCAAGGAATAAATGGAAAAGAACTAAGTTCAATTCCACTTTAGAAAATGTAATTTATTTCGACAAAGGTTTCTACATCTCATCCCATCTCCTGCAATTGATGAAACCTAGTTTGATGTTAATATTATTTACTACATTGGCATTGTAATTTGTGCAAGAATTTGCAGTATCCCTGACACCATTCTTAAACTCTGTAGACGACAAAAGTGATTCAGTTACAACAGATTAGAAAATTGATAACCAAGCTGTATGGGTGACAAACAGGAAGAGATAATCTGGATCAAATCAGTGGAAGGTATGGATTGTTTTAAGCTAATTTTCTATATGTCAACCACACAGCTAAGTTAACGTCTCGAAATTTGTGCCAAATCAAATCCCATTTGCTGCTTTTCCAAGTTTAAGAATTGGATCAGGAATTGAAAGCTGAAAAATCGTATCACAGTGCTTTTTTCATCACTTTCTTCAAGAAGAAATTCCACCCAGGTAAGATTTAGATGGTTCATTTCATAAACTAAATGCCTTGTGGCAGCATCAAACTACATGCATGTAATTCTTATAACTTAATTAATCATTGGCCACCACCATGCCTTGTTGCACTACAGTATGTGATAAAAAAGTAAGGCTCAAGCTCTCTACAAGTACTATCAAAGTCCTAGTCTTCAGTACTTTTTAAGCAAATAATTTAAATTATTTTACTTTTAGTATTCAAGTATGGCTCTCCAGGCTACTTTTAACATGTTTTTATTAATGCATTCCTATTTTAATTAGGTTCATGTCTATAATAACATGTTTACTGCAATTCATTGAAAATTACATAAGCTCACTCACTTCTCTCCTCCTGCCGTGTAAATAATGGGATCCCATGTTGGTGCCGTTATCTCTTTATTTCCAGCATAACTCAATAGAGGATTTCTAGCTGGGCTGTTTTCTTGTTTCCATTTCAGTTCTGAAGCAATATTCTTCCTTCGCAGGTGGCTGGTGTGCGGTAGCTCTTGGTTCCATCCCCCATCAAATGTATCTCCCCCCTCCTCCAGCACAGCCTCTCTCTCAGGAGACCTCTGCATGTACTCGCCATGCCCAGATCCACCATGGCCATGTTTTTGGTGATTACCATGGTGGCCATGCCCATGGTGCTGACCTGACATCCCATAGCGATGTGGATGGTGGTGTGATTTCCTTGCATCTGCATGCTTTATTTTGTTGTTGTGGTGCTGCTGCATTTCCCAGCAGTGAAGTGTTTGAGGCAAGGTGACATTTCCGAGGCGAATGGTTTGCCAATCTCTCTTGGTGAGGACTGTGTGTGATATACAAGAAGCCGCAAAAAGACCCCTGCAGACAAAAGATTCATTGTTGAGGGAAACTGTCCAACTATTTCATATGTATGAATGACAAAACAAGAAACCATCACAATAGAAAACAATGTTATGTAGGGATTTTCCATCCAAGAGCTAATTCATTATGTAATATTTCCAGAATGAGGTATGTATTTATTTTCAATCATAAGCATTTGTGGATACCATTGGCTCTACGATACGAGATAAAGTAGAGCAATAATTACTAGCTCTCACCAAGCAAAAATTTTCTGCACATAAAATGCAGAACCTACAATATCATCAACGAAAAAGCACAATTATAAGGCATAAAAATGTTACGAGCAAAATTATAACCCAAAAACAAATTCTACAGCTATTTTTGCCATTAAAGTTATAAAAAAATTTGCAAGCATGAAAAATCAAAAAATCTTATTCTTATTAAAATTCATAGGATTTGGATGAATGTATTGCCAGTAGCAAAGAGTACTCACGTCACATTTGCAAATGTTTTCCTTAAGCTGTCTCCTGTACGGTGGATGTAATTCCATTGATCCTTTGTGACAGGGGGCCCTACATTATCAGCTATCATTTGAGCTTCATCAAACAGCCATTGGAACACAAAGAGAGGAGCTGATAAAAGAGAAAATGATGTTTTACATCTTGGCACCATAAAATGAGAACAAATTGAAAATAAATTCCAATTAATAAACATTGACATCTCTCTCTTTACTCTCAAAGAGACATTATTCTCAAAGCAAATCTCAGCAACTGAGCTAGTAATTATGAGGGCAATGTTAACTTGTGTAACAATGGCTCATTCAAAGAGTCTGAGGATAGGGTTTCAATAGCTTGATGCTAATGAAATCACTGACTAATATGTTTCACGATTTCAATAACTTCTATGTGGATTAGAGGTTTATCACCTTTAATGAAATCCCTCAAAATCAAAAGATATTTGTGTTCCAACTATGAGATGGGGTAGGAAATACAAATAGTCTAAAATACTTATCTACAATCATCTAAATATTGATTGTAGGCATCTGGATGGCGGTTAATGTAACATTGAATGATTGGTCCAAATTTGCAAATTCATCTTATAAATCCATACATTTGACAGAAATATAACCACGACATAATATGTTTATCAATATTCATGTACTTTGCATTCTTCAATGCATTTCATTGCCAAAGTCAAACCATTCATTTTACAGACTACTTCTAAAGAGATGAAATTTAACTCCCTCCCAGGTAAAAATATTTGGTCTGTAATTGCTCTGAAACTGGTCTGTTAGAGTTCAGTTTCAGAGGAGTTACAGACCAAATATTTTTACCTGGGCTATTGGTAGATTTTAATATAATAAAATATTTTCAATAAGATATTAATTGCTGAACAAATCAATATTGAAGCACCCAAATATAAATTTTGAAAACCCAGTCTCTGCTAAATAAAACATTCTATAAACATATGTGGCTATAAATATGGAAGTTTTAAAATGATAAATTTGCAAAGAAGTCATATGCATGGGTTTATTTTTGACAAGAGACTTCTTTTGCCTCATGAAAATGAGTTTTAGAAGTCCCAGAATAATGTTATGATTGTTTAAGGATGAATTCAAACCTACCTTTTAGAGTTGGATACACCCTGTAGCCAAAATAGCACCTCCAGACTTCTTCAGGATAATCCTGACGGCACCTCTCTGGCACCTGGCCCCTCCATAGTTCAACTCCTTTCCTCACAGCTTGTGCTGGAGAGGTCATTAGCCATGAGGAGGCAAAAGTTGAGGAGGATGGTGAGGAAGAGACTGAAGTATATGGTGCATTGTCCAAAAACCATCCTGAATCAGCAAGACCACGAACTTTAATGTTACCATATCCAAGCTCAGCTAAACTATCGGCAACTCGGTCAAGATTTACAATGACACCAGTTCCTCCCGCACTAAAAAAAATTTTCCAAGTTACTGAATGGCCTCTTTCTAATAATGCTAGGAAGCAAAACTGCATAACAACAAGAAATGCTATCTATAAGCAATATATTTAGGATGAAAATATAGTTCATGAAATGTGCAACATGTATATGCAGTAAGTTGCCACATTCATTATGATATTGCAAGGACTCCATGCTCTTGACTTTAGCTCAAAACAAAATTTCACTCCAGAGTAAGTAAAGTCCTCTACAAGTGTATGCCTAGCAAAACTTGATGGCACTCAATAGTGGAAAGTCTGAAGTCACTGATAATTATTCAATCACTGGTGAGTAGGCAGAGATACTGAATGACTTTGGTGGACATCTCAAGGGGCCCTAGGCCCCCTTTGTCCCATTTCTCTCACATGCTTTCATAATGCTTGGTCTGTTATGGCTCTGAAGCTGTTGTGTAAATTCCCTATAACTCGTATCTAACTGCTCTGAAAGACTAAAATCTGATCTGAAAGTCATCTGTTGCTGATCTGAATTTGAAACATCTAGAAACATCCTTAAAATCCAGACCAGTGCAGTCCATTCACAGACTACTTCCAGATCAGATATTGGTCTTTCAGAGCAATTACAGACCAGTTTCAGAGCAGTTGCAGACCAGTTTCAGAGCAGTTGCAGACCAAATATTTTTACCTGGGTCTCCCTGACATCATATTTTTCCCTAAAGAGTGCCCTAGCAAGTATTGCTACACTTATAAATGATTCAATGCTGACTGATATTGCTAAGACAAAATTTATCGATTCTTTGACAATAGAAATATTTAGTTACCTGCTTCCTGCAAGAAGCAGTGAGTTAGCTTGTGCGAGTCCCAAAGGTAAAAGATCCTTGATGACTTCTTGCACTATGTAAGAGCCCATAAAAGCATACTTCACAGTGCTATCACTTTGATGACTCCATCGATGGGGTTGAGGCCTAGTCCCACTCCATGAGTCACTTGAGCAATAAGGAACAAATCTAAAGGAGCAAATAAAGGATGACAATATAGTAACAACATAGTAACAATATAGTAGCAATAAAGCAACAATATAGTAACAATATAGCGACAGAATATGATGATACATATATTCAGTGGGATAATTGATAATACTCACACATGATTGGAGTTCCACCAATAAGGATTCTCTTCAGGGTTTTGAGACAGAATGCCACTAACTGAAAAATGTCGGATATTATATTAGATCATCACATCATTTGGAAACAAGCCCAAGTCATTTTTTGAACATTATTATTCAATTTCATAAAAATTTATATTGTATGTAAATATTGCTCTCACCATTTTTTGTTTCAGCCCATTGCTTAGATGTCATGAAGTATTTCAATCTCAACCATCTGTTCTGGCAACTCATTTGATCATAACAATACCAACCCCCTACAAAAGAAAATGAAATGAATCTTTGGATGGTGGTGGGGAATGTTTGCCAACCAATGGGACAAGATTCACATGATTGTGCACAACAACACTTATAGAACATTGTCATAAAGTTTAATTATGGATATGTTGCTTAAATAGTGCTCACAGGACATATTGATAAAATTAGCACATAATTCAGATGCATAACGAAACTTGGATTATATGACATAATAAAATTCAAAGGTAAAAAAATAATAATAATACAGATTTTTAGGATGTAGCTCTAATTCAATTTAGCCATTCGATTGATTTGCCTACTAATTTCTGAAGTTAAAATGGAGGTGATTAGTTGGAATATACAACAATAAAATCAGAATAACAAAGTTGAACCAGTTGGAAAGCTATCAAGAGACCAATAGACATTGAATAATCAAGACAAAAAATATACAGAGTAAGGATACACATGTTATTGAGAAAAGGATTCAGTACAAGTCATGTGATGGCATGTAATCCAGCCAATTGGCTTGATAGCAGATGGACCAGTAAATTTTTTTAAGCAAATACAATAAATAGGATATTTACCTTCGAGGAAAACAATCCATTCCTTGCTCCCTCGAGACTTTCTAATGTAGAAACTGAAAGAAATTTTCTTCAATTAGAGAGAGAGAATAACAACAAATTTAATGTTTCATAATTATCATAACCATAAGCCAATATTTTCCATAATTTCCCCAGCCAAATTAAGAAAAAAATTCCATATAAATGAAAGCATTATCTCATATGATTTGACTTCTACTTGTGGGCTCATCATATCGCTTCATAATTAGAAGGCTTAGAAATCAAGATAAATAAAGACTTAATCAACCATCTATAGCTACAATAGAGTTTGCATTTCACAGCAAAATGATAATAATAATAATATGATTCCACCATTTGGTAAAAATTATCCAATTAACTTATAAATAACCATTGAATCAACCTGAATTTTCATGAAGGGTGGAATGTGTTTCTTTTCAGTCAAAAGTAAACATTTTCAAAAATGGGTAATAGGGCATATTACACATAAAATAATGTAATCCGTTAGGCCACTTTTAGCCCTTTAGATTATGTTTGTATATCCTCTTCCTCTCTAGAGGCCAGACCATTCTGCTAACCATAATCATCATACACTTCATCCTTAGCAAAACCTTTACCCTCAAATATTGAATATGGACATTGACCAAGTATCATAAATGACCCTCCTCAAAGAAAAAGCACCCTGATTTAACCAAGCCGTGTGATTTAATATCAAGTTCACCCTAATCCAATTTACCAAGTACCCAGTTATTTCGGATCGTTTAAATCCTCCCCTTTTTGTAACAACAATCTCATCTTTGCCGAAGCTCTTTGTTCTAATGGGCGTTCAAGAGGCGTAAGGTCTGAAATCGTAGATAATTGCCGCGGGAAAAAATCGGGCTGGTCAGGGAATCGAACCACTGACTTGCCGGGCCAATGCACCAACTTATACACTACTCAGGCCTCTCAATGCCCTCGGAAATTTTTGGAGTATTCAAGGGAACTAGATCTAAGGGTGGTTGGAGCGATTTTCGTTGATGTAAAAATTTGCGTAAAACTTTGATTACGTATAATTATACTGATATGTAAAGATAAAAGCAAAAAAAATGCAGGTTACCAATTTGGCTCCTCGGCAATATAAATTTACTTTAACACACAGTCTTATGACACTTGACATATATTTAGATGTAAATCGACGATATATATACAGATTTTCTCCTATACGCACAAACGAACTTTTCATATTATTATGAGGGTCTCTAATAAATATCAATAACAATTAAGATATGGTTACTAGTAAAAAGAATACGCATTTACATCTCATTTTCGCTGAAATTTCAAATTCTGCGCCGCATTCCCAAGTCATAACAATGCTTTCATCGAGACGAAATTTAAAACAAATAATTCTTGCATTGTTTATATTACAAAATTTATGTTTATCTCCGCAGTATAAATAGCTGTACTTACGTTAAATGTGGTCCAAAAATTTCTATTCGACTGGTGTGAAAAGTTATTAAAATGTCCACTCAATGACTCACGATTCGCGCTCCAACCACCTTAAGCCCTTGCGGTCTATCAAAAATGGCGACGCAAGGGAGTAGAGGACTTCAAGGAAGCCACAATCCCTAGCGATTGTACCATGATAACATCACTTATTTTAAGCTACGTCCGTGGCTTGATTTCTAGTCCAGGACGATTTTTTCCCGTGGCAATTATCAACGTAATTCATCGTCGTATTTACGGCAACAATGAATACTTTAAACATAAGGTCTGCATCTCACATCGTGAAAAGGACTAACGATCGTGACGGGTGAATGAATGTTTTTTTATTTCCTCTCCGCTCCGCTCCTATCTGTTCGCCGGCGGACAAATATATTCTTCCCTCGTCCCGCCGCGCCCACCAGTTGATCTTGGAGCGGGGTCTCTCTTCCGGCCGCGATCAATTTTTCTCCTCAATTTTACAGCAACAGGTACAACATTCCCAACTTTCCCCATTCGTGGCACGACTCCGTAGCAATTCCATCGCTCTTCCTCGCAACAACGCACCACATACGTAATCGGTCGCGGTGAGGATTCCCATTTTCGCCTCTCTCTTCCCTTCAGTTCGAGTTGCTGAGTAGTCAAGCGTCATAAAATATTTATACGTCACTCAGGAATACGAAAGAAACAGGAAAGGTAATGGGAAGTAGAAATAAAAACTGATTTAAATACATTACCTCATAGCCCTCCGCTCTTCAAGATCTTCGACGAAAAATGTGTTTCAAATATCGAAGGAGGTAAAACACTTGAGCACATTGGTGTGATGGTCTTTTGGCGAAACGCGATTTAATTGCATTCGTCAGTGGCAGTAGATTATTGTTGATCAAACTAAAAATCCGAGTAAACCAATATAATAATCATTTCTCTGACCAACACTCAGAGTTTTATACTAGCTGCACGTAATTTATTAGAACCGTAAAAATTATCTTAATACTAACTGTCACACAGTTCAACTTTTCCAGCCACTATGGGCTTAACTTAAGAAAGCTTAGCAGAATGGAAATTTATACGAGTTATACATACTAACTTCTAACGAAGTATTTTGATATGAGGAACTGACATCGGACTGTAAAACTGATCAGGTGTCAAGAACCTTAGTAGTTATTTCTTACTGTATCTCTGCTCTTCATTTTCATTAAATAGTTAAGAAAGATATAAGATTCGTGAGAAACACTTAATTTTAGCTGTATTATTTAGGGCTGGTAAAGTTAAATTAGTGTTGAACTAATATCTCAGGAAAAGAGCAATTTTTCAATCTCTGAATGCATCCATGTACATTGACAATTCCATCTAGGGGGTAATTCATCCACGTGGAAAGCATTGCCTACTACCACGTAAATATTTCTGGGATAAGCAGGGTAACAAGGCCATCGCTAAAGGAAAACTTATGGAATTCGGATCAAATGAATTACTACAGAACAAAAATCAATCGTGATATTCGACTTTGAAAGGAAAAGAGGCACATTAAAAGAATGACGGAAGTGGCCGCGTAGTAACTTCAACGGTATTAACCACCGGTGGTCACACAAATGCGCTCGGCAAACAGCTTGCTCATTAAATAATCCATGAAATACACAGAGAAAGAGGACGCAGGGGTAGCTTATAATTAGTTAGAGAACTCGGCGCGAAATCGAGGGACCTGGGTTCGTATCCCAGCCTAGGCGAATGATAATTTACACAGCGCCATTTATCTCGATTACGAGAGGCACATTGAAAATTTCAGCTGTTGACGACCTCATTTGATGCGTGTATCCCTGGTACAACCCTTTCCAAAAATCATGAATCCTCTCCAGAAAAATGTTCCTATTTACACTATTATCGCCGGTTTGTACTTATTTTTGCAATTTTAAAACTTTGTTCCGCAATAAAATATTGTCACCATCCAACTCCCTATGATGTACCTTATGCTTATGTTTAAGTATTAAAGAAACTAGATTTTGTTACGCGTATAATAGGAAGATTCTCGGATGAAAAAGTGAAACTGAGATGCTACTTCGCACTGGTTAAGCCACACCTCGAATGTTCCACGAGAATTGGGGACCCTGGTCATAAAGATTTAACCAAAAAAATTAATAAAATACAAAGAAAAGCTGCTATTAATAAAATACAGAGAAAAGCTGCTATTAATAAAATACAGAGAAAATCTGCACGCTTCGTTAAAAGCTGCTTCGAGCGAACATACGGTGTTTCACAACTTTTAGAGGGATTAAGGTGGGAGCCCCTAGAGACTCGGAGGCTACATGCTAGGCTTAGCTTGCTTGAGAAATTCAGAACTGGCGTGTTTCAGAGCGACACAGAGAAATTTATCATGACGCCTCACTACAAATCTAGGTATGACGGAAGCGATAAAATAAGAGAGATGTATTGTCGAACAGATAAGTACAAGAACTCGTTCTTTCAGCGCACAATAAGCGACCACAGTAAAAACTAAGCTCCACTAAATACACTCCTATGAAACACGTCTCCATCTCATTTCTCAAAACCCGGTCCCTTACATCTTTACACAGCTGGTGTCTTAAACCCCCTGCCACACGCCCATGCGGCGGCTCGCAGGGTGGTATGTAGATGTAGATGCTGTGTACCGTGGTTCCAGGACGGTAAATATGTAATGGAGGAAGGAAAACAAAGTGCCCTTTTCGTTCCTAGCCTCGTCATACCCTGACGTCCCATCCCCCAGCTGGAGAGGTGTTCGTGCACTGAGGGTTGCTTATGTTTCCGGATACTTCGGATGAACGGAATTCACCGAGGGCACGGAGATTATACAGACTGTCCCTTTGATTCTGTGTCACTTTTGACCTCGAATTTTAGACATTTTATTTTGTGCTACATTAATGAAATTTGGCATGAGGCTAGAAAAAGTACTCATGTTTTGTTGAGAGTAGGCAAATACTGTAAAATTTACCTTTTTATCCTTGAATGGTGGTCCAAACCCAAATCCAAATTTTGTCTTATGGGACTTGTGTGTTAATAAATCCGAGATACAAAAAAGTCAGAATTTTTTCGCCAAAACTTTGATCTTAGCCATAAGGAACACGACAAAACCTTTTTTTTCTTTCGAACCAACCATATCCAACCGTGACCCCAGAAAGGTCACAGTCAAGGCGGCAGGGGTGAGACGTAAAGTAAATTAGGGCAACAAACGTGTTGAACAATAGGCTTTAAAGGATGCCGTTGTCGAAGGTACCGTAAACGTATGCATGGAGAGTGCACTGCATTGTTAAACTGAAGTCTGACTACCAAAATAACAAGTACATTGTTTAATCCTGCTCTTCTATTACTTTTCAATGAACAGCACGACGGAATAGACGAATTAGCGCATGTAAAGCACGAATATCCACCATCTGTTTGAAATTCAAGGCAAGTAAGTCTTGAAACATATTTCGCAATGGATTCTGCTCAATTTTACATAAGTCTTTACCGAGAAAGCGAATAATTATTAATTAAAATTAATGAAAAATATAAGCAAGAAGAATGCATATTACATAAGCAAGTGGATGCTGATTTGTAGTAAATTATCGATGGAAAATATTGTGTGATTGCAAAATTAGTGCGTTAGCCCGCTAGCCTATAGCAAAATTAGGGTCAACAAAGATTTTCCACGAACCTCGGAGCAAGCCACGCATTTTCTTCCTCGGAGTCACCCGCTAGTGATCACACAATTGTGTAAAATTCAGTGGGGAAAAATGATTTTTCCAAGTCCAGGTCCATGAGATTCACTGTGGAAGAGGACGCCTGGGTAGCTTAATTAGCTAGAGAACTCGGCGTAAAATTGAGGGAAACTGGGTTCAATTCCCAGTCTTTTTCCAAGGTGAATTTTACACAATTGTCAACGAAGATGGCGGACAAGGCTTCAGCTTCTAGCATTAGCTCTCATAGCAAGTGTCCTCTGTATATACCTCAATGGTTTGGACATATACACAGAGGCCACATAGGTCACTTCGATTATTTCATACAATGACCGCTCCTTGCATCCACCATATACTTATCCCGTTCCTTGGGCGAAAAACTTGGAAATCACAGCCTTGCGCTCAGCGATTTTGACGAACTGTTTGTATGGAAGTAGGACAAAGGAAAATAGAGGAAATTGTGCATTCAGACCTAACTTTATGCAACGACTTCCAGGGATGAAAAGCAGTCCAAGTAAATTGAAAGATAGTAAAAGAAAATCTGAAAACCTAAATATTTTTCAATCTGACGAACAAATGTTTTGTTTATGCCTTATTCAGAAAGAAAAAATTAACAATAATATACTGCGACACTATTATATATGACTGAAATACTGCGACACTATTTCAACTGTTCATACCAAATCCCATTTACAACCACCAAGCATATTGCTCCTTTCTTCGCTAAACGTGGTTTGAAGCCCATCATTTTTGGATTAGACTCAATAAAATCAAAAATAGACATGAAAATTACTACAAAGTAATATTTTCTCCAACAAAATTTTTTTATCTCACTGGGCAATTTTATATTTACTAGCAACAGGCCGAAATTGAACTTACTAAGACAATGACGCATTGTGCATTCTGCATTATTACATTCTCATACATGAACTCATTACAATCACTGTCGCCTTTGGCCTATATGTATGTAACTGTCCAAACATTACAGTCACACAAATGAAGTGGTACGCAGTCACGCGTACGCACACTAAACGGGTGACATTCGCCATGAAAAAAGTTCCTTGAGTTGAACGAGTTTCGTACCCAGACTACCCAAACTCCATTTCGGATCAATTATATGAGCTGTCCCGCTGAAATACGCCTTGGACTAATATGACATGGTTTTTGGGACTGACTAATACACATGAAAGGCAATTGGGTGATCCGGGTTCGAATCCTAGTCAACTCAAATGATTTTTTTCATGGCAAATTTTAACAACTTTAGTGTACATCTGCATTCTCTTTATGTCGTGAGTTAAAAGTAGAAAAATAAAAAGATACGTCAAGCAAAATCGTTAAGGCTTGAAAGTTATTCTTCAAATGTCTCTTTCTTTGATATCTGTCACTCTTTTTCCATGCCAGATTACTTGATTAGCAGATCGAATGAATGAAGTAACTCACCCAGCTGGAGACCCATCGTTGCACGTGATGTTAGTTTTGGTGAGAAAAACTCTCTTTAGACTCCTTGGGTCGTTGGGCTCACTTCTTTCCAGCGGCTATAAATAAAAAAAGACAAATGTGAGTTTTAAATTACTCCATAAAAATGCATGTAACATTTATAGGACTCTTTAATCCCTCGTAATTATTGTGAACCTAAATTCGAAATCATCTCTACGGAATAATGCCATTAAACGTAAATTTTAATGGAGCTGGTGACCAAATCCAAAAGGTTATTCCACCTTGAAGCCAATGTACAATAAAAAGACCAATCATCTACAAATTTTTCCAATTTATTATTTCCATTTATCATAAAAAAGAATTGTGGATGAGGAAAAAGCATTAACACTCTATGATTGCAGGTTCCATTTATAATAATTTACCTCACGACCTTAAGGTGATCTGAAACTGTCAAAATCCGAATCGTATGATAAGCATTTATAGCAGTTTTACAAAGATATTTGAGCAGTTGAGAGCACAAGTGGTGTATTTGAGTTTGTCCATATTTCCCTTAGATGCCCACAAGTATTCCTTTACTAGCTTCCCGTTCAATACACCATTTTTGGAGTCTAGCTTCCAATTTTACCGATTTTAAAGTGGCGCAAAGGCTTCGATATATTATTTATTTCACTTAAAATCCTTATTTACCAAAAAAGGACATTTTTATTCACTCTATTCTTTCTCAAAGCTATACATTTGTGGTAGTTTTCATAATTTAATATACGGAAAAATACCTAAAGACGAGATGTCATACCATGGGTCTTTGCAAAAAGTAATGTTCGTGTGTGATCAAAGCTTTGAGATCAACGAGAGGTTTGCGAGATTGGGTATAAAATAATCATTTTAACGATAATCGAAGAGGTACGTGACTATCTGGAGGATAACACGCTACCGCTGCTGTGATAGAGATGATATTCGATTTCGTTGGGTCATGAGCCGAACTGCAAATTGCTGAAATATACCCTCGATTTCGTGTAACCTACAGATAATATCTTAAGCTAATCAAAAAGACATAAGCAAAGAAAAATCAGGAATATAGACGAAATAAAGATGTTGGCAAAAAAATGCAATTGAGAGCTGCCGTAAATTAATCTTCTGGATAATGGCTGCTGATAACGATGGTTGCTAAACGACGAAAATCTTACATTTATTTTTTCAATTAGTTTGCATAACCATTTAACCTAGCTCGACGTAGCTAATACAGGCACAAAAGTGCAAAAAACAAAGAATCTCGGTTAAAATTGAGGGAAAAAATAAACCCCATGCTAATGTATGATAATTTATAAATAAAGGGTCTTTCAGTTCAATCTCTCCTCTTTGCTGATCAACGGCTGCACTTTATCTGCTCTATACGAGAGAAAACCGGGAAAAAAAGATCTAAAACTTGATGATGGACGAATACTGAGTTATTTAAGAATCGCCGCCACAACCTTCAATACGAGGTTTGATCTGTAAGGTTCGTACAGAGGTTATCGGGTGCTAAATCCTACTAAGGGTGAAAGTTACGCACTCGAGGTGGGGTTTCAAGTGCCTTTTCCCATGACCACCTGTGTCCTCTAAAGAATTCCCAGAAATTTTTCCAGCAGAGATTTGGCTCCATCAGATCTAGAGAAATCACCCATATTTTAACCAAGACTTCGGTTTCCCAAGCTACCTTGTACTGAGATAATTTTCTTGCTGTACAATTATATAGGATTTTCAACATCCAAGCATCAAAGAGTTTTTAATGCCTAGGATAAAAATAACTGCAGTTTTACTGCCTTGCAGTTTAAATAGCCCAATCTGCCACCTTGGTATGCAGTTATGCACATGGTATGCACAGAAATATCGTTTTTCGATTACATAGCATTAGCGGCCGAGAGTGACGCAGTGACTTTTAAATAAAAAATAAACATAAAACCTACAATAAATAATGGAAAGATCGGCAAATATAAAAGTTCTTATTTCACCGCGCCACTGAATGCATGCAATATTGAGACCGTTAATTTTCGGTGTAGCGTGTACAAATTAATGCTCACATTCCTTACTCTTGAAATTTATCTTAAGCAATCGCTGGATAATTAATCTAAAATTTCCTGTCACAAATTCTCAAAAGATTAATGCTAAGGATTAAGGATTGACGGTTTGATATTATTAAGCTGAAGATCGATATCTGACGCGCATAAAATCCTGCGCATAGATATTGTCAGGATAAATCCTTCGAGGTAAGCACAGTATTTTCCTTCAGAGAGTTATTTATAATTTTCTTGAGGTATCGGATGTATTTCCCACTCTCCGGCAAGCCACTTTGTAATAAAACACTGACAAATTTGACGAGATATTGTTCCATTTTTCCCAGCTACAGACCCAAACTTAGGCTCCAAAAAACAATTTGGCAGTTACCGGAGTGGCATCAAGGAGTTTTGATTTGACAGATACGTAACGGCACACACCGGCATGGCCTGGTCGGAAAGGTTTAGATATAATGCTAAATAATCACATTTAGGAGAATGCAACACCCATGAATATACATAATGGATTCAAATGTTTGGAATCGTTGCCTAGGCTACGTGTTGGCTAAATTTCCACTTTTAGTTCACCCAGTCCTTGGCGCTACTTAGAAAAAAGTCTTCTCAGTCGATTAGTAAATGGCCGTTGTTGGTTGTTGTTAACGTGAGGCTGTGGTAAATATTCAATAACGATTGAGGAGATATGAACTACTTGATGATGTGAATAATAGCTGGCTATTTTTGAGACCCAGCATTTACTTTGTAAATGCTAGAGAGGAAATATCTACTACAGGAAGTGTGTAAGAGGCATATGAAACTTCCATCGTGAGCCTTTTCTGTACCAGTATATTACATTTTTTACTGCAGTACTATATTTTTTATCCACTGCATTATTATTACTGGTAAATAAAACCGGTAAGATGTGATTAATTACGATCTGTAGTCTGTATTTACATTTGAACTGCCGTTTTTCATCATTAGACGGCGCCACAATTGACAAAGTTGTTTTTTACGGAATTCTAGGCAACAGTTTTTGGCAACGAGTCAGTACTCCATATGTATATTCATAGTAACACCAATCGTTATTGACAAAACCCATTTCAACAGCAGTACGTCGTTACCATTGAGTTGGATGGAGAGGGTATTACGCTACCAAACTGTAGCCTGACAACCTAAGTAACAACTCAAGATAACAACCATTTTGGTTATCCCTGTTCTTCTCTTACTATCTTTTGGATAGCACGATGTAATGGACGAAAAAGCGGATATGAAGCTAGAACATCCTCGATTTGTTCGAAATTTAAGGCTAGTATCTCTTGAAACTTGCATTGGTTACTTAGATCTATGGGTTCTACTGGATTTCACCATTGCTTACACCGGGAATGCGTATTATCATCAATTTAAATAAATAAATAGTGTAAAGTAGAGAGTATCCATTTTAGAAATAAATGCATGCAGATTGGCAGTAAATTATAGATTGAAAGCATCGTTTAAATGCATAATAAGTGCATCAGTCCGTTACTGCTAAAGGAAAATCGGGGTTAACAAAAATGGCGGATAGTCCTCCCTCACGTTACAACTTTTAGCATCAGCCACCATAGCAAGCGCCCTCTGTATCTACCTCAATGGTCGTTACCAAGGTGGAATTGATCATTATCTAGATACAACAATCGCAATTACATGATTTATTTAAGGAAACGAGCGCTTCGAAAAACTTTTTTTTTAAGATGTACAAATTTAGCCGTAATGAGTAAATTTGGGCTTAGTGCTTACTTAAATACTTTTTTAAAATCTCAATAAATGCCTTATTGGATAAATTCTTATGGAACAAAGCGTTAAACCGAAGAATTTACCTCGTTACTAATACCAGTAATATTACTGACTCCAGCCTCCACTGCTATTACGGCAAGATTTGATATCACGATTCTTTTAACGAACTAAGGGAAGGGTATAATTATCTTCAGGCTTTAAATAATTAGTAATGTGCACTACATGAGTTATGTTTAAGTATTTTTCTAAGAAATTTGATAAACAATGTAAACAGCAGAAATTTCCCTTGGCAACGATACAAAATTCATCAGAGTGCGTCGGCTATGTGCTCCGACGAAAACCGAAAATCTGTCATACAAGTCAAAATACTCTTGTTATATTATCAATGACCTAAGCTGAAAATAATATATACGGTGTCTCAATATCTACCGCATGTTATACAAGATTTTAAACAATATTATTCGCGCGGATGTTGAGATAAAAAAAGTTATGGTGAAACGATGCCATCGCACTGGTATTAAGGAAATTTATTTCAGCATTAAAATTCATCATATTTTAGCCAATATATCTTAAGTAAATGATGTATGACTTAGGAATATTTTTACAGATCCGATATCAGAAACATTAGCATATATTTAATTTTTAAATGAAGGTAGGTTATCGGGCATATCTGAAATAAAGGTTTCTCCTTAGAAAAATGAAAAGTAACTTTTTTTCCTTCCACATATTTATTTTCCTGGTACAATATGTTTCGACACAGCGGTGTCTTCATTAGGTACAAAATTTAAAAAAAAAGTTTTTTTTAGTTTGTTCCTGATGATGACACCACTGTATTGAAACATGTTGTACCAGGAAAATAAATATGTGGAAGGAAAAAAAGTTACTTTTTCATTTGTGAAATTTAACTTCCTTTGTTGAGCCTCAAACTATGGAACGTTTCTCTTCAGGCCACAATCTGGTGTCAGAAAATCAAAGTGTCAAACAATTGCTGCGCTAATATCACGCCCGACGTCATAATCTAGCCGGCATTATTTGTTTCAGAATCGCGCTCATGGTCTATATCAAAGTCAATAACAATCACTGTAATCTCATAATAATGAGGCCAAGTCGTTAAAACCGAATGGGCCAATAACACAGCAAGAGTGACTTATTGCCCTGAATGTTTTTAAGATGGCTCTTGTTGCAGGGTCACCTATTCCAGTTTTTCTGTAAACTTAAATATAGCATCCTAGAAGTGTGTATTATTAATTGAGATGAAAATGCAATAGGGTTTCAGGTCTAATTTTCACGTAATACAGTCTTGAAAGTGGAGATTTTAATTCTGCTCTTATGGAGTTATCTCAAATTTCAGCTGAAAAACATAAATTTTAACCCGAAGAGATATTCCAGCTTATACTACAACTGATAATAAGAAGCGAAAAGTCTTGGGAAATAGAATGAAAAGAAAATAAAGGCATCTTACCGCATATTTTTTAAAGTTCTTACCAAATTACTGCCGTAATTAAGTCATATTGCGGTAGTTCATTTGCATATAGCGCTGATGTCGGCTCCCATAGGCGGACGAATGCGGTCTTTAAAAATATACTCATGGAATAACCTTCATATTTCTTGACTTATTTTTGGTTTTCAATTGGTAAACCATTTTATCAGCGAAAGCAGGAATTTTTAGGCCACGTAAATATATACTTACGTGTACTTAAGTATGTTTTTGTCTTGATCACATATTCGTGCCAGAGCCATCTTAATCTTGCCGTGAAGTGTTCTAATCAGCAGAGTTCGCCTTACTTGCTTGATTTTTTAGTCTACTTGCGATCGTTTCAATGAAAACATAATGCCAAAAATACTGCTTTTCTTCGGGTGAAGGTAAATTGCACTTCTTATAAAATCATTCTTTAGAAACCGAAAAATGAAGTCTTTCACGCACCATCGTCGCCGGTAGCAGGCTAATCTGTCGGAAGGGTCGACGTAATTTTGAAAATTATTACAGTACTCCATCAGGAATAGGAAAACCAATTTCGGAAATGGTTAGGACATCAAAAGGGGAGACGAAGTCGAGTCAAACATCCACCGCGTGTAGAAGTTGCCCAGGACCATTGTTACTTCCAGGGAAAATGGGAAATTCGGACGGATTTCATAACGCGGAGAATAGGATGCGGTGTGAGGTATACACAAGGTCTCTACGGACCACAGATGTCGGGGAGGGAGGGTGGGACTCCCCACCCCCCCCATATCCTGCCGGGCGGAATGGAACCGGGGGAAAACGGAGTGCTAATCGCATTTCGGAGCCTTTGATCCTTCGGCTGAAGGCGCCAGAGGACTTAACTCCCCCCCGCCGTAACTAGGCTGGAAAAACCTCCTTTGACCAACAGGGCCGATGGCGTCCTCTGTCGGAGAGTTGAAGAAACTTCTCTCTGGGAGAAGGAAGTTGAGTGGCGGACGACGACAAAGATGGCGCGCATTACAAAGCGTGTAACGGCTGAAACATCGTGCTCTGAACTCCATCGCTTCCAATTAGAGACGATTTATTCGTTGATACAATTCCAATTATTTAAAATTGATTGAAAATTTGGCAAAGAAATGATACTAAGCATTCTAATGAGTTCTATTCAAATAAATAAAACCAAATTAAGAAAATTCACTTCCCAGTATATTTTGGTTGAATAAAATAAGCCTTAAGCATGTTCTAAATAATTAATTATTATAAAATGATAATTAATAAAAAACATATTAATTATCCTTTGAAAATTATACCTAAAAAGAAAGAGAAGTGTTTTAAGTAAGAAGTGTTTGTACTGTCCACCATTTATCTTTAAGTTTGTGAATTTCGGAATTCACGTCGAATGGTATATGGTGAATCTTTTAGTTTCATATACCTAAACAGTGAGTAGAAAAAATTTCATATTTCCTTTATGAACTATCGAAACTGTTCCATAATATACGCCCTAACACGGCTAATCGTATATTTTAGCTTGAAATTATTTGGAAAATCACTATTCATACAGCAAGTTAATATCCCAAACAGTAGTTTTGAATGGTAAATGTTCTTTCATATAATTATATTCCACATTTTTTAAAAAATCATGAGATAAAATATCAATACATCTGTCACGAATACTCAGATTTATGTCAATAAATAATATTGAAAAATCAACCAATGAAGTTTTAGCTTTTTTTCATCCGTTCTAAACACACAGGCTAGTAATCCTTAGTAACTTACGCATTGTATACCCTGATTCGATGAAAAGAATAATACAAGATCAATTTTGCTGAACTCAATTGTTTCCGGCGTCATTTTGTATATTTTTGTCTCCGATTGATGTGCGATAAATAACGCGGTGCATTCATATATACTTATGCTCCTTAAAATCTAGGTTTTGTCGATAAAAAAATTATCGTTAATTTATTCAGAGTTAGTGGTAATAAATACTGAGTTTCTGTAAATGAAGTTACTTCATGTATTGATGCGAATCCAAAAACGTAAGTCGGGAACACTACTCTCCTAACTTCGAATGAAACAAGATTAATAGAATTTAAAAATATATAAATCACCAACTTTTTGCAATTAGCGTTAGGAATTCAATGTAGTCATGTGTTTTGTCCAGTTAAACCCTCGCAGAATACGTGATGAAGAACAACACAGATTAATAAATCCTGCAACACCTACGGTGCACGCTCGATTTCATCGTCGTCCCCATGTGAAAGCGGTTACGAAAGCATAACCTTACGTTTCCAGGTGACAGACACCACGGACACAAAAGACGGGATCGCCGCACATTTTTTTTCCTCCGACACGAATTTCGTTGAAACACCAGAAAAAACCACGCAACACCGCGTCGGGTTGAAAGGGAGCGCAGGTCTCTCGCTTCGGGTAAAGGGGAGGCGGCGTGGGATGAGATACGATCGTCCTCGGATTCAAAAAACGAACCGCCCTGTGGCAAGTCGGGAGAGGACTCTTTAAGAGCGGCGCCCTGTCGCGTCTTTTGTGACACGGCCAGGCCCTTCGGAAGGCAAAAAGGGAAGGAAAGAACTTTTTTTTCAGCGGCCAGTTCCGAGAACGGTCTCCCCCCACGAGAAAACGTATCTTGTTCCGCCGCAAG
Source organism: Ceriagrion tenellum (assembly GCA_963169105.1). NCBI lineage: Eukaryota > Metazoa > Arthropoda > Insecta > Odonata > Coenagrionidae > Ceriagrion > Ceriagrion tenellum. The sequence goes on from OY720642.1 coordinate 93,358,744, forward strand.
GACCCCCATTGGGAATCGTCAAATAGGACCGAGGAACGTTTTTCTCTCTCATAAAGACCCAGCAGTTGTCCTCCCGAGAATGGGTTCGCCTCCTTCCGGAAGTGCCTCCTCAAGGCGAGAAGGAGGGACAGCGAGAGAGAGGAGAGGGGAGGAAGAAAGGGGAAAGAAGAAAGGGGAAAGAAGAAAGGGGAAAGAAGAAAGAGAATAGAGAAAAGATGTCAAGCACGGACGTGAAGAAAAGAGTAGTAAACCTATTTCTACGTACTACCCTGGCGGGCGGAGTCCGTGAGTGGCAGGAGCTGTAAATCAATCGTGCACCAAAGACGTTTTCCTAGATTATATCCCATTTAAAACTCGTGTATTTACTTAAAGCCCACCTACGCAGCAGTGGACAAGCAATCATTCACACGAGTGAAAAATGATTGTCGCGGAAGATATACGCAAAAATTGTAGCCTATGTTAGGAAAGTGCTTTGTTAGTTTAGTCGTGCTAAGAGATGGGATTTGTGACGAAAGGCTTAGCAAATTTATAATTGTGGCGTGAATGGTGTGTGAAGAAGGGGGATACCGAGAAAGTCATAGGCGAACGTGACGAAAGAGAAGCTGGAGCTAAATTAGATTATATTCGTGCAAAATTGTGTTAAATTCTGTAAACCGTGTAGGTACCAATTAGTAATATTATTAATATAAAATCCAAAGTTTCACTTTATGCGTGTATATCCGCAAATTCATTTTCCCGTAAAGAAATACACGTATTGAAAGCAATTCGCTTACAGCCCTCTTTTGTTTCGCATAATTTAATTAAAAGCACTGGTTGTAAAAAGTCGAGACAATTGGCGAACAAAAGAAAAAATTATAAAACTTCTTATCCTTTCAGGCAAATTTTGTTTTCCCTTTCGTATACGTGAAGTTTTGGGAAAAAAATCGTAAATTTGCGATATTTGGCGTTTTTTATGTACCGTCCCATTGACGAAGTATGTAGCGTGAAGTTCGCAGAAGAATCGAATGAATGGTAAAGCAGGAGATTATAATAATGGTATCTGTTCTGGGGAATTTTATGTTTTTCCGTACCTAAGCTTCAATGTCCAAGAATCGGAAATCACGAAACTTACAACTTTTACACATAATTAAATAAGTCTATATGGAAATGTTTGTTATGTTTACAAACACTAGAGCTAATTTCGTAGTGCTTGACGGAGGGATTACTATTGTGTACGGATAAAAGCGAAAAAAATTGCTTCTTACCGATTTGGTATTGTGCTATTTTACGTGCTATACAGTGCTATTTTAACGCGAAGCATTACGGCACTTGACATATATTTCGATATAATTAAATGACATATGTATAGATTTTCTCCTAAACGCAAAATCATTAATACTATTATAATGGTTCTACATAAAGATCAAGATATCATGTCGAATAAAAATCGCGTATTTACACATGATTTCCCCATAAAATTCAATTTCTTTGCCGTAAACCCAAGTCATTAAAATTCTTTAACTGTAACGATAAGTTTAAAATATAACACTTGCATCGGTCATATTACAACATGTATGGCTCTTTACAACTTATTAATGGGTTCACCGAAGTTACGTGCAGCCCAAGAATTTTTTTCGACTTACTAGAAGTCGTTAGAATATGCACTTAATGACTAACAATTAGCGTACCAACTACCTGAAAAAGGAGTAAGTTCAGCAATCTAGCAAGAGGGCGTCTGAAGCTATGCGTGAATGTAACAGAGGCGAAACAGCAGTTGTAGTTAATTATTAAAGAATTCGTCCAAAGAAGCCAGTTTCCTAGACCAGGCACCAATTATTAGTCTCTTTGACTGAGCCTTTTCCGAAATGGAACGGCGGGATGGGAGGTATGCCATCCAGTCTTTGCAACAATTTTACTATACTCGGCCGCAGCAGTTAAAAAAAACGCGCGGCTCTTCTTCGTGCTGTTTAGAGCTGGCGAATTACAGTATAATTAATAAGATATTGAGAGAACTTAAAATTACAACCATGTGATTCCACTGAATGTTACGTTTATACCTACTCTCAGCTACTTTCGCTTCATTGCAGCATATCCAGGAAAACAACTTAATGCATGTTTCCCGAAGATGCAACGGGGGAGCGATACCAGTAAAGACGCAATCCAAATTACATTCAGAGGATTTGCAACATTTTTATTTCTAGTTCTCTCAATTAAGAATATCTGGAGTTTTAAGAACAAGATGGCGAGCAAAAAACAATGCTTTCCCTGTGAGCCGCTTTGATGTTTGTTTCGAGGAATGGCGAAACATCGGGCAATTAAATAATGGAGATTTCATGTAAAGCAAATCGGGAGTGGAATAGGGCAAAAAGATTTATTTATCTAGATTAAAGGTTTTAAAAGATTTATATCAAATTACTTGTAGCAGTTTAAAACGAAACATGCGGCCTTCCACACACTTTTGTTTCATTCGCGGATAAAATATCTCTAAAGCTAGCTATGGTCCCTTATAATTGCGGCTCTAACTACAGAAAACTGTTACCACTCTTTAACCTTTCAGTTAGAGGACCTTCCAGTAATTCCTTGATAAATTTCAATCTCTTTAATGAGATTCCACCATTGCTTCAGATGTGCTTGGCCCACGATTATTCCCAGGTTGTGGAAATGACAGGTATATCAACTAATCTTACACATTTACGTCCACCCATTAATAATAATATTGATGTGGTGATGTGATTTTTCTATTATATTATTTGCCTAGCAGTTCTTCAGTACTCATCATAAAAAATGCGATAATCTTATTTTCAAAACACTTATATGTTGCAATTTTCCAAGTTTTAATTACTATTCCCAATTCCTTCAATTACATACATAAATTTATACATAATATTGCAAAGTATTCTAAAAAATTAGCCAATCTACTCAATTAACGCTCTGAAATGTACCGTTTAAAAAAAAGTAAGCCCGAACAAGGTAACCCCCATCCCCATATAACTGCTGAAATGTAAACATTTCCTTTATTTCTTCTTGTCATTTCTTTTCCTGGGATCATGGTTCCTTCTCTCGCGTTGCTGTTATTTTTATCAAAACTCAACCACTCTAGAGAGGCAATGTTCAAAGACACTCTCCTAAGAATACACTCCGTCAGTTTACACCAGTGAATTGAAGCGTCAAGACAATATCCAAAGAAAGACGATAACCTTTTCGCCATCAATCAAGAGAGAACTAGAAAGTAACGATAATACGAGCGTACGCATTATGGAGGGCCTGAATTGCATCTAAGGACGCTATAAAACTCTTTTTTCAAGTTTTAATTTTATTTCACGAAACTTACTGCCGAACTTGCATTATGTCTTGCGCTAAGGTGGCTGGAGGGGTGCTCATAAGTCAATAAGAGCGCATATTAACAACCTTCCCAGTAAGCAATAAAACAATATTGGACCACACTTGAGAACATATGCATGAAAGGTGTAAATTACAACTTTTAGTTTAATTAACAAAATTAGTAATAACATGATATAAGAATAAATTTTTTTAAATTTTCGTATTAATTAAATCATTGATGTGACTTGGGTTTACGGAGACGAATTAAATATGTAATATATTCGATACACAATTTAAATAAGTGTTCTTTAATCGGCATGCTACCTAGCTCGATAGTTATTAGAAACCACCATAATCATAGGATACGTATTATTTCACGGTTATGGGAAAATCTGTACATGTAGAATCGATTTTTTTTCGAAATATAAGCCCAGTGCGACAAGTCTACATGTTAAAATGGTATTACATTGTGAATGAACCAAGTCGATAACATCTATATTTCACTATTATTTATAAATATTACCAATAACTACGCGCATGCAAAGTTTCACACAAATCTTAACACGAACGAAAATCGTTCCCGTCACTTAAATAACCAACTGGAATGCAGAAATACTACTGTAGAAGATCAAGATTCCAGACTTCTAAACTACGGAAGTATCTGAATAACAGAAGGTTTTTTTGAAAATTTCGAAAGCCACTTTTTGTAGCGCCATGGCAATTACGGTTATTTAGCAGTTTTAAAAAAGCCACTAAGTAATTCTTAGTCAAATCAATTTATTCATGACACTAATTAAACTGAGGATAAAACTATTTCATAGACCTATAAGTGTACGGGTTAAATTTTGGATCGATTTACCGCATGGTTTGCTAGGTATTGCTCATTAAAATACACAATAAATTGACACTGTGTTAAAAGGCAAACAACGAATTGCACGTACAAAAATTCCTTATAACTGAAGAGTTATGTTCAAGATAGCTCTAAAACTACTTCATATGAAAATACATGTATTAAAAGGGAACACTGTGATATTTACAACTACATCTACATACTACCTGCGAGCCGCCGAATGCGGAGTGTGGTCGGGGATGTTAGGACATCAGCCGTGTAAGGTATAAATGATGAGGTTTTGGTAGGTGAAATGGTGACGTGTACTATGAGAGTGTATTATTTGGAGGTCTGGTTTTATTAAGGTCGCTTATTTTGCGAGGAAAAACGAATTTTTGCACATATCTGTTCGGCAATGCATCTCTATTATTACATCGCATCTGTCGGACCTATACATGAAGTGTGGTCAAAATGATATTCTCTATGTCGCTTTGAAACAACTTGTTCTGAATTTCTCCAGCGAACTAAGTCCATCCCGCAGCCTTCGAGTCTCTATCAGCTCCCAACCTAATCCTTCTAAAAGCTGAGAAGCACTATATGTTCGCTCGCAGCAGTTTTTAACGAAGCGTGCAGCTTTTCTTTATATTTTATTAATTTATTAGGTTAAAACCTAATGATCAGGGTCCCAAATTCTCGCGGCGTATTCGAGGTGTGGCCTGGCCAGAACGAAGTAGCACCTCTCTTTTACTTTCTCATCTGAGGACCATTCAAGTATACCATTAATAAATCCAAGTTTATTTAATTTAAAGCAAACCTGGACGTCTGGCCTCATATTTATTTTATACGAATTAAAATGAAGTGGAACGTAACCGCAAAAATACGTAGTCCAACTCAAAATACGGATATACTGCACAAATCAATCGAAATATTATTTTTCAAAGTTTTAATAAATCGGCATAAATGTATTTCATTGAAATCCAGAATGAATTAAATTCTGAAAATTAACTAATCTTTTTATGATTGATAAATTAAAATAAATTTGTTTCCGATACATGTAGTATGTAATGATTCGTGAATTATACTAATGATTGCCGTGCACTCTGTGGGTTTATGTCAACGCTCCGGGTGCCAGCCAGGAAAAGGAAATTGCGCCTTCCATCCAAAGGAGAGTATGTTATTTATTTTTTTTAATGAATTCGCTGGAGAGGATAAAAATGGTGACGGCTTGATTATTTTTATGCTAAAAAAATTTATTGTAACATGAATAAGGTTTTCCATCTTACTTAGTACCTCATTGAGCACAGCATCTTATGCAATGGCTTGTAACAGATGTTTCAGTCATCTTGCCCACTAAAACGAAAAAGATATAAACACCGGAAATATCGTAATTCTGAAAAACATCCGGTCATGTATATCCTGGATTATCGATATTCTACTGTATATTTCTTTAACTTTACCCTCCGAAGCCATTCCGACTAGGAGAAGAAGAAAATGGGGGAAAGTTGGGGAGGAATAGAGAGGGCTTTCGTGCCGCATTTGAAGAGCGAGCCACTGTTAGCGGCGGTGCGTGCGTGCGGGTCGGGCGATTAAGATTAAACTGGCGACGCGACGTCCCGACGGTGAAGTGTCCGCCGAAGACGACGTCGGCGCGAGGGCCGTTTCATCCTGCGCATTCCTCGCACGGGAGAAAAATCGTCCGCCATCACACGAAATAAAATATATAGAAGAGGAGGAGGTGGTGGAGGAGGAAAAAAATAATAATAAAAACACAACAGCGACAAGGTCATCGTGACGACAGAGCGATAGCGGAGGGTTTCGGTGTTGGGTTAGGTGTGGGGGAGGGAGGGGGATGTGCGGGATGGGGGGGAGGCAAGGAGTAGGAGAGGGTTGACTGTCATGCATCATCAAAAGGGCCCGAAAGAAGGAACAAAAGTTTCGAGCGCACCGAGGAAAACATTATGCGTGCGCATTCACACGTCCACCTCGAGTCATTAAGCGATTCATTCGAGGCGAAAGATGGATCTGAAGCTGTTCACCTGTCCAGGCGTCTCCCCGCAAAAACTGACCGTCGTGCGCCTATGCCACGGTGCTTGCTGTCCATTGTGTGTGCACCCCGACTATGTTTAGAGATATACCGGAAGTGCCGAAAAAAGTGCCAGCCGCTGTGCAGACTAAGAGCTCTAAAGTATTTGGATACAACTTTGTTTTTGGAAGGCAAACAAATGCAACCCAAACTTTTTGATTTTGCTGGTATATTTTTAGAGGGATATGTTATGCCATTCGTTGAGGAGAACAATGAGTGTTGTTGCTGACCCTCAAAAAGTGATCCTAATCAGATTCAATTGTGTGTTCCGGCATCATCAATATTTTTTTCCATTTTCATTTTCTTATTGTCTATATTTTTTGTAAAGAAATTTGTAATTTTCGGCACAGTGACTGATTTTTGCTGTTTTCCATATTGATGTGATTTTGTCAGACATAGAAGAGTCTGTTAATCCCAAACAGGATGTTATCCTAAGGGGAACCTATGTCCCTCATTTTGAAATTTTTTAATATTTACCTTTATGTGTAAGTGCTTACTCGAGGAAAAAAAGGAATATTATTTCTATACGTGCTCGCACCCGTCCTGAAAGTATTAACAAATCTCTCAGTATTTTCCAGCCATAAATTCTTGTAATTTTCTCACGCTAGCCTTCCACTGTGTGATTTTGTATGTTATTAAAAATGTATAAAATGTTAACTTTATAGGGAGCAGCCTAGTCTGGAGGAGAGTACTCAGTAGCCTTTGAGAATTTCCGCTTTTTTTCTGGATGATCACTCAGCCATGACTTAGATTTTTTTCTTTAATTTTTCTCTGTTTGTACGAAGTTTTAAGGCCGCTATACAAGGTACATTTTATTGCACAAACGAATGTATCAGAGATTGTATAAGAAAATATTATAGCCGGTTCTAATTTCCGTTCAGTCATTCAGACGATCATACAATTTGCCGCTTTATACGGTACAATTTTGCTCATGAAAGATTTCTTACATTCGTTTGTACAATAAAATTTACCGTGTAAAGCGGCCTTTAGGCTAACGATAGACTACGAAGCATTACAGCAGCTCATAAAACTCGTTGAAAACAAATTAACTAAATGGAGTGTCAATTTTCCTCAACATCGCCGAAGTAATGTCAAAATAATTTATTTTTAGCTACTGAACCTATTTTTACAGGGATTTATTCGAGGAAGAAACGAATCTGATACAGTCTGTCACAGTACCTTCCCCGAAAACAGCCCAAGCGCTCTTACACACCACCTATCGTGCGAATTTCGACCATATTTTTTTAAATTGTTAAAAGATTGCATCTTTATTTGCAGGAATGTGCTCAGGGGAGAAAGGTTTCTGAGAATCTTCTCTTTATCTTGGGGTAACTTCTCAATGCAGTCAAAATTTTTTGTCTTTAATTGGCACATGCTTGAGCGTAGATTTGTTATATTATGACTGCAAAATAATACTACTACTAGTGAAGGCGTATAATTAGAATATATTAAATATAGTATTTGAAACTATCTAAATTTCCGCCTAAAATCCTAACAACTTAATATGGTTTTTCCGCAACCAATTCCTTGAAATTGCTCCAACTACGCGATTTATTCGAGGTAAAACTTAGGTCTTCGGGCATTTTCCACAAAAATCGGCCAGAAAAATACGACATAATTAGAAGTAGCACGTAAAATTGAAATAAAAAAACGATATGATAAACAATGAAGTAGTTGGATTAGCAAAAGTTACGAGAAAAATATCTTTTACCTTTATGACCTAGTGAGTTCAACTATCAGTGATGCCACTGTTTTCGGTATGTAACGGAGAAATCGAATGAAATCTTTTTTGTATTAATATTTGATAGTATATTTTACATTCATCATATAAATTGAAACATAAAGCTTGGGTATTTGCAAATAGTTGAGGTTTGATGGGGCTGAATAGCGCATGTATATATACATTATCGGAGAGTGGAACTTAACATCTGTCCTGGACTTGGGCCAAAGTATTTCCCGCTTTCCCCTCTTACCTGCATCTTCCGCGCTGTCTCGGACGGTTTGTGGACCTCTGCGTGGTCCGTGAACCGGATGAGATGCTCCATCGCGTTGACTGCATTGGAGGTCACCGTATTTCCGCGGATGGCCTCGGCGACCCGCTGTCCCGCCGGGGCCGCATACTCAGCGACTGCCGACTGCGGCACCGGCTGGGGCCTCTGACTATGGGGGCTGCACCCGCTGCGGTTGGCGGGCAGTGTGAATATGAGGAGAAACGTCCAACTGGAGAGCTGTAAAGAAGAAAGAGACGGGTTATAATACGTTTGTCATTTCTCAAACTATTGGGAGGGATGATAAAATACAGCTTAAATACATCATATCTAAAAGGAATGATTCGATGGGAAAAGAGGAGAGGTTGGTAGAAGTAATTCGACGCAATGAAAATGACAATTGAATTTAAAAATTATTTTCGAAATTTTTCAGAATTATTATACGGATTTCTTCAGGATTACTTCATGAGCACTTGCTTTTGTCCGCTATTTCATGCAGACCCCTAGTAAATACCCATAGATAACATTCCAAATATGTGAATCTTTCACTTTTTAGTCGACCGTTCCTGACTGGTGATTGATATAAGAATAACAATAAATATATGTTCCTTAACTTAAGTTGTTTTACAAACCTTCAACTTATTTATATTTTATAATAGCCTACGATTAAACTCTTATCAAATGAGGAATCTCGTTTAATGTCGCCTCGTATACACCAAATAACTCTTGCGTAAAGATTTTCCAGCATATTTTATGATTTCAAATATAAAACAGATGATCCCAATGTTTAAACTGATTAAGCTACCCGAGCCTCCTCCGTCTCGTGGGTTCCTCGGTTTAGTGAAAAGTCATCAAAATCCAGAGGTCTAATTGGTAAAGGAATTCGATGCGAGTTCTGGGGGTTTCAGTTCGATTCTCAGTCTTGGCAAATGATTTCAAAATTAAGAATTTAGCGCAAATTTCAATCGCCCATGAACAGGTGACTCCCGTTGAAGTTCCACTACATTGAATTAATTAATTATTAGCCATCCTATTGAATGATGAACGTCGTCTCGGTCGTCTCAGCCCATAGGTTACGAAGTCTCTATCTGAACGCTTCAATGTAATTAAAGTTTACGTATTTCAGGTTGAGTTTTTAAAAAAATTATCCGCTAAAATACAAGCAATTATCATTTGCGAAAGTTACACAAAGAAATATTGTCCTAGAGCGTAGTCACGAGTACGGGTGGAAAATATAACACCAATTTGGTAATTTTTTCTCGGACTTTACCAAATCTATTCGCCGGGAAAGTGTCAGATCTTTATAACACCAATGTTTAACTTCAACAAGGAAAAAATCGTCAGAAAATTCGTAGCCGACCCTCAGAAATTCACTACAAATAAACATGAAGTTATCGGCTTATACAGTATACCGGCAATCAGAATATCAGGTTTGAAATCCCCGTCAAGTAAAATTAAAGTTAAATCTTATCCCCGGGAGCAACAACTGTGCGTGCCCGAGAAATCTTGACGCTTCAAGTTTTTTTATAGAAAACAATTACGTTAATGCTCTTCCAATCAATAACTTGACAATGAACCATAAGTTCGGTCTCGTAGTTCAAAACTTTGATCTCAAAGGAAAGTGAAATTTGCACATTCGCGGTAAGCTGATGAATTCAGATCCTTTATCTGGGCCACCAGTGGTTTTACAACAGATTCTGACCAGCGATGCACGATTATTAGAAGAGATCGGTATTCGATAGTTAAAATAATCGGACGAATTTAATCTTCAAAATATGAAGCAAACTCTAAATTTTACCATGGTGGATTCTCCATGTGCAATGACTATCCTCTTAAAGTCACTTAATATTTCCCATGACAGCCTCCGAGCAGACATGAAACGCATGTACAGTATCATGAGAGGTGAAAAACACGTTAAATGGACAATTTTATTCTCCTCCATTTTCCAACGCAACATCTAAGCCTACCTGTTGACATAATATCGCAGGATAAACCATTCGTCCATACTTGGTACGTTAGTGGAGCGAAATATGTTGAAAGCAAAAACATTAATTTCATGCCAGGTATGATTATTTTGATCCATACGGATTCCTTGCATCTCATTAGCCGCAAATAAAATACTATGCACAAGATAAACTACTATTCATATAATGCGAGAAAACTATTATGGTAAAGGATCGAACATTTTACTAAATTGCAATGTGTTCCTTCAGAAGATTATTGTATTAGGACGTAGTCACGATTACGGGTGTAAAATGTCACTCCAATGTTTAACTTCAACATGGAAAAAAATCGTCAGAAAATTTTACATCATCTCTTAGAAATAAAAGCTTCCGAAGCTTCCTACCGTGAGTTCATCTATGTCCCATCTACGCCGGGTGTCCTCCGTTATCCCGGGAAGCCTTGTCGTGAGGGGTCGGTGGAAAATTGTAGGTCCGACCGACCCACTCCGTACTGCACGGATTAGGGTCGGCGACTGGTCAGGGATACCGAACTAAAAGCACCTCCAGTGGACACTTGAGCAGTTAATATGGTTGGAGCACTAATCACGAGTCACTGAGTTCATATTTTAATAAATTTTCAAGTAAGTTGGAAATAAATCTTGGGCCAAACTTCTCTAAGGTATATCTTTTTATAAGGCGGAAATAATCATCTATTTAGTTGAATAAATGATGGAAGAATTATATTTTGATATCTTCTTCTTAATTTAAGCATTTTTTGACTGGGGATCAAGGTGCAGAATTTGAAGTCCAGGGGAATAACATTTACGTATTTAATATTATCAATAGAATACGTATTTTTTGAAGTGGCATGATACCTTGATATCAGGGTCGTTCGATTCGATATATCCGTGGCTCTATCGGTATGGATCTCCGCAAACATTTCTACCACTCGGCCGCCTTTAATGTGCTTACTGAGCAGTTATCACCATTGCACACCCAAGAATATCTGCGAATGTGCGGCCCCAGCCATGATTCCGAACACAAATGAAATGGAAATCATCAAATACGTTGAACATCCTATGCTATGCTTAGAGAGAATACACTAAAGAAGCACATTAATTGTGGACATGTTTGCGAAGAGCAGACCTGTATCGAAGGAGGATTACTATCGATACTGAACGACCTTGCCTTGATATTAGTTATAAACCATGATACTAGAATGAAACGTGTTATTTTGTGTTGATGGGAAAATCATCGCATTATATCGAAATACATGTCAAGTGCTATAACGTTACATATTGAAATGGCATTGATTAGTTAAGAAACCAAATCCTTGATATGCCTTTTTTCACGTTTATTTGTGCATATTAATAATGTGTACACATGTGCGAAGTTTCATGCAAATCTGTGCAAAAACGAAAATCGCTACGATCGCTCCTCAGGTGGTTGGAGCGATCCTTACTCTAAGCAGTTTAAAATATGTAAAACAACCCCCATTTAAAAGTTACCTTCCATCTGTACAATCTCTTTCTCCGAATAATTACAATGATGAGGAAGATATAGTCTGTCAGATTAATAGGCCTGAATAATCAATGATGATAGTAATCGGTCCGTGTATGATCTAGTTAAATATGTCGATTTATTAAGCAAAATAATCGATCAACATGATATTCGCAACCGTAATTGTGCATCCCTCGTTTTGAACTTTAGTAAAATTGCAGCGCTTAAGGATTTAGGATCAGAGACACAAATAATTGAATCTCTTATCGTCAGTTCTATCATCGATCCCTCGACCAACAGGATACCACATTAAAACTAATTTTTATATTCAACGAAGAACCCCACAAATAACATGCGACGAAACTTGCGATTGTTCCTAACAGAGGCTCTGCAAATTCGTATTAATTACGAGAAGTATATTAAGTTTTCGCTTCACAAAAGTGCGCTACGCTCTCAATTACCTATGTCATACGACTTCTGTAGTTTACATAAAGGTTGTAAAGAACACTTGTGTGTGCTTTATCTCAAAAAGAGCTGAAAAAATAAGATAGTAGAGTTAACTTTACACGGGGATAGTATGCAATGTAACCTCAGATTTTTGAGGCTTTAAATCTTACGCAAATATTAAAGGAACTTAAGTTTTGTGGAAAAATCATGAGTTAAACAACAAACCATACGCTGCGTTTCTCAAAGCAAGTAATTTAGGTTTTGGCAAATATCAACTGCAGATTGAAAGCATTACGCCGACGAACCGTACAATCCGAGTAAAAAGAGTGGGTAAAAGTCCAGAATTCCTTCACTTCGTTGGGTTTAATGTTATTAACCATAAACCCACGAATACTGAAGACGATTTAATCATAAAAATGTGAAAGTAAAAAATTACTAAAAAGTTGAGCTTTTGCTGGACGCTTACCCTAGATTTATTGGTAGTCAGTTGCGAGTTCATTTTGAAACCAATAGATAATGAGGTTAAAGAAAATGTTGTATCAAAGAGACATAGCTAGGAAACAAGAAAGACTATACTATGCTGATGAAATAGAGGTAAGAGCAAAAACAAAAATTTAAAGCTTTTCTCCCCAGATTTGAAAAGCGAGGTTAGTTCTCTGAATTTCGTCATAGCCTTCGCGCCAATTCTTCCTCCGAGATTTAGCATACACAATGACCGGCCGAACGATGATTCGACACGCGTACAAGCCATCCTTTTAGCAGCGAATAAAGTGGGATGCTGAGATTTGGATTCAAAGCTAAGGGAAACAAAAATACAATACGAAAAAAACTGGTTGGAAAAACAGAGCAGAGGGAAATTTCATAGTAAACAACAACAACACTTAACAAAATTAAAACGACGAGAAAAGCAAGGAGTCTAAGAATCTGGCGCCAAAATTAATTCGATTTTTTTGCGGAAGGGAGAGAGAAATTCTCTCATTAGTGTTTTACGAGTATACAGATCATCAAAAACGTTTCAAACACCATCTCGACCCACGGAAATAACATTTTCTAGCACCGGAATGTTTCAACAGTTTCTTTAAGCCCGCATCATTTGAATATGAATCTTATCTATCCCCTGAGAATTTATTGTGAGGAGGAAAACTTTGAAGCTGAGATGACGCCCTAGAAGGTAAAACAGTGGCAATAAAAATATAATCGTGACGCGATTAAAAAATATCTTATAAACAGGACAAGGTCATTGTAACGTTGGCGAGCTTGCGGACACAATTTTTTCACCGGCAGAAAAACACCGCTGATGCCTTGATAGCGCCCATCATATCCAAGACGACCGAAATATTATAATGAGAATCCTTTCCCACGCTTAAATTCCCCATAAATTCCCACTAAAAACGTATCCATTAACTACTGATAACACTCATAACACTACGAGATCAAGCAGATGAAGCCTAATACCTGGGTATGACCATATACTTTAGGCAAAATGTTCAAGTTACTGAGTACTTTCACAAGCAATTTTTAAGGTTATCAAACCGTGATTTATACTTGATTACCCAGGGTTCACTAAAAGAAATGATTAGCTGCGGCGCGTCCAACCAACAGCCCAACAAGCAATTTGCACTGGCATTAATTTAGTTTAAATGTCTATGTGTCAATATCAAGGGTTCATTTAAGAAAATGATATAATACATGTGGATTTAACCATTATCCCAGTAAGCAACTTTTAGCTATTATAACTAATTAAGTACTTAATTTATTGTATTACTTAAGTGTATTTAATACTGCTTTGGTACAGTTGAAGTTGATACGACTGTAGACATTTTCAGCCAAAGCGGCCCAGAAAACGAGATGGGATCGAAATTCCCGTTGTAAGTACCATCGAATAATATTTTTTTAAAATTATGAACAATGAATGCGGAATGCAGGGAAAAAATAAGAAATGATGAAGTGTACAGAAGAGTAAAAGAGGAAAGGACCATATGGAACACTATAGAGAAAAGAAGACCTGGATGAATTGGACACAGCATGAAAGACAATGGGTCGGTGAAGAACATTTTAAGGTTATCAAAGGTATCAGGTAATTGAAGGTAAAATAGAGGGAAAAGTCCCGAGGAAGACCAGGCATAAGTTCATGGACCAAATAAAGAAGAAAGTTCATTGGAAGAGATACCAGGAGGTAAGGGAATTAGCATTAGATAGGGAAGGGTGGAGGGCTGCAGTCAACCAATCATAGGATGGAAAGACCAATGAATGAATGAATGAATGCGGAAACTATGTTTGCAATGGGTGAAAAAATGTGTGGAAAAATGCATGGCATATATTAACATTTTGCTATAAAGTTAAGTACGAGAACTCCCAAAGACGTAGAAGTAATACCTTTGAAAGTATAGCGAGGATACGTACATTCACATGTTTCACGATGTTTTTCATTACCTATGATTTTGTTTATATTTCGCCTCACATGGTATCTTTTGACGTAACCTTACAGTACCACCTGACCTTTGTCTATTCGTACTGATCTGTGTAAATAAATAAATTCGAAACTATAGCGAGGATACATACATTCGAAACTATAGCGATGATACATACACTCAAAATTATAGCGAGGAACGGAACACTTGCGGTACCGCGTCAAAGAGATTGGGATTCATCAAAGCGGTCGGATAGAAGGACCCCAGGGCGAAAGAGAGCTGTTATTTCACTCTCGTTAGATCCACATCTCGAGTACGCCGCAAGCATCTGTGATTACCAAGACTTAATCCACGTGCTCTATGAAATACAGAGAAAAGCCGCGCGTTTTGTTTAAAACTGCCACAAGTGAACGGAAAGTTTGACGCAAGTATTAAAAGCTCTTCTTAGGAATCCAAAAAAACTCGAAAGTAAAAAAGGTGGGTTGAGGTCACTAGAAAAATTGCAGCATAACGAGTTACAAGTCCACTTCTTCACTTCATGGTTTAAGCTGCATAGCCTGTTCCTGAAACCATCTTAAGCCAGTCTTACACGGGGATCGTAATTGCACGATCTGATGAAAATATGAACGCGCATTTAAAATTGCGTCGTGCAGAACGGTGAATTGCATGAACGCGATGTAGAAAAATAGCCTCTGCTCTGACGCCGTAAGCATTGCTCGCCAGGTTGAGAAAACATGCCGTTTTAAATTGTGCAATTTCGTACCCCGTGTTAAACGGGCTTTTTGGTCTTGGTGGCAAGGCAGACTTGTTGTACTGTATTCCTTCTAAACGGTTCAACATCTACATACTACCCTGCGAACCTCCGCATGGACGTGTGGTAGGTGTTAGGACACCAGACTTGTAAAGATGTAAGGGATAAGGTTTTGGGGAGGTGAAATGGTGACGTGTAATTATCGGAGTGTATTTAGTGGAGTTCAGTTTATATTGTGGTCGCTTATTGTGCGCGGAATGAAGGAATTTTTGTCCCTATCTGTTCGACAGTGTATCTCTCTTATTTTATCGTTTCTGTCAGACCTAGAGGTATAGTGATGCGTCATGATAATATTCACTGTATTGCTCTTCCTGCACTGACCTTGTGTGTCGTTCTATTGTCTGTATATTTGTATCGTTTTGTTGCTTAATAGTACACCAAACGCTCCCTATTTATTTGTCGTCTAATACGTGTGCAGTGCTATTCAAATACGATGTAACTGCTACAAAATACTCCGCTGCCAGTCCCATCTGATCGATCACGTCTATAGATTTTATATCCTGTTGGAAGAACTTCGCTATCGCTAATATCCTCCACGTAGCAGCGTAGGGTGTGTCGTTCTTCACATGTAGCAGTACACCTGAAGGACGCAGGGAGAAGGGACGGAGAGAATGAACGTTAATGGGAAAATTAAACCTTCCGATATCGATTCCGGGGAAAAATAGGGGAACTAGCATCTCTGGGATTTTGTTCTTGGCGCTTTCTGGGCGGGGTGAGGTTCGAAAAAGAACCCGCATCCACTTCCCCCCCCCACCCACCCTTCGGAAAGAAAACAGTGGGGCGGGAGAGGAGAGAGGGGGAGAGAGGGTTGTAGGGCTTAAGATTATGAGGGAGCCAGGGAAAGGTTTTTGGGCGCAGGGCCGGAGGGAGGGGAGTGAGAGATTGGCGTTAGAGGAAAGAAGTGGGACACGACTGAGGTGAGGAAGGTGTGGCGGGAGAGGGGAGGGTAGGGAGTAGGGGAAGGAGGAGGGTAGTGCGTGGCAGAGGGTGGCGAGGTAAAGAGCACGGTGGGAGGGGAGAAAGAAGGATGGGGGAAGGACTGAGAGAGGGGGTTATGAGGGGGAGGGGGGAATTGGAACGGGAGGAGGGGAAGATGGTAGGAGTAGTAGCAGGAAGAAACGGCAGGAGAGGACCAGGGCAAGAATAATAGTGAGAGAGAGATGCCCACAAAACAGATCGTAAGACGCAGCTCCGGTGCTCCAATAAGATACAACAACCAGATTATTTAATAGTCCCACTTCATCGAACCACTACCTTCAATAATATATTTTCTGTTGTATGGGCAGGGATATGGAACAGTACTCCTGAATCTATTAAAAATTCTAATTCGCTGATGGGTTTAAAACATGGATTGTTTAATAAAATGCTCTTGCAGGAAAAATACAAAACGACTTAACTATATGCTTGTTTTTTGCTTTTCTTTGTTGCTATTATTTTTTTATTTATTGCTTGTACCCACTTTTCTGTCACTATCGTTCTGTACTCGAGCTTTCATATTAATGTATACTTTGTGTATGTTCTTAGTGGACCAAGTGGTCCATGAACAATAAATATTTCTTAATCTTTACACTCTTTGTAACATGAATTGGTAATCTTAGTAAACTCGAGTAAATATCAAGCCATTCAAGTTAAATTTTCAGGCTCGACTTTGAGGAAAAGTGATACATGAAGTATAATCCCGCTTTGTATATATAATGCACACTGGTTCATTAATAGCGGCCATGGTATCGACAAATGACGTCAATATAAAAATAATGCCATTTTTCAATCCTTGAGAATGACATTTTGTCGAAATCATGGTCGGTGTTAATGAACAAGTGAGGAAGGTACGAAGTGAGATTTTATTTCATCGTGTCATTCGTCAGACATATGCCTGCGAGTACTAACCAGAGAAAGTTACTAAGTGTAAATTTGTGTATCAAATAACAAACGTCGTGGAAGTGAAACGACCTAATATCACGCCTCTTCGTTGCGAATGATCGAGTAAAAAACCGAGAAAAATGTAATGAATATCGTAAGATAATTTCACTCCAACATATGCTAAAACTTTGAACCATTTGAAAAAGATACTTAAACTTATAGAAATATTAGCAGATTTAATGAACAAAGATTCACTGTGTTAACCTGAGGGAATCTAAATCCATTTAAGAGTTTTTAAAACCTTCCTCGTAATCTATCGATATATGCAGCCACTTTAATAAAAATGATAGAAATATGAATCCATGCAGCGAAGTAATTTCACAGCAGTTTACGATGTACCCTTGAATCTGTAGGAATGGAAGAAGAGAATCGGGATATGGAATAGCAGGGTCATAATTCCTTGGGCAATCAAGTCATCGACGTTGCTGATTTCAATATATATCCTCCTCATTTAGGAGGCAGTCGATTACAATATCAAGATGGAAAGATGCATGAGATGTAATTCCAATTGAGTTTGCATCTGAATCTTAAGGGAGGACATAATTTGATCAAGAGAAGCAGAGCAATGCGAGGGATACCGAAATTAATGAGAAATGCCATTATCAAAGTGAAAACTCGATTGAAAAGAACTCGATTGAAAAACAAGTCACCGACGTCGCATGGTTACATAAATTCTCTTCCTAACATGCTTTGTCGTAGAATTTAATTACAATAATAACACAATGGAGAGATAATTATTTGCGGTGAAATCGACAATGTCATCTCAAACGAACATTATAAAAATTACGTCTTAAATTTTTATTTTTCATGAAATGTGTTCTCTGGGCGTACATTTGGAAATTAATGATTAAAAGTGGAATGCATATTGCTAGGTCATTTGACGGCGGTTAACACAAAATCTCGTTTAAAAGTGTCACTTTTAAATTTAAATTTTTGCCACATAACAGGTCAATTTACAACATAATTTCATAAACAAAATCCCTATTGACACTCAAGAGTTTAGTTTGGTACCAAGACGATCTAAACTTACGCAGAATCTGACTCCCGGGGGATGAAAACCGAAGCATAGGGTAAAAGCATGAAGGTTCTATAAATTTTGGTAGGAACGAAAATTAGCAGTATTAAGGATGATAGACAGTATCAATACACTTGGAGGGTATGATCACTTTCGTATCTTAAGAATAGACTTTAAAAATCTTTTTAAAATACTCTCACTGGCGGAATTATCTCCAGCATCAGAAGTAAACGAGATAAAAAAGCCTCAATCTCGACTAACTTACACACAAGAACAAAATATTACACCCGTTCGCACTGCTGATATGGTACCCTATCTGCACTAATGAAATGGTAACCATCGGGGCTGTGACATGCTAAACGATAATAAATTATACGTAGTGCATTGACCAACAAAGTTACCTGCCCAGAAACAGCAATCAAGGCTCATTCAAAGAATTAAAACAAAGTTTTGCATGTAAGGAGCTTCATTAAACTGTTTCCACATTAAAATTTATCATTTTTATGCGACCAATGAAACTTTCCAGCCAATGAGTACGGCCTGAAAACTGCTTGAAAATAGCACATATCTCACGACCTCTAACATACTGCGGTAGATTACATAATGGGAAAAAGATGAGGGAAATAAACTGCAGAACGCACCAGTTTTAAATGTATTTTTTACACGATCGTTAAGAGGCCATAATGGCTGGCAATGAGACTTTGAAGTACGTTAGTCAACAGGTCGTGTAGCCGATTAGATGATTTGCTCTCTAATGCTTGTTTTTTTTTTTAAATCTGCCACGTAATACTAACACCACGCTCCGCACGATCCCTGCATGACTCTTGTATCTCGTTTATGTAGATGCTACATACATTGATACAAATAGTTTCTGTAGCATTGGTAGCAAATCTACAGTGCAGGGCATGTTGGATATAACTCACCCCCAACCGAACGCCCTTGAGGTGCCTTACAGGGTAATACGTAGATGTAGATGCGTATCAGGAAAACCGCTTGCGCTACGTAAAACCACCAGGAAGGTGGTAAATAGCTTCAAAGTAAAATGAGAGGGAGAAACAAAAATCGAAGAACTCAAGGAAAGGAGTACATAAATATTAACAGGAAGCATTCGTGTAGGTCGTCGCTATGTCCGTGAGTACTGCGCTGAGAAAATTTAAAATAACCTTAACGAAAAAAATAACGTAAAAAATAATGCCGTGCGCCTTAGTAGAAATCCGGTCATTGCTATGCAACCAGTTAAGGGGAGAAAAAGCGCGGGAAGGAAAACTTCTCGTGATGGAGTGTTCGCACGCACGGTAGTACAGAACCCAAGGACATATCTGTACACGTATATCAAATAAAATAGCCCCTGCACTGCGTAATCCCGGGGGCATAAGAACCACTGCAGCGTAAAGTGGAAACCGTCAATATTCTTCGCCTCCGTTTTAACTTGCCGGGAAACTTTTGAAATTCAATTCTAAAGATTATCTCGAGCAAAAAAAATGAGTAATTCTCATTTCATCCCGTAAGAAGCTAATTTGAGTTAAAAGTTGGAAGCATAACAGGCTCCCTCGTCTCAAAGAGTTTTCTCAAAGAGGTTAATATGTTAAGGAGTTGAGAAGAAAGCAGTGAGGGTGTAAAGATAGGGAGAGAGGCTGAGGATAAAGTGTTAAACGAGTAATGGGAAGTATACGACGGCTTTTAGAAGGGGCAGACCATGAGATTTAGGGAAGGGTTGGAGTGTAGGGGGAGGGGGAGGAGAGAGAGGGAAGAGGTTAAAATGGCAATAAAAGGCGGCGTCAGTGAAGTTTTATAAACTTTCACCAATGTGGGCCGAGATTGAGGGCACTTGGAGCCTCCTCTCGGCGCCTCGCCGGCGCTTATGTTAATTCCACGGCGCCTTTCCCCAAGGAGGGATTCGAACTGAGATCGCGGGGCCCCATAGGTCAAACAGTTGCGAAACTCGAGAGGAGGCAAAACGTAATGAAACCATGTATTTAGTTTCACTACGGCCGGGTTTAGGCAAAAATTTTTGCGAAACATTAAGTAACAAAAAACTTGACGATGCCAGGCGTAACTTGGTAGATGAATTTTACATTGGTATCCATCTAGCAAAGAATGCCAAGTACAATTTCAACAATTATTTAATCTGTAAGATGCGTTTCACAGCTTATCGCATCGTCAGGTACACAACAATTGTATCAGACGATGCAGTAAATCTGTGAAATACGACGTACAAATTAAATCATTGTAGAAATGTACTAAACATTCCTTGTAGCATGAATACTAACAAAAAACTTGGTTTCACAGCAGCTGTAATCGCAACTATTTCATTCAGCTGTAAAAGCATTATTTTCGAGGATTAGTAGAGAGACATAAAACTACTTTTATGTAATAATTTGTTTACAATTACTGATTATGTGATTTATTTCTTCTGTTGTCTAGTTTGTTCGTTTGTTTACGATTTCTGTGTACCTTGATCAACTCTCTTGCCACCGGAAACGTAAAATTCCAGTTGCAAATGAGCAATAAAATTTTACTCTATTCTACTATTCGTATCTATTGAACAGTTTTGATCCACTTAAGAAGGTTAATATCTTCTGTATAGCAATATGAAATGTCATAATTCCTCTTCATTTCATTAATCAAGGTCTGGGGTAAATTTTATGGTGAGTAATTGTCACTCTCCTTCTATCCCACCAAGAGTTGCCTTGATTACGCAAATGCTCTCTACGGTTAAGGAGGGACCTTTATTTTAGGCATGCCCAATAACCTACCTTGATTTTAACATATATCATAAAGTGATATTTCTCAAATTGAATGATGTAAAAATATTACTAGGTTATCAGTCATTTAATGATGATATAGTTGTTTTAATATGTTGAATTTTTACGCTGAAATATACTGTTTTGATGGCAGTGCGATGCCATTTATTCACATAACTTCTTTTATTCATTTCCACCCAAATATAACTGTTTAAAAACTTGATTAACGCGCACCTCAAATTGAAACACTTAATATATCTTTTTAGCTAAGCTTATCGATAATATTACACGAGTATTTAAGTTTAAATAACTGACTTCCGATTTTCGTCCGAGAACACAGCGGATAGACTGCGATTAATGTTGCAACGTTGCCAAGGGAAACTTCTGCTGTTTACCTTGATTACCAAATTACTTAGTAAACTGTTACAAAATTAGTCAGTTAATATCAATTGTAAATTACTTTAGCCTGAATATAATAATACACTTCCCTCAGTTCGTTCAAAAAATCATTATATCAAATCCTGATGAACAAACAATGAAAGCTGGAGTCAGTGTTGTTACTGGTTTTCGTAACGAGGTAAAAACTTCGGTAAAAGATTTTATCCCAAGGAGAATTCACATAAGATTTTTAACACAACATAAGGCTGCACTAATCCCACACGTAGTAATTAAAGCAAACTTAACATATCTTAATGAAAAATTACATCGAAGCGCATGTTACCCCTTAAGAATAAGAAGTGTTACAAGGAGAGTTTAAACGCATGTGATCAAAATTGCAGGCCGAAAGTCACTTGAATTGAAAAGGATCCAAAATGGACAAATTTTTCCATCCCGCCTAACATGTCCATTACACACTCAACCTTAGGAGTCGAATATGATCTTCGGTAAAAGGCCCTGATTATCGCAACTGGTCCTTAATTCGAATCAAAACTGTGTACTTTATTCTGAGTTTAACCTTTTAACAATGGAGAGTGAAGCACTATCTGAAAACTCGAAACTTTGGAACACTTTATTTTGTTCCAATCAGATTTACGGTCGAGGGCATAATAGGCTTTAATTTTTCCCAAGAGTCAATCGCAATACTATGGTTCCCTTTTATTCGGATACATTGAAAGAGTGCCGAGAGAGTTTGAATAGTTTGTCGCAAAACCCTCCGATAATTGCTCCTTTTAGTTTCATTTAATTTCGGCTAAAATTCGATTTCGGAAACGGGAGACGAATTGAAACGAATACCGAAGTTCACTGATTACGGTGGACAGAAAGTGATTCCGAGGAGGGGGGATTTAGAGTGAGGTAGAGCCAAAAAATGAAACTCGCAACAGAGAAATACTATGAATGCTCTTGTCTTTGATACTGTGAGAGCTAACATCTGCCCTAGGGAACACGTTAATGGGATTAACTATCACTACGAACATAATGAGTCTGGCCTTGCTGTCAAACTTTGACACGCGAATGAGCGAAAATATCAATAAAAAAATAGTTTCCCTCCCAACCCGATACACAGCGATCTTACATAAATCTCTCGAGAGTCAGAAAATTGCTGATGGTGTACCTCTTACAAAAAAGCGAGACGTTCACCGTGAAAGTAATCATCCATCTGAATTGGAATTCGAATTCAGATCCTCAAATTATCCGCCGAGAACTTTATCCAATCAAGATACTGCGTCCCTTGTCTGAATCTTCGAATCCCAGTCAAAGTAAATGGTTATTGTATTTCATCGAAAATTTCGCACATTTATACATATCTTCTCGGCGAATAACAAAGAAAATGTTTCAGTGCCATGAAATCTGTCAGATTTGGCTCCAGCAGGAAGTAGGTAATAATAAGGAAGAAAGATGATAATTACATGAGAGAACGGATTAATCATCTTTGGATCATTCACAGAAGGAGTTAATGGCGAATAAAACTATCATTGAAGGAATTGGCAACTCGAAACATGAAATTATAGGTTGCTTTGTACTTTCCACACCTTTATTTACCATAGTGGGTGGAGAGACTCTTTACCGCAAAAGACTCCCAATACACAACTTTTCCGTGATATTTACTAATACCTGTGCATTTAAGGAGTAGACATGGAGATTTTTTTGGATTTAGCTTCTCTTCCTCGCCACGGCAAAGATCCCTTCAAAGCATCCATTTCAATCGGGATTCGTTCCCATGAGGGAAAAAAACCACCGCCAGATTGGGATTAGATTCCGTGATTCCCCGATCACCTGGTGAGCTCTGTTTCCACCAAATAACGTCGGTGGGAGGATTAATGAATGCGGTTCCGGCAAAAAAAAACCCAGAGCTCATATCGGAGGGCAATAAAGTGGCTCGAGATATTGGGGTAGAAAAAATGAGAACAGAGGGAACACGAAGTGGAATAATTGATAATGAGCTCAGGGAAGGGAAAAACATGAGGATGAAGAGAAAAAAGGAATGAAGAGAGGAGCTAAGAGGAGGTGAAAATATTCTACAGATAAACTCAGCATTCAGAGCGAGAAGAGAAAAATTAAACTGAGAAAGAAGAAAAATAATTGAACAAATTGAGGAAAATAGACGTGAAGGAGAGTAGCGCAAATGAAGAAGCATACGAAATTCCGAAAAGAGAAGAAATCGTGAGACAGACAGGGAAAGATTCTGAAAGAAGCGCAGGTTCATGAAGAGGGAGAAGAGGAAACTGAGCTAGCAAGAAATAACGACGTGATGATGGTATACAGTTTGGTGACCATACGGATACTAAAAAATATTCACATGTAAAATTGGATATAATAGAGAGAAGAGACAAAATACAAAGATGGACGAAGATGAGATGTGGAGAAATAGAGAAAGGAGAAGTCGAGGAGAGTATCGTAAAAGATAGTATACGTCTTATTTGAGTTTACGTGCATTAATATAAGTAAATGAGAGATTAAAGTGAACAAATAAAGGGCAAAGTTCGAGACTTATTCACGGAAGTTTTGTTACTCGGTGGTAAAAATCTTCCGTGTTTAAATACTAATCATCATTGGTGGTTAAATCCTAAGATTGGCTGACAGCAGCGCTCCACCCTACCCTATCTAATGCTAATTCTCTTACTTTCCGGTATTTCGTCCTAAGTCTTTCCTTTTTATTTGGTCCTTGAATTTATTCCTGAGTCTTCCTCTGTGGACTTTTCCCTTTATTTTACCTTTCATGTACCTCGTCGCAAAACTATTATGCCTCATGGTGTGTCCAATCCATCCGGTTCCTCATTCCTGTATAGTGTTCCATATGATCCTTTCCTCTTCTACGCTTCTGAAAACTTCATTTCTTAGTTCGTCCATCTATTTTATAAACTCCACTTTCTTAGGCGAGATATCGTAGAACAGCATAATGAGTAATGAAGCTCAAGGATTTCGTACTGTCTACTAATTTTTATTTCACCTCTTACAACACGTGTTCCGACTGACTAGCAGTCATCATCAGGCAAGACTCGTCAGTCTTGCCTGATGATGATTGCTAGTCAGTCGAAACACGTGTTGTAAGAGGTGAAATAAAAATTAGCAGATAGTACGAAATCCTTGAGCTTCATTACTCATCCATTTTATCTTCAAAATCCTCTCCAACACCAGCTTTTGAAGGCTTCTTGTCTTTTCTGGTCTGCATTTCCAATGGTCCATGCTTCCGATCCATGGTGTGCCACGCTCCGCACCAGTGTTTTCACACACCGTTTCCTAGGTTGTAGTCATATCTTCTTTGAACATTGCAGTTGCCTTTTTACCATGAACGCCGTCTTTTCTTGGGCTATTTTTCGCATTATGTCCGTTTTACTTCTTTCGTCCCATGTGATGGTACGTCCGAAGTAAGTGAAGTAATCCACTGGCTCCAATTTCTCGCCGCCGTTAAAAATACTTTCGTTGAACAAATTCGATTACTATACGCTAAACTTTCGGCCATGACTGATGCTCACCTACAGAATGCTACCAACTGGCTTGGTATCAAACGTTTCGCCAACGCACATTGTTACATTCAACCTTCCTCTAGTGCGTTCAAGGGCGCTGATATCCTCCGACCTGCGCTTCAACAACTAGATTGGAAAGTAGAAAGATAAGTTGAAAGGGCAGGGGAAATAAAAGGAACAAACAAAGGCACGCACAGGGGGAAGCAAAGGGGAGGTAAAAGAAACGATGAGAAGAGAACGAACGAGTGTGGATGAAGAGGATAAAGAGAAAAACGAGGAGAGGTGGAAGAACAAGCAGTAAATGAAGATGGGAGAGAGTAAGTGGAAGGAAAATTGGCACAAGAGGTGCAAAATGATTTCAAGAAACGTGGGATAGAAGCGCGGGGTGCAAAAAGGGTTTAACTTGAGACGCACACGTGGAAGAGAGAAGGATTCCAAAAGTAAACGAAATGACAAGGAGGAAGGGATGAGGAGGCCTGAGAAGGAGATGAGCACGAGGATGGCAAGAGGGGACGATCTAGAGGGGAGCAGAGAAGACAATGGGGAGAAGAATTGAAAGAGATGGAAGAAGAGAAGTAAACAAGAGGAAGACAAAGAGAACGAAAAGAAACGAACTGAAGAGCGCACATGACCATTGGACGATGACGACGAATAGTAGAATGAGGAACGACGAGTGTAGCCAGGAGTGGCGACGGAAGAGGAATTAACAAAGGGAAAGCCAAAGAGAACGAAAGAATGAGAACAAAAGGCACAGAATGAAGAGGGCGAGAGGAAAGATCTAATGAAAACAACAATAACACATTTCCACAGGTGAGTAACAAAAATTACGACGCGTTTCAACTCACAGAGTCATCATCATCAGGTACTAGCATTAGTAAATGTAATTTTTTTCAGTATGACGAACTTCCACTTCATTACGCCTGGACCTGTTTAGCATATTATAAAATCTTTAACTTATTAGATCTACATAAGATGAACGACTGCTGGATGCGGATTAAAAGATGAGGAGAGTGATATTATAATAGAAGTGAAAAGAGGAAAGTCGCAAGACTACCTAGTATAGCAGAATGAGAATAAATAGAAAACGTACGGAAACGAAGAAATAAGAAGCGAAAGGAGATGAGCGAGAAAGAAAGATAAGAAAGAGAAACAAGAGGAGGAAATAATAGTGGGGAGGGAGACAAAACAATTTAAGAAAGCGACGGATGGAGAGAGGGTGAAGCGAGCAAAAAATGGGTGAAACTGAAGAGGATTATGCGCCGTAAACACGGAGAAATAAGAGGACGTAAAGAACTTTAAAGTAGAAAAAAGAACAAGGGAGGAAGAAGAATTGGGGAGGACAGATAAACGAGAAGTGACGGAAGGAACAGAAGAGGATATGATGAATAATGCAAGAGGGAAGAAAATTATAAGGAATTGCACAAATTAAGAGCGAGCGAAGTCAAGAAAGAAAGTGATTACGATGAGACGTAGATACATTTATAAAACGTTTACATTTTTACGCTCCTCTGGCCAACATTACAATGTTTTGGAGAAAATATTAAACTATAAATCATTCCTTTACAAGTTAAATACAGTGAAACATGCTGCATAACAATAATGAAAATCAGTACACCACTCTCATCAGTACGTATCAATATATATGTCCGCAAATACACTGATTTTCGGCGCTTGTTGTAGCCAGAGCTTTTAGGGGAGTTCCGCAGACAGCATTGGTGTACACCGTCCGGTGGATAAAGTTTGAGATAAGTGTCAAAGAGTGTTCTCAATTTTATTGACTACGCCATGCTTATTTCAACTTACAGTATCAGGGATCATTGTAAAAAATGATCCCCGCGGCACTTAAATTTTCATGCGGGATGAATGTTTCTAGCGAGCGAGCGAAGAGGCTCTCGTACCATACCTAAATTCTGTATCCGAGGACATACGTTCCATTCAGTCGTACCTGATAAATTATGTTTCCCTTGGACAGACCTAGTCTTCTACTATGTGCCCTTTACATTCCGTTCGTCCATTCTTCGTCTGCCGAACGCTACTGGTTCTTCGTCCATAATTGAGTTTCTGTATTTTCGGAAACAAAATTTTGGGCGAAAAATCTTCAAAGAAATGACAAAAGGTAGGCCGTTATGGTACTGTATAACTAGAAAACACGCACACACTAAACGAAAGCTACGTAATTCTGGACGGGGCTGAGATGTATGACCCCATTGGAAAATATTTACTGTTCTTTTCCTACAAGTTCATCAATAATGCTTAAGTCAAATAATGCGTAGGCTTATGGGAGCAATCTTTTAATTCTATTAAAATATCTGTTCCTATGTAATTAATAGCGAGCTTTATATAGACACCGCTGTAACACAGCTAAGTACATAAAAACTTACTGAACGTACGAAGTTCATACCAAATACTTGCTCTATACTTACATGGACCTAGTATTCAGTCCTAGGAAATGATCCCCAAGTAATCTTCAAACTAAGTAAAAGAGAGAGAAATGCAAATTTTAAAATATATGGGTGCCATAACAATAACTCTTAGATAACGTTCAACCAATGCGCCAATGGATAAGAAACCATTTATGATCAGAGGCGCGATCACGGCTCTCCATAACCTGTGAGCATGCGTTTCATTTATTTTCAACGAGACCGAAAACGTGTCTGTCACTCTTCACATTTCGTCAGGTGTTATAAAGCACTACCTACTTTAAATAGATGGAGTGCGTTCTTCAGAAAGTAGCCGAACATAAGACAACGCAAAGTAAAGAACCGTGATTCCACCCCAGGAAGCAGAAGGTAACGAACTAGGCGGAGGAGACCAAAGAATACGGGAAGAACAGCGCAAAATATCGTGGAAGAAGAGAAGGAATAACGAGTCGGCGGATGGATAAGAAGGGAGGATGCAAGAAGAAGGGGAAGGAGAGCCGAGGAGGGGGATGGGGGTCGGCGGCGAGGGAGGGGCGAGAGGGGAAGAAGAGGTAGATGGGGGAGGTGGAGAGGGGGAGGGAGGGGGACAGAGGAGGAGGCTTTGAGGGGGCGAACGACCGAAGGGTGGCCTTTTGACGTGGCGCAGGTAATGAGTGGATGGCGTGGAAGTGGGCGTGGGGAGGGAGGGAGGAAGGGCGGGAGGGGGGAGGAAAGGCGGCGACATCAAAGGGAAGAAGTGTAGCGCCGAAGGGGGAGGGTCCCTCCCCCCCTGCGCCCCCCGAGGGGCAAGGGGCAGGGGGGGTAGGGGAAGGCGCGCGAGCGGCGGAGAGAGAAGACTTCCTTTCTCTCTCGCCTTTGAAGTCGCCGACACAGATCTATATTAAGCGCTTGGCTGCCGCTTTTGTATTCTTAGCGGACGTAAGAAGGCGAAAATGTGGATGAAAACCCGAGAAAATAATAATAAGAATACTTTGCGATGGCGAGCACATATATATGTATACATGTATATATAAAAAAGGGCAAAAGTTGTGGGGTGAAATGGCTGCGAACTAGGGGGGGTTCGATGAGAACCCGGGACAGCAAGCGGGTTAGGAGGGTTGCGCGTTAGGAAGAGTCAGAGGACGGATAGAAGTATCGGGTAATGGATGGATTTGTGTGAGCGAAGAAGGCAGGAGGAGAAAGATGGAGAGATAGTCGACTAGGGGACGATATATATAAATGCGGCGACGGTAAAAAGAGGGACGCACTCACGAGAGGTGGACCAGGCTGGAGACGCAGAAGAAGGACGGGAAAAGACTCAAGAGAAATGCAAAATGAATGAAAAACTTCGTTTTTGTCCAACGGACAAGGCTTAACCACCCCTCCCCCGACGAGAAAGAGTGAAGTTAAGTGGGATCGGGTCATTACGGCGACTGCAATTCTTTTACAATCAATATTCCCAGCGCATGGAGAGAATTTTCATTCAAAAGTGAAATGGAACGCTTCCTCATGGGAGGACACATCACACGGACTCGACTGAATGGCCCAACCCTGTTCCTTGATCGGTAATTCATCGCAAGAAACATGCTACAGGCACAAAATTGTGCCGCGTTCCGAAAGGAAGGTTCTGCCGATGAAATTTCTCGCTATACCACGACGAGCAGTTTCTCTCGAGTTTCGGGTTGCTTCGGAAGAGATTAAAATTAATGGTTGAAGGCGTAACTTTATGGAAAATTGTCGCAGGCATGACGAAAAAAATATCTTAGTATAATCGACATTTTAAATGTTTATTGCTGACCCAGGTTTCGACTGCACAGCTATCATTATCAAGATCTTGACAATGATCGCTGTGCAGTCACCTTGATAATGACTGCTGTGCAGTCGAAACCTGGTCCAGCAATAAACATTTGAAGTGTGGAATATTCTAAGATTTTTTTCGTCGTGTCTTCGGAAGAGATATTTCCCTCGAATCCCGATCTCGACTCAGATGTCATGCGAAGAGAACAGAAGTCTGTCGAATGGGAAAAAAATGCTCGACTCCTCTTACTCCTGCTCTTTCGTTAAAATTAGGCTGATACTGACGCCAGATTTCTCTTCAATCTTCCTCCATTACCCAAATAATCTTTCCTAACGTATTCTTAACTGCAAAAATGACACCTGCACCCAGTCCCCTTCCCTAATTACTCTTACTACTTCGCACTTCTCTTTTAGAAGTCATCCTCATGATGTTCCGAACACCTTTTCGGAATCCACTCCGCTTACTGCCACCCTACTAACTGTATTAACATTCTCTGCACTGCTATGCCTTCAGCAGTTCCCTTTCTCCTCGCTAACTCAAAGTCATTTCGTCCTATGAGGCGGTCTGTCCAGTTATTCCTTTCCCTCTTCGGTGACTCGTAGTAAAACAACCATCGGAAGCGTAATGAAACTCCGTATTTCATTTAGTCCGATATAAATTTCCTCTTCACAAAGGACACGGTTGTAGGCTTGACTTTGTGGAAGTTATCCATCATGGAAGAATAAAATAACCTCGTTAACTCCACTTGTTAGAGCTGAAGATGACACACAGTGTCAAAACCCGGGTCGCAACAATAAATTCTCATAATTGGAGTGAACAACGTTATTATATTCTTCCGGAAAGTTTCTCTCGTTTTATGAAGATCAAATTCGTCCTAAAGAAGTGTCCCTAAATTAAATTCCTTCTCTCTAATATTTATTTGAAAACTATTACAGATTAACACAATCATGAAGTCATATTCAGTGCCACTCATAGAGCGCGTCGGGCTTCGGCGCTCATTGGCGGGGAGAAGGAAGAAAAGCGAAAATCATCGTTTGAAATGAAAAAAAAACAAGAAAGAAACGATCCGGCGCGTGCTTTATAATGGTCGGTGGAATTGCCTCGTGACGCTCTGGACACCTCTGCAACGGCAACAATCCGCCTCCTTACTTCGATGGACTGAGAGAGAGTCGAGTTATACGAGACCGCTCGCGCCTCTTGTCTTGTCGGCGAGGCACGCGTCTCAAGTGCGTGTGTTGGTGACCCAGAGGGACCCAATTACGGGTCTTACGAGCCTCGTGCCACCGCCCCGGCGACGACAGTACGGCTAATGCCTCGCATTTCCATCACTGACATTTACCACGGCAGGATTTGCTCCCATAACCTACCTAATTCACTCAATCTGAGCTGTGGCTTGGACCGAGAATTAATAACTATAATAAAATTGTGAATGAAAATATAACTTAGTTATTCCACATAAATCTACTTTAAGACGACACAGATTTTGACGTTGCACGTCACCATCAGGTACAAATTAAACAGAAGACGAAGAAAGAGAATATGAACCTGAATATGACGTGCCACGACGAAACCCTGGTCGTCTTGAAATAAATATATGTGGAATAACTAAGTTATCTTTTCATTTACAATGTTCCAATTACAATTCCACCAAGTCACGCCTGAGGCAACGGAGCTTTATCATTATACGAGTTTTTATTTACTATTACTTCCTTTTTATTTACTATGAAGTCCTTTTGAACAGTATGCAACGACATAATATTAATGAAAGTACAAAATTTTCATCACATACATTTGGCGTGAGCCGAAATTTTCTTTCATTTATTTATATTTCTTTTATTGTATCTTTACTAACCCGAATACAGCGAATTTTACCAATTTTGTCGGGTTAATAACAACAGACGATCACAAACACCCATGCCCTGAGTGGAGATAATTCCACCCAGGCGGGTTTCGAACCCGCGACCGCCAGGGTAGCAGGCGAGGACTTTACCCTGTCGCCACCGGGGCCAGCCAAGTGCTCTATAAACTATACTATTCTATTTGAGTATTCTACCAACTGATTGATAGGTTTTTGGACAGTATTTATCCCAACGCTCTACCTTTCGGCGTATCGTTCCGTTTTTCCTCCTGTGTGTGATCCACCATTAGTTCCTTATATCGTCTCCCTATTCTAATTTCGTCTAGAATTCCTATCCCCCTCCTTCCTCTTTATACTTCCTGAGGACATCCGTTCTAAATTGAAGGACTTGAATGATTTACTACATCAAGGGCAACAAGGAAATTGCCAATGTGAACTCAAAAATTTTAGTATTATCTTCGTAGTGATTACGACACAATAATTTCCGTAGTGCTCATGACAAAAATGTTCAAAAAAGTTTGGCTTCACGAACATTTTAAACTAATGGAAATTTTTTAAATTCCAAATACAGAGGCTTGATGGATTTCCGTCGTGAATTTAAGAAAACCTCAAATATAACATTGCGATTTCAAGAAAATTACTTAAAGATTTTCAACGCCTCAACTGATTTTACTATTACATATTAGACGTCAAAAAGGAAAAGTTGGACTTGTATGAGAGGCGTGTGCTATGTTGGTTTGGTGGCGTTGAGAGTATCGACGAGAAGCAAATAGCTCAACAGATGAAAGATACAATAAATTGCCATGATAAAAAAATCCACCTGGACCGGGAACTCACATCAATAATTACTATGAAGCCCTGATCATACAGAAATAAAGCTACAAAATTTTGGCATAAAAATATCTTATTTATTTTTTCAGTACCAATTCTCTAGAAGAATTGTATAGACCCCAAACTAGTCTCTCTGACTGTACCAACTGCGAAAAAGGACGGCGTAACGGGTATTAAGATTATCGGCTCCCGATATAATATTTCCAATACCTTTGTCACATTCTCTATTCACATGCAGTAGTTTTGCTTAATACGCGTGGCCCTTCACCATAATTTGCCGAGTTCACGCATTAAGCCATCACTAAGTAGCAATTAAAAAAGCTAGGAATAAAACATTCGCTCCATAACTCCTACTCCAATTTTCTGTTCCCTCTCTCTTTTCATGGCTACTTTCCTACAACTGCTTTTGGAGGTGAGCCTTAGGGAAGTAGGAAGGGGCGGTAGTATATACTTTCCAACAAGCTATGCTTCATCATGGCACCGTCTGTTCTGAACCGTTGGAGTTTTAAATGCGTTGTATTTCACATAGATAAAAATAGTCAAATGCTATTATGGTCGCATATCTTTCACCGAACATTTCCTCAAACATAAATTACAAATGATAATCAATATAAAATTCTAAAAAATAAACCAATTTTCCCTCACGAAATTCTGCAGAGGAAAAATAATTCGCTTTGACCGCTATTTGAACACGGATTTTTCGATTTCCGGCCGAATGCTTTCGTCAGATAAACTACCGAGGCGATCTCTTCCGCTAAAGATTCATGTATCATTTATTAAATTAAATGTATGCATACACATGAAATAACTCATTTGTCTTCAAAATATTTACATGACATAGTTCTACACCAGAAGAAATAACGGATTTCGCGAACACGAACTCAGAAGGTTTTATGTTTTCGCTGATTTGTGGGTGAAGATTTTCCTTTCTGTACGTCTGTCTATTAACAGATCTCAATGGAACTGTAGTCTCCAAGCATTTTTGGCGAGCTTATTCATTGCCCCGTGCGTCCCTCCCCTCATCATTTGTATCATCACACCAAACCTCCTCCTTCCTTTTCCTCTCTTTCCACTAATCTCTCCTCTTATTACGGCTTTCCGCAAACAAACTTCGCACATAATGCGGCCCATCCAATTTGCCTTTCTCTTCTTTCCAATATAGTTTGCTCCTCTTCTATCCCTCAGTACCACTGAGGCGGTCTACAGGGTAATATGTGAATGTATACAAAAGACGACGTTTTTGTATTGTTCGAATGATTAAATCACTTCTTTGCTTTATCCCTATTTCCTTCATATTTTGTGCCAAAGAAATCAAATTGTATCTCTCGCGACAAAACGACCAGCTAACAATTAAACGCAGTGGTAGGGTATGAGAAGGCACGCTTCCTCGGCACAATTGTTTTCTCATTATTCAATTTCAACATGTTTTTTCTCTACTTTCAATCCGATTT
Source organism: Ceriagrion tenellum (assembly GCA_963169105.1). NCBI lineage: Eukaryota > Metazoa > Arthropoda > Insecta > Odonata > Coenagrionidae > Ceriagrion > Ceriagrion tenellum. The sequence goes on from OY720642.1 coordinate 93,391,977, forward strand.
CTAAAAAGTAACAAAGGTTGGCCATGATCAACAGTAGCTTGGTAGATGATTAACAATAAAAAAAATTAATTATTTTATCTTTTCCTAGTGGAAGGGTGGACTCATTTTTGTCTCCTTAGTAAACGAGGCATGCGAGACAAAACGTAATAGACAGAACCTCCTAAGGAATTACGAAAGATTAAAAAAGAATAAACCATCGCCGGAGGATGGTCCTCGAAGGTTGGTTTCCTGAAATCATAATACATTATGCATTAGAAGTAAACTACTCCGAGGAAAGGGTGAGGAATACATTTAAGACAATCACAGCGGAACTAAAGATACATCTGCCTAAACGAAAAGGCTTAATCGGGGCAAAGTTTATAACATCTCAGGCGCGCATTCAAAATTACAAACTGTTACTGCGATGATAGATGTGATGGCAGCGGTAATGAGGTACAACCTCAATTTTTGTGACTTGATTCACAGAAATTGGGGGTTCAACGGAATTATTTTCCAATCAACTCAATGGAAATGCCACATGAAACAATCAAAGATTTGTACATTTATTTTCAGGGACCCGCGACGCGTATCCTTTAGATGTTCAAATGGTACATCTGTTCATAAAATATATGAGACTATACGAAAATATATTATTTAGTGGTGCAACTAGCAGGGGAAGATTTCTGACACTGACAGGGTTTAGGGCACTTATTCGAGAAATTCCGCACTATACAGTTCCATTTAAACCAAGCATGTGTGACTGTCTTGCATCTAGATTTTCATACAGGAATCACTTGAGGTGTCTAGAGAGAAAATCATGCTGCTACTAGGATGTGAGACTTTTACACGCGAAATAAAATGATTTAAATATTTATCGCTCAAATATTACTTAAAACTCAATATAAAAAATTTAAATAGGACTAATTACACCACCACACCATGTGACCAGTGGAATGTTGTCTACCAACAACGATGCCAACTCAATAAGAAACCACAAACCACTTGGGTGGAAAGCACGGATCTGTATGTACAAACGAGTCTTTTAAAGGGACATCTTATCCCGATCAATTAATTCAACAAATAATTGAAACTGTGGGTTAAACTATTTCATACGACTATAAGTCTCTAGGATAACTTTTGGGATCAATTTACCTCATGGTTGGCGAAGAATTGCTCATTAAAATCTGCCATTTTTATGCTGCTTTATATGAAATGAAAAAACAAATGAAAGTACTAAATTTATTAGAACTAGAGAATTACGTTTAAGATATCTCCAAAAAATGAGAAAAAAGAGGTTTGTTATACTTGAAGCGCGCCTCGCCAATTCTGTGTGATTGACAGCATTTTTATTTTGAACGAGTGAATATTAAATTAAACGTAAGCGTAAAAAAATAGCCAAGTTCGAAACACGGCTATACTGCAAGAATAAATCTAAATATTATGTTTTCAAAGTTTTAAGTTTTAATAATAATATATAATTAATTAATTTGAATAGTGTTTTACATTCTAAAAACGGAAAAAAATTGTTATTGTTAAATTAGATAGATTTTTGGCATCTGAACCTTTCAGTTAATTATGATTTGCGTATAAGGCAAAGAAAAACCCTCAAGGACATGTTTATTGTCATCATGTTTATACATATCCTTTAAAAAAACGTATAGTGAAACTCCTTCTTAAGGACCATTCCTAGCAAGCGACCACCGTTCGCAGCAACCATTATTGTGCGGAACCCTCAGTGGTCGCCTGATCCAGGTTTCACTGTATGCACACACCAAATTAATATGCATTAGAATTTCCCAGGAGCAACTAAATTAAGAGAAAGCAAACACATTGGTGTAGGTTTTAACAAAACAGTCGCTTTAAGAGTTATTCCATTTTTTTTCAAATCATCCTCCCGTTCATTTGCCTACTATGTACTCCTATAAACCTAACCCTCTCCATCGACCACCCCTCTTAACGACCAATTTTCAGCGGAACCGTCGGTGGTGGCTTAATACAGGATTCACTGTGTATACTTTGAAAATGGCATGATATGCCGAAACCTGGAATGGTAAGAGACGATATGTCGTGGAATCGGACTAAGTTACCTTTTCATTATGAAGAGCACTACGGGTTTCCACCGAGTCACGCCGAAATTATCTTACATATATATTTACCACTTTCACTTGTGGGGAAGACAGGAAGTGCACCGTGAATGAGGTTTCCGCGTGCCGTTTCAGTATCAATTCGAACGGCTACATCTACATACTACTCTGCGAAACGCCGTATGGGCATGTGGCAGGGGGTGTTAGAACACCAGCCGTGTAAATATTTAAGGTTTTAGGAGGTGAAATGGTGACGTGAATTATGGGGATGTATTTAGTGGAGCTCAGTTTTTGTTGTAGTCGCTTCTTATGCGCAAAAAAACGAGTTTTTGTACCTATCTGTTCGGCAATGTATCTCTCTTACTTTATCGCTTCTGTCATACCTAGAGATGTAGTGAGGCGTCATGATAATATTCTCTGTGTCGCTCTGAAACACACCAGTTCTGAATTTCTCAAGCAAGCTAAGTCTAGCGTGTAGCTTCCAAGTCTCTAGGAGCTCCAACCTTGATCTCTCAAAAAGTTGTGAGACACTATTTGTTCGCTCGTAGCTGTTTTTAACGAAGCATGCTGCTTTTATTTGCATTTTATTAATATTGGTTAAGTGGATAATGGTTAAATTTTTGTGACCAAGGTCCCAAATGCTCGCGGCGTATACAAGGTGTGGCCTAACCAGAGCGAAGTAGCATCTCTCTTTTACTTTTTCATCCGAGGACCTTCCTATTATACGCTTAACAATTAAGATGAGGCTGCCGTGGGGAGGAGATAAGAAGTAGGCAGAGGGATGAACTAGGATGGCGTACCGCAGTCTTTTTAAAAAGAAGGATTGGATATTGGAGTGAGCTACTCGTCATTAACGCCCAAAAGGATTCGGGAAAGAGAGACGACGCGAAGGCCGAGGGGTGAGCCGCCGATGCAGGGGGAGGAAGCCGGCTGAGGGGGGAGGAGCAGAAACCCGGTGTCAGGAAGATATCTGGATCCGCAGACGTTAAGGTGCTCCCCTTCGCAGCCGACGGGGCCCTCAGGGCGGGACGTGAAATGCTCTAGACGTTTCCTCTCGTCTCGGCGAACACACGTAAGTAAGAAAATTACGGGAGACGTTGAAGGTGGTTGGAATGATTTTTTAATGCACGGACATACGTGAAACTTTGCATGCGTGTTCATTGTACAGATATCTAAGGATAAAAAAGAATAAAGTCAACAATTAGATTTTTTCGGAAATTCAACGCTATTTTAACACTTTTTCTTATGGAAAATGATACATGTTTCGTAATAATTCGATTATACACGCACAAATTTTCTACAAAGCGCGAAAAAGGGCATTTCATAATATTATAATCTATCAAACCTTGTAACTTCCACAGTTTTATAACAAAGAGCACAACTCCTTTCGGCAGTTTCGACATCATCAGATAATAGTGCATCATAATACCTGATATTGGCGTTACTGCCGAAACTAGTTGTACGATGCAGGGGGAGGAAGCCGGCAGAGGGGGGAGGAGCAGAAACCCGGTGTCAGGAAGATATCTGGACCCGCAGACGTTAAGGTGCTCCCCTTTGCAGCCAACTTTGTAACTTCCACAGTTTTATTACAAAGAGCACAACTCCTTTCGGCAGTTTCGCCATCATCAGATAATAGTGCATCATAATACCTGATATTGGCGTTACTGTCGAAACTAGTTGTACTCTTGATAAAAAAAACCGTGGAATTTACAAAGTTTGATAGATTACAATGTCAATTTTCCACCATGTCAAATCTTCAACTTTACTTAATATTATACTGGTTGCTAACAAATATTAAGGTGTCTCGCCGCGGAAAAAACTTGAACAAAAAGGTACTTAAAAATAATTTTCATCAACATTTCGAACAACACGCTGAAAACCCAAATAATAACATGCTTTGTTTGAGGCAAAATGCGTAAATATAGTTCTGTAATGATGTATCACTTAAATAGCTGAAATGAATCAGTGTCCCAAAGCATAAACAGATGTTTAAATGTGGTCCTTTTTCTGGGGGCCGAGGCCTCAAACGATACCAGCCATGAGTAAGCAAGGAAAGTGCATCCAACCATCAGGAGCTTCCCTTTCACACCAGTGAGCTACTCACTTGGCAACACAACAGCGACTCTGCTTCAGAATCGCTCCTGTTGCTGCGCACTTCAAAACAGATTGAAAGGACATGAGAGCTGGACAATGAAAGACCTTCGATAAACGCATTTGTGAGCGTCCCATGCTCGAGTGTTTCGTTTTTATTTCAGCAGCTGTAGGAGGAATGCAATAATTATTATAAACAATTCTATTTACCTTCCTGACCACTTTATAAAATCTTCCTTGAATTTTTTTGAATTTGTTGGTCAAATAAAAACCCTATTTAATTGTGTTTGCTTACGTTTCAGATTATTTTGAATCCTTTCTCAGGGCATTCAATGCTTCTTATTGTATCAGCACATTTTCTACAGACAAAGCTATTAAAAATTGTAAAAAATTACCAACACCAAACCAATGTCAAACTTAATTAACATATAATCTTGTATGAAAACAATAAACAAACATTTTTCATTAAAATCTTCATTTAATTCATATTTTTATGGAAATATATGTTTTTTTCTTGGTTAAAAATGGTATTATATGTGTATTTAGTTTGATCCTGGTTTGGTTTTGGTAATTTTCACGTTTCCTATGAGTGGTTGCGGAAGAAAATTTCAAGACACCATAAAAAACATTGAATGCCCAGAGGAAGGAATAAGAATAATCTGAAACTTCAGCATAAATTAATACATAGTTTTATTATTTAAACAAAAGCCTCCAGAAAAAATTCGAGGCAAATTCAGAAATAATATTTTCTTATAAATCACGTTACGACTTTAATAATTTTCTCATTCTAACTGGTGTCTGTTGTATCATTTATTTTCCATGGGAGTGTCCTACAGGATAAATGTAAAATTATTTTCCAGTCGTAACAATTTGCATACGCGGATGTTTTTCGATTCACGCCCACTTCATGACATTGAACACAGAGCTACCATTATTTAAACAAACAAACTATTTGTTCGTGAATTTCTTGCTATATAATTTTCAGGACGAAATTTTTTGCACTAGATGTCGTTATTTAAAAAAATAGTTCTCCTTAAAATGCGCGGCGTCAACGAAAATTGGATATCTAGAATACGGAGGTTGACATAACGGAACGGTTCGCTCCATTGAGGTAGATGGAGAGGGCATTACGTCATGAAATTTATAAAACTATACGCCTAAAATGTCCCAAGCCAGTTTAGTGCCTCGATGATAGAACAAGGAGAAGGTACTTTGGATTATTTTTATCATTCAGCGCGCCAGGTAATTTTGGAAAAAAACCACCAAGTCCGCAGGACACTAAGGATGAAGAAAAGACAATTCAACTCAACGTAAAGATCACACGATAACCTTGTAATTCTCCAAAATTCTCTCGAATCAAAATAATTCTCATCAGAACAAAGGCGACAATTACTCCAAAAAATTTATAGACAACCGTTCCAAAGTGATAAAACCCAGCCAAGGCCTTCACAAATTTTATTTGTAAATTAAATGAAAAATTAAAATGTAACATTGATCGTTGCAAACTGTAGTTTGACAACCTAAATAACAACCATATTGGTTATATCCGCTCTTTCCTTACATTCCTTTGGGTAGCACGACGGAATGGACGAATTAGCGGATTTACAGGAAGAATAACCATCATCTGCTCGAAACTTAGGGTAAGAAACTCTTGAAACATACATTGGTTACTTACTGCAATATATTCCACTCAATTTAATGGTAGATTTCACCGGGAATGTGGATTAATACGAATTTAAATAAATAAAAAAGTATATAAGGAGAACCCATATTAAAGAAGTACATGCATTTTGATTTATATTAAGTTATCGATGGAAAACATCATAAAATTGTGAAATTGGTGCGTCAGCTCGTAAGCATTAAGGGAAAATCGGGGTTAACAAATATGGTGGGCAGGCCACGCCAATTTTTCAGCTTATATCATTGGCCAACACAGAAAGCACCCTCTCCATCTCCCTCAATGGTTCACTCCCTTTTATATTGTTAATGCTCAAGACGGTTGATTGATATCGGCGAAAATAAGCGTTTTTATTTCCTCTTATGGAAGATAATGAATTAGTATGAATTGATCCTTCCTGATGAAATGTACTCATAGCAGAAGAGCGTTAACTTACAGTGAAGTAAATACACAGATGTCGTTTTGGATCACGTTCCCGCCCGAAGTTTTAATGTACTCTTTTTAAAAGCCATTATTTACAGCGATTCATACGTTCATTCATCCATTCATTGGTCATTCAATCCTAAGATTGGTTGTCTGCAGCCCTCCACCCTTCTCTGTCCAATGCTAGTTCTCTTACCTCCTTGTTTCACTTCCTATGTACTTTCCTCTTTATTTGGTTCATGAACGTATTCCTGGGTCTTCCTCTGGGGACATTTCCCTCTATTTGACCTTCAATTATGTTCTTAACAAACCCATTGTGTCTCAGGTTGTGTCCAATCTATCTGGATCATCTTTTCTGTATTGTGTTCCATATAGTCCTTTCCTCCTCTACTCTTCAGTACACTTCAGCAGTTGTTTTTTGATCCGTCCATTTTATCTTCAGCGTCAACGTCATATTAATACGTATGGATTACATATTTAGTCGTTAGAAATTTTCCTGCATGCACCATACGCATATGCGAGGGATGACTTTGATATAGATACCCTCATGCGAATTGAGAGTGCACCAATGCAATACCTAGAAATAAAAAAAACTCTGTGTACCAAGAAAAATATCGCGCAATCTAAAGAAAAGGTAGATGGAATCCGAGGTCTGGAGCAAGAATCGAGGATAAAGGGAGGCAGTATGGGACATAGTTGATACGAGTGACAAATAAATTCACCCAGATCCCAGCTGATGTCGGTATCCTCCCCCAAACACAATAAGGAACACTATTTCGATAACAGAAACGTACAGACATTGAAAATGGGACGGCCGTGTGAAAAAATAAAAGAATCCAGAAGCCGATACCTGTTATTGGAGAGCCACGGAGTGAAAAACGGCGAGAGACAAGTCTCCCGAAAAGTACCAAAGTTTGTCGATAGGAGTCGGCGGCGAGAGAAAAAATCGAAGGACGGCCGCGGATTTTTTTTTGGGCAAAAACCAAGTTAGGAGAAGTCTGGTAAAAAGGAATATTTATGGGACGGGGAGGATCAAAGACTGCGAAAAATTTATGCCGAGTACTCAAGGGAAATGGATGCGAACTGCACGTGATCTTGGGAGACGCGAGGGGCCGGAGACATATTTATAAAGGGAGAGGAGGACCAAGGGGGCAAGAAAGCAAAGGAGGGAGAGAGATAGGAGAAGGGAAAAAGGGTCCCTCCCTAGACTTTAAGGACGGAAATGAAAAGAGAGACGGGGAGTGAAAGGAAAGGAGAGGTGACGAATTACAAGCCTCCGCATTTTGGAGAAACGAGATTGTAGCGAAGAGAATTTTTTTTAACCAAGGATCTTCTCAAAGGAGTCTCAGGGTACTCAGGGAACAGGGAGAATAATTAGAGAAAGATTCCGAGTGAGAAGAAATGTCAAAATAACTTACGTATAAGTCAGCAGTCACTAATGCAATCGCAAGAGCTGGTATAAATGTTACGACTACTTCTGCAACTTCAAACGGTTGTACTCCAATATCTGCTAAAAAGTAATTAATTTAGAATTTAGCAGCTTAATAAATGTTCATTGCACTTTGCACGAGATGGAAGGTTTGAACACTGCCCTGAATATATCTATATCAATACGAACAAGTTGTAAAAATAAGCTCCAAACCCTAAAGTCAAAGACCATAATTATAAATAATAATTAAAATGCTTAATAGTCGATTCAATTTTTTCAAGAAATTATCAAAACGGAGATAAAAAGTACTGTATATAACCAGAAGTCTCCCAGTTTAATTTTGAACGAATTTAGTGTATGATTGGTAAGGTACTTCTCTTTAAAAACGACTGTCTTTACGCCACGTTATATGACAAACATCGAAATACAAGTAATTTGAATAAAAAGGTTATGCTTCGTTTTTCTAGAATAAATTTCATTTCATACGCCCATGGTTTCGACGGTTCAAGTCATTAGGGGGGAAACGTCATCATTTTGACGTTAACCGTCGAAACCATTGTCGTGAGAAATTAAAGTTTATAGTGGAAAAAACTAAGCATTACCATTTTATTCAAAATGAATAAAATTTTCCATTAAGTCACGCCGGAAACCATCAGTTTTTTAAAAATAAAATTACTCAATTTCATATAACTAAAGAGTTATATTAATATACCTCCGAAAAAAAACTACATAAAAAGTGATTACACGTATATTGACCTCGCAATTTCTGGGCAATTGATCGGATATTTATTTTGGACGAGTGGATACAAAATTATCGTACGAGTACAAATACATTTCCTAGTTCAAAGTACAGCTATAAAGAATGAATCAATCGAAAAATCATTTATCTAGATTTTCATAATTCGATATATTTTATTAAAACTTAGATTGTACTCTACTCAGAAAATTTATAAATATAAATTTCAATAGTTTCAGCTTTAACTTGGTAAAACTTTGCCATAACGTTCAACAATCAACACAAACTTTGTAAGTTTTACGTGACATTTTCTGACGGACGTCTTTTTACGTAAAATTTTTATTTGGACGACCGGAAACGTCGAATAGTCGTCATCATCAGGAGCATTACTAAGAACTATATGTAATGTACCTAATGATGTTGACTATTCGACGAAACCGGTCGTCCAATGTTCTACGAATTTTATTTCTTCCACTGCGTAAGCTGTTTTCGGTTTTGTCTCATAGCGTGCGTAATAATCCCTATATATAATCTCCTGATTTTTTCCTCCTGTAGTTCTATGGAATTAATATCTATAATACTTACGCAGTAAAAAGTAAAAACTATTATGGATCGCTTTTGCACAGTGCTGTTTTTGTCACTATTGATACACTGCCCATGGATAATCTTACTAGATAGGATAATTGTTCCTCTCAGCTCAAGGAAAATAAATATTATTTAGCTTTCAGAAGAAAGGTAGAATTCTTCAGTAAGCAGATGTTAAAATCTAATCCAATACATATAGATCACCTCATACGTATTGCTATAGTACATATTCTGTATTCCTGTATTTTGAGGATTGAAACCTCTATTTAAGCTTGTGTGTGTTTACCAGCTTTGTCGGTAAATATGTGTATGAATTGCGTAAATAATTACGTATAGTTTGCGTGGAATGATTGATGGAAGCCCAAATACAGGTGAGCCTAAGGGGTTTTCGAAATTTACTTGTATTCATTAGACTATGCCATGTAACATTCTTCTTTTTCTGTGGTGAATCTGTCCTCAAACAGGTTTCAACTGAACTGCTCCCTCCATGCTCGTCTATCCTGTGCTGCCTCCCTCAGCTCTTCGAACTCCTGCCAATTCTTAATGTCCGTCAATGTATTATTTCTTCGTCTTCCTCTCCCTCTCTTTCCCTCGATCTTTCTTTCTAATATTATTTTCATCATTCCTCAGGATGTGTCCCATCCAGCTCGCCTTCCTATTTCATATTGATCCCAAAATATTTCTTTTCCCATTTATTTCTGCCACCACTTCCTTCACATTATCACTTCATCACTCCATTTAAATCTTTCCATTCTTCTCCATAGCCGCATTTCAACTCTCTTCTTACATTTCTCATATTTCCTCCGAACTTGCCTAGTTTCTGGTCCATGAAGCCCTACACTTCAAATAAAACATTTTGCAAATATTTTCCTTAAGACTATGTTCATTGTTTTGGCTCAAAGCAGACGCTTGAATTTACTCAAGGCTACCTTATCCTGAGGTATTCTACTTCTTATTTCCTCCATGCAACTTTCATTCCATGTTAGAACACTTCCGAGGTATCTTAAGGTAGTTTGGGTGAGATAGTCCCTTAGTCATTATGGAAACCATAATTGAATTACATGCAGCTGTAGGAAGCAGTAACAAAACCGAGCATTATTAATGGTGCAGTAATATACATGCATATGAAAAATTCTGAATGATTAAATAAAAATATCTTTGCGAGTCTTTAATTTGACTCATTTTTTCGCGTGGTATGTTTCAAACTCCTTCACAGAGGAAGATTTTTCGCGATTCTGAAAAAAAAGTGGTGAAAATATGATTTATTTTCAAAAATAATCGATAAAACATAGAAAACCACACACTTTTAATTTTTTGACGAGATCTTGGTGTTACAAAATCCTCATCTTTTAAAGGTATTTATGAAGTGCATAAACGTACCATTTCCCATGCAAGAGGGTTGGTATTTTTCGTCAAAAATCTCGAAAAGTAGTTCAGTAAGGGGCAGATAATTTTGGCATCTTTGGTAGAGTAAGATGTCCTACTTCATAATGAGACCAAATTCATTGATTTTTAGATGGAATATGTTTCGCTCAAACTACCTCAAGGGTGGTATTTGTTCCAGCCTTTTTCAACCAATGCTCACGTCTTGAACTCCTTCCACTTTTCCTGGCTTCATTACTTTAATTCTCCCGATGCTTAACTTCATTCCATTATTTTTTACAACCCTCTCGTAACGTTAATTAAACTGATTTATAAAAATTAATTATATTTGCTCGTTTTTTATGCATTCCACTACCATTCATCAGATTACGATGAAACTTTGGTGAATTGTGCGAAGGTTTCTGATTTATTAAATCCATTGTACAATAGGTAGAGCGCGTTTAGTTTCAACAAATGAGTGTTGGCTCGCGAGAACATCTTCTCAAACAAGCGAGGAACGACAAGCAAGCAACGAAGCAGATCGGTTACGAGTTGCTCAATAACGTGCATCGTATTCAGAATTGTATGAATGACACAATATCGTATGCATCAGAATAATTTCATTAAGACATAATTTTTGTAATAATGTACGTAATTTATTCTTACGTAGAATAGTGTTTGGTGCAGTGGTCTCTTTGTTTGCTTTTTTCTATTCTTGCATTCAATTTTCGTATACTCTTCGCTTTTTCCTAAAATGGGATTTTTAAGTTTGAAATTCTTAAATTTTTGCACTACATCAACAATAGAATATTTTATTTACTTGGAAACCGCAGCATAGGCATGGAATGGAAACTCATGCCATCATTTTTGCATTAAGAATTCCTGCGTAGTTACGAGGAATTCATTGGAAAAGGTCTCAAATTCGTTTAGCCAGATTTCGAAGCCAGAAATGATTTGCGGGCCAAACCATGAAAAATATGGAAATCCATAGTGATCCAGGGTAGAGTATCTTATTTTTAGATGCACTGAAAATGAATAAATAAATAAAATGCACTGAAAACAATGAGCCTTGGATGTGTCTGCTTTGTATATGGTGCCAACATGGAAAGAAAAAGAGTCATTGTAACGCATGCCGGGTAAAGCTAGTAAGTAATAATCAGAGAGGGGACATTTATGACTTATTTTTCCATTTCATGACCTTTATTCTATGATTTTCATGTCTTTTATTTTTCTGTTTTAATATGTCTATTTTTTTGAAATTCGATCATTTTAAAATTTTGATATTCGGTAATTTCAAAATTTTGAAATGCGGTCATAACGCTTCAGCTAAAAGTATGACGTTTACTTTACTGTAAAATTCTAACTAATTTTATAATCCTTATAACTACTATAGGGCAAGTGGTTCAAAAGAAAGTATCAAATACTTATTAAATACAGAAGTATATTTACTTGGATTCCCTACTAATCCTAACCTTCTTTCTCCTCACTCGCTACACCCCTCGCTTCCCGGAGACCCATCAACGCCGGAAAATCCCTACCCAGCCTACCGCTGTCCTTTTCCCCCCCAACCCTCCCCCTCGGCCTCCTACCCACAACACCACACTCCCAATTCCCGTCCCTTCCCCCTCGATTCCCCTCATGCACCCAAGCACCTGGATTTATATACATATATATATACGGATGTGAAAATTATCGATGCACCTAAAGATTTCACTACGTGATGAAACCCGGGTCGTAAGAAATAAATCAATCTAGTGGACCATTACGAAGTGTAATTTTTATTTTCCGAAATGGAGAGGTTCCACATAGTTAAGCCTAAAGTGATTACTATCTACCATTTAATGACGTTTATTCTGCGAAGTCGCATTCCATGACTTTTTGGCAAAAACCGGCTATTTTATGATAAAAACATATGATGTTTATGACTTTTTCCCGTCTCTGGTAATAATAATCACACGGAAGGAGGACATTCAGAGGGAGAGAAAGGCTGACGAAAGAAGGAAAAAGAAGCGGTGGCGGTGAAAGAATGCGTGGGAAGAGGGTGGGGACACGAAATGGGGGGGAGGAGTGGGTGGACATGGATTCGAAACACTTTGAGAGGCGAGGGGGTGGGAGTGGAAGAGCAGGCACTGGAGACTTGAGAAGAGATTCTGAGAGGGAGGGAGGGAAATGGGAAAAAGAGACCAAGAAAGCGAGGAGTCGGTATGCCTTCTCAAAACGGCAACTAATTAGCGCCTTCCTCGTTCAGTTCCGAAAAAAAGCCGGAAAAAAATTAATATTCCCCAATTTGCGCTCACATTTTTATTACAAAAAAACTCATGTCGTTCCTCTCACTCAAAATTACGATCTTATAAACCCGGATGGAGTGGAGGAGGGAGGGAGGACGGAAGGATAAGGTTGAGCATTAATTCACACTGAAATTAATAAAATTTTTTTTACATTTATTATTTCCTCCGTGAGCGCCAAAAACGTTCAAATTCTTAGTATACACCTGCGACACTGAATCACATGAAAACTCGTGACATTGATCTGTTATGATCAATGTTCACTTTCTCGAACATTTATTTATTTATCATATAAATGAATATGCCGAAGGAAGGCGGACAAAAACACAGTAACACAGGAGAAAAGACACTCATACGTAGGCTACTTATACTTAGCAGAGGCTGCCGTGGCTGTCTTATTCACAGGAGGACGAGGAATGATTCCTCATCACTCATTCCTCGTCCAGCTAGGAAAAAAACGGAACCACGGAACGCAATGGAAATATAAGGAGTCTAAGTGTTTTCTTTTTGTCTTGTGTTACTGTGTTTTTTTGCCCGTCTTCCTATGGCATGTTTATTTTTTTTCGTCACTAGAACAAGCCTTCATGAAGTAATACATATGTGTGTGTGGGTGAATACATATTATTTTCAGAAAGACAGACGGAAAAAGAAAGAAAGTGGATAGGAAACATGTATGGATGAACACAACAGTGGTGTGATGGCCGATTTTAAGTGGAGACAATTCGACTGGACCGATAAATATATAAAACAAATGTACTATATAATTGAATTAATTTATTCATAGAAACTGAGGGTATTACTACCCTACCACAGGGGCCTTATGTACGAAAAATGTCCACTGCTCACTGTTGCTTGAAATTTGCATGGTCGCTTTCCCGGAGATGGCGCTCTAGAAGACTGGGGAATGAAATTCGCCCGTATGAAAAAGTAGGTAGAACTGTCAAAAAGTATTTTCCTAACGCTAAAGGCAAAGCATGCAATTACACTCACCTAATACACTTTGGCAGAACTGATGTGTTTCTCCTTTAGACCAAGTAAAGGAAACAATCCCATGCTCTGTCGATCACGCCTCTAATTCTGGATCTTATTCAATCAATCCATGTAAGTAATGCAGTAAAACTCCCACAAAATATTAATACTGGAATTTTACTTGACTCAAAAAATCTATTTCACTAATAAATTCTCAATCCACTGAACGCTAATCGTATCGCATGCATTTTCAACCACCAATACTTTTACAACAATGCTTTTGACCAACAGCAAATATCTTGTATATAAATAATAAAATAATAAAGAATAAATGCAATACACCTTACAAGGCTTAAGAACCTCTCACATGGCCATTTTGCACACGATACTAAAAAATGGCTGCGAAGAATATTAGATCACATGTCTGAAGGTGATGCTGACAAAATATAATTATTTCTGCACCTCTATAAAGAATCAAGGTAATTTGAACGAAATATCATTTCACCTAAAAATCAATGAATTATGTCTCATTTTAATGAAAAATGTCTCACTCTTCTATAGATTCCAAAATATCAGCCCCAAAATATAATACACTACTTTCCGAGATATTTTCCAAAAAATACCCGCCATTTTGGATGGGAAAAGGTACGTATATTGACTGCAGAGAGACATTACCTAAAAAATGAGGAATTTCTAACATCTATATCTCGTCAAAAAACTAACAGCGTGTAATTTGTATGCTTTCTCAACCATTTTTTAAAATTATATTTTCACTGCCTTAATTTTTTCAGAATCACTAACAAACCTCCGTTGTGAAGAGGTTTTAAACGTACCGTGCGAAAAAAATGAGTCAAGTTAAAGACTTAAAGAGATTTTCATTAAATTTATTTGAATTTCTGTCACGTAAAAGTATAGTATTGCACCAATAATGATGCTATATTTATTTCATACATCCTACAACTGCTGAAATTAAAACGAATGATTCGAATATGGTCTACATTATAACTAGAGAACTATCTCCCTCAAACTGCCGTTAAAAAGTCACTGGCAATCTGAAATCAAAGCTAAACCATCAATAAGGTTTAATTAAATACAATAAATAGATTAGAAAATTAACAACTGAAATATTTATGACACGGGCAATAGCACGCCTTAATTTCAACGATACGCCGAGGTTTAGAGGTGCCAGCGATTATCTTGAGAACCTTTGTCACTTTTGCCTACCACTGCTGCTAATAGAGGTTCAAATTTCACCATCAACAGTTTTCCTGTTTCCAAAATTCTCTCGCGTGACGGCGCCGACGACAGTTATAATTCCGGAGATGAGGGAGATTCGGGCCGATTCACGATTTAACGCTTCTCGAGAGGTCCGGCTGATAATGGCGCCGAGGAATTATCCCTCGGGGCAATAATACTTTTCGCCAAAAAAGAAG
Source organism: Ceriagrion tenellum (assembly GCA_963169105.1). Taxonomy (NCBI): domain Eukaryota; kingdom Metazoa; phylum Arthropoda; class Insecta; order Odonata; family Coenagrionidae; genus Ceriagrion; species Ceriagrion tenellum. The sequence goes on from OY720642.1 coordinate 93,407,031, forward strand.
AGAGCGGCTAAGGATGTGCTACGCGGTCCCACGGACGAGACATAATAAAAGAACGAAACCAACTAAACCATCGTTAAAAACGAAGCATGCCGGCCCATTTCCTTTCCAAATCAGGATTCCGCGGACGTCGTTGAGTCACCGCTCCTGAATCCCAGCCACTGAAAACGCGAAAGACTTTTCAGTTGGATGGAACGATTCCAGTCTGCTCACGGATTTGCGCGACATTTTGATTAACTGTACTCATTCGTATAAACTATAGATAAAAGTCAAAATATTGCTATAAACGAATGTTTTTACCAGATTACGTTGGGTTTGAGCGAGTTTCTTTTATGTGCATATTTTCGTGAAACTTTGATTGCATGCACTCGTTAGTAATATGTGGATTCTAGCGAAATAATTGCACATTACCGCTTTGGTCTCTGGATAATTCTAATTTAACATGTAGCAAATGAAATGATGAATAACTTAAGAAGGAATATTTTTTGTGAAGGAATTCCACCAAGTTACTTCCAATACCATTCATTCTATTTACATGTAGGATTATGGCACTTGATATATATATCGATATACCTCGAAGGTATACGTAGATATTTTCTCCTTTACGCGAAAACATACCATTTATATTAATGAAATGGTTCCTATTAAATATTTAGGTAGCATCCCAAATAAAGAACACGCTTTTATATACGGTTTTTGCTTAAATTTCTAATTCCGCGACGTAAACACAAAGCCCTCTTTGTGTTTGCGATTTGTGTTTACGAAACATTGATTTAATTGAGATGAAAATTTAAAATATAATTCTTGCATCGATTGTAATACAAAATGTAAGGTTATTCCAATTGTAAAGATGATTAACTTGAGTAACATGTGGGCCACCTGTTTTTTTTCGGCTCGCTTGAAAAGTTATGAAAATGTGCACTCAACGACTCATGATTCGCGCTTCAGCCACTTAAATGCTGTTTCAACACTCAAGGCACCATGGCACATAAGATATATTACGTAGAAAATCGTATACATATGCACAAGTTTTCTTGTGAACTCGAAATGACACATTTGACATCATTATAATGGTCTTACAGATTTAACCAAAAAAATTAACAAAATGCAAAGAAAAGCTGCGCGCTTCGTTAAAAACTACTACGAGCGAACATCTAGTTTTTCACAACTTTTAAAGGGATTTAGGTGGGAGCTCCTAGAGACTCACAAGCTACACGCTTGGCTTAGCTTGCTTGAGAAATTCAGAACTGGTGTGTTTCAGAGCGACACAGAGAACATAATCTCGACGCCTCACTACATCTCTAGGTCGACAAACGACAAAGTAAGAGATACATAGCCGAACAGACAGATACAAAAACTCGTTCTTTCCACGCACAATGAGCTACAACAACAAAAACTGAGATCCACTAAATACACTCCCATAATGCACGTCACCAATTCACCTCCCAAAACCTTATCCCTTACATCCTTACAGGGCTAGTGTCCAAACACCCCCTACCACACGCTCATGTAGCGGCTTGAAAGGTAGTATGTAGATGTAGTTTATAATGGTTGCTAACAAATATCAAGGTGTCATGCAAAGTCATTAATAGTGAAAACACCAAAAAATAGCGTGACACTAACGAGAGACTCATCGTCAACATTGAAATCACTATTGTTCCCCACTCTATTCACTATTATCACCCCATTCGCGCCTGGTGTTCCATCAACTCCTGACACACGCCTCTTCGGCGTATCGAAGGGTGTGCAATTGAATACCTCAATATTCAGTTCTGTAAATCGAGTCATGCGCATCCATCAGATACGAATATCCTTTTTAATCGATTTTCTTTCGTGTGCTGAATTAGTATTGAAATTTGAGAACACGCCAGTCATTGGAATTGAAATGAATGCCGTGTTAAACGTCCTTTAGGCAGAGCGTCAAGGAAGGTGACATCTATGAAACTACACGAACGAATATGTGGTTCTAAGTGTTTTTACTCAAGGTCGTTCTATATCCATTGTGTTCTTCCTTCGATATAGGTCTTCGCTTCGTACATAAATCCGCCATTAATGAGCTTATTTTTCTGTATTCTCCATAAGCATATTCGAAGTTGTTCGACGTTTTTCTTGATTTGGCAGTGCATTTGAATTCGAAATGACAACTCGTGCCGCATATTCGCAGATACCCTTGGGTGTGTTATACCAGTAAATGCTCAAATAGCGCATTAATGGCGGACATGCAGTGGAAATGGTTGCGAAGACCCGTATCGAAGGAAGAATACATTTGATGTCAAACGAACTTGGTCTTTACTCAACCAGAGGCGACTATTTAAGGTAGTCCGAGCGAGATCCTAGTCGTAATAGAGACCATATTCGAGTTATACGTTTTAATTTCACCAGCTATAGGACACAATTAAATATTTCATTATTAATGGTGCAATAATATAGTTTTACATGACAGAAATTGTAAGCAATTAAATAAAAATATCTAAATAAGTCTTTAACTCGACTCATTTTTTTCGCGCGGTGCGTTTGAAACTCCTTCAAAACGGAAGGTTTTTTTGTAATACCCAAGAACCTATTGCGGTGACAATATGATTAGCTTTCAAACTTATATGAGAAAACATACAGACTACACGCTGTTAGTTTTTTGACGACATCTAACTGTTAGATATTCCTCAATTTGTAAATGTCTCTCAGGATTGCATACACGTACCATTTCCCATGTAAAGGGGCTGGTATATTTTGGCAAATATCTCCGAAAGTAATGAGGTAATTTTTTTTTGTCACTAGAAGGGTGAAATATTTTTCTTTGAAATGAGACCAAAGTCATTGATTTCTAGCTAAAATGATATTTCGCTCAAACTACCTTAAAGTGGTTTGAGAACGAATCGTGAGTCGTTGAGCCCATATTTTTGTAATATTTTAAGTAAGACAAAAACTTCATGGACCACACTTCAATTAAAAACATCTATTTATTCAACGGAATCAATCATACTTGTTGTGATACTAATGAATGAAAAATTATAATTCTAAAATTTTCGTCTTAATTTAAGCACTGTTATAACTTGGGTTTACGGAGCGGACTTTGATATTGAAGAGAAAACCAAACGTAAGTACGTGTTTTTTCACTCAAAATTTTATTTTGATATTTATTAGAAATCATTTCAATAGTATGAAAGGTCTATTTTAACGATCAGGAGAAAATCTGTACACATGCCATCGAATTATTTCGTAAGGTATTTAGTAAAGTGCCGTAAGGCTACGTGTAAAAATATGGTTAAGTAGCAAAGAAACCAAAACGGTGATATGCAATTTTTCTCGCTTTTATGTATACATATTAGTAATAAGAACACGTATGCAAATTATGACGGAAAGTTCTGCAGAATCGGCTCTTTCTTTCCCAAGTGAGGGGTGGTAGCCTGGAAGCGACCGGGCATAAAAAAGTGAGCGAGAAATTAAATGCCCGCGAATAAAGGCGGAGAGTTGATTCCTTATGAGGAGCCGGCTCTCCCAGGTCTGAGTCATCCGATACCGAGTTCGATTCCGGAAGTTCGAGGTCTCCAAATGGAAAATTTAGTGCCTTAGTAGAGCCTCCCCTCCGAGACACTCGAGCGGCGCGCGTGAGGTGTCTCGCGCCGAATATAAATTGAATTGCTTTGATTAAAAGGGCGCCATTTAGTTATAAACCGTTCGGGAGCCGAAAAGAAAAGAGGCCTGCATTAAAATCGTGGCCATTGTCCCAGAGGGGTGAAATCATCACGGGTGCGGTCCAATCTCGTGAGCAATATCAACCGATTATGGACAACTACAGTCGGGGCCGCCGAATCGAGATCCGCAGGGTTTTATGCTCGTATTCTCTCGAACCGATCGTAAATGAGATTCCACGCGTCCAGTACAAACTAGTCCATTTTAACGGGAAGAAAAATGAAGTCATAGTATTCAAACAGGGTTCAGAATGACGGAGGGAAAAAGAATACTCGTCTTTGGTGTGCCGAAATAACGTCAAATTCTTCCAGACTTTAAGGAAGTTTAGCGTCCACTGATACATTCGCTAGATTCAATATCCTCGCAATATCCTCAATACAAAAAACCTTCAGTATTCAGTGATAACATATATAGCTTGAAAACTGCGAATTCGGGGTGTTACAGTCCTCACAACTTCAACAGTCCAACGGAGTCAGTATTTTCAGGCTGCCTCGGAGCCGGGCCGCGACGCGCGACTGAAAAATCGAATTTACTTTCGGCGTCGCGAACATTTTTACAATTTTAGCAGAATGACGCTAAAATATTTTCGCTTCATACTCTGGTGAAGTAACTCGATGCTCATATTTCTTAAACCAAATATAATGACTACTTTATTTAAAAGTTTACCTGAAAATGCGTCCGCAATTTTGTAATGCCATAGCACTCAAATATCGCATAAAATCTCTGAATTTATTCAAAGAAAAATTTGGAAAAACCGTGTTTTGTTAGATAGTGATGTTTTTTTATTTAATAAAAATCCTTTCATTTTCCAGCCATCTGAGTAGCCTTGAAGAATTTCGAAGAGAAAACGGGCGTTTTCGTTGAAATTTGGTAATTTTAAGTTTTTGTATGTAAGTAAGGGCTTAGACCTAAATAAAACGGCTTACCGTACCTTCATTAAAAATCATTTGTGAGCATATAAAGTTTCAGGTCTTTACCTAATTAAAAGTAATTTTAGATCTGTCCGGCTTTTTTTCTATTTCCAACCACTGAGCGTATGTTTGAAGTATTTTTGCACTTTCGTGCACCGATTCCAATACCATAAAGCTAGAAGGAAACGCACTGAAATGGAAGAGAGGTAGTCATTTTTACACATCGGCATAATTTGGCCAAAGACAACAAACAAGCATTCTGATTCGTGGCATGTAGTATGTATGCATAAATCGAGGAAATGATAATCGGAGAAGGAATGGCTGTGAAGATATACCAAGAGCAAAAATGGAATACATCAGATAAATCATGATGAACATTGAAATGGCAACTAAATATAATATAACGCGGTTTACTGATAGGCGACAAAAAATGAGGGCTGCACTAAACTACTGTCCGTTACAAAATTTTGTAACCCGAGCTTGAAGCGTAATATCTCAAGGACTATCCAGGCTATTAAGTAAATTCATCTCAGGCATTTCACCGAGTTAAATTTATGGCAATTACCGAAGTTCAAGTAAATCATTATCAAAGATTATAATTAAACAATTGATGATACAGCATTATCAACAGAACCGCGCCGGTGTATGCACCATTTGATCGGACTCGATTTCATCATAATGAATTCACTATGGCTATGAAACTGGGATAATCACGTTTTTCATTATCATTTAGTATTATTTAGTATTATTTAGTATTATTTAGTATTATTTAGTATTATTTAGTATCATTTAGTATTATAATATTCAGTATGAAACAACGTATAATTTTATTAGCCTTAATTTAATCTGAAGTTGATGGACTGATGACGATGGATGGGTCGTTTGTTAAAATGCCGGTACTTTTCAAAAATTTAACCCGGTGGAATCCCCGAGAGGTATCTACGCAAAGCATTCGTCGGGGATGTATTTAATCTTATTTTTCCGAGGCTATTTCTATCACCTTCATTATAAAGCTTATTAAACTACGTTGTTTGCTACTAAACACTTTTGTTATATGCTAATATTGGTTGCATTATTTGGCTAATAACGGAACAATGGCCAATTCTCACGCTCCTAAACGAGTGCACATTGTTGGGTGCTTTATTATAACGAAAATAGGAATTATAACGAAAATAGAAATAGGAAAATAGGTGGGAACATTTCCTTGCATCCACTCTGTACCTAATGTATATACAATAACTCGTATGAAATCGCACGACATTAACGTTACCCTTTATGCTTTTATTAAAAAATGTTTAAAACTGTATTATCACCCGAACCCCGCAAATAGGCGTTTGCAACATATTCTAGTCCTCGATCCCAGGATAATAAATCAACAATGGCTATAAAACTGGAATAACCAGGGTATTTTGTACCATTCCAGCAAAATTTAGTACAGGATCGTTTATTATCGTCAATGTAGAATTTAATATGCTTTAATTGAATCTGAAGATGATAGAAAGCACCCAGGAAGTTTTTGAGGTATTAGGCTTCGAACTCGGGTAATAAAATTTTGAACCGGACAGGAGTACGCTGCAGCCAGAAATATTAATTAATTATTACAAGAAATTAAATCAATCGAGATATTTTTATTTAAGTATTTATAAATTGACAAGTTTCATCAAATTTCTTAATCATTAAACATTCATGTATCAGAGATTACTCCACGAAACTCAGGATATTACTACATTGCCAAAGAGGCCAATGTCAACGAAAAACGTCCACTGCTCACTCTTGCTTGATATTTGTACGGTCACTTTCCCAGAAGTGGCGCTCTAGAAGTCTTGGGATTGATTTTACCGGAAACAGTATAAAGAACTATTAAATACCAAATAAGGATGTGAAACTAGTCACCAAGAGTGAATTATGCATCCTCTAATATGCCGAATGATTCGCAATCATGTATTCTCAAGAAATCTAACGGAATGACTCATATGTTTCACGTACCTATCGATTCATTATCGTGAGAATCCAACGCGTAGAAATGATTAATCTAATTCATATCATGGGCAACTGAATTCCCTTAAATGACACATTATTCTTCTTCAATGGTAAACACAAGGCAGATAACTACGACTGAATATGTATCATTTTGGTGCGAAGGCTTCCGCGGTGGTGTGATGATAAGGGCAGCATTCATCTGGGGTTTTTCACCGCGTTGTTGTTTTTAGAGGCCACCGTAATCGCCAGAGAATCTCGATACTTCCCGAGAATTATTCGGGAGGCTATCGAGATTTCTAAACATCCATTGAATTTCAACCGGGAGGACGGATATCACATCCACAACTCTTGGAAAAGACTGTTCAAACGAACGGACCAATCAGGACAAAGGGAAAAAATTGGCGCCAAAACATGAAGGTCGCCATAGCTATATAAAGACGTCCAATCTCCGGCATCATCACTCTCATCACTTCGACCTGAAGGCGCCTACTGGAACGCAGGCGAAACTGTTGTCTTTAAAAACAACAACGCGGTGAAAAATCCCAGAAGAATGCTGCCCTTATCATGTAACATTTTGCTAATAATTTATTCCTCTTGAGAGTTTTAACACCAGAAGTACTGGAAGGGTCATTTTGACCGCGTTTAATTTTTGACAGTCATTCACTTCTGACTGAATCGTACAAGATCTTGCATATTTCTTGAATTTTACTTCTTTTAGCAGGAGAATATAACGGGATAATAAGAACCTCATTGCAGCAATAGTTTTTAATTTACATTACCTGGTACCTATTAATACCAGAGGGGTCATTTTGATCCTGTGCTACCTCTCCCCCGTTTTATTCGCGTATAATCATTATAGAATGGAGTTTCATTGTCTTTCGTTAAAATATTATAGACAGTTCGGCAGCCGAACGTTGATACCCAAGGGCGAATCACCGAACGAAGACCCGACAGACCCAGATTTCGCATGAGTACTTGGACAGGGGTCACGGGTCCAAATCCTCATGCGCCCTATTCTGTGTGCTGAAATGGCAAATATTAATACGTTGATATAAACACTAGTTCTTGCAACATAATGCACAATAATATAGTAATGTTGTTTTCGAAATCATTTTCATATTATTTCAATAAAAACGTCATATTTCTTCTTGAAAATAAATTATTTCAAAGGGGTCTAATTAAACCCTGTGGGTACTAATAGATATTCCGCAAATTCCAGTACTTCTCGTGTAAAGCCATGCAATCTTCACGCACTAGGGTCATTTTGACCGTATCATTTATGACAATACATTATTTCTGACTGAATCGTACCAGCTCTTGCATATTTCTTGACTTCAATTTTTTAGTAGGAGAATATAACGGGAATATAAGAACTTCATAGCAGCAATAGTAATTAACAAGCAGATCTTGCAGAAATAGTACGCAAAGTAAATTATCCATGTTACTCGATAATAAGCCTTTAACTGTAAGACACTTGTATCTGGCTTTACTCAGAGGAACTCCTTCATAATGAATGAAAAACAAGTACTTGGTTATGATTTAAATAAAGTGTAGAATCATATGCAAGTACTTGTTTCTCGTTCAAACCTTTTACTTTTGCATTGAATACAGTCATGATTCAATTTGAGAGGTGTTTTGATGTGTAAATGTTAAAATCACCATGAACAAAGACAACATACGTAGGAAATAACCGCACCATTATAGTTGGGCTTATTCCCTTACTATTACCTCTCGCGGTTTCCCAGAAAGATCAGTTACAATCACACGAAATGAGTTTAAGGAGGAATCTTTATTTTAGGCATTTCCAATAACCTACCTCGATTTGAAGATGGATTATAAGGTAAGAATTCTACTATATAATAATGTTAAAATATTACTAGGTATTTAGTAGTATGACAGAAATACAGTAAGTTATCAATTTACATCGGAGATACGTGTTGAAGAAGAGCGACGTACGTCGAAACAACGTAAAACGGATCCAGATATTTGTGACCGCTTTAATTCCGCGATAAATCAAGGCGTTTGTTGCCTTTATTCAAGAAAAATAGCTATTTTAGATAGGATGATTTTGTCTTAACCAACAAAAAACGCAAGCATATGCACATACGGTCTATTTTATTAGCATTAAACAAGAAAAATTTTTCCGACTACCCTTGTCAGCATGGACGTAACATCGAATCAGACGTAAATCGAAACGACGTATACAGAGGACTTACTGTACATTGGTTTAAAAATTATAAATCTTAACGCTGAAATGAATTGCCTTAATGGCAGTGTAATGGCGTCTCTTCACATAACTATTTTTATCTCATTTTCCACCCCATTAATATTGTTAAAAAACATATAATATGTACCAGATATTGAGACACCTTATATATGTTTCGGCTTAGGTCATCGATGTTATACCACGAGTATTTAGGTTTAAATAATAAACTTTCAGTTAAAGTCGGAGCACATAGCCGACATACTGTGAAAAATGTGTCGACTTTGCCAAGGGAAAGTTCTGACGTAAACCTTATTTACCAAATCTGTTTTTCAAGTTATATCAAACTTAGCATTTAATATGCATTATTAAATGTTTTAAGAAATAAGATAATTATTCCCTTCCCTTAGTTCGTTAAAAATCATGAGATCAAAACCTTCCGAAACAGCAATGGAGGCTGGAGTCAGTGTAATTAGTGGTTTCCGTTACGTGGTTTCGTCGTTACGCTGCTACGTAAGCTTCGCTATAACGATTTGTCCTGGAATATTTTACCCAAAGGAGTATTTACATAAGAATAAAAGGATGTTATCGGAATGTAAATGTAATTTTGTATACCTTAAGATAACAGTTCTTCGAACCGCGGGTTCCTTCTATACACTAGGTTTACCAATCGATCGCAGATCGATCTGAACTCGAACCGACCTGAAAATTCCAAGCGAGCCGACTCAGATCGCCTGGTTTACCAACACGGATTGAAAATATCGATATTGAACAAACGAATCAATCATTTGAAGCACGATTGACCTGGTATATAAACAACTGCAGAGTTGGAAATAATCAGTTGCATACCGAGTGAACAAAATAGTCCAATTTGTTGCAACTGGTTACAACACACGCCTTGAATAATGATGATGATTATTTTTGGTACCCAATGATAACCGAAAGAATAACTAGGGGCGCCACAGATTCGCTGGTTCCGATCGATCTGAAATCTCATACTGGTTGAGTAAGGGGACGGAGTGGGCTTCTCAGATCGATCACACTAGCCCATTGCGTTTACCATAAGATACCGAGCTGATCCGATCAGATCGATTGGTAAATGTAGTGATTCGGCTAGTTCAGAGGTAACTCCAGGATTCGAACCAAAGACTTAAGGTTTACTTAAGCGCAGGCTCCTCCTAAACACTAGATTTACCAATTGATCTTGGTTCGATCTGAAAGTTCCAAGCGAGCCGATTCTGATCGCCTGGTTAACCAACACCGCACAACGCAAATCGATGTTGAACAAATGAATCAATCAGTTGAAGCGCGATTAACCCGGTGTGTATACAAGTGTAGACTTGGAAATTATTAGTTGAATCCCGAGTGAACAAAAAAGGCCAACTGGAGGTAGAAGTGAGTTTTATTAACGACTTATCTACTTATCAACGACGATTTAGAAGACCAACAATTATCCGCATTCCCATAATTATTCGCATTCCCATCGAGTAGATCACCCAAAGTCAGCATCCCATCGTTCCTTCCACTCCTCTCAGAGATTGCTCGACTGCCTATACTGTCCTTCATTTTATCTCCACAGTTTTAGACCTATTTCGCAGAGCAAAGAACGATGGCGAGAGAACATTCCGTGGGAAAGGCAAACCATCGCCTCTGGTCCAAACCCCTGAGGGGGATCAAGCAAAATAGGAATAAATACACCGATCCGTTTAGGAATGGAGGTCTTTGATCACCGAAATTGATCCCGGGTCCGATCGGACCCACCCGTCCCTCCCCCGAAATCGCCCCCAGGGGGTGCGTTCAGCTAACGCAACACACACACACAATATATCGGAACCCATTTCCCGGAAAGGGTCGGCCCGAGCGAATTCCCCATTCATGAGAGGACACTACCTCATCGCAAACATTCCCATGCATCCACCGTCGGCCGAAAACCGCCAAAAATCCCGGATATTACCCACCCAGGTTACAGTATGGTATTATTATTTCGCCAGTTTTTGTTCGATGGTCACCAAATTTAGGATTTTTAACTTATAATTTCGAAAATAATTTAACTTTCTTTAATGCCGCCTGCCCAGGTATGATCCTTCCGGACAACCGACACGCGGCAGTAATGGACCAATGTCCGTAGAATATACATGTAGCTTCAATCGGAGTTTTTTTTATAAATTGCCCATTGAGGTGGATGGAGAGGGCACTTGCTATGCTGGCCAATGCTAGAAGCTGAAGCCAGTCCACCATCTTCGTTGACCCTCATTTTCTCATAGCACTTGCGGGCTAACGCACTAATTTTACAATTTTTGTATGTTTTTCATCGATAACTTACTAGAAATCAGCATGCACTTACTTATTTAATCTGCATTCTCCTTACATACATTATTTATTTATTACAATCAATAACCATCCATATTTCCGATTAAAACTATAATAAAAGTAGAATCTACATTAGTAATCCGCCAATATATATTTCAAGACTTACCTGCCTCAAATTTAAGATAGATAGTCGATATTCTTGCTCTACATCCTCTAATTCGTCCATTCCATCGCGCTAATTGGAAAGTAAAGAAAGAGCAGGGTTTAAACAATATGGTTATTATTTCGGTTGTCAGGCTTCAGTTTGATGACGTAGTGTCCATCTACCTAAATGGTTGATAGTGCCAGCGCTGCTGCTGTAACGTCACAGACCAGCTGCCTTAGATGAATATTGAAATATGGATGATAAGCAATGCTGTTTTCTTATTCGGTTTGGTAAATTATCATATTTGTGAATTTCGGTGAATTATTATATTTTTTATTCCATTCTTTTTATAAGTTCAATATTTAGTACGATGATAACTGCTACGAGAAAACAAAATTTCGTGCCAGTAGTGTTGTGCTAGTACTGGTAGAAAGAGGTTAGGGTTTATAGCTGCTTCAACCGATAAACCCGTTTTACACGATACTTGATCCAACACAAGATTAAATATTCTACCCGGTACCCGCTCGGACTTCGAACCTCGGGACAACACGCACGTGTTTACGAATCTAAACCCTCCCAGTCGATGATCAACTCGAAGGCCAAAATGAATCCATAGGAAGCAAAAACCCCACGGCTTTTACAGACAATTAGTTGAAAAGCCTAATGAAAAAGGCCTTATGGAGTACACTGTTGTCAAACTTACACTCCATGCGCTCACTTTTAGACAAAAAAGGAGACCATTTCCAACACCGCGTTAAATCTAAGCCGACTTCACGCTGAATTGGCCAAAAAGTAATGAATCAAGTAAATAATGAAATACAAATTAATATTTTTAATAAATTTATGGTGCTTGTGAGTGTGTTTACCCCGTTTGGTCTGGGTTTGTCCCAGGCGTGGAATTTGAATACCGTAAACTTTCACGGATTGTGTGTCTGAAGATCATAACTCCGGTATTCTCAACTGGACCCTTTGAACCCTGTGAAGGCTCCCTTTGTAGGGTTTATTGTGTGTTTCCTGTGGCAGGTCACTGGCGAGGAAGTAACATTCCCGTACACAACCACAGAAAGGTTTTTTTTCTGGTAGAGAGGTTGTGGTTGGTCACCGGCGAGGAATTGGTTTTTGTTCTCGTAAACCACAAGCGCAAAGTTTTTCTCTGTTCTTTTATTCGGACGAGTGGTACCAATTTTATTACTTGAAACTTCCACTTGTTATAGAACTGTATGTGTTTTTTATTTAATTAAACAATGTGAGTAACTATAGTAACCAGTTCATAATATTTAAATATCAAACATGTGTATAGTATATATTTGGAGAGGCAGTTAGAGCTGTAAAGAAGAATCTAAAAAATGTGAGAGTTTTCAAAAATTAACTAAAAAAATCTCCTAGACAATACGTTAGAACTATTTTAAATATATAAATTTCTTTAAACATGAGGTGTGTATTTTGAAAAGTGCAAATTCCCGCATCTTGTGTTAGTTAGTGAATAACATATACGGGAGTTCACTTGACATCCACAGGCATACATCCAAATTGCTAGTCAAGCACCAGACTCATACGTGTATACGCGTATCTGTATAGTAGATATAGCTCTATCTTTTATTTAAATTTACATTTCAAGTGCTCTATTCTCAAATTGTAGTCAGTTAAGGTAGTTTAGGCGAGATATTAGAATTGTGTCACATTTTAAAGAAAAATTTCTCTCTCTTCTAAAATTAAAAGAAAAATATTTGCCCCTTACAGTAGGTACAACTTTCCGTGATTTTTGACGAAAAATGGCAGCCCTTGTATACGGGAAATGGCACGTGTATGCATTCCCGAGACACCTCATTTAATAAATGACGGATTTGCAACATCTAGATCTCGTCAAAAATTAGTGGTGTGTATTTTGAATTTTTTCTCAAGTATTTTTAAGATAAATAATATAGTTACCCGAGTCATTTTTTCAGGATCACAAAACACCTCCCGTTGTGAAGTTATTTTCATTCCGTGTGCAAAAAATAAGTCGAGTTAAAGATTTATGTCTATATTTTATTTAATTACTGAGAATGTCAGTGAGATAAAGTATATTTTTGCAACTTTAATCTTAAAGTATTTAATTCATTCTTCCTACAGCTACTGCATTAAAACGCAAAATTCGAATAGGGTCTCCATTATGACTTGGGAACTACCTTGCTCAAACTACCTTCATGGCGACGTTTTGACCGTAACTCCACCCGACCAGTAGTAACGTGAGCATTACTGACTTGGCTACCCTCGCCGTCGGGACGCGAATGAGCCGAGATTACCTCGCCCTTGCCCTCGAAACTGGGGTGGGCGGGAGAAAAAGAGTTGAAGGAACCACCGAAGTGAACACATCGGACGGGCGGGAAAATCCTTGCGTTTGCTTTGGGGAGGGCGAAGAGATGAGGCGTTGGCTCGCTCACGAGGGTGTCGAGTTCTGGGAAAGGGAAAGAATTTCGGCCGGTGGTCGATTTAAGTGGACGCGCCCGCTGGACGGCGACAGAAACGGACTTCGAAATCCGATTGACGAGGGAGGCAGGTTTCGGGGGCGAGCAGGTATGCCGTCCCCCGCACGTGCCCTGCTCCTCACGGCGAGAGAAGAGGTAATCCGCCCCCGTACGAACGACGCCACACTTTCGTTTGATCGCACCACACTACCCCACATAGCTCCACTCCCTCGGAACATCGCGAAAATCCATACTTCCGAGCCTATGTGTTAACCCTCTATGGACGTAATTATGATACATCAGCGTGAATAAAATACTACTTCTATATTGGTTTTTTAAAAGTGCTATTAAGGAATTTTTTTAAAATTTCAATTTATGAGATAATAATATTTATTTTGAAATGTGACGTATTTGTATTGTGTATACTTCATTTGAAATAAAAAATTACATAATATTATTTACACAAGGTATACTTTAACATTACCTTCATAACGTACCATTTTTTAAACTTTCCCAAGTTTTTCTTCATATGACAGCTGAAACTATTTATTTCACAGCTCCGCCAGGCACGCCATCGCCAGTGAGTAGCGTCACATATTCATCTATCCAAATTGTTTGACAAACCGCCTAAAGAGATACAACTTTTCCCATACTTGATCCTAAGTGTTACAATTTTGTCCAGCGCGGCAACTAAATTGTAAAGCCTCTTAGAAAGCAGATATTTCAATGATTTTGAAACGTAACAAATCTGACACGCTCTTCCATAGAGGGTGACGGTGGAATCTTCATTTTACGCATGCGCGATAATCTACCTTGATTTTAACAATATAAAGTAAGACTTCTACTATCAAATGGTGAAAGAATGTTACCAAGTTATCGGACTATGGACAAATATTGGTTTAAAAATAATGATTTTTTACGTAGAAATACATTGCCTTAATGGTAGTGCGATGGCAAGTCTTCACAAAACTTTTTTATTTCAATTTTTGCCCGAAAAATATTGTGAAAAACTTGTTTAAAATGCACTACATATTGAGACATCTAATACACTTTTTTCAGCTTAGGAAATGTGTTTTTCAGCCTAGGAAATATATAATTTTTTAAAAATAATAATCAAATGTATTACATTAAAATTACAATAAAATTATAATAAAAGTACAATAAAATTGCAGTGTATTGACAGAGAAACCAAATTTTCATTTTTGTGTTACAAAAACACAAAATTGTACACTAAATGACAAAAAAAGGTGAAACCCACAATCAAATGTACCTATTGCAAAAGTTTTTTTTACAACCTTACGAGACTTTCTGAACCTTGACAGGCTCATAAGAAGGTGCTCTTTTTAATCTTTGAATTGCCATATTACTGTGTCCATATAGAATGATATACAAGAAAGTACCTAAGTAATATGACACGAGAATTTAGGTTTAAATAACATACTTCCTATTTTCGTCGGAACACAGAAGAGACATACCTACTGTGAAGAATGTAGCACGGTTGCCAAGGGAAACTTCTACTTATATATAAAGGCGTATCATTCTCAAATTTGTGGAAGCGATATATATCCATTTCAAAATGAAATTTCATTTTTTTCATTTCATTCTATTTCATTTTGAAATGGAAACTCCTGCTGTTTACCTTTATTAGCATATCTATTTTTCAATTTATATCAAACTTAGGCATTTAATATGCATTGCTAAATGTTTTAAGACTAAAGATATGAATACTCTCCCCTCAGTTTGTTAAAAAATCATGATGTCAAGCCCTGCCGAAATAGCAATCAGGCTGGAGTCAGCATAATTAACGGTTCTTGAGTAATCCTCATTCGTGTTCTAGATGACTTTTAGCAGGGAGAACTTAAACTCGCAGAGATAAAGCTTTTACAAAACGGGAATGGGATAAGAGGTCAAAAAGTTACTCATCATCAAGAATTTCGCAAATTCGAGTCATTTCGTTTCACAAAAATTATAATTGGGACCCTTACGAAGTAGGACTAGTTTCCGAAATAGATCGTATACAGCGGAGAGCAACAAGATTTGTTAAAAACTGAAGCGACAAACTTAGCAGCTACACTAAGTTGTTGAACGAATTAGGTGGGGAACCTCTATCTGATCGAAGGTAAAAATATAGATTAAATCTTTTTCGAAAGTTTGATGTACACTATTTTCTTTCCGGCCGTTCGAAATATTTTTTTAGAGCCAAACTATGGTAAAAACGATCCCAGGCATATGATTAAGGAAATAGACAGCAAACCCGACATATATTTTAGATAGCAGAACCGATAAACTTAAAATGCCTTTGTTTCCACGTACAATAAGAGACCATAATAAGTTCATGTATATCAGACAGTGCCATGAAACTTCGGCCCTCACCATCATTCTCCATTATCTTTCCATCATTATCAACAACTCACCCCGCAAGAAATTTCCGGCATGATTTAGCTTTGTGCATGTTTTAGTGCCTTGTACAACTATTTATCAATCGCTTCACCATTAGTTGTAATTTATATAGTGTACTGCATGGTAGCATGTTAGTCTACGAGTCACTCTCCTAGTTTTTTGTCTGAGCGCCCATTATTATTCTGACTGCTTTTGGCCTGCGCCCAGCGATCGGGGGAAAGTGTGCGGTTCTGATTTGAACGGGGGTGAGTGCTGCATGCCTTGTGCGGAATAACCCCGTGCCACACACCCTAAAGGTAATTCGCACAGTATTTCGTAAATGCAGATAACATATTTAGCATATTTTATACCAAAAACCTTCCAAATCGCCCAAAAAACTGCTATTCCAATTTCCCATTAGAATATAGATTATTTTTTCCTCTCATTAGAAGGCTCATTAACCTTTCGGTTCCACGTTTGGTTCCCTGACTCATGCCACCCTACGTAATTAACACTTAACAATGGCCTCTGCCATACTATTCGAATACCTGTCGTAAAAATTTCACTCTTTAATCTTTTGAGTTCCCAGATTTAATTTGAGAGGCAAAACAATGTAAGCAGAGCATTGACACACAAGTATTTCATATCAGTGTGCGACGAAATCATTTTTTATATGCACCCAGTTCAGCTATAAGATGATATTTTGTCGCTCTTTGAACGGAAACTAACTTTTTCTTCAACGAATATCACACCCACAATGGAATGTTCCCATTTTGGCGTGACGTAACAAATGAACAGCCGCCAAACACTGAACAGACTCCTTTCATATTAGTGGTCACAATAATTATTCCTTGTCGATTGTCGAATAGACCAGTTGCGTTTTCACACACTGTTTCAAATCTTGTGTAACCAGGCAGTAGGATTCAAATTAAGTAATGCCATAAATGGTTGCTGAAATGTTTTGGCACGGAGAATTTGTGGAACTGAAGCGTTTGGCGTCACGATATAAACGTACACTTGAGACTAACCCAAACCCTGAAGCGAAAAGCTGTCGAATTGATCAGGATACTAAAATATTCTTTGATTATAAATGAGCTAGAGCTCACATTGTGGCACAGTGACATTATGACATTGTGACGACGGTCGTGCTTACCAAGCCACTGTCGCGGTGGATAAACCCAACATCGTCGTTTTTATAACGGCTAACTTGACGAATTTTCCACTAATTGCAATGAAACATGATGTGGTACGAAGTCACTAGCATTTTGCACCACGGCACTGGTATAAACAATGATTGGAAAACAGCTGAGTACAAGCTTTACGCTTCTTGTTTCAGTTTACAACAATCGTCATATCATGTCGTTTTTGATGGAGACCATAGCATACGCAAACACAGAAAGAATGGAGGATGCTATAAAGAAAAACGGTTTAAACGATTGGGGTAACCATTTAATTTAACCCTGCTCTCTCCTTACTTTCCCACGGACATCACGACGGAATGGACCAATTAACGGATGTAAAGCAAGAATGTCCACCATCGGTTTGAGATTTAAGGCAAGTAACTCATCAAACATACATTGGTTACTTAGTGCTATGGATTCTACTCGATTTTACTGTAGTTTTCACCGGAGATGTGGTTGATTATTAATTTTAATGAATAAATAATGTATGTAAGGAGAATGCATATTAAATACGTAAGTGAATGCTGATGTCTAGTAAGTTATCGATGAAAAAATACGAAAATTGCAAAATTAGTGCGTTAGCCCCCAAGCGCTGTAGGAAAATGAGGTTTAACGAAGTTGGCAGACTAGTGGCTTCAGCTACTAGAATTACTCAGTATATCAATCTTCATCTACCTCAATGGTTTGGGCATATGCTAAGAGAGAAGGGGATAATCGTAACAGCTTTGGAAGGATCGGTAGACGGGGTAAAGGGGAGTGGAAGAAGAAGATAAAGTAAAAGACGATATAAAGAGAGGGAGTTACAAGGAGACAAAAGAACAGGACAGTGAGAAAACGATGGTAGATTGGATAGGCCACAAAAAGACAGAATACCAGACGATGATGATATTTCACCGATTAGCACATCATTTTTCTCTAAGCTTTAAATGGTTGAGAACAAGATTCTGTTCATTCATATACTATCGTCTAATCAGTCAATTACATCGAGATCCCCTTATCGAGAAGAACCAATCGCTGAATTATGCCGAGATAAAATAGACCAAAAGAGATCGCAGATCTGAAATGGTAGTGGGCACTAATTCTTAACGTTTTAAGCGGGGCACACAATTGCACAATCTGATGAATTCACGAAGGTGCATTTCAAATTGCATCGTGGGAATTTCAAGACTGCATGCGATAATGCATGAACGTGAGATGGCAAAATAGCCCCTGCTGTAATTCTACTATTATTGCACACCAGATTGAGAAGAATATTCAGTTTAAAATTGTGCCAGTTCGTTCCCCTTGTCAAACGGGCTTTAGGAATGTAAACACGTCATCTTATACATATTCTCAACTCACGGAACAAGATTCCCAAGATAAATACGTCATCTTATACATATTCCCAAGACACGGATTCAAGAGGAATATTTTTTACTAATAAAACCTACAGTGGAATTTATAAAACTTAAATTTTACATGATTTCCAATTACGTACGATTAAACGTTCTAATTCAAGTAGAATGGTGTTTTCTTCCTCCAATCGCCCATCTATTAACTACAGCAGATTGTTTTACTCACTCCAATTTGTAAGTGATTAAAATCAACTTTGTCCCCGGACCAAAAACAGCAAAACATCAATTAAATATCTTAACCTGTGTCAGGTTCCTCTTGAGACTTCGAGCTCAAAGCCATTTCCCCGAGAAATTTCTCGCGATATTTTTTTCCCCAGCACCCCTAGTGATTATTGAGTAAACGTGATAAGGAACCGTAATAGCTCTCGCCTATATTTTTTTTCAGCGTTCACACTTGAGTCGGAATCGTTTTATGACGGAATCATTCTTACTGGTCCAGGCCATTCCCGCTAATTTACTTTCTAGCCGGCAGTTATCACGTGATATGTTAAATTTTGTGAGCCTGGTCTCTTCCCTTTGAATGAAGCCGACGAGGAGGATCAAGCCGCCAGTGGACGCTTTTAAAAGGCGCACTAAAGTCAACACTCACCGGCATAGATGAGACGACGTAAACCGTTGCCACCTGCCTAATAGATATAGTAAACAACTCGGGAGGAGAGAGAGCAGCCGCTACGGGTGATAGAAACGGCCAGACTGCCACGACCGTCATGAAGAAGATGATGACGAAGATTATCACTGGGACATTTTGCCGGTAAAAAACAGTGGCATAGTGGAACAATAAACGGTGATTATCATGAATCACTGCCGTTGCTATTAAAAAGTTTCAAAGGGGGGGGGGCGGCGATAAGTGAGTTCTATTTGGGTACCGCTCACCTAAAGAAATGATTCAAAGCGCCGCCTTCTTCTGTGCGCCGCTCCCTGTGGCTTACGCCGTGTATAGGCCCGTAGGCGGGGGGCCTAGGACAATTGGGCGCCGCCGTTTAAGTATGAGCCGTTTCACCGCGAGCCATTTGACGCTAGGACGTGCGGGCCATTTTGGCATAGGGGCGTTTGGCGCCAGGCGTTTCGGCGCGTGGACTTAAGGGCGCGAAGCGTTTCAGGGCAGGGACGTTTGGGCGCAAGACCGGTTAAATATTAGGGACGACACTACGAAGCTGTGCTTCCGCGCATACCCACTTGGCTCGCCCAAACGTCCTTATGCTTAACGGCTCAAGCCCAAACGTCCGTAACGAAATGTCCTATTCTCCAGAGGAGGATCCCAGGAAGGGGAAATAGGAGGAAATCGTCCTAAACTAAATATATTATTGAAATAATACGGTGGTTCCACCGCGACGGGACATGGGTCATTATATTGATGTATCGTGACATTTTCATGTATTCATGAATACTTATAGAAAATTATGTCCTCTATCTCGTAAGAATAACAAAATAATACCTTTCCGCGCTATTTTTCTCGCAAAATGAACTTGAAATTACACGGTTTTCAGGGGAAGAATGGAAGAAATACAGGGAAAAGTAGTATTCAATTATCGGTTATAAATACCATAATGGAAAACTGTTTCCAAAAGCAAAAACTGAGAGGAAATTGATAAAAATAAAACAGATGCATCTTATCGCCTTATTTTTCGAGTTACTACCTAATTACTGCGAAAATTGATATTAAAATGAGGCAGTTCCTTAAAATGGCGCTGTAGTCAGGGTCTATAGCATTTAAAAGTGTTTATTACAAATATATTCGCGGAATATTCGGCATAGTTTTTCGCTAAATGTTGATGTTTAATGAATGACGCATGCCATCAGTGAAAGAAAGGAAACCAATCAATCAAAATACAGTAATTAGTTATTGTTTTGACTCCCGCAAGTCGTGGTGGAACCTCCATAAATATTTAGGTACCTAAATGAATACCTCAAAATTAACGAAAAACTTCCACTTAAAAGTCAGAACGCAAAAAGAAACGACTTTGAAGCCGAGAATAAGTAGTTCGAGATTTCAAGCCTAGGAAATCCAACGTCGGTCGCGAGTTCAGCTCAACGCGTTTGTGTTTACGGAGACGTTCAAGAAATCGTGAAAACTTAATCCGGGAAGAGTAACAATCGACTTCGAATTTCAGCCTCACTCAATGTGAACGCTTATAAAGGCGGCTTTACACATGTAAGTTGACTTCTATAGAAGAACCGAGTGTAGCGAAACCTCGAATCGTAATGCCACTTGTATGAAACCGTTCTGTTTACTCGTAACTTCCAATTTTTCCCAAACAAAGGGATGACGGAAGTAAACAATGAATACGGCATTCACGAAAAGTGCCAAACTTTGCCAATAAAGGCGTTCCTATATCGCTGCTCGAGTCCCAGAGGCATTCTTGGGTCAATTAAATTGGCATATATAGAAATTTAACTTACGTAATTTATTAATTTCGTAAATTGAGCATTATTACATCTTTAATTGTGTATGATCACATAATTATTTTGGAGGGTTGGATACCAGAAGCAGATCAATTGATAAATTCTGTTGAAGGCTCAAAATTCAACAAGTTTTCACGTAGTGATGATTTTTTTCAGAATTCCTTTCATTTGCCAAATCTTATCTTGTTAATGCCCATAAATTTTCCCTACGTACGACGGGGTTAGGTATATACCATGAAGATAATTTGGGAAATACTCTGGGAGATCAAATAAGGTTTTCAGAAATTTCTTAACCGACTTTTCACAACTTTTAACGACTCTTTTTTTAGTGTTTTCACAACTTCCTCTACATATCATGGAGTTTAGCCAATCAACCAATTACTCCAAGTTTTTTTAGTAATTATTTAATTATTTTTTATTGAATATAGGATTTATTATATTAGAACGAGACGTAGTTCTTTCCAAAAAGTACCCAATAAGGAATTGATATTTCAATGAAAATCCTCTATCACCGGCGGGATTCCAAAATAGTCCCTCGGGATGAAAAGCCAGGGCTCAAGTCGCTATACCAATCCGATCCCTTGAGAGATACTGTAACAACCTGCCGGATATTGAGATAGACAACCCTTACAAAAGGAATATGGACTTGGGTGATTTTCGCCGTACATTAGACCACAGAGTTGTGAATGTAATGTACAGAGAGGGTAGAAACCTGATATTTTCATCGTAATTTTTAAGTCTTATCTGAGAGATGGAGGACTTGAGAAATAAATTCTTCCCAGATATTAATCCTCTCAAGAATGACACCCTTACTGCAGATGATGATTTTTCACTCACAGATATCGGTACCATTAGTCAAATTGAGCTTAGCTAGTTCATTCAAATACTGATACAAACAAACAAGTCGAACTCAAAACTTCTGTCGCGCAGGAGCAAAGAAAGAGAATATGAATTCTGGTAGATCATAAATAAAGCATCCCACGAGCCAACTCTAAAATTACGATTCAATTCCATGGAATTGAGTATTTACCATTAAGGTCATAGATATATTTATTCAAGAAATCAATAAACTCATGGGAAAAAATATTTAATATAACTAGAAGTCTCCGAGTTAAATTTGGGATAGATTTGCCGCATTATTGGCGAGGTATTTCCAGCAAAAATAGATCGTTTTCTTCATAACAATTTTCATTGTAAACTATGATATGCAAGAAGAAAATGTCTTATAACTAATGGGTTAAATTTAATAGATATTTGAGCTAACTATTAGAGCTTTGCAGTTTGTGAATGAATCGTTCAAAATGAATGATTCGCGAGGATGAACCGAATGAATAAAATCAACTTAAAATGAACGATTTGCACGGAGAATTGAATGATTCAGAATTGGTTTAAATCCAAATCGTTCAATACGAATGATTTGCGAGAAAAATTAGTTTAAAGTTTACACCCACCATTTTGGGATTTTTTTAGAGAGAATCATGAGCTAGCATAAATTTTCGACAATGATGATTAATGCTACGCTTTGTAAGATAGGTGGTGGTTTAAATTTCGAAAAAATCTTGTAAATGAACGATTTGGAAGTTATGATTGCGTTGGATTGATGATGACTTGCAAGTAGGATATATATTTACGCTGCAAGATGGATATTTTATATCACTGATAAAAAAATCATGCCACAATAATATATCGTAACAATAAAAATTAGGTAGCTCATAACCATTTCCTCATTGAAGTTAACATTACAGGATACGTCATAACAAACATAGTAAAAAATGCTTAGAAAATGAGGACAAAATATTGCGCTAACGCTTACATGATTTTTTTCAATCCCATGAATCGTACAGTGCAGAATTATCATTCATAATGAACTTTTGAAGAATTGAATTAATACCATGAAGCAAATTATAAAAATAAATCGGAATTCCCACCTCGGCCAACTATGGCTCCACTTTATCTCGAAAACGACACCACAATTTTTAACTAAAAAGTGAGGTGTATAGAGAATACGAGCACACATACAGCAAGTATTTACAAGTTCTTACAAGCATATCACCAGAGCGAGAACTTACGTGATGTCGTACCGAGCAAAATGAGAGCATAGCTACGTACCTACAGGGGACAGTAACAAGTAATCCCCCATCCAGATTTTCCTCGAAATCATTAATTACCTTTACGAGCAGCGAATCGTATTAACTGAGACCATTCTTCTCTCCTCCTTTCCACTCCTTTTCCTTCTTAATAAGTATTTTTCCGTTAATCGTTTCACAGAAATAGCACGCTCCAGGAATCCATATCGGCGGCGAGTTGGCACAGACGATGTCCTTATATCCGAGGAGGCCTTATAAGACGCCGCCGCCGCTCGTATTTTTAACCGCGGGACAAATCTCAAAAAGTTTCTCTTCCTCCTCGTCACTTTCAGACGTGTTATCGCCCTCTCTCATCAACGTTACCAGAGGCCATTCCGATTTCTTTTCAAGATGCCGATCCGGGTTTGACTCTCGACACCTAAATTCTTTAGATTTTCTCCAAAGACAGCTGTGAAAGAAACATTAAAGAGGGTATGTTTGTTCCATTGAGGTCAATGAAGAGGGCATTACGCTATCAAACCTCATCACCGAAATAACAACCATATTGTTCAACCCTGCTCTCTCCTTACTTTCCTTTGGATAGAACGACAGAAAGGACGAATGAGCGGATGTAAAGCAAGAATATCAGCCATCTGCTTGAAATTTAAGTGAAGTAACTCTTGAAACATATATTGGCTGCTTAGTGCTACGAATTCTACTCAATTATACCCATTATCATGACCATATATTTTATTTATATACGGGAAGTAATAATAACAATGGAACATACCCTATTTTTCCACAAAAGAAGAAATGGCGATTCTAATATCGCCAGAATCATAATACTTCATTAGAATTGGTCCATAATTTGTTATTCTGCCCCAGGCTTATTTATTTATATTGTTCTTTTTAATTTTTAAATGGATTTAAAATCGCATTTCTTACACCAACAAAGATGTAGGCGATTCCACAGGAAGATAGGATGATAGAATCACGTACATTTGCTAATAATCAGTCAATTGATGATGAAAAGTAACTTTGTGCAGCCCGTGACTGACGTGACGACACTCTTGCGCAGTTCTTAACTACAATGTAACCATTTCTAAGTTAACTGTACTGATAGGACAATGTTAGACCATCCCGGAGAAAAATGAAAGAAGCCATCCCGTAGGACAGGGCCTGTACGGAATCATCGGGAACTCAACAGTCAAGTTTAATCTTTCTTCTTCACAATTCACACTAAAAGAGAGTACTATTTTTACAGACTCCAAATATGCGTCACATGAAAACGCTCCCTGATGAACATAATTAGCAAATATATTATAAAAAATAATATATTTATAAAGAGGGTACTTCGGCTATGCGAAATAAAAAATTACTCAAGTGATTATCATTTAGAAAAAGAAGCATTTAATATTACTTTAATGAACAATTTTCGCTCGATAATTTGGATGGGTTAGTTATTTTCGTAAAAGAAAAACGGGCTTCACTTTCATAAGCCTAGATACTCCCATCTATAAATCTACACACAAGACTAAACCTCAAAGCATCCTTGTCGTCACTATTCGTATTTCCCATTACATTACTCAGCCCATGTCTTAAAAGGAACCTCCCCTTTCAGATACCATTTTCGTATTCCTTATCCGGATATCTCGCGTTCATGACATTTATGGCGATAGCGATCACCCGTCGACACTTAACCTATTCCCATTAGAAAACAATCTCAGAGGAGCACTAAACTGCCCACTATTAATAGGCGCATTGAAAACGAGCTGGAATAACTGCACGTATCCTTCGTGAAAAAAGTTTGAATACTTTCCCGAAAAAAAATGTCGCGATAAGAGATTAAAGCTTATTGAAAAAAAATGAAAGAAAACGTTTGGGGGATCAAAAAAACACGGTGCGGCGGCTATTAATGCTGCGGAGATTAAGATACGATCTCCAACCCTTTCCTAGGGCGTAATCAAAATCGCAGTGGGAAGAAATGCGGAGCACGCGCAATCCCGCTCCCTTGCCGCCCATCCCCGACAGCCGGCCGAGCGGCGAGAGCGGTGACTAATTCCGGGCCGAATCCAGGACTTTTTCTACGGGAGTGACCTTCTTCGCGGCCGTACACGTCCGCTTTGATGAATGCGACCACATTTTTGCACCTCCGGAGATTTCGGTAATGGGCCGTTTAGTGGATGCCCTCCCGTTCACACGCGAGGCTCTCTCCCGCAATCGGGAAAATACAGTCGAAAGGTTTGAGCCAAGAAATTACTCGGACAAATTTGCCTCAGGAATCTTCTACAACTACATTATATCCTGCGAACTGCCGCCTGTGTGTGTGGCAGAGGATGTCAGAACACCGGCCGCGTGAAGGATAAAGTTTTAGGAGGTGAAATGTTGAATTTTTTTCTGAAGTGTTTTAAGAAGAGCTCAGTATTTATTATGGTCACTTATTCTTTGTAGAAAGTAGAAAGAAAGAATCTTTGTATTTGGGTTGGAAGAAATTCGGCGGGAGATTGAAGAATTCAGTTGCATTTGTGTTCTATCTCTACTGAGCAAGAATTGTTTCATTCAAAAACTTACTCCTCGCCGCAGAAAGATCCGGGAGTGGTCGATATATCTACATACTACCCTGCGATCTGCCGAATGGGTGTGTGGCAGGTGCTATTAAGACACCAACCCTGTAAAGGATAAAGTTTTTGGAGGTGAAATGTTAAAGTGATTTAACAGACTGTATTAAGTAGATCTCAGTTTGTATTATGCTCACTAATTCTTCGTAGAAAAAGCAAATTTTTGTACCCATCTGTTTGGTAATTGATATCTCAATGTATTTTATCGCTCTTCTTGAACCTAGAAATGTAGTGTGGTGACCAAATTATTCTCTCCCTGTCGCTTTGAAACACCCACCTGTTCTGAATTTCTCAAGCAAACTAAGCCTAGCGTGTAGCCTCCGAGTCTCTTGCGGCTCTAACCATATAACCAGGTTTTAATTAGGGGAAAGAGCTACATTTGTGCAATCAGTCGAAGGAAAAGTATTAAGAGAAGGCCCTGCAAGGAAAATCAAGGTACAGATATGTATGGTTATCAGGGAAGGCAGTTGACAACTGAGATAAATCGCGCCATTTGAAAGCCAAGGAAATAATCGTAAAACAATTCAGGGGATGGAAATAGAAAATGAAAAATATAGTGGCCGTAACAGGACGCTTAGGAACAATTTTTGCCGTAAGTGGAAAAAATCATTCAAGATAAATAAATAAAACAACCCAGCAGGGTTTCTACCAGATGAATAGCATATAATCAGGAAAAAGATAAGCTGACACAAAAACTATGTATTAGAAATATGCACACATAAAAGTTTGAAAAATGGCATGTTGCCGATTTGGTATCTTGGAAATTGAAAGCTATTTAAACACGGAGCCTTATGGCACTAGACATATGTCTCGAAATAACTCGCTTTTCTACAGAGACATTTTCTCCTAAACGCGAAAAAATACATTCCTCAATATTATAATGGTAGCTAGTAAATATTTGGGTATTATGAAGAATACAAAACATGTATTTACTCGCGATTTTTTCTTAAAATTCGAAACCGCGCCATAAACCCAAGTCCGTATAGTGCTTTAATTTAGGCGTAAATTTTAATACATAACTCATGCATCATCAATATGACAGAATGTATAGTCATTTCCTAAATATAGATAGATGCACTAAGTGAAGTGTGGTCCAAAGATATTTTCTCGACTTACTTGAAAAGTTATTTAAATGAGCACTTAATGACTCATGATTAGCGCCCCAACCACCTTAAATAAAAACTCTATGGGGAGCCTTTATCGGAAAAGATTGAGAGAAACCAGCTAAATAGGTATGGAAACTTTGGTGGGATAGATCAAAATAAAACACACAGTGAATGCTAAACTAGAAGGAGGCAGATTTAGAGGAAGACCAAGGAAACTTGGATGGGCCCAATAGGGAAGTATGGAAAGAGAGGAATGAAGACATATGAATTTATTGGTGAAGGACCGGAGGAGGAGTTTGTAGAGGCCTCGAAGCTAAAGTCATAAGGGAAAAGAAGGAGAAGGAAAGAGTTGTCTTCGAAGACTGTTCTAGGTCTAATGGACGGAGAGTAACCCCAATACTACTAAGAGTCAGGAATAAATGGTGCTTCATGAGGTGCAACGTGGTGGAGACGAATTATTTGTCATATTCTGACACGCATAAGTCTCCTGGAAACAACAGAAAAATATATCCAAAAATTCCACAGCCTCCGAGAGAAAGGGATTTTTTTAGCAAATGGAGACTATTTTCATGTTCATAAACGCTCTATATTCTCTTTTCAAGCCGTGTTTACACGATTCATATACTCGCGCGAGTAGATGCATGAACACATTCACTCAACATTGAAATTGCACTGTGAAAACACCCAAAATTGCGTCAAATCGTGAACGCGTTGTCATATAATAGTTGCTGCTCTTATTTGAAGCATTTGTACATGAAACTGTCCAGCAGTGAAGTTCGTTCCGCACGTCTTATCTGATGGTCATGGGATGAGGTCCCTTCTCGGGCATGGAAATTGTCTCCATTCGTATTCAATTTTTTTACGAGCCAGTTTACAGTGCAATCTGACCATTGCAGTCGGAGCACCTGAAAAGCCAATAACTGCTCCCACTCCATTCATTGCAACCAAGGTCGATAGGAGGGGAAAATCCGCTACTGGGGCCTGGCAGTCTGGGAAGGGACTCAGGTGCCTAGCAATCAGGGTCGCGGCTATTACAACCGGCAGAGCTACGGCGGTAGATGTTTTTCACCAAGGCCCGGCCTGGAACTTATTCAGCCCCAACTCCAAGCCATACCATTTCGTAGCCAGACTTTCTTTTAGAGATCGCTGACTCTTCTGCGATGCCCGTGGAAACAAATATGACATGTCGGAATAAAGCGGCCATGAATCTCTTTGAAATCGAGCGGATTCTTGAGCAGCAGCCTGTATTTATGAAAGCGCATATACATCGCCGAGTATGCGGAAGAGAGAAGCTGAATACAGAAGTCACACTGAGGGGAGGGAAATCAAAGCAAATGGATTCCTTCGCCTATGTCGGAAGTACCGTCCCGTGAGACGGAAGAAATACAATGGACATCGAGCGAAAAATAGCCCATGCAGTCAGTAGAAAGCAGTCATTGAAAAAAGACATCTGCAGTGCTCAAAGACGATAGAACTACAGACTAGGAAACTGTATGCGAAAAACATCGTGTGGAGCGTGGCACTCTAAGGAAATATACTGCAGAACCGATAGATTTAGAATGACGATTTTTTCACGTATATACAATAAGGGACTATAATAGTTACAAAAGATGTTTTATTAAACTTTGGCCCTCACTATGAAGAGAAGATCTTGTACCTGTGCTTAATACCGTACCATAATGACTAACAACTCACCCCGCAAGAAATCTCCGACATGATTTAGCATTTGCATGGTTTTAAACCTTGTAGGACTATTTATCAACCGCATTAATACTATTAATCATTAGTTGCATCATCACCAGTGTTCTATGGTAGCATTTTCGACTATGTAGCTCTCTCCTAGTTTCAGTTCTGACCGCGTATTATCATCCTGACTGCTTTTGGCCTGCGCCTAGCGGACGGGGAAAGTGCGCAGTTCTGAATTGAACTAGGATGAGCGCTGCATGCTTGGTGTGTGACTACCCCGCGCCATCACCCTATTTGTGGCTTGCACTGCATTTGGTAAATGTAGATTCAAACAGTCGACGCCTATTACCTCCTAACACTATTATTTGTGGAATATAATGAACCTTATTATATTTTTCTGCAGGAACAATTTGTTGCGGCATTCTCTCTTCTAGGAATGGAACAACCAGCAGTATGATTAGGAGGGAATAAAAGAATACTCCGTGGGGGCTTTTGAATCCCTTCTCTCATTGGAATACACTTGGAGAGCGTTAAGTCTTTAGGTATGAAGGTTACGTCGTGCTCAGATCTCACCGATCCTACCGCGAATCTGAATATTTCATTCCGAGTCACGATACACCCAGCGAGTTGTCCTCTCCCCACGTATCACTTCGACGGCATTATTATTCACGTCATGATGGCTTTCATCATACGTGGATGCAGCTGGATTCAGTCCAATGAACAAGAGTTTTCCCATTCCAGATGAGGTATTTCAGGAGAAAAATTTTTACAGGCATCGGATGAGAGCGGAGGTCTCGGGAAGCTGAGTAAATTTGAGCCAGACCTGGCACCTGTTTCAGAAAGAACTTGTAACGGACGAGTTTCCACAACAAAAAGGTAATGACTCAGTAATGAATAATGTCTCTAAAAATCGTAATTATTTAAAAGACCATTATTGAGGTAGATGGAGAGGGCGCTTGATATTGTGGCCAATGCTAGATGCTGTACCGTGGATGTCACCTATCCGCCATCCTCGTTTACCCCGATATACCTATACCACTTTCAGGGCCGATGTAATATTTTGCTAATTTGCGATATTTTCCATCGATATCTCGCTATAAATCAACATGCAATAACTTATTTAAAATACAATCACCTTACACAGACATTTGATTTATTTAAGTTAAAAATAATCTTCACTCCCGATGAAAGCTATTGTAAAATCGAGTAGAAACCGTAGCACTAAGTAACCAATGTAATTCTTAAGAGTTACTTGCATATCGTATCGGGGTAAACAAGAATTCATTCTTGTTTCAAAATGTGCTACGTAATACTAACATCACGTAGCACATGAACCCTGAATAACTCTTGTACCTCGTTAACATAATTACAATAGACATTTATTCAAAAGTTTCTGAACATTGGTAACATACCCACAGTGTAGTGCATGTTGGTGAAAGTTACCTGTACATTATAGCGCATTTTGGTGACCTCGCCCCCTGTCAAACTACCTTGACGTGGCTTGCTGTGTAAAATGTAGATGATGACAGACAGTCGCTTCGAAGCGAGAAATGTTGCTTCGCTTTTACATCCGCTTGCTTTACTCATCATATGATTAGTGTACAATCTTAGGCTCTAATGGCCAGTTGCAGGAAATTGCATGTAAAAGTAATGGGACTCATAATCCATGGCAACCATTCAATAAGTGTTGCAGAAACATTCCATAAATTTGTTGGTTTCATAACTTATGGCATGTTGTCATGAGTTCCATAAGTAGCAGAGATGGCGGATGCGCAATGAACCGCTTGGATACTTAATGACTTGATAAAAGAGCTGTTTTAAGACAAATGACCAGTAAATTTACTCTTGCTGACTAATTATTTTGTGCATTACCAATTACTCATACGCTAAACTTTCATAAATTTTATGCGACGGTAGAAGATTAGATCGAATATTCGAAGCTTTTAACTAATGGTAAATATGTTATGTAACTAGTAGACGTGTTACTACTGCAACCCGAATATTTTATTGAGATCTATCACTTTATGGTTCCCATAACTCCATGCAAAATGTTCTTGCAACCGGTCATTAGCAAGTTGATTAAAAAAATTAAATGCTTTTTCGAAAAAATTCTAAGCCATGCAATGACAAATGTAACGATTGCTTGTCCATAAGGCCTGATAGGGAATCGCGATACCCTAAAGATTCGATAAATGCAATGATTTTCGTTACCGATGTGATAACCACGAGTTCTTAATGAGCTGGAGAATAGCACTATTAGTGCTACGGCATCGAAACGAGACAAATCGAGGATGACGTCAGTATTGAAAAATCGCGCTCCGGTTCTCTCGACGATTACCGACGGTAGGAGTATCAACCACTTGAGTCTGTCGTTGCTGCGTTTCATATTTTTAACGTAATCTTACCAATGCTAGTAGTGACCATATAAATCATTGTTGCCAAATTAACGCCGGTATTCTACGTCTACATCTACATACTACCCTGCGAGCCGCCGCATGGGCGTATGGCAGGGAGTGTTAGGACATCAGCCGAGTAAAGATGTAAGTGATAAAGTTTTTGGTGTTGACGTGTGTTGGCAACGTGTAATATGGGAGCATATATAGTGGAGCTCAGTTTTTATTGTGGTCACTTATTGTGCACGGAAAGAACGATTTTTTGTACTTATCTGCTCGGCAATGTATATATCTTATTTTATCGCTTCTGTCAGACCTAGAGATGTAGTATGATGTCATGATAATATTTTCTGTATCCCTCTGAAAAACACCAGTTCTGAATTTCTCAAACAAGCTAAGCCCAGCGTGTAGCCCCCGAGTCTCTAGGGGCTGGCACCTTAATCCCTCTAAAAGTGGTGAGACACTATATGTTTGCTCGTAGCAGTTTTTAACGAAGCGTACTGCTTTTCTTGGTATTTTATTAATTTTTTGGTTAAATCTCAATAACCAGGGTCCCAAAAGCTCGCTCGCGTATTTGAAGTGGGGCCTAACCAGAGTGAAGTAACGTCTCTCTTTTACTTTTTCATACGTCATAATATCGCTTCGTGTCTTACCGTTCGAAAATAACTCAGCACTGAAGCGAGCGCCAGATTTCGAAGGGAACAAACGCAAGTTACTCCAAATGCACCCACCTGCTGGAAGGAAGGGAATATAATGGATGCCACGTCACGACCTTCGGAGAATTCGAATTCAAAACGTATAACCTCTCCCCCGGGCTCGGTTCCTCCCCCTCAACACGCACTCAGCAATTACTCCCGGACGGCCGATAATCGTTCCCCTCCCCTCCTCCTCCTCCTCTAGCTTCAAACACACACACGAGACCCAGCGCAATAAAAATGTCTCTCCTTATACACTTGCAGAGCGGGACTCTCCTCCCCTCATGACTCGGCGTGCTTGACCTGGGTCACACAAGGCGGGGTCCCTCCTCTTCCTACCCTCACATCTCAGGCGCGCGCTCCTTTCCCGCCCACCCGTAGTATATCCACGCGTACGCATTGTTTGTGTGCTCCGTCGGATGCGTTGGGCAAACAAGCGAAGATAAAAACAACACACGCGCGAGTCGCGCGCCCGCCGCGGGATGGGCGAGGGACTTGGGAGGGAAGACCGTTGAGCGGTGGCGGCAAAACGAACTGTTTTGGCCCACACGTACGCCCCGAGGTCACACAGACGAAAACGCGAATGTTGGTCGTCATTTGTTTGTAAAGAATGGCACTAAAATTTTCGTTTCCATTACCCCGTAGCCAAAGACAGGCGGTCTCGCGGACCACTTTGGATTTTTTAACATCTTCTTTCCATCTCAGCCACATTTTTAGCATTATTAAATTTCAGCACCCTCAAATTAGAGAGTATTTAAGGAATCCATCAGCGAAAACTATTTTTTCAGCGTCTGATTTTGGAGTTGGGAGTTAAGTTGTGAAAATTTTCCGCCGTCAATCAGACTAAGTGTCAATACGTACGTATTTTTCTGCATCCCATAAACATATAATAAAATATTGAGAGATATTGCCGCTTTTATCTATTTAATTGGACCTTCAAATTTCTTTAAACAGTAAGATATTAAACTAATATTTGCTTTAATCATAATATTTCTTTCAAATTCATATATATTCAAGTCCACGTTCTATAATCTGCAAAACACATTTAAAATAAACCATAGCATCGGTATTTCAAATAATGTTTCACATTAATTGGAAAATATCAAATATATAATGGCTTAATTTTAACAAATTTGTCAAGTAATTTACAAAATAATGTTATTCAACGAAATATTAGGAAATACATACTAGCGGTTCGTGACATCCTTGGTATGAATTGACGTAGAAAAAGGGTATCTTTGGTTAGGGTTTAAGGACCTCAGGGGGAAAAAGTACGAATATAAGGTTATTATGGGGTGTAAGACTTGGTTAGGCTCGTGAATTTACTTTAAATAAGATACTGAATCCTCTCTGAAAACTGCAGAAAGCCTTAAGTCGCTGGAATGGGCTGTTATAACGGTATGAGGACAGTGGAAACTAAACATGTCTATTGCAGGTGATAAAAAAATGTTTGCGACTTATCTGGATCACATCCCTCCAAAATAGCTATCACCTTGCGTATCGTGGAAGCGGCAGTCGGTTTGTGTAACGGAGGAATCGACGGAAAAGTTAAGTAACTTAATGGCTGAGTGCAATTGACCTGGATCGGTGAGAATGAATAAAAATTGTGAACTTTATTATTGTATGAGGAGTACGATTTTTGGAAATGAACAAATGGCTGCGCAAATCAACAATGAATGTTTCAACAACCAAATGGCTGCTGATACAGGGGTGAAAATAGTATCACCCAGCTGAGTCCAATAAAGGAGTCACTACTAATCACAAGAGTGATAATTTATCAAAATGGATCAAATTCACACAATTTATATTTTTATTTCTATGTCAGATTTTTTCTATGTTCAATTTGTTAATCTTTCGGAGGATATGATATCTATCCTTTATCCTTTGTCTGAAATGCTAACAACGGAATGCATCCATCTTCTCACGAGCACACGAAAGCTAACGATTGTAAAAATTACTTTAACTCGTAAAGGAGGTGACCTCTGGCGGCTAGTAAAGAAATATTCACAAGCATTTATATTTTTTTAAAGGTTCTCTCTTTCCTGACTTTTTTTTACCACTTTCCATACCCGAGCATCAAAGAAGCTAGTCCATCTACTACAGCTCGCGTGGTTGAGCAGGTTACAAGGGTCAATGCCAACCACGTTCACACGGCCAACTTATGACTACCACATAGCGATTGAGTTAGCAGCCTAGAACCCTAGAAATGTAACTAAGCATGGGTGACTATTTAAGGATTCTCGCAATTACTTGTTCACATAAATGTTTTCAATATTTGAAAATTAAATCGACCCCAGTTGATCTGTCAACGCAATTATGATTTCGTTTAATTCCAACTTTGGTAGAGGTAGCCACAGTCCACATTAACTAGGATAAGCGAGATTCTACTGTGGATGGGTAGATATTTCAAGCGCCTAAACAGTTTCATAATTACTCAGTGCGGTGAGCTACCTGTCCTAAAAAGCGGTACCTACACCGAGAGGACGGATGTAATTTTCTTGCGGTTAAGGGAGGCGTCAATCAAAAAATGTTTGGGAACCCCCTGCGGTAGGAAACCTTCCCGCCACTTGACAGGCCAGCCGGCCCAAGGACTAGGGCGGCTCAGTCCTTTGAACTAGGCACCATGCCGCGTCCTCTCCCTCCGAATGAAGATCTTTGTGGAAGCGGATCGAGCCGATACCACGCACCACTTTCCACGCTACGGATTTCTCCCGAGGGTCATCCCACGTTCCCACAAACCATCACCGGTGAAACATCAACGCATGTTCGTCGCTCAACTACCGGGATTTATGTTGTTCCAACATAACTTTCCCTAATTCAACGGTATGAAATGAACAATAACTGAGTACCCGACTGATTGCGGCCATAAGAAAATACACACAAAGGAAAATGGAATCCGTCTACTTAGAATACCCTGCACAGATTGATAAAGAGTTTCTCCGTCTTAATACGATATTTTAATTTTTTATTAATTTTTACTTTATTTATATTTCAATATTTTATTATAAATTTATTTTTAACTATATTAATACTGATTGCATAAAAAAGGATTTGAAAACTATTAAAAGTCCTGCCACATCAACGCGTGTTCATCTCTCAACTACCGGAATATATCTCATCCGAACATAACTTTCCCAAATGCTACGGTATGAAATGAACAATAGCGGAGTATCCGACCAATTGCGGAAAAGAGAAAGTACTCACAAAAGAAGATGGGATCCGTCCGCTTGGAATTCGCTGCAGAGATTGGTAAACAAAGAATTTCTCTGTACTGCCTAGTTTATAACCAATTTTCAATTATTTTTTTAATTCTATATTTTATCATTGAGACGTAATAATTTTATTACTAATTATTAACCTCATTATTGGGCGATGGCTTGATCAAGAGTGTGGTAAAGGAATGATATTGGGGAAGCGGGTAATGGGAAAGAGGAGATTAGGTTTTATGAACGGGATGATGAAGGTAAAATCGTATGCTGAAACGAAAAAGGAAATACTAGAGGTAGATAGGACCCTGAAAGTGTTGAAAATCGGGAGGATATTCTCTGGCTTTCAATAAAACCTACCTTTTACCGGTAGAATACTTTAAAAAATTATAAATATTTCTATTGATGACCGCATACAAAAGGATTTGAAAACGTTTGAAAATCCTGCAATGACGGTGACATCTTGAAAATCTCACTAGTAACTAAACTTCGTGGTTGGCCTCGTGGTGTTTTGAAATTTTTTTTAGGTAAATACTTCTTGAGTTAAAAATTTGATTTAACTCCGCAGACTTCGGTACCTTGACCCTATTCATGAATACTCCGTGCCTCCTCAAGCACCAAACCTCGTGATGACATCTGGTTCGTTTTATGCCCCAATACATTCACCATTTCCAAATCTACACCCATTCTTAAAGGCTTAAATGCTTTACACGGCATATATTATTGTAAAAACGAATATATCATAGAATGTAGAAGAAAATGAATGGAATTAGAGCAGGTTCTACTTCCCATTCAGTCATCCAGTAAATCATATATTTTGCCGCTTTACACGGGACAATTTTACTCATGAAAGAGTTAAAGCATTAGTTTGTACGATAAAATGTACCAAGTAAAGCGGCCTAAACACTCTTTTCGAGACCATAGTCAGATTACCAATGCACTCCAATCGGAATGTTTCAGTGTTCCACCACTTAAATCCCCCAGGTATTATCTGTCGCATCCGAATAAAATCCAACGCTTTGAATAATACCTCGTGAGTACGAATGAAGTTTCCGGGAAATCGTGACCCGGAACCGATTACCTAAACAATCAAAATCTTTGTCAAGGTAGGTGAAGCGCGTTTTGTGAGTCGATATTTTAGTAACTTATAAAGTAAGTCCCGAATAAATTCTCGGACCGCACTCCACTAAAGTATATCAACTTACACGTTGTTAATAACTATTCAAGTTGTAATATAAATTATGCAAGAATTATAATTTAAAACTATCGTCTTGCATTGATACGACTTGTGTTTGCGACGCGGAATTAGAAATTTAAGCGAAAACCGTATGCTAATACGTGTTTTTTATTCGACAAGCTACCTTGATATTTAATGGGAACAATTATAATAATCGGAAGGCATTAATATAATATGCATGTTTTCGCCTTTAGAAGATAATCTGTGCACAGGTCATCGAATTATTTCGAAATATATGTCAATTGCCATAAGGCTACATGTTAAAATAGCATTAATTTTCTAAGTAACCAAATGGGTAACGTGCAATTTTTCGCTTTAATCAATACACATTACTAATGAGTACACGTATGGAAAGTATCACGCAAATCTGTACAAAAGCGAAAATCGCTCCACGTAATTCAACAGAGAAAAAGATACCTACTGCGTAAAACAGATATGGAAAACGAATTGGTAGATATACATTCCTCATTCCTACCAATTCAACTAGGGAAAACATCGCCGAAAACTTTCAATAATAAGAATGATTTATATTAATCTAACTTGGTCCCTCGGGAAAGCCACGACACTGATTCAATCCCCTACTTCATCTTGGTTTCTATCAGACATCCATAAACCTTCACTTTGTAATTTCAGAGGTGATTTGATCTTAATTTTCAGTGCGTGGTATTTTATCAAATTTTTCCTTCCAGTAACAACATATTATTTTTTTCATTGTGCTTGACGAAGAATTATTACGTATTATGGACAAATAAAGTAATGAGAAGAGAAGAGATAGCCTGCGCTTTAATAAATACCACAAATATTAAACATTGTCAGGAAAACACTTATTACAATTCCACGCATTTCACTATTACCGGTCGATTCCAAAATCTTCGCATCCATTGCAAGGTAAATCCACCTCTACAACCTTGTCAATGTACTTTGAAATTGCACAAGGTCCTACAAGGTCTATGTACTTAGAAAATGACGCAGAGTCGTTGAAATCGTTTGGGAATAGTATAAAGAGTAGAACTAAACTAAGTTTTTTTCCTAGTATTGGTTAATATCGTGTGCAATCACAAGATTACGCCTCACTCCATCAATATAAAACCACCAATGGTTTCCGAAAGTAAGAATACGATAAAATACTCGTAGCATCCAACAAATAAATGAAAAATACCTACCGCGTGAAACTGAAATAGGACAAAATTAACAAAATTTCTCCGGTGAATAGACGCGATATTTTCCGTCCAATTCAACCACGGAAAACCTTGGTGAAAACTCTCATTAGCACGGATGATTAATGGCAGAACTGACCAGCCGCCATCATAGTGAGACTAAATCAAATAATAGGCGTAAGACGTATTTATCATGACAGTCACTTTTCTTCCTTTCATCACCGAAATGTCGCCCTTTAATCGGTCGCTTTATTTTCAGTTTTTCCCTTCCCGAAGCAGCGGAGGAGGAAGAGAGGCGCGGCTCCAAATGCCCGCCGTATTTTCATCTCTCTCCTCTCTCTCTCTTTCAATTGGAGACCGTGACGCGGGATATTTATTGCACCTCCGTTCTCCTAAATCTATTTGTGGGAGCAATTTATCATGAAATATTCCTGAATTCAATTTCTACCCGGCTCAAAAGGCAGAAAGGTAAGGTGGGAGGGTGGAGGTGGGAGGGAGGATGAGAGGGTGGAGGAAAACGAGGGAATTGAATGAAGAAGTCCCGAGCTACCGCGTACAGATGTTGAGTGCTAATAAGCGAAGCTCTACAACCCGTGAACAATGTCATCAACCGACCAACCCCGCATCGGGATTGCATGCCTCAGCGTGAAGGAGGCGCAAAACACATGGGCTGGCAATCCACCACCTGTAGAGGTTATTATGCAAGTTTCGCACAAATCGTGTCTAGGTTATAAATCGGATTCTACGTCATTGTCGTACGGAGAGTCCGAAGTAACCATTACATCACGTTTGAACGAATGTTCTCATTTCTTAGAGTGGGTCAACACACGGAAGTTAATTCTATGCGAGAACCCCTAAAAGTCCCCGGATAGTTGTACTTCAATGGGTAAGCACGCACTTTCAAAGCAGGTAGGGGTCGAAAGCGGGAGTAATCGACCGCGGTTAGCACTTGCGCGGAAAAAATGTTTCGATTTTGCCCCCGAGTAGCATCGCAATTCTACGATGAAATAGCATCTATAAAAATCCACTTCCTACCTTCCTTCACTCCTGAATACTATCTGTTGGCAACCGAGTCAATCACTCGATTGGAAATCGACAAGTCAAAAAGTCCCCCTCCTCCCTGCACCATTGTAGGCTATAGGAAGAATGTACAGTGTTTTGACGCCTCTCAAATACAGCTCATTTCCCCGAGTTCTTGTGAAAATCATTGCGAGCAAAATCACGCTAGCGAAGATATAGCCAAATATACCAGACGTGATGAGATTTTAGAAACAAATATCTCCTATCATTGTCTTTAAATTCCCAAGCTACGGATGAAGATCCACGCTGATGTTTATGGCAAGTGACATTCAAATTAGGAGAAAAAGATGCATCATTTGTTGCAAAGATAAGTGAATAATTTATTTCTGTACTTAAAATCGATCATTGCTAATAAAGTCGTCCACCAGGACGATAGATTTAAGAAAATAATTAAGCAAGCAAGCTGGTGAACAACCCAAGAACGGAAGGTATTGAAACCTAACGTGGTAAGTACATTACTTTCCTTTTGCGGTCATTAAAGCAGATCAAATCACATCGGCAAAAAATAGACAGCAGAGGTGCAAGAATTGCCCAACTTTCCGAGGGGGGGCCCAAAAGAAGTAAACAAGTTAGCGGAAAAGATAAGTTACTTAAAGTATAGATACATAATGTAATTCCTTACGTTTAAGTGGGATTCATAACGAATAAAAAACGTGAGTGAAGAAATTATACCGTTCATTTTATCTTACATCACTACATGAAAATAAAGCTAGGTGCTGCTACTACGCACTAAAGACTCATGGAAGGTATACTTTTGTATTTTTAGCATGTTTCATGAGACGTTTTACCGTTCAAAAAATCGACTCGGGTATTCACATCGCTCAGGCAGAATGATAGGTATTCTTCCATTAAAGCCTCCCTTCCATGAAGGATGCAGTCGAGTGACGAGATTAAAAGGCTGAAATTTCATCATAATATTCTCGAAACCGCGTGGGTAAAGCATTATACTATAGCGTGCTATGTTATTTAGGTCATACGAAGTAGTATGCAACTGGCGGGATGAAATATGGAGTGAGGTTAATATTTCCGGGTGATTACAACAAAGTCTTCAGTCGCAACACCTTTCATACGCGGGATTCCCTCAAGGCACTACTTATAAATACAAGAAATTGCCACTTGATCAACCAAATTGAATTGATTTCACCCCTAAACCGTCCGATAGAGGAAGTTCCCCCTGCTCGATTGAAGGGCCCTACCGGCCTTTTACCTTTTTGTCGGCCCCGGTGGCGGTGGGGTAAAGTCCTCGCCTGCATACCCTAGGGTCGGGGGTTCGAGTCCCGCCTGGGCAGAATATTATCTGCCCAGGACATGGGTGTGTGTGTTCGTCCATAGTTAATGTTAAAACACCCGATTTGAAAGGCCTTTGTTGTGCTGTTTTCGGGGTTGTGAGGATAAATAAAAAAAATGTAACCCGACTATTCGAATTTTTATTTCCCCCTCGTACTACGGCAGATTAGATCTTGCCAATAACATTAGAGAGATAGACTGTAGAACTGATAGGTATAAAATGTCATTTTTTCCGCGTACCATTCGGGACCATAACAGCTGTGATCGTCGTCATGAATAGTTCGAATTGTGACAATAGGCAGACAGTAAATCTTTCTCTTTATATTCTCTATGTTCTTATATATGCATGATGTAAATATTAATGTTCTTATTTATTCATGATATTTTGAATATGAAGTAGTAGTCATTGTATCCCTTGCATGTTGGAACGATTGACGATAGAATGTTTCTTGGTTATTAGTCTTTAAATTGGCGCTTTGCATGTGTGGTACGCGGGTTTCAATGTAATTTCGGTGTTCTACCGTATCATTCATGCATGCCTGGTGTGGAAGCACCCCCTGCCACACACCCTTTGGGTGGCTTGCAGGGTATGACGTAGATGTAGATTTTTACTAGAGTCCCTGCGTGCACAAGTTCAACTCCATCATATGCTTATTCCACATTCATAACAAGGTACACAAAATAACAATAAACAAAAACAACAAGTGTGGACTCCGTTCTAGGCTGGCACCTCTTCATGGTTAGTATAACATATATGTTCACTGGAATAATATAGCACTGGTACGGGAAGATATTGGCCTGGCATTCGCCATAGTACGGTGGAAAACACGTAAAACCACCGCCAGGCCAACAAATCTAACAAAGCAACAAACAAAACATGACAGACTAACGGAAACACCAAATAAATAACAATGTATAAAATTATTCGCGAGAAACATGAATTAACTATGAGTTCATAACACTTGATATGTCTCTGGTAAAATTTATATGCTCTTTTGTAATAAATAAAGAAATGTCTTAATGTCTTGAGCCCACACATACATCATGTGTTTCTCTCGGCGAAAGTAAGAGCTCACGTTAAACTTGACGCAAAGCACCACCGAAGCCGGGCAAAGAGGCAAAATATTTTCCGTAGCGCACCTGAGTACTCTCGATTCCCGCGCATCCTTAGAAAACAAAGAAGGCACAGCGGCGGCGCAGTTACCTGGCGCGAAATGTTTATCACAGAGGGAAACCGCGGAACGCCGCTTAAAACGAAAATACTCCTTCCTGGCCGCTCACTTCGAAATCGCAGCTCGCCATCGGACCCGAAGACCTCTGGCGGCTCCGCTCACATGGCATTGGGGACGGCGAGCTAGTGACCCCCACGGCGTAAGGAGAAGAAGAAATTGCCGCACCTTGCCAGGGAAGGGAAGAAAGAAGGTTAGGTAGTCAAGTGCCGACCCCTCTCCCCAAGTCGCCGGCACTTTCAAGACTGGCAATGGTGTTATTGCCAACCCCCGCGAACGGCCTGTTCTCTTCCTAAACCTCACTTCCCCTCACTCGCTGCCACCCCCGCCCATTCTCATCCCACCGCCGACACCAAGTCCTCCCGAGGAGAGCAAACATATATCTGCCGACACCGTTTGTTTCCCTTGCGCCCTCGCACGGCCATGTGATCAAACTGGCCCGCTGAAACTAAACCGCTTACGTTCCGACTGCCGCAGCTGTTTTCACAACTAGTTTCGATAGACCCGGGGCGCAATCACGGTTCACCATGACGCATGCGCTCACGTTGATGCTATTTTTCAATCGCACTCACGTGAGCGAGAACAGTCGCGTTTCTTCAGATATTGTCATATCCTTCATAATATTGTTTTTTAATTGATGGATCGCGCTCATAGGACAGTAACAGCGAGCTTTGCACCTCTAGAGCCGTACGCGTTTTGCGCAACGCTATCACGAAAGAAAGAACCGTAAATCCACCCTGTCCTAATAAGTTCGTCCCGGAGTCAAATTCAATCAGTCGGCGTTTCATGAATGACTGAATTAATTTCTTCAAAAGTTTAGTAAATTATGTATAAATAAAATCTATAACCTTACCGCATTCGAATGAAAATTTTAATATTATTACAGTCATCACTAATACAAGATTAGTTAAAACTTCATAAACGCGGCTTTCGCTCGAATAAATTAATACGACTACTAGGGTTGAATAATTGTTACTGCTGCGACTTCGTGTAACTTCTAGTCAAATGAATCGCCAGCGACTCTAGTAAATTGCAGTAACAACCGTTAAGTAACATTGCAGTTTTCAAAATTATGAACGGTAATGTTTTTATTACAGAGATGAAAACGTCTAGCAGGTCTTTCGTCTAATTCTCTGTGAATTTCTCCCGGAATTTATCCATCTCAATTTTTAAAATTCCAATTTCTTTTTGCCTTAATACTGACTGAATCCCCCAAGCAAGTAACGAAGAAGCCAAGAGAAACCAACAGTCTCAACGGTGGTAGCTGAATATCGGTTTAAAGTCAGATTAATCACTATCAACTGCGCAAATACTGCCAGAACTTTCTACAAGTGTATGGGCAACTAGTGTAGCACGCAAGTAGCGTGAATTGGGTATTGAGGTGTCGTGAGCGGCCTCCACATTACTCTCTGCCGTACCGGCCCGGAAACAGAGTCGCTCACGGCTTCAAACGCGAGCGTTGCCCCTGCGAGAAGGGATTGACGGAAGAGACGAATTCGCCGAGGTCGAGATCAAACGAAAACACGAGCTCGCGGGAGAGTAAAAACCGCGTCAGTGAGACGGGAGGGAGAGGGAGGGGGGGGGGGGATTTCACCCGGCACGCGCGGTTGACACACCTCGCTTAACGAGGGGAGGTCCGATTCCACGACAGAGAACGTAAAGATAGACAGGGAAAGTAACCAAAACAGTGACCTGGACAAAGCCAGTCAAAAATTCGTCACTTTGACACTGACGATACTCGTGAATTCGAGCAGTCCGCTACAATGTGAACGTAGCTGCTGTAGGTATCGCATTGATATGGTACCAAGCATTCATAGCTTTTTGAAAGTTGATTGGCCGCCTGGTGTCACACACACAACCTACTACGAGTTTATTTGTCGGTAAAGCATTGATAAAATTCGACGAACTCTTTGCCAATCCATATCTCAAACAGGTAATCCCCTGAGAAAGCACTACACACAATGAAACAAATGCACAGCATTACGGCAGCAGTAGGCATGCATACAACACGAAACATTCACGGTAAGTCCATACGATTTCGTACATTTGGTGATTCGTGAAACAACCTTACGAACCAAAAGTTTTCTTATAATGGAACAACCGCGATTGACGGATGAATAATATTAGGCGATTAGAATAGTATCATAGTCCGCGGCTGCAATTCCGAAGTCCAACTTTCGTCATTTTTGTAAACGCTGAATCTCACTAATTTCAGCTCGTATTGACAAGGAACGAAATTGAAGTCTGAGAACGTTATCGTTACTCAGCTAAAACAGGGCAGCAAAATAATTGGCCGATTAGGCCAGGACTCTGATTCAGGATACACACGAAATTATCGAATCCCAACAACATCGGTGCTGAAGCCACGAAGTATGTTAATGTTTATATTGCAGTAAACGCGCTTTATTGCAGTGTTCGTCGTTGCTGGCAGTCGAAAAGCATTCAACATCGCCAAGCCTCAACAAAGTTGGTTTGCAGCCTGGAAATATGCTAATATCTTACCGTAACTCCCACGGCAATAGTTCGTCAACGTGGAAGTTCCTCAATTTCGAGTCCCAGAGCAAAGTTGAATGAGCGACAGAGAGAGGACGTGGACAAAGTACCTAAGGTATAGATTTATTTTTTTAAAACTCCTTAAGAACTTGATCTAAATTCAGAAAACGGTAAGAAGTCATGGAACCTCTACGGCATCGACAATGCGGGCTCATGCTATGCTAACTTTTAGATGCAACAATCAAAATACATTATACCAATGCAACAAATTTTCTTCATCGCCTACGGCCGGCAAGCACTCAAACATTGTCAAATCTCGACAATGCAGCCACGGAATATGCTAATGTCTCCTATGCAATAGTCACGACGTACAGAGGCCGAGCGGAAAAACGCTCGTCACAGCGTCGGTCCCGCAATTTCGAGCCCTGAGAGATCGGAGAGGAACAGAGGAGCGACACGAAGGCCTTGCACGTTATAAACACTCACCAAAGGCTGAGGCATGGTCTCCCTTCCCGAGGCTCCACGGGCGCGGGAAAGGGGAGAGTGGGAGAGGAGAGCGAAGATCCCGGAGGAGTCGAGGCGTCTGCTACGGCGGGCGAAGAGCGGGGCAAAAGCAGCGAGGGCTTCCTGAAGGCGGCAGCGGCGGGCGATTGGGGGGTCTCGTGGTGGTATAAGAAGCGGTTGCGGCCGGCGGCCGTGCCGGCAAAACCCGAGAGAGAAGAGAGGGCGGCGAAG
The DNA here is from genome assembly GCA_963169105.1 of Ceriagrion tenellum. NCBI lineage: Eukaryota > Metazoa > Arthropoda > Insecta > Odonata > Coenagrionidae > Ceriagrion > Ceriagrion tenellum. The sequence continues at coordinate 93,451,059 of OY720642.1, forward strand.
CGGGAGGGATAAGTCCCAGCAGAACACTCACTGTTGGAGTAAAGGGGAGGCGGTCGAGTCGGCACTCTTTTTCCCCCCTCTTCCTCCTCTATCCATCTCTCGTTCTCTCTTCTTTTCTTCCCGACTCCTCCCCCCGCAAACTGGAGGAGGAGGCGAAGCCCAGGTAAGGGGATGAGGGGACCGTGTGAGGGAGAGAGAAGGGGTGGGCTGAGCAGGCAGCCAGAGAGAGAGAGAGAGAGAAGACGGAAGAAGGAACACAAGCACAATAGAAGACGGCGATCACTGGACTGGCAGCCGAAGCAAGGTGGCCACGCGAGAATGGGGGGGAGAAGGTTGGGTCGTGGAGGAGGAGTTGAAGGAGGAAAGGAGGGAAGGAAGGGTACGGTGGTAGGGGGTGAGAGGGGAGTGGGAGGAGGCGTTTGGGAGAGGAGGGGGAGAGGTTCGAGGGAGGAGGGAGAAAAAAAGTGAAGGGAGGGAAGTGGGGGATGAGGTTTAAAAGGCCCGTTCCCATTTAACATAAGGACGTAACTTAAGAGCATAACTTTCCTAAAAAAACGCAGCGTAACTTAAACCTCACTTAGAAATATCCCGTGTTTTCGTAGTCAACAAATGAGAACATTTCTCTCCACCCATTCATATTCCACCCGGAATATCACACCTTCACTAAGGACGTTTCCTTGAGGGCTGTTAACATTGAACACTTTCCTTAAGAACGTGGTGTGTTTTAAACCTCACGTTGGAAAATCACGTGTTTTCGTAGTCAACAAATGAGAAAATTTCTCTCCACTTACTCATATTCCACACGGAATATCATACCACGAATAAGGAAGTTTCCTAAAGACCTGTTAACATTGAACACTTTCCTGAAGAAATTAGCGCAAGTTTAACCTCACGTAGTAATATCCTGTGATTTTGTAGTCAACAAACGAGAACATTTCCCTTCACCTACTCATATTCCACAAGGAATATCATAAGATAACTAAGGAAGTTTCCTTAAGGGCTGTAAATACTGAACACCAGAACATAACGTTTAAACACGTCGTAGATTAAAACTCTAGATGCCATTGCCAATATCTTAATCTAAACCAACCACTTAAAACAAATGTGTTCGAATACGAACCTTCTCACCTATTTCTTAAAAACCTGGTGTTTTTCATAAATAAATTTTTTCGCAAGTAAATTCAGAGTATAAGAATTGGAAGAATGTAGCGTAACTTTAACCTTAGTATGGAATATCCCATGTTTTCGTTGACAACAAATGAGAATACTTCTCTTCTTTCACACAAAATATCATACCTTAATTAGGAAAGTTTCTTAAATTGTTAACTGCAGTTAACACTGAACACAAGAACGGCTTATGAACAAGTCGTAGCTAAAGGTTCAAGAGGTCATTGCCAATATCTTCTAAACCAACCAGTTAAGCATCTATTTCCCTAAATGTGCCAATGTGTTTTTATCCTGATATTCTGTACAACATCCAAGAATGATTCAATGTTAAAGAATTTCAATTCATTTTTTGAACAAATGTGCTCCAACATGATCCTTCTCAATGGGCCACCTGTTTCTTACATCAACATTTCGCTCAAGTAACTTATCTCAAGGACACAGCGTAACGTATACCTCGGGTAGGAATATCCCGTGTATTCGCACTCAACAAATGCATCGACAAACGGAATCTGCAACCAAACAACTCCTATTCTTATTCCACACTGAATATCATGCTATCGATAAGGAAGTTTATGATTTATAAATAATATTTTATATAGAATATATATTATATATATAAATATAAATAATAATTTAAAGGGCTGTTAATAATGAACACGAGAACATAACTTATTCACACGACTTAACTGAAAGCTCAAGACGCCATTTCCTTTATCTTCGAAACCAGCCACTTGAAATATCTATTTCCCTAAGCGTATCGATGCGTTCTTCTCCTGATGTACTGTACAGTATCCAAGAATATTCAAATTTAAAGAACTGCAATTCATTTTTTGTACCAACATACTCCAATGCGATCCTTCTCTATGAGCCACCTATTTCTTTAAAATCTTGTGTTTACTTTAAAAGAAAAAGATAACATTGGAATCACTCATCTCTGATGACACGCATACTCGGAAAAGTAGCTTTGACTGCCAACTTGAAAAATATCTCCTTTCCACGTTTGGCCAACTTTACGATACTTACACGTTTGCATTAACAACAGCCGTCTTCCGATTTAAGTTATTTTTTCGAGACGGGTAAATGCTCTGCATCTGATTCACATGCTGAACTTGAATTGGCCAATGTTCTCATGTTCTATGAGAATCGACCACAATGAGACTGAGGAAGTGTCCACAGCCCCCCCGTAAGAACAAGACGCGGAGTGTAGCTCTCATTCAACCTCATTCCATCATCGTAAGTAATGTCGCCGAGTTGTCCAATCTCAACTGAGAGAGATCTCTAAGGTTGGCCAATCAGAAGCTATTTCGATGGCTACAAACGCGCCAACAGAGGCAAGAACGTGAAATGGAGATGTAAATAAACGTGATTAAGAATGAATTCCTTATCTTTGAGACATTTAGAGGGCAAGACAATAAATTGGGTCGGAATTGGAAAATTCCAAATTGAATTTCGATCAATGGTATGGAATTAGAACCATTTTTGGACATTCGGGTAGGCAGAAGAACAAATGCACTCACGACAATGAGCGAATTTTTGAACAAAGGATGAAATTTTCCAAAACTTGAAACAATTAATGGGAATTGCTAAAGATAGAAGCATTGTCATCCGTTGGTTTAATGACAGTAGCGATTTGAGCCAGAGTTTACTTTTCTTTATATTATTAGACTTTCTATATCTAAATAATACCATGCCAGCTTCCTAATTGGCGACAGGCAGAATATATTAGAACAACATCCAAGAAAAATAATTAGAAAACAAGAACGGATATGGAAGAGGGAAAGACGAAAAATAGATGAGTCCTGACGCATATCTACTTCGCCCTGTCATGTACTTAAGTTTAATGTTGACCGGCCCTAAGTTGCGTAGTGACCTTCAGTTATGTTCAATGCAAACCAGTATAAACTTCATCAAAGGAAAAGAGGTCGGAAAGAGGAAAGAGTACAAGGAATAATAGAAGAAACACAATTGCCAAATTAAGGGACGTTACATGTTTTCACATAAGTTGGTTTTGAAGACAGTGGGGACTGCGGTCTGAGCTAAATTTACTTCATGGTAAGCTATGTACATTGCGAATCGGACTTAAGTTATGTTCTTATGTTCAATCTTAACTAACCTTAACTCTACAGAAGGGAACGAGGGGAGGGAGAAGAGGGTGAGACAAAATCAAGCAGTGCGGTTAGAACGTTTATGCATGAAGGGAGAAATTGGGAAATATTTCCGCGGAAGGGTTTTTAAATACGTTCAGTTGTAATGTTCAAAGTGAAACGCCCTTAAATTAGACTAAAAAGTTGGGAAAATAACTTAATACTTTTCCCGTAAATGCATATGGAGAATGCACGAGTTTCATTTAACATTTTGCCGTAAAGAGCTCCCTCAAAGTTAAGCCAGCGGGTGTTGCAATTCTTAAGCTAAGCTATGTTTCAAAGTAACATTTATTTACGATCAATATGAACCTGCTCCAACTTTTTAAGGCAGAAAAAGAAGAGGCGGAGTAGAGGAAAAGCACGCAACAAGGATAAGAGTAGGTCGAAATCACAACCGATTCCAGCCTCAGCTTAAGGTGGCTGCAGCCTGACATGTGAGTCAAAACAAATCCTTAATTTCACATTTCGATTTTAGCTTAAAAATACTGCTTTCGCCGATGAAATTGGTTACCTGCAGTGAACCAAAATTTAGGAACAAAATATGCATATTATTGGACGAATATATTTTTAATGGCCACATTTCTCCAACCTTAGGATCCGACTGCAGCGCCATATGCGTGGAATTAAGGCGTTTTGACTTCAATTACGGCTGTAATTCCCTCAAAACTTTAAGAAATAGGAGGTAAAGTTACTATATTGAAATTGTATTCTATTTTCAAGAACTTTTCGCTTCATATAAAATGTTTAACTTAAACGCGTACCCATGCTTACTTATTCAAATTGACTAATTTCTGCTGCAGGCCGAGCAATTTCCATAAGAACATGTTATAATTACCCCATTTAAAACTGCATTACAATAAAATTAGCATGGAAATCCTATTGTTTCCATCTTAGTTTATGAAACGCACTTCAAAGATGCAATATTTAAGTCTTCATGATTTCTGGAGTAAGTGACCCCAGGCCAAAACCAGCTTAAGTTACCGTGCTTTTTTTTTAATAATAACACATATCTACATCTACATATTAGCCTGCAAGCCAGCTCAAGGGTGTTTGGCAGTGGGTAATTTATCACCAACATGCACTATAGTGTACAAGTAACTCTTACCAACATGCAACACACTATTAGTATGCTAAAAATGCTAAAGAACCATTGAATTAACGTAAATTACGACAACGTAAGCGAGACATTTATTCCGCTCCAGCTACTCTAGAGAAAAAATATGCAAAAATGAGTGGGATTTGGAACCCCAGAAGGAGAGTCCCTGTGATGGGGAAGCCATTCCTTGATATGGCAGTGGACGGTAGTAACAACAACGGTAGTTAACAAATATAAACACATTTAAATAAGACTATTCAACCTCATATGTCAAGAGTGTCCATCGTATGGTGCAACAATAATATCGTTACCACAGAGATGTACAGTTTTTCACAATTAAATTGAATAAGGAACAAAAAATCTTGGGTTCTTAAGTTATATCTCCTGCAAACGGGTAAGAAGTTACGCCACTTATATACAAAAAATATACACAAAACGAATGGAATCAGGCACCTAAGAAGAAAGGTACTTATGATGGGGTTCCCATTCCTTGATGGGGCAGTGAACGGCAGTTACAAAAAATATAAACAAATTTAAATAAGGCTATTTGATTTAATGTGTCAAGAGTGTCCATTGCAAGGTATAACTATTACATCATTGCTACACAGTATAGTTTAATTCAATTGCAATGAATAATGTACAACAAATCTTAAGCTCTTAAGTTTTGTTTCCTGCTAACTGGAATGAAGTTACGCGACACAAATACAAAGAATATGCCTGAAAGTAGTGAAAATATACTTTCCAGAATGAGTACTTACGTTAGGGTTGCCAATACCTGATAAATGCGATAAAATAAGAGAGATACACTGCAGAACAGATAAGTGCAAAAACTCTTTCTTTCCGCGAACGATAAGCGACCACACTAGAAATTGAGCTCCACTAAATACGCTCCTATGATACACGTCACCATTTCATCTCCATAAAACTTACATCTTTACACGGCTGATGACCAAACACCCCCTGCCACACGCCCATGCGGCGGCTCACAGGGTTATATGTAGATGTAGATATGGAAGTAACGGGAGTAACAGAAACATATAAACAAATTTAAAAAGGGCTCTTTATCTTAATATGCGAAGAGTATCCTTTATATGGTATAACAATACATCATTAACACAGAGATATACATTAGAATCAGTAAGGTAAAACATATATTCAGTTTTTCATTTATGTTTCCGTAAAACTGGAATGAAGTCATGCTATGTACACGCAAGAAATACACACGCACTGAGTGGAATTAAGGATCCCAGAAGATGAGTACTTAAGCTGGTGTTTCCATGCCTTGATATTGCAGTAACAGGTGTCGCAGAAAAATATAAACACATTTAAAAAAGGATATTCAAATAAAATAAAAAGAGTCTATAATTACGTCATAATGACGCAGATATACAGTTTCTAACGATTACGATGAATAAGGTACAACAAATCTCAAGTTGTCTCAAAATCTCAAATGTGATGAGAGAGTACGAGAAAGAAGCTAATTTACACTTGTCAGGCCTCATTTAGAATATGCCGCTAGTGTATGGGATCCGTACGAGGAAGGTTTGATAAAAGAATTAGAGCGTGTGCAAAGGAGATCCGCTTTTTGTTAAAGATCCGAGATTTGTTAAAGACCGTTATGGTAATTGTATAAGTGTTACGAATTTAATAGAAGAACTAGGATGGGAATTACTATCAGGACGCAGGTTAAAATTTAGGTTAAACCTTTTAAGTAAATTCGAAACCGATTTGTTCACAGATGACGTTAGATATATATTAAGAACCCCTGCGTATTATGCTAGGTTTGATCATCTTAACAAGATTAGAGAGATAGATTGTCGTACCGATAGATTTAAAATGTCATTTTTCCCTCACACTATAAGAGAGAACAATAGGCAGCGCAGTAAAGGGTTAGGTAGGTGAAATATAGTTAGAGTAGTCTGTAGTGTATGATGCATGTAATAACAACCAATTATCCCTTTCTTATTATGTAGATACTAACCATCTTGCTGCATGTGACCCTATTATCATCTATGACCCTATTATCCAACCATGTGACCCTATTATCTAGCATGCCTTCATTAAATATCCTAGTTGCATGTCAATAGTGAATGTTTGGTGATCTTCACCCCCTGCCACACACCCTCGTGGTGGCTCGCATGGAATTTGTACGTAGATGTAGATGAAGTTTTTAAATTATTCCTACGTATAAGTGGAATAATGTTACGCTATATGCACGAAAAGGGTGAAATTAGGCACCCAAGAAGAAAAGGTCTTACAATAGAGTTTCCATTCTTTGAGAAGGCGCTAACGGAAGATTCAGAAAAATATAAACAAAATTAAAAGAGGCTTTCAACTAAAAATGAAGTGTCTACAATTACGTCATAAAGATGCAGATATACATTTTCTAACAATTACGATGAATAAGGAACAACAAATCTTAAGTTTTTAATTTATGCCTCCGTATAACTGGAATGAAGTTACGCTGAATACACGCAAAAAATATACATGAATCGAGTAGAATAAAAAGAGAAGTTCTTATGATGGGGTTTCCATTCTTCGATATGGCAGCAACGGGAGTCGCAAAAAATATAAACAAATTTAAATTAGGCTATTCGAATTAAATATCAAGAGTGTCCGTCATTGCGTCATTAACATAGATAAATATTTCCTTACAAATACAATGAATTAGGTACAACAAATCTTAAGTTTTAAAGTAATGTCTCCTGCTAACTGGAATGAAATTATGCAACATACATACAAAGAATATTCCTGAAACTAATGGAATTATGCACCCCTAAAGATAAGTACTTGCGATAGGGTTGCGATTACTTGATATGGCAGTAAACGGGAGTAACTGAAAAATGTAAACAAATTTTAAAAGGGCAATTCAGCCTAATAGGCCAAGAGTGTCTTTTGCATGGTATAACAATACATCATTACCACGTTGATATACATTAGAATAAATATGGTACTAAATACCTTAAGTTATAATTCATGTCTCCTGCAAACTGGAATGAAGTTACGCTATACACACGCAATAAATATACACAAACCGAGCGGAATTAGGCACCCCAGAAGGAAAGTTCTTATGATGGGGTTTCAGTTCCTTGATATGGCAGTAACATAGGTGCAGAAATATGTAAACGAATTTAAAAAAGGCTATTCAACTAATATATCAAGATTGTCCACAATTGCATCATTAACACACAAATATACATTTTTTACAATTATAATGAACAAGATACAACAAATCCTAAGTTTTAAAGTAATTTCTCCGTAAAGCTGGTATGAATTTACGCTCCTATGTTTCACGCGAAACGGCCTTAAGCTACGTCCTCACGCCCGATGTGTACCGGCCTTAACTCTTATAGAAGGGAAAGATGTCGGAGGAGGAGGAGAGGTGGAGTAGGTTGGGTGGAGTAGGGTGTGTGAGGGGGGAGAGAGCACGCAGTAAGGTGAGGAGTTTCGAGAGGAGGAGGGAGGGGGGGGAATTGGGAAATGTTCTCAAGGGGTGGAGGAGGGAAAAGGAGGAGTGTGGTTTGGTGGTGGTGGTGGAAGGGCATAAAGGGATTTTTGGTGCGGGCCGGTTCGGTGTGGAGGGAAAAGGGAGTGAGGGGGGGGGGCATGGGGAGGAGGAAGGGCGTCCCGTGGAATGGGCTGGCTGCCGTTGAGTGGCGTGTATGGGCGATCATTCTTCCCTTCTTCAAAGAGCCACGGGAGTAAAGGACGATGATCACAAAAATCGAAGAATGCGGCGGCTCCTTTGAAGAACATAATGGAATAGATGAGGAGGGAGAGCGAGAGGGGAACTCTGGGAAGGGTGAGGAGGAGGAGGAGGAGGTGGAGGAAGGCCGCGAGAGAGGGAGGGGAGGGGTGGGAGGTTCGTGTAGGAACGGGAAAGAGAGAGAGAAAGAAGGAGAGAGAGAGAGAGAGAGAGAGAGAGAAAGTGTCAAAGTGGGGGCGCAACACGTCGACCGGGAAGTGTGCTTGGACCGTCCGGGGGGAGGGAACGGGAGGGAGTCGGACGGCGAGTGGTGGGGGGTGCCAAAGGTTTCAACCCCCCTCCACCCCATCCTAATATCCTCCTCCAACCCCCTCCCCCCCATCGGGAACTTTATTTCCCAAACACTCGTCCGGGACGCCAAACCATACGTCATCGGCAGTTTTTGGGGATGCGGTGGTGCTGTACGTTCGTGTGTGTGTGCGTAGGTTGGTCGGAAAGGGGTGGTAGGTAGCGTGCGGAGGTAGGTGGGTAGGTAGTGTGGGTAGGGGGGGGGAAGGGTGGAGGGAAAGGATAACGAGCGTGCGGGTTTCCCCGATCGGAGCAGGTTAACGAGACTCATTAACCGGGATGATGAAGTGGGGTGAAGATGGATGCTGGGGAGTGCTATTCGGGCCCCGTCTTCATTGAGGCCATGCGAAGGAGAGAGTATGGGGAGGTAGGGTGGCAAGAGAGTAAGAGGATGAGGCTCACGGCTCACCAGAGAGCAAACTTGCTCATCCCCCCCACACCCCGACCCGTGAGCACCCATGCCGCCACCCCCTGCCCTACTCTCCCCACCCACCGATCCGGGAGGGAGCCACGGAAAACGGAAGACAAGGAGAAAGAAGCCGCCCTGCTACAAAAACATTCGAGGTTTTTTTTCCTTTCTAGGTGACATCGCGATACATTAATTATATTTTATTGCCGGGCGGCTCATGTGGGACGATGGGGTTAGGGGGGAGGGGTGGAGGGAGGTGTGGGGGGGGGGAGGAAAAGTGGGAGAGGTGAGATGTTTTATCTTTGCGTGCCTTGTGTTGTGTGTCGCCGCTCTCATCTTGGAAGGGAAGCATGGGGTGAGGGCGATCTCCTCCCGTCGGGGATGGTCTTCTAATGTTGTGTTTGTTCCGAAAGTGTATCATAAAAGGCGGGCCGAATACAATTCTACTCTCGTTCCGAAAGCCCTTTATAAATGTTCCCGGGAATTCAGAATCAAAGCGCATTCAAACGTCGACGCTCTTGAGTTTCCCAAGCTTCTGTTTCATTCACCGCAATACCGGATGGGAACTCGAAATAATTACGGATTTTTCCTACGAAAGAGTACGGGAAATCTTGAGTTTTCATTCGTTCAAACTGCTGATGTTTTATCGCTCGGTCTACTCCTACTCTATATATAAGACGAAAATAAATAAAACGGATATAAAAATTCTTATATGCGGAAGAGATGGAAAGAAAAATTAAATACACCCACTCGGAAAACATAATATGGTAGATCAGATCATAAGAATAAAGTAAGGGCAATACATTGTAGAACAGAAAGTTTTAAATATCGATTTTCCCGCGGTCGATAAGAGACCATAATTACTGCGTTTAGACTGTGAAGTAGGTTAGTTGACAGGAAGTGTAGCTGATTAATTCATATGCCCCCTAATGCATGTTTCAAAATCTGTTGAGCAGTTCTGGCACCATATTTTGCATGTTCCCTGCATGACTCTTGAGTCACGTTTATAGAGTTACATTTTATATTATTTTGGTGATTACTGTAGCATTTGTAGCATACCGATTGTGTGGTGCTTGTTGATGAAAGTAAATTTCTTCACTGTAGCTCATGTAGACACTTCGTGTCATCTTACCTGAAGGTGACACGAAATGTCGAAACCCAGGTCGTGCTAAGACACCTCTAGTGGAGTTAACAAAGTTATTTTTATTTGGTCCAAAATAAGACGAAAATTAAAATCCTAGTATGCGGAAGAGATGGAAAGGAAAATTAAAGACAACCACTCGGAAAAACTATTTGGATTTTGGAAGAACAGAAGTACCACAGACGCCATACTGTGCCTATGAGTAATAGTAGAGATAACAATACAAGAGAACAAGTCACTGTATGTCGGATTCGTGGATTTAATGAAACTCATCGACAATGCAGAGTGTAACAAGATGTTTGTGCTGCTGGAAAAACTCAAAATTAATTACAACAACGACAATAATCTACCGACTATGTAAGAAGCAAGTTGCCACAATGTGAATGAGAGATGGAAGACCAGTAGAAGCTACAATCAACATAGGGCTAAGACAAGGATACTTGTTCTCACGAGCATTGTTCAACCTGTACTTTTAGGGGGTAATAACAGATGCACAATAAATTGGACTATATTGAAATAAAGATTAACGGTGAAAATATAAGCATGCTCCACTTTGCAGATGATATCGCAGCCATAGCTTGAAATTGCGATGATCTTCAAAGGTCATTTAACGCAATGGACCAAGTTCTCCAAGAATACAACATGGAAATAAAAAAGACGAAGACTAATATCCTAGTATGCAGAAATGAAAAAGTGAATGCAGAAGTCACACTCAGAGGAGAGAATTTGGAGAAAGTGGATTCCTTCACCTATCTCGAAAGTACCATTAAGTGGGACGGCATAGGTACAACGGATTTCAAGCAGAGAATAGTCCAAGCTAAGAAGGCGTTCATGGGAAAACGACAACTACCGTGTTCAAAGAAGATAGGACTACAAACAAGGAAACAGTCTGTAAAAACATTCGTGGGGAGATAGGCACTCTGGATCGGATGCAAGGACCACTGGAAAAGCAGACTAGAACAGATCAGATTAGCCTTCGACATATGGTGCTGGAGGTGGATGCTGGAAATAAATTGGACGAAAAAAATAAGAAATGACGAAGTTTACAGAAGAATAGAAGAGAAGAGATTGTAGATTAATTCAACTATTTCTGTAGCATCGGCAGTGGATATATAGTGTAGTTCATGTTGATGAAAGTTAATTTTTACACTATGGTGCAATTTCATGATAAATCAGCCCATGCCAAACACCTTTGAGGTGGGTTGCAGGGTAATATGTAAATGTAATACCCATGCAATCAAGTCGGGAGGAACACATTTTTGTAAACTTCGAGTTTTGCTTCCCTTAGGCTAACACCCATTCCTATAAGCTCCACATACTACATGTGACTTTCCTATCGGCATTCACATGCTCCATCTATTATCTACATCTGCATCTATGAAATACCGTGCAAGCCACCACTAGGGTGTGTGGCACGGGGTGATTCCACAACAGGCATGTAGAACTCATCCCAGCTAATATCAGAACCGCACATGTTCCCCCAGGTGCCAGGCGAAGACCAAAAGCAGTCAGGACAATAGTGCGCGTTCAGACCATAAATTAGGAGAGTGATACGCATAAGATCATGCTACTATGCACACTACTTCAGATACAACTACTGGTTAGTATTATTAATGTGACAGGTAAATAGCATTACAAGGTACTAAATCATGCTATAGTATATCACGCCAGATATTACATGCGAGGTTAGTAGCTAATAATGATGTTAATATATTTAGCACAAGCGCAAAAACCTATGTTACCTAGTCAGAGTCCAACTATCCTATAACTGATCTATCGCAATTATTGTGGTCCTTTATTTTACGTGGAAAAAATGACATTTTAAATCTATCGCATTGGCAGTCCATTTCCTAAATACTATGCCTGTGCCATTAATCCTATCCTTCCATCTCTCGCAAACATTCAGTAAATGTAAACCAGATCTATAAAATCCGATGATTCTTACGAAATTAAGTGAAATTTGTACACGAAGAAATAAAACGTACAATTTTCCATAAAAATAAAATATACTTCCGATCCGGGTTTCGACGTTAATACATCATCTTCAGGTCACCATCACCTAAAGATGACGTATAAACGTTAAAACCCGGGTCGGAAATGTAATTTACTTTCGTGGAAAATTTTACGTTTTATTTCTTCATTATAAATAAAATCTTTTAATTAATTCGTTCAATTACTTCATCTTTCACTCTCATTAAACATAATTCTTACCGCTCCTTTAATCAAAAACTAACACTTTGATCTTTGCCATGTTTATCCTCAAATTCATTCCCCTTTTTTCTATATTTCTAAGTTATCCAGGAGCACCCGTAATTCCAGTTGGATAGTCATACAGCAATATTTCATCATCGCGCACAGAAAAATCGCACATATATATATCTCTTTAACCATAAAGCCGACGTAATCCCTACATCCATCTCTCAAATAATCATCCATATGCACATTTAATAACAACGGTGACATTACGCATCCCTGCTGAACACCCTGATATATTCCCAACCCAGTCACTCAAGACCCAATTAACTCTCACACTTGCCTAATTATTATCATTCATCACTTTCATGACATTCAATAACCACTCGCTCACTCCATCTACATCTACTTATTACCCTGCAAGCCACCTTAAGGGTGTTAGGAAGGGGATGACTTGTCACCGACATGAACTTCAGTGAAGAAATTTACTTTCACCAACAATCACCACACTATCGGTATGCTACAAATGCTACAGAAACTGCTAAAATAATCTAAAACAATATAAACGTGGCAGAATAGTCATTCAGCGAACATGAAAACCAGGGTGCTAGCACTACTTGGCAGATTTAGAAACATACATACGAATAAATCAGCTACACTACCCGCCAATTAACCTACTTCAAAGTCTAAACGCAGCCATTATGGTCTCTTATCGATCGCGGTAAAAACGACATTTTATACTTTTCTGTTCTACAATCTATTTTACATATATTATTCTCATGGTATGATCTACCGTAGTATATGTTGGAGTTAGTAAGATATTGAAAACTTCGTCTGAAAATAAATCGGTTTTGAATTTACATAAAAGATTGAGTCTAATTGTCCATCGACGGTCTGAAAGCGATTCCCATCCAAGTTGTTGCAAGAGGTAAGTAACACTAACGAGAGTCTATAGTCCTTCATAATCCACAACAACTTATTTCTATTCACCTTGTCATATGCCGTCCCTAAATCAAAAAATGTGCGGCAAACTTACGCTCACGTGTCAATTCATTTCTCTTAACTAGCTGAAGTGCGAATAGCTAATCACTCCATGCCCTCTCAGGCGTAAACTCCCACTGTACACCCCAGATTCTGTCGATTGTAATCTTCCGGACTCTTTTCTTTACTACTTTACCGTACACTTTCCCCAGAATACTCACTAAACAAATTGCACTTTACTTCTAACATTCAGACTCTCAGCACTTCCCTCTGTACAAAGGAACCATAATCGCATTCTTCCGATCCATCGGAACAACAGAAGCTTTCAAATATAAACTATGCAGTTCACATACGCCTACTTATGAATAACTTCCACCCACACTTCAGAATTTTACTGAATATCCCACCTACGCTTGCAGCCTTGGCATTTTTCATTATTCTTTGTCTTTACCACCTCATTCTCGCTTATTTCCTTTGACACCCTAACATTCTCGCATAGTACTTCCAAAATATTCATCCTCAACGTCGGCGCCATGATTTTGTCTTCAAATTCCTCCCTCCAACAGTTTCCTGACATAAATTTCAATCCACACAATCTCGCCACTTTCCTTCTTTATTTCATCCGTTGCCCTGCCCTGCCCTCTCCTAGCAGAACTCTTTTGACCCGTTTCCAAAGTAACTTTTCGTCTTCAAATTTTTCAGCTTCAAAATCACTCTGATTTTTTCCAGCTTCATCCGATTCTTTCCGTGCTCTCTTTCACATTTGTGTTGCATTCCCTCTTTTCCTCTCTGTATTCATCACCTTTTTTATTTCTTTCTTACATTGAATTCCAATCAATCCCTTTTACGCTTCTTCATTTTCACTCACTACAGGTTTCACTTCTTCATTCCACCTCGCATCTTCTATTATTCCCACAACTCCTTTTCCCACAATTACTTTCTGAACATTCAACAATTATTCCCTTTAAACTCACCCGAGCATCATTCACACTGCCATGATACATTCGTTCAATTCTCTCGTTTCGGAGATAGCACATCCTAAAGCATTCATCAATACCGTACTCTCACCACGTCGTCAAACAACCTCTCCACCTATATTCTCTTTTCCTCTTCTCTCGTAATCTTCTCATCCCCGTGACCATGTTCCTACCCAGATTCACAACAGAGACAGAGAAATTGTAGTGTGTTCCACATTCTGTACCCACAATCACCCTCGTATCTCTGACTATTTCTCTCCTCATGTTTCTTAATCTTCCTCGTAGTACTAAAATCATGGTTTGTATGATCCCCGCATGACTCTTATATCTCGTTTAACTGGTTGCATTGTATATAAATTCAATTATTTTGCCGGACGTTCAACATATTTCACTAGAGCCAAATTATTGTGGTAGAAACATTTACAGGCATAAGATTAAGGAAATAGACTGCCGAACTGATAGATTTAAAATGTCATTTTTTCCACGAACCATAGTAGTCTCGATAGATCAGTTCTAGGATACTTTGACCGTGGCTCAGGTAAAATAGGTCTTTGCACTCGTGCTAAATATCTTAACATCATTATTAGTTTCTAACCTTACATGTAATTTCCGGGATGATATACCCCTTGTATTGCTAGTTCTATTTATCTGTCGCATTAATAATACTAACCAGTAGTTGTATCTTAAGTAGTGTACTGCATGGTAGCATGTTCTTGTAAGTAGCACCCTCATAGTTTCTGGTCTGAACTCGCACTGTTGTTCTGACTGCTTTTTTCATGCGCCTCCGGGGTACGTGCGCGGTTCTGATTTCAGCTGGGATGAGGGCTTTATGCCTGGTGTGGGATCTCCCCGTGCCACACTCCCTAGTGGTGGCTTGCACGGTATTTCGTAGATGTAGATGAATTGTTTTAGTCACATTGGAAGCATACCTACAGCGTAGTGCATGCTGGTGAAAGTGACTTCATTACTATAGGGCAAAAAACACCCTTAAGGTGGCTTGTAGAGCCATCTTATGTAGATGTGCAGATGTAAATCATACGCACTAAAATTGATTATGCTCTGGTAATCGCCTATTTGCCATGTATTCAAATGGATTTTCTTATATTTACAATGCGTTTGAAACAAACATTGCTTGAGCGTCAAGGATTGTTTGTTCCAACAAGGTAACGCGACGAAAAGTATTCAGTTGTTGTAGACGTTGCACGTGCTTGACATTTTTCGGTCTTAGCTGAAAACGAATACTCCACGCCACTGAAAGAATGCTTTTTCCCCCAGAAGGTTGAGGCTATTTCGTTTCGGATATGCGTCGTATGTATTTTGGTTTGTCGATATTGTGTTGCGGGTAAAATTTTGGTCGTATAGTAAAATCGATAGTTGGTAGTAACGTAATTGCACCAGCATACTTCCCTGCAAGCCACCGCAGAGCGTGTAGCAGGGGATGTAAAGACACCAGCCATGATAGGGAAGGGAAGACGGCAAGGACAGATTTAAAACTCATGCTATCAATTCGTCTTGAGTTAAAGTCACACTGTATTTAGTTATAACCACAAATGCAGTGTGAAAATAATTCATTCTCCGACTTATTAGTTCGGCAGAGTTTCTTCCTTACTTTGTCGCTTCTATCAGTTCTATAAATGTAGCACGGTGTCCAAACAATGTCAATATTCCATCTATACAATACAAATTATTACATTATTTTGAGGCCAAAAAATGTGTGCTCATTGGAATTAATTTTGTAAATTATTGATTCCAAGGAAATTGATGCGGGGATATGTATGATAGTCTATAAGTATGTAAATGAATATTTTTAAGAATGACCTACATGTCCTGTATGTAAATATTCTAGTCCTGATGATGGAATTGAGTATTTTCCGAAATGTCGGCCAAGAAAAACCAAGTGTTCGTAATGTTACCTAACCCTCTAAATAAACTAATAATTATAAACCAATAATCTCCTCCGTATCGAGCTGAAACTCTCCTGTTCTGAATTATTAAGGCAACATAAGCCTACCGTGTTCCTTCCAGGTGTCGAGAGGCTCCCAACCCATTTAACAACCTGCTATTGTCGTTTCGCGGGTTAAGAAGTTTGGAAAAGTAGAGACCGAACGACTGAATTTGCGTTCTGGTAGTTAAATGAAGATGTGGCATAAAAGCTATTAGGAAAAGAATATTTGTGGTATAGCTCACAAATGCTTGCTGAATTATGATGACGAGAGATGTAAATTGGGCAACTGTTTCAATTAGGCAACTTGCAATCAGGTTATTAAAAAGCGAAAAAGTAGTAAAATGGGAAAAGAAAGCGAACCGTCCTTCCCCATATTTGTGAGTTTACAGTCACTCTCTATAGGTCATCTTTACGTTTGTGAAGTACTGAAGTAGCTCTACCTCAGAAGTGGTAATAAACCTAAGGTAGAACCAAAAGCCAACGCATACAATCTAAGATTTTATCTATTTGGGGTACCTAATTCCACTTTGGAAGGTTACTGGTGAATATAATGTTTATATATTAATTAATTTTCAATCCAATGATGGAATAAAAAGTTATTATTATTATTATTTGATAGTAAAATACATACGCGGGCTTAACTGCCACCGACGATGGCAGCTTAAGCTAGTATTTAGTAAGATTGGCCGAAATTCTGTCGCATGATTCTCCTCCGCTCGCCTTTAGGGTGGCCTTGCACTCAAAGCGGTCCGGACAAAGTTCAAGACCGCGCCACTTGATCCGTCCCCTTATCCTCGCCGCCTCTTTTATCTCACCGCTGCTCCACTCATAAACGAAGCGGGGGAATCAATTTCCCGTCTTAAGGATTAGAGAACAAGACGTTTTACCCCCTTTCGCGGCCGATTTGATCTTAAAAGTGGACGGAAAATGTGTGTGTGACGCATGAGCAATGACATGTAGGGGGAGGGGGGATACTTTTCCGAGAACGGAATTACGTGATCTGGGAATGTAATTAAAGCGTCTTCTAAATTTTTTTTTGATCCGGTTACCTTGGAAACATCTTCCATTTAGCGCACAACTCACGTAGAGCTTTTGAATCGCTCGAACTCGTGAATTACCAATTTAACAGTGTTACGATTGTAAAGGCAAATGCGGTATGCACCTTTGATTTGTATCAGCTCTCTGTGGTGCTACCGCACTGCGACGGAAACCAGTCGTGGGAAATCCAAAAGATTTTATTTTCCGCTCGCCGATTTCTTGAGCTTCGTTTGCTGATAAATGCTATATCATACTTAGGTAACACGCGTACTATTTGCCGCATACAAATCGTGTGTTTGCAAGGTCTTTATTAGTCAATGAATACAGTACCTAAGCTAGGTGACACGCGAACTGAGTTGGACATGCAAAACTCAAGATTTTACTATCTTTATTGGTCAGTGAGTGTAATATGTGCTATCTCTGGACGCTAACACGCGCACTTGTCAGTACATGCACGCCGCAGGTTGGTGACCTTCGTGTGAAATAATGTGATGGGTATTAGAAACTCGTTGGTGAGTGAAAGGGTGGAGGTTTTTGTGCGTCACTTGCTTCTATTCAGACGCCTTTCTGCGGATTAGCGGAAGGGCCAAATCAGGGTATTAATGCATTCCCTGCTCTTAACGAGGCCCACCTTGGGTTGCCTTTTGACTTCTAATCCGGGCGCGTTTGCCTCTACGGGTTATTATGAACGAGAGGGTTTTTAGTTGTGTAATTCTCTTAGAGTCATGAAGCTGAATAAGGGACGGATTAGCATTGCTGGGTGGGTAATGGTCGGCCAAATGCTATTCGATAGGAAGTCGTTTGATAATGGCTAAGCATGAATGGAATTTCGCATAAAAATTATCTCTAATGGTGGGCTTTTGTATTTTGGCCTCTTTCGTAACTTGTTTACTATTTCCAAGTATACTAAAGTACGTAGTATCCAACCGCACTACGATAGAAACTGGCATTCAGTGTGTCACGAAATAACAGACTAGATCCCGCATTGTAAAACATGTCGGGGCTTGCAAAAAAAAAATTTGCCCTTCGCGGTAGCTGGTAACACTATGAATAAAACTTGATCTTCATCAACTTTGTGGAACCCCATCACAGATTTATTAACTTGAAACTTTTAGAGACCACAGAATGATTCACCCTTCAAATTTCACGCTAACAAATTTTCTGTATCATACGAGTCAGCCAATACTCTAAAAAAATATGGCATTTCATTATAAAGATAAGATGGACATTTTGTGCAGAAGTGGTATTTATGAACTCTCGTGTGACGATTGTTAGGGGGTCTGCGTGGGACAGACTTCGAGAAGCTTCGGGACAAAGACAAAGAACACCCAGTGCTTTTAAAAACAATCACAATGGAAAGAGCAACTTTGTCAGACATCTTTTAACCTGTAACCACAGTAGTGATTTTAAAGTGGATCCGCTGCATTTAACATACAATCTACGTGAGCTAAATGCTTTGGAACAGCACGAAATTTTGAAAAGATGTGGTGATCCAGATGTTAATCTTGTAAATGATTGTTTCCTTCCTCACAATTCCACTATCCTATCAGCCATTGTATTACCTTACCCTTCTCCCTAATTTTTCCTCTCGCACAAATGTTCCCTCTTCCCCTTTCCCTCCACTGGTAGTTTATAAGGGAATGAGATACTTGTATAATCACCTGAAGATGATGATTAGCCATCAAAACCCGGGCCGTGTTGAAAGGTGAATTATTCGGTGCTAAAAGTTTCAAGTTAATAAATTTAAGCTGGTAACACACTTGTCCGTTCACCTTAAGTACGCAGGTCTTGATCCCTCATCGGGCCTGGGTATGTGTCAGTGCTAAATCCTTCGGTAAGACGATACGAACTTACAATAGCCGATGGATTACCTAAAAGTTCTGTCACTAGTTGCAGGGCATAACGGTTAGTAATTCGAAAGATGCAAGCTTCCACCCATTGCAAATTCGATGAAACAGGTCGCAATTTTGTCTATCACTATATAATCTATACGAAAAATTTGAATTAAGGTGAAATTGTGAAATATGTTGAAAGGTGAATTATTCGGTGCTAAAAGTTTCAAGTTAATAAATTTAAGCTGGTAACACACTTGTCCGTTCACCTTAAGTACGCAGGTCTTGATCCCTCATCGGGCCTGGGTATGTGTCAGTGCTAAATCCTTCGGTAAGACGATACGAACTTACAATAGCCGATGGATTACCTAAAAGTTCTGTCACTAGTTGCAGGGCATAACGGTTAGTAATTCGAAAGATGCAAGCTTCCACCCATTGCAAATTCGATGAAACAGGTCGCAATTTTGTCTATCACTATATAATCTATACGAAAAATTTGAATTAAGACCTCTTTGACTTTAATTTATCCGGAACCGGGAATCAAAGCGTGGGCCATCGAAAGGTCCGTAGTTTGATTCTCAATCTAGTTTTTTTTCCTCTTGGAATTTGCCATTATTTTACTTAAAATAGAATTTAAAAGCCGCGACTTACAAATCTCTCTGATCTACCGTAATATGTTGAAGTTTCGTGAGGTGTTCATAACGTCGCCAGAAAAGATATTAGTTCGGAAAACTCATAAAGGTTCAAGTATAAATTTTAATCGACGGCCTGAAAGCGTTTTCATCCCAGTTATTTCAAAAGGTCAGGAATACTAACGATATTATCACAACATAATTTTACGTATCTTGCTGATCTTCTCTGCACGAGGCCTAACTCGGTTTTATGAGCCTACCTCATGAGGATCCCAAATACTAGCAGCATGTTCCAAGTGGCAGGGCTATACATCTACATCTACGTAATACCCTGCGAGCCACCACGAGGGTGTGTGGCAGGGGGTGAAGATCACCAAACATTCACTATTGACATGCAACTAGGATATTTAAGGGAGACATGCTAGAAAATAGGGTCACATGGAGCTAGATGGTTAGTATCTACATAATAAGGAAGGGATTATTGGTTGTATTTACATGCATCATGCACTACAGACTACTCTAACTATATTTCACCAACCTATCCCTTTGCTACGCTGCCTAATGTTCTCTCTTATGGTACGCGGGAAAAATGACATTTTAAATCTATCGGTACCTCAATCTATCTCTCTAATCTTGTTAATCTGATCAAACATAGCATAATACGCAGGGGTACTTAATATATATCTACGTCATCTGTGAACAAATCGGTTTCGAATTTAATTAAAAGGTTTAACCAAAATTTTAACCTGCGTTCTGATAGTAATTCCCATCCGAGATCTTCTATTAAGCTCGTAACACTTATACATTTATCATAACGGCCTCTAACAAACCTAGCGGATCTCCTTTGCACGCGCTCTAATTCTTTTATCATACCTTCCTCTATACATCTACATCTACGTCATACCCTGCAAGCCACCCAAAGGGTGTGTGGCAGGGGGTGCTTTCGCACCAGGCATGCATGAATGATATGGTAGAACACCGACATTACATTAAAACCCGCGTACCACACATGCAAAGCGCCAATTAAAAATCTAATACCCAAGAAACATTCTATCTTCAATCGTTCCAACATGCAAGGGATACAAAGACTACTACTACAGATTCAAAATATCATGCATACATAAGAACATCAATATTTACATCATGCATAAATAAGAGAGTAGAGAATATAATGAGAAAGATTTACTGCCTGCCTATTGTCAATACTCGAACTATTCATGACGACGATCACACCTGTTATGGTCCCGAATGGTACGCGGAAAAAATGACATTTTATACCTATCGGTTCTACAATCTAGCTCTCTAATTTTATTGGCGCGATGTAATCTACCGTAGTACGAAGGGGTTAATAGTATGTTTTTTACGTCGTCAGTAAAATGATTTTCCTGAAATTTATTTAGGAGGTTAAGCCTATACTGGCAGCATGAATTGTTGCGACTGGGTTATTTACCGCTGGTATTCGCGTTGTATTTTAGTGTAAGGGAAACAGGTCGTAAAATGAAACTAAATAACCATTCCATTATTTTGTTTGTTTATATTCAGGAGAAATGGTAACTTATGGTAACTTCGCACGAGATTTTTTTTTATTTTCACACATTTGTTTTTATTGGACTGATTCATTGTTTTTGAGGTTTTTCGAGAATTATATTGAAAGTGTAGCTTCATCGAGCATTGAGGCTAATGGACTGAAAATAAATTAGTAATAAATTAGTTTTATTTTAAGCCATTTTTTCTCAGACCCTGGAAAAAACGCAAAGAGAGATAGGCGCACCAAATCCTCACGTGATATACGACATTTGTATCGTGTCCAACGATATAAGAAAACGTCAGAGTATCTTCATAATTCGCAGAAGAAGTGAGCCAATATAAGAGTCCAACTACATCTTGAGAAAGCACGGCTAGTCCTTGATTCCCTGCTCATAAAAACTTTCCAAAAATAATGAAATCATATTGCAAAGGAAAAATCATTGAGAAATGAAATAAAAACCAAAAGGTTAAAGTATATGGCTTCACATCAGTTAGCATTTCTGTAAGCACTTCTTATAGCAAGGGGAGAAAAGTATAGCCTGGTGTGGAAGCACCCCTTGCCACACACCCTTTGGGTGGCTTGCAGGGTATGACGTAGATGTATATGAATTCTCATTCTGGCATATCTTTTGGCCTCAGTAATTACCTTTCTACTGAGTAATTAAATGCAATGTTATTCACCGGCGCTTAAGTTCATAGAAATTATTCACCGGTGCTCAAGTTCAAGAAATATAGTTAGAGTAGTCTGTAGTGCATGATGCATGTAATAACAACCAAAAATCCCTTTCTTATTATGTAGATACTAACCATTTAGCGGCATGTGACCCTGTTCTCTAGCATGTCTCCCTTAAATATCCTAGTTGCATGTCAATAGTGCATGTTTGGTGATCTTCACCCCCTGCCACACACCCTCGTGGTGGCTCGCAGGGTATTACGTAGATGTAGATGTAGATGAAGTTATAATACAAGATAGTTTTTAAAAACGCAAATGGTAATTCTTAAATTTCACACACTAAGTAACATGTATAACCTTAAACTATCCAGAGCTAAAACAAAAACTTAGCATTGAATTCTTCGGAACAAACCCGATAAGAACAAAATCTGTCATCGAAGATTAAGCACAAGATCAGGAGCAGGTGCCCCGTTTCCGGTATTCGGGATGCGATATGACATATGACGAGGACTAAGATATCGCAAATATAATTAAGATTTTTCAGAGGACTAGAGGGAAGATGCGAAGAGCTTTAAGAGGAAAAACTAGAACAGAAACCCAGGATCAAGAGTATAAAGTA
Organism: Ceriagrion tenellum; assembly: GCA_963169105.1. Taxonomy (NCBI): domain Eukaryota; kingdom Metazoa; phylum Arthropoda; class Insecta; order Odonata; family Coenagrionidae; genus Ceriagrion; species Ceriagrion tenellum. Next base: position 93,473,487 of record OY720642.1, read on the forward strand.
ATGGCAGTTCCTACTTTGTTGTATGGCTCAGAATTTTGAACAGCAAAACAAAAAGAAATAAGACAAATAGAGCCATCCGAAATTTAATTCCTCCGAGATGAAAGGGTGTACAAGGTAGGATAAAATAAGAAATACATCCATAAGAGAAGACCTCAGTGTTCAGCGTATAATAGGACTTAAACGAGCTGATGGCTGACACACAAATTCAACGTAATAGAATAATTAAACAACTGCGTTCGATTTAATGCAACAAGTCCCCAGGTCCAGAAGGAATACCTGCACGCGTGCTCAAGGAGTTAGCGCCACAGATTGCATCATTCTTAGAAATTATGTGTAGCAAATCACTATCCGAAGGCAAGGTGCCTCTAGACTGGAAACGTCACCCCTATATTTAAAAAAGGAAATATAAATGACCCAGGAAATTACCGACCTGTATCGTTAACATCACTTTTATGCAAGATCCTCGAAAGCATTGTTGTTAACAATATTACGACATTCCTGGATAATCGTCACTTCTTACATAGTAGTCAGTACGGCTTCCGTAAGGGCAGGTCCTGCGAAACACAGCTTGTGCTCTTCCCACATGATATCCTAAAATCAGGTGAATCGATTCAGCAAGTCGACGCGATATTCCTTGATTTCAAGAAGGCATTTGACAAGGTTCCTTACAAAAAGCTCATATGTAAATTGCAATCATGCGGAGTTAATAGAAAAATAGTGAATTGGATAAGTGACTTTCTCAGTGATCGAAAACAAAAAGTAGTAATTGATGATTTTAGGTCTGATATGGTCGAGGTCACATCCGGTGTTCCTCAAGGAAGAAGGATCGGCCCTCGTTTATTCATTATTTACATTAATGACGTAAGTTCTAGAGTTAGCAGTAAATTAAGATTATTTGCAGACGATACAGTTATCGACCATGAAATAAGCGATGACGCGGACTTGAAGCTCTGTCATCGGACCTTAACAACGTTCATTCGTTATGCCAGGGGTGGGGGTTAGAATTCACCATCAGCAAATCCACAACAGTTCACTCCCTTCGAAAGTCATCACAAAAATGCCATACCTATGCTGTGGGTGGAGTACACATAAAATCTTTAGATACAGTAAAATATCTTGGAATTACCTTAACGTCTGATATATAGTCGGGAATACACGCGAAACATACTTGGCACAGCATTTAAGAAACTAGGTTTTGTTAAACGTATAATAGGAAGGTCCTTGGATGAGAAAGTCAAAGAGAGATGCTACTTCGCTCTGGTTAGGCCACTCCTCGAATACGCCACGAGCATTTGGGACCTTGGTCATAAAGATTAAACCAAAAAAATAATAAAATGCAAAGAAAAGCAGCTCGCTTCGTTATAAACTGTTACGAGCGAACATATAGTGTCCCACATCTTTTAAAGGGATTAAGTTGGGAGCCCATAGAGACTCTGAGGCTGCACGATTGGCTAAGTTTGCTTGAGGAATCCAGAACTGGGTTGTTTCAGAGCAACACAGAGAATATTATCATGACGCCATACTACATTTCTAGGTCTGACAGAGGCGATAAAATAAGAGGGATACATTGCCGAACAGATAGGTACAAAAACTCGTTCTTTCCGCGCACAATAAGCGACCACAATAAAAACAGAGCTCCAATAAATACACTTCTATAAAACATGTCACCATTTCACCTCCCAAAACCTTACATCTTTACACGGTTGGTGAACTAACACGCCCATGCGGCGGCTCGCAGGGTATAATGTAGATATAGATATTAGATAGGTTAGTAGAGTACAGAAATAGGTCAAGAGAGCATGTACTTCGAAAACCCAAGGAAAAATATCCAAAGCAGGCTTTGGAGTATAAGCCCAGGGAAAAAAGAAGTGTCGAAATATCGAGGATGAGATGATTAAGTGAAGCAGGAACAGGCCTATTCCTATAAAGAAGGAGAATTTCCTTTCGATGTTACCATTCAACCACTGATATAGAAGGCGCGTAGAGGGTAAATCGCAATGCTCTTACCCCATAGCTCCCAATTCCCGAAGCCAAGAAGGCAGTGAAGGACACAATGGATGGTAAATGATCCGTAAGGTCATTTTGATCACCAAGATTAAGTAGGGAAGCTGGGTAATCAGCTCCTATAAGACCATGGTATATAATCAGCTCCTATAAGACCTCCTCCATGGTAGACGAAGTCGGAAGTGGACTGGGTTAAGGGGATGTAATATGCGAACATAATATCATAACTTTTCCCATCCATATTTTCCTTCTGAGCAGATGGACCATAACCATCAATAATGTATTAGGAGGGAATAAAAAGGTCCACATCTGAAAATTAAATATGCTCAATTGTAAATTAATTAGAAATAACTGAGGAGGGGTTATTCCAAAAGTGTAGGTAAAATTGAAATTTTCCATTTCACTGACAAATTCTTCCGATATTCTTTTCTTTTGAACAAAGCTCTGCGAGCAAGCAAATATTTGCTAATTAATCAAAAAATATAGTTAATTCCACGAATACAATATTTAGTGCAACCTAGGTTTCGCCTGTTACATCAGGTGATGATCCTGTAACAAGCGAAACGTAGGTCGTAATACGTAAATATTGTATTCGTGGAATTTGCTCGTTTATTTAAATTTATTAGTGATTTTTTTGTTCTATAACTATCACCTGAGTCTTCAGAATTTTTAGTAACATTTAGCAGAATGAAGCTCAGAGATACTGACTATTTAAAAGCCCGATCATAAGAAAAATGGGGTCGAAACCTGTTACTCGAAGGAAATGTTGAAGATGAAACGGATGGATGTATCAGAAACGAGGTGGTGAATATAAGAATATAAGAAGAGAAAACTATCTGAAACATTATCAGGAAGCAAATGTTCAGATGGATAGATACAACGCTTTGAGACACGACATTTGTAAGGAACATAGTAGAGAGGGAAACCTGAGGAGGGAGACCGAAGGACGAGGACAGAGGACAACTAAAACGTATACATTAAATCTTTTACGAAAGTTTGAGGTAGATATTTTTTTCCGGACGCTTAACATATTCTCCTAGAGCCTAACTATTATGGTGAAAACGATCAGAGGCATAAAATTCAGGAAGTGAACAGTACATTAGAACCGATACATTTAGAATGTCTCATTTTCCACGTAAAATTAGGGTCCATTATAGTTGCGATAAATCAGTTCTATGAAGTTTTGACCCTCACTAGATAGAGAAGAGTTTGCCCTTGTGCTTAATTTATCACCATCATGACTAACAACTCTAGCTTTAGTACCTTGTGTATTATAGGAAGGTCCTCGGATGAAAAAGTCAAAGAGGGATGCTACTTTGGACTGGTTAGGCCACACCTCGAATACGCCGCGAGTATTTTAGTAAAGATTTAACAAAAAAAATTAATAAAATACAAAGGAAAGCAGTGCGGTTCGTTAAAAACTTCTACGAGCGTACATAACTTTTAGAGGGATTAAGGTGGAAGCCCCTAGAGACTCGGAGGCAAGTGTAAGAATTAACGGAGCTCTAAGTGATTGGTTTGTAATAAATCTGGATGTAAAGCAAGGATGCGTAATGTCTCCATGGTTGTTAAATTTATTTTTGGATAAATGTGTTAGAGACGCATGTAGAGATAACGACGGTGTTTTGATTGGAAATGTAAACTTGCGAAATCTTCTGTATGCGGATGATGCTGTTTTGATCTCAGACAGTCAACAGGGATTACAGAAGCTCCTAGATAAGTTTTGTGAATCAACGGAGAGAATTGAATTGAAGGTAAATGCGTGCAAGACAAAAGTAATAGTTTTTGATGAGGAGAATGGAGAGAATAACTGTATAATGAGGGCGAATGGTGAAGTAAGTGAACAGGTGGATGATTTTGTGTACTTAGGTAAGGTGTATGCGAAAGATGGAAGAATAGATGAGGAGATAAAGATACGTGCGAATGCTGGAAGGAAAGTGGTAGGTAGCATGTGGAGCATATCAAGGAATGAGTGCTTGTCTAAGGAAGCGAAAATTGCCGTGTACAAATGTGTACTTCTTCCCACTTTGTTATATGGTAATGAAACATGGGTATGTCAGGATAGACATAAGAGTAGACTAGACGCCGTAGGTATGAGCTATCTGAGGAGTATTTGCGGCAAAAGTAGGATGGATAGGATCAGGAATGAGTGGGTCATGAATGAATGTGGGTTTAATGCTCCAGTAATGGACGTGTATGAAAGGAGTGTACTTCGTTGGTTTGGCCATGTGGAGAGAATGGATGAGAGTCGAATAACGAAACAGATATATGAGAGTAGAATGAATGGTGTGAGAGGTAGAGGTGGGCCGAGAAAGTTGTTGTTGAATGTGGTCGAGGAAATTCTTAGGAGGAGGAATATGAGAAGTTTTAAAAACAGGAGGGCGTGCATGAAACAGTGTATGGGGGTAAATGAGTCAAAAATTGTTTGCAAGGATAGGTTAGTATGGAGTATATTATTGAAGCAGAGTTAGGTCTACAATTATGTATTAATTAGTGAAACTTAGTGACTCTGCCTACCCCGAAAGGGAACGGCGTGATGGGTATGTATGTATGTAAATATTCAATGACGCAGTCTGAATTTCGCGAGAGAGGAGAAAGGAGGCGCGAAATTATGAAAAACAGGAGAGTAATGCGTTTTCAGGAGATTACAGGTACGACAGCTTGTAACGATGATTTTTAAACACTTTTTCTGCGTACATTACCAAAAGAAAACACATTTAATACTACAAATATATAAATTGAAAAAGTGGTTCTAAATGAAGGACCGATGTAATCAATATTATTTGTGAAAAAATCAATATATCTTTTCCTTTAGTACCAAGCCTTTATTTAAATTAGTAAGGTAATATGGACCCACATTTGCTACGTCACTAACATAACTAATCACATTAACATATATCACAATCAATTACCTACATGTAAAGAACGCACATCCCTACTCATCGGTTAAAGCACCAGAGGGAAAATTCAGGGATTCAATTCAAATATAGCGAAGCATTGCACTAGAAATTTACTATCAACATCTAATTTATGAGCCCTTTTGTTTTATTTGGTAAATAATTTCAAATCATAATTTTTTCATTGGTCATTACCGTTACTTCGGCTACTAAGTCGATATTTTTCATGAAATATGTCCCGAAGGAAATTTTCTGACTATCTCATGCTCAAAGATCCTTTTAGCAGCTCTCTGCTTTTAACAAATAAGGTGTACCAGTCATAATGGAGTACGAGGGAGTTTCCGGAGATATCTCCTCTGCGCGTTAGTTTCGATAGCAAAGTAATCATAATCAGCGAGCATTGTCAGAAGGAAGGGGTGACGATAACTTACCCTAATTTTAACATATATGATAAAGTAAGAACTCTACTGTCGAATTTTTTAAAATTATTACTAGGTCATCGGTCATTACATGATGACATATTGGTTTAAAAATGATGAATTTTCACGCTGAAATACAAGGTGATTCAAAAGTCTTGTTATGATTACAGAAAATCAGAACTTTATTATTTTTCAACATAGATATATGAAACAAAGATGAAAATGCTACTAAATACATCAATTTTTATTTGTTTATGCTACAAATTTTCAATGTGACCTCCATTTGAAGTGCGGCACACATCAAAATTTGTTGAAAAATAAAAAAGTTCGGATTTTCCGCAATTATAACAAGACTTGTGAATCACCCTGTACATCGTCTTGACAGCAGTACGGTGGCATCTCTTTACATAACTTTTTAATCTAGATATCCGCGCGAATTATATCGTTCAAAAACCTGTACAACATGAGCTACATTTTGAGACATCTAATGAATTTACCGAATCAGTTGTATCTGCCAAAAATGCAAGAGACGCGATGACTAGAAAGGAACAGGCGGCATAACACACAGTCACATCGTCGAGGAAAAGGTCAAAAATACGATTCATGCATTAAAGTTGTTAAAAGCAGAAATATTAAATCGTTAGGAAAACATAAGGCATTATTGAATTGTTTTGTTCTCTCCCAGTGTTTCCCTATCTTCATATTACCCTGCAAGCCACCTCAATGGTGTCTGGCCCGGGGTGAATTATCAACAACATGCACTACAGCGTAAAAATTAACTTTCTCCAACATGCACCTCATTGTAGGTATTCCACCAATGGTACAGAAACTATTTAATTAATATATAATGCAACTACGTAAACATGACACAAGAGCCATGGAGGAAACATGCAAAACATTGTGTTAGCACTACTCGGAAAATTTATAAACATGTAATAGGGAAAATATTCAAACATGGCGGGTGAATTTTTAGTAGAAGTATTAGGGAGCACATCAATTAATCACCTAAACTACCTGCCAACTAACCTAATTCAAAGTCTTATGGCAGCGACAATGGTCTCTTATTGATAGCGGGGAAAACGACATTTTAATCCTGTCCGTTCTGCAGTCCATTTCCATAATTCTATCCTCACGATCTGATATACTGTAGTATGTTGGAGTTCGTAAGATATTAATAACTTCGTCGGAAAACATCGTCGTATAATGTCAATGAGGTCTTCGCGGGTTTTCCTCCAGGTTAGGTTATGATTGGCCGACGTTTCGATGACTGTCACCGCCATCGTCCCCAGAGCATGATAGTTGGCATGAGGACAATCCGCAGTGGCAGACCACAACATCAGAAAAGACCATCGAATTTTCTTTGACGACACTAAATTAATCAGCCGATCCAACGGCTACTGAGATCGCTTGATGAAGGAGGCTGGATAAAAACTGAAAATTTCAACCCTGACGCTGACTACGCGCTAAGCTAGGCTTGGAACCCCGCGCTCCGCAAAATTAAGACGGAAAGACAAAAATTGGCGCCAGGTAATCAGGTGTAACCTGACCCGAACCGTAAGTGTATTTATTAGGCAAACGGGTTTGCCAGCTGACATGCCCTGAAGATAATGACGGAGGCAGTCAACGAAATATCGGCCAAGCAATACCTAATTTGATGGAAAACCGCGAAGACATCTTTAAAAAGGCATTATAATCGATTTATCCATCAGAAGTTGTTACAAATAACATGAGTTGGTAAGTACACTAAATCAGTACACCAGCGTATTCCAGAAAATGCATCATATAGAGAAATAGGTTAAATTTATTCACTGAGTCACATGGCCAAGGTGCATGTAATTTCCGTGGAAAGTAATGAGGGACTTGATGAAATGTCACTCATTTGACATGCTTACAAAGAACTCGAAAGAGTTGAGAAATTCGTTTACTGGCTTCAGCCAGCCGATTTTGATAAGAATGTCTCACTCGATATTCTAGGATAATATGTCAAAGATTGAAGGAATACTGCCACCAGATACTTTCCCCATCCGAAAAATAGTTTTTTTGTAGCCCTTATATCAAATCGAATTATCACAACTTTCACCGGCACGGAAGGCGCTCAATATTACTAATAAGAGCAAAAGTAGCCACGGGCTGTCCGCGGTCGATTTCAACATCATTAACATATTAGATACGCACGAATTAAGCAACCTTCCGCAGTCAACTGATATGATGAGGAAATAGGGAGAATAGATGGGTGAGCGAGTGATACTCCTTATAGAAAATTTACACCTAATTCAGAATGATGCCAATCAGATAATGCGTGACAAGACTGGGGAATGTAACGGACGCATTACAGCTCATTCTATTAAGTGATGAAGTTCTGTGGCATCATTCCCAGGGTCCATCTACATCTACTTATTACCCTGCAAGCCACCACAAGTGTAAAGAAGGGAGTGGCTTATCACCAACATGAACTACAGTGAAGAAATTTACTTTCACCAACAAGCACCACACTATCGGTATACTATAAATTCTACAGAAATTACTTAAATAACCCATGATGTGCCTATGAAAACGTGACATTAGAGTCACATAGGGATCACAAAAAATATGGTAATAGCACTGCTCGGCATATTTAGAAATATGCATAAGGATTTATATGAATAAATCAGCTACACTACCTGTCAACTAACCAACTTCAAAGTCTCAGCGCAGCCATTATGGTCTCTTGTCGAACGCGGGAAAAACGACATTTTAAACCTTCATTTCTAAAATCTATTTCCCTTATTTACTTTTTTGATCTAATCTACCGTAGTATTTTAGAGTTCGTAAGATATTGAACCTTCGTCTGAAAATAAATAGGTTTTATATATACATAAAAGATTGAGTCTAATTTTCAATCGACGGTCTGAAAGCGATTCCCATCCAAGACGCAGTGTTTCCACGTCTCTAGGAGCCTAATACTGTAGAATAAATTTCTAATTCACACAGCATGATACGGCGAAAAAAATCTTGTCCTGCAAATTTAAGAATGCGTTCTTCAAACAAAAATAGTTTTTAAATATAATGCATGCTCTCCAAAAACTGCTTAAGTTGTATGAATGAATGACTGTAGATCCCTTGGCCAATTTCGTTAAGATAAGTTTTATGCCGATTCTGTGCTTCCCTCAACGCGACCATCACATTCTCCAGCTGGTCGAATTTGTCATGATTTACGACTCCAGATTTTTTGTTAAAGATTTATGTCATCGACTTGAAATTTTCAGAATGTAAATGATTGACATTTGCCATGTGACACCTGTATCTAAAAAAATATATATCAAAAGCCAAAAGGCAACGCGTTAAAATGTCATTAAATTGCCAAATAGATAACATGCATTTTTTTGTCACTATCAATCCATATAACTAGTAAGTACACGTATGCAAATTTTCACGCAAATCATTACGTAAACGAAAATCGCCCAAAACCACCTTCTACACTTGTCCCTACCGTCCACGACCGTATGGGTCGACTACTTTTGATACATAGATAAAAATGAAATTCTCCAATAGCCGTAAAAAATGGCACCACTCGTCAAACATGTACCACAAAATTCACTTACTGTGTTGGTTTGCGGGAAAGGGGATTCCACAGCAGGGACCAACCACAGCCTCTCCACCAGAATACCCTCCTGTGATGGTTTACGGGAATGTTACTTCCTCGCCAGTGACCAACACAGACACACACACTCAACCCAGTTTGGGATCCTTTTCGAGGGCTAATGGGACCCTGATAAGGATGCCTGGGTTATAACCTGATATCCTTCATAGGGCTAATGGGACCCTACTAAGGATGCCTGGTTATTACCACAATCACACACACACGCACTCAAATCACTCACTCACAACACACAGACGGGCCCAACTTCTGGGAGAAATCGCTCAAAAAGAGCGTGGTCAAAAGAAAAACACACAGAAACAAACGAGGGTGAGCGTCGGATACGCGTATTTCGGCCACAAGGTGGCCCTCTTCAGCGAGCTGAAGGGAAAAGCACTTGCAACACGAGGTTGTAAGTGAACGAAAGGGGAGGACAGCCAGGATTAAATACTGAAGGGACAGAAGGAGGGGGGGGGAGAAGAAAACCAATAACCAATGGGTGTTGAAGAGGGCAAAAGGCATTGGTGGAAAGTGGAGAAAGGGGGGAGGGTGGTGAAGAGGACGGAAAGGTGGGGGGGGAGGGAAGAGAGTGGCGAGTGAACGTAAGTGGCCGTTATAACTAGGGGGGGGGGGGGAGTCAAACTGACGGTTGAAGCAGGGGAAGGGGTGAGGACAAACGAAAACTAAAAATCAAAACAAACCGTCCGTTGAAGTGAAGCAAGGGGATAACGACCAAATTTGAAAATTGAAACTAAGCTGACAGTTGATGTATGAGGGTAACTAGAAATTACGTGAAACATAGAGAAGAAGAAGCATCCAAGTCTATAATAGAAAATAATGAAGAGTAAGAAATCGGCCCTTTGTCGCTATTTACTAGGTTTCTTCTGAGTTTGTGTATGTATAAACTTTCATAAGCGTCAAGTAAATGATTATCTGAAAGTTTATACATACACAAACTCAGAAGAAACCTAGTAAATAGCGACAAAGGGCCGATTTCTTACTCTTCATTATTTTCTATTATAGACTTGGATGCTTCTTCTTCTCTATGTTTCACGTAATTTCTAGTTACCCTCATACATCAACTGTCAGCTTAGTTTCAATTTTCAAATTTGGTCGTTATCCCCTTGCTTCACTTCAACGGACGGTTTGTTTTGATTTTTAGTTTTCGTTTGTCCTCACCCCTTCCCCTGCTTCAACCGTCAGTTTGACTCCCCCCCCCCCCTAGTTATAACGGCCACTTACGTTCACTCGCCACTCTCTTCCCTCCCCCCCCACCTTTCCGTCCTCTTCACCACCCTCCCCCCTTTCTCCACTTTCCACCAATGCCTTTTGCCCTCTTCAACACCCATTGGTTATTGGTTTTCTTCTCCCCCCCCCTCCTTCTGTCCCTTCAGTATTTAATCCTGGCTGTCCTCCCCTTTCGTTCACTTACAACCTCGTGTTGCAAGTGCTTTTCCCTTCAGCTCGCTGAAGAGGGCCACCTTGTGGCCGAAATACGCGTATCCGACGCTCACCCTCGTTTGTTTCTGTGTGTTTTTCTTTTGACCACGCTCTTTTTGAGCGATTTCTCCCAGAAGTTGGGCCCGTCTGTGTGTTGTGAGTGAGTGATTTGAGTGCGTGTGTGTGTGATTGTGGTAATAACCAGGCATCCTTAGTAGGGTCCCATTAGCCCTATGAAGGATATCAGGTTATAACCCAGGCATCCTTATCAGGGTCCCATTAGCCCTCGAAAAGGATCCCAAACTGGGTTGAGTGTGTGTGTCTGTGTTGGTCACTGGCGAGGAAGTAACATTCCCGTAAACCATCACAGGAGGGTATTCTGGTGGAGAGGCTGTGGTTGGTCCCTGCTGTGGAATCCCCTTTCCCGCAAACCAACACAGTAAGTGAATTTTGTGGTACATGTTTGACGAGTGGTGCCATTTTTTACGGCTATTGGAGAATTTCATTTTTATCTATCTAGAGAGGCCGTAGAGCTCAATTTCCTTTGATTTACTTTTGATACGTCCAGGGAAAATTCACTGAAAGATTCGTTTGGGCCATCAATTTACTGGAATTCTGGATGAATCATCGAACCATCTCACTTCTCTCTTCTCACTTCTATCAATTTCCGTAGCTGTAATTCCCATGCGATGATTATACCTCTGAAGAATTTTCGCACTTCTCAAGCATTTGCGAGCAATTCCGTAAAGGCAATATCGCGGCTAATTGGAGCGGCACCATAAATTTTTTTCGCAAATGGACTCCACATGTCATCCCACGTCATCTTCCTTCGAGAACTGCCGCGAGAAGGGCTGAAATATTCTGAGAAAATATGAGAAATGTCGGCGCCCGAAGGTATGAGAGAAGGAAAATCACGCGCGATCCGAACTGTTGGCGAGAGAAGAACACAAAACTGCGGACGGCACCATCAGGCGGCGGTCTCCACGTCAGGTAACCGATGAGTCGTGATCGCCGCAGAGATACACGCGGGCTAAACACCCCACGCGCCTTCCGAAACCCAGGGAGGAGGAGAGATTATCCGTTGCATGGGAGCGGGTGCGTAAGAGGGGCTAGTGGGGGCCCCCCTTCGTGGGAAATATCTTTCGGATGAAAGAACTCCGGTCGGAAGAAGAGAGAGGTGAGGGATAACAACAATTTATCTTGCATTGAATGCCACGATTTCTAAAGCGCCCCATTTATTGGACGCCGTGGAGCATTGTCGGCGGGAAAAGAGAGGGCGACTGATTTGAGGCAGCGTCAAAACCCGCAGGGAAGCCCGCAAAAAAATAATTGGTTACGGGAGGAGGCAATCACGCTCAAATCTGTGAGGAAAATTTCCTCACCGCAGCAAATCCATACAATAATTCCGCCCGGGTTTACATTTTTTTCTTCCCCTCTGCTGCTCCTTAATGCGGGGATAGGGATTCCCTTGGGGAGATTAAACGGCGGCGCGGGCTCGGGCGGATCGACAGATGAACGAAGACATCGGAACTTCAGTCGGAAAAGATAGAATGATCGGGAAAGGATCGCGTGACTGCGTAAGAGTTCGGATGTAAAAGGGTCGCAAAACTTGGTAGCACTCGCCAGACTTATTCAGCCTTGTGCGAGCCCTCGGCACTTTTGAATTGTTTAATGAGCACTCGGCACTTTTTAATAGTTAAACTCGTTAACATTTTATACGTCATTTTATATGCTGTACGGAGCGGATACATGGCCGATGACAAAGGGCCAGGAAAGAAAGCTAAAATGGGTGAAAAGAGGGACGGTGAAACAAGCTCAGAACTGGTGTATTTCAGAGCGATACGGAGAATATTTCATGGCGCCTCACCTCATCTCTTGGTGTGACAGAAGCGATAAAATAAGAGAGATACATTTCCGAACAGATAGGTACAAATACTCGTTCTTCGCGCTCACAATAAGCGATCACAATAAAAACTGAGCTACACCAAATACACTCCCATAACACACATCACCATTTCTCCTCCCAAACACGAATTCCGTACACCTTTACACGGCTGGTGTCCTAACACCCCCTGCCACTCGCCCATGCGGCGGATCGTAGGGTAGTATGTAGATGTAGAAGCTACTCTCACTCTATTCTTATCAGGCCGCGGGGTTTTTTTGGTGGTACCTTCAGCGCATCAATAACGTGGAGACCGCGGAATGCAGATACTGCAGTGAGGAGGACACAGCAGAGCATACGATGCTAGTATGAAGGCAGTGGGATACAGACAGAAGGAAGTGCTTTTCAAGCATGGGAAACCTGAAGAGACAAAATGGTCCACAAACGTCTAGAACAAGACGATCACTGGAAACTAGTTGAAGCAACGGTGAACAAAATCCTAAGGAGAAAGACCGCAGAGGAAAGGAATGTTCCGCAACAATGAATATCCCGGAGACAAAGCCAAGGCTGATGTAATACTCAAAAGATGAGATCCAGCATTCGTGCAGGAGTCAAGGGGGAGTTTTTAGTCAGTAAAAATCTGACACTACCAATGGGGCTGGTTGGTGTCTTTTGAGGATTTTTCTTCTCCAATTAAAAAATGGAAAGAAAGCTAGAAGTACCTGAAAGAAGGATGCTGCGTTGGATGTTAGAGGGACGAGAAAATAGGAGCTCAAACATGGTTAAATTGGAAGACCGGTAAAAGTAGGATCCAAGGGCACAAAGGTACAAAAAAGTAGACAACGGTATTAAAGACATGTGCAGAGATGGACCGAGGACTATGTTAGGAAAAGAGTGGATCAAATGGTAGTTAGCGGGAAAGGATGAAGGAGAGACCAAATGAAAAAGTGGTAGAAGACATAAAGGATAAAGGCTGGAGGAAAGAGGAGGCTTTAGACAGAAAGCTGTGGAATGGATGGATACAAGAAGGAAACGCCGTTGATATGGGACAAAGCAGAGATAAAAAAGGAGACTAGATAACATCTTCAATCCTTTCTGGGCCAATATTCTTTAATAAGATTGGATTTGATCTTCATAATCATTGAATAATGAAGGTTACAGAAAAATCATGGAAGCCGATACGAGTATTACTTTTGATTCCTTAATAATTATTAGTGCGCTGAATTCGGAACATCTGACCCCAGAAAATGAGCTGAGAGAACACATGAGAATGAGCTGGATTTCTCACACGCGATAAAAAAATAATACATTGAGTATTATACCTACTCAATGGTTAAAAGCATTCCAGCTGAAAGATTATAATTAAAGTTTAATTTATGTTAAGATACGAAGACACAATAGAATACACAACGTTAATTTTCAATTTTATTTTGAATCGGCTTAAGTACCCAGCTTTCCCAATACGAATGTTTCTCTAAGAAAGTACACGTACATCTTAAGAGCGTGTTCTGAGAGAGAACACTGTTTTAAAAATACAATTGTATTCATAATTATCAAAAGTCTAATTTGCCACACACAAGCGTATCATTTTTATCTGTTCTTTCCACGGAAATGGAAATATTAAAACAGTTGCCAGTGGCCAGTGATAACGGCCAATTATTAAAATTTTACACGCAAAAAGAAAGGTACAGTTTGCATAAAATAAACTGATTGAGTAGCAATGTAATGTGCTCTTTAAAGTCCTATAACTTTTCATCATCATTTTTCGTTCAATCCTAAGATTTGTTGCCTGCAATCCTCCACCCTTTCTTATGTAATGCTAATACCCTCACTCTCTCGTAGCTCGTCTTATGAACTTTCCTCTAGATTTGTTCCATGAACTCTTTTCTGTGTTTTCCTCTGGGGACTTTTCCCTCTATTTTACCTTCAATTATGTTCCTTGAGTTACCTTCTAAAAGTTACGTTCGTAAGTTAAATTTGAAGTTGACTTCAAGCACCTTATGGAGCGCTCACTCCAGGTACTCCAATGCGAAGGAGCGCCGGATTCGAGATAAATAATTCTCAACCACGAGGCGATGTAGGCAAGAATTATTTGTGAGGAAGTGAGATCACTACCGAGGCGGCATTCCTTGATCTCGGCCATGCGGGGAACTCATTTTGAAAATCGACGGAAGGGATGTGGCCCCGACTTCTTTTTTTTCTTACGGCCGCCGTGGAGAAATATTGGTCGAGGGAGAACTTTACCATTAAGTAAAGCGCAGTCCATCGCAAAGGGAGCCCCATTCAACTGTTTCACTCTTGTAAAACTAATCGTCTACAAGCAGAATTGTAGATCCGTGCCTCGGTGTAAGCAAAAAAGTGTTTGCTTGAAGCAAAGACATATATTAAGCACATATTATCCCACACATTATCATTAGATTTTTTTGAACATTGATTAACGAATGTTCTACATGTTCGCTATACTAGGTTCTTGATTGAAAGACCGTTAAAATAGTTATTTATTAATTTATTTATCTTTACTATCCCGAATACAGCGCAGTTATGCGTTGTATACAGTTATGCAGCAATTTATGATGGGTGAATAAGAACAACAACAGACGACAAACACCCCTGCCCAGAGTGGTGGAAATTCCACCCATGCGGGATTCGAAGCCGCATAATGACTTTACCCCTCGCCACCAGGGCTGCGGCCGGCCAGATAAACATGCGGAGTAATTTACTGCAGACTATATGGAGTCATAACAGAAATAAGTTCATGAAACACCATACAGAAATGTAAAACTGGATGGATTGGACACAATGGGTTTGTTAAGAACATAATTGTTGGGAAAATAGAGGGAAAAGTCCCCAGAGGATGACCCAGGAATAAGTTCATGGACCTAATAAAGAGGAGAGTACATAGGAAGAGATAAAAGGAAATAAGGGAATTAGAATTATATAAGAAATGGTGGAGGGATGCAGTCAACCAGTCTTAGGATTGAACGACCAATGATATGAAGAAGTTATAGGACTTTAAAGAATACATCATATAAAATAGGGTGATAATATAGTAGTACTATCAACCCCTGATCCATTAATACAAAATAATAATAAACAAATGTGTGACCTCCGCATTTATCTAGCCATAAATGGGGGAATTCAATCGCAACTTCTAATCTGATCCTTCGCGGTAGACTTGAGAAATTATGCGCGTTCGGGAGGCTGACGAACTAAGAGATGCCGTATTTAAGGGGAGTGGGTGTAAAATAATTGCGCAGTTAGGGGTGGGTATAATGACAAATGAGTGTTGCAGATGAAAGGAACTACTCGGAACAAGATAGCACATGAGATTACTAAAGCCGCTAAAATGCGCATTAGACCATGAGAAGATCAATTACACCGTCCATACAATGATAACAGACCTATTAGTTGAAGAACAGTCGGGTTATCATCGAGATAATTTTTCAATACTATTTTTTAAAATACAAAAATCAGAATTTTAACACAACTAAATTTCATTCGCTTGTCATGTTGGCTGGATCATTTTTGTTCTTAAGCCCGTTTTACACGGGGCACAAACTTGTACAATTTTAAACTGCATAATTTTCTCAATGTGGCGTGCAATAACAATAGACGATAGAGCAGGGGCCATCTCGTATTCATGCATTCGCGCATGAATACTAGCGATTCTCCGCTTGACACGATGCAATTTGAAATGCACGTTCGCACATACATCAGCTAGTGCAATTGTGTGCCCCTGGTAAAACGGGCTTTAGAAAACTATTCTCTTCATTGAGTCAATAAGTCATTGTTTTTTCCATCACTGGTGTCAGCACTTGCATCAATAAGCCAAGATATAAACGTTTTTGTTTTTGGAGTAAGTGATGACATCTGTTCATGATGATTAAGCTCACACATACTATTGTCGGTTGGTCGTTAATCTCACAAGAAGTTTAAGGTGGTTGGAGCGCGAATCGTGAGTCGCTGAGCGCTTATTTTAGTAACTTTTCGAGTAAGTTGAAATAAATTCTTGGACCACAATTCACTTCAGAAATTTATTTATATGATGGAAATAACCATACTTTTAGTGATATAAATGATGAGAGAATTACACTTATAAAATTTTGTCGCAATGAAAGAATTGCTATGACTTAGGTTTGCGGTGCGGAATTCTAAATGCTAGCAAAAATTGAAAGTGCATACGTGTTTTTTATTACAGCCTGATACCTTGATATTGATAAGAGACCACCATCATAATATGATACATATGTTTTCGCGATTGGGAGAAAATCCGTACATTTATCACCGAATTATTTCCAAATATATGTCAAGCGCCTTAAAACGAGGTACGTGTTGAAATGGCCTTAAATTTACAAGAAGTCAAGTCGGTAACATCGCTTATATAAATCTGTACATAAAAGAAAAACGCTTTGACCACCTTAATAGGGATACATCTTTCGTTTCATCTTTTTGCCTAGCCCGCACTACCTTAACCCATTTTTCCCCAACCCACGACTTTGAGAAAATGGGTAAATATACCTCACTTTGGAAGGTTTATGCCCGAAGTCGACGCTTTGACATCAAACCCGACATTAACATACATTGCTCGTGGAATAATCAAGTTTGTTTTTATTTATCCAGGAATCATATGTCCGAAATGGCAAATGTGCCAACGTGCCAAGTTCATTGTTTTTGTTGACTAATTTACTCGGTAGCCTCCGCCACAGTTTATTTGTGGTTAGAGTACTCGCCTACCACACGGGCGGTCAGGGTTCTTAAACCGCGTCATTACGTAACTTTACTCCGATAAATGTTCCAATGCTTCCACCCGAATTTTGGAAAGCCTACCCGATGGCAGCTGAGTCGACTTTTCGAGTCGGAATCGAAAAGTTACATGACCACCCCAGAGAACTTAACGATCGTTAACGAGTGACATGATAC
This sequence comes from Ceriagrion tenellum, assembly GCA_963169105.1. Classification (NCBI taxonomy): domain Eukaryota; kingdom Metazoa; phylum Arthropoda; class Insecta; order Odonata; family Coenagrionidae; genus Ceriagrion; species Ceriagrion tenellum. The sequence goes on from OY720642.1 coordinate 93,490,665, forward strand.
ACAGTGTTGTCATATTTCGCACCTCTCTGGCTCCTAATCGAGGAGGTAGCATAGAAAAAGAGAAGAGGCTAAGTTCACGTTATGGCCTTCACCCATGGCAAAAATACAACCGAACACAGAGGCGCGTGATTGGTGGAGAGGTGGGAAGGGGGTTCGCAGAGGCGATGGGTATTGTGGGCGGAGAGTCAGGGAGAGATGAATGAATGAGAAAGAACGGACATACGCACGCCGGGGCCAGGCGTGTGTACATTGTACACACTAGTGCGTGCGTAAACGACGACGTGTTTGTGAAGGTAGTCACGTGGAGTGCCGTCGAGTGGGACACACATCCGGCGCTGCTGCCTCCGCCTGTCGGGAGCCGAGCGGACTATTTCTATATGCCTTGGCCCCGCTCATTGTCCGTCCGGCAGAGGCTTGAATGGAGTGCACACTTCCGGTACGGTAGGGGGGGAACGGGAACGGAGCATCTTGTGAGAGATGAGTGGTGAGGGCACTCGTGGTGGCATCCACGGGCGGGAAATCTCCCCTCCATTACAACGGCTGAGTTTGCGGACGCGCGTGAAATCACTTCCTCGGAACGACTGGCTTCCGGGTGCGGCGGAGATGATATTATGAGGGACCCTTCCAACCCGAACGCTCCACACAAATCAACATCTGCACGCCTAATACTACGAGCGCCACCGGAGCTCATCGCGAACAGAGCCGAGAAAGGCGCTGTACGACTGTCAGGAATACGCAAATCGTGTCAGTGGGGGTGCTACCTTTTTCCATTTAGAGGCACCGCAAATACATCTAGATCTACGAAATACCGTGCAAACCATCCCTAGGGTTTGTGGCACGGGATGATTCCACTCCAGGCATGCAGCACTCATCCCAGTTCAAATCAGAACTGCGCACTTTCCCCCGGCCGCTAGGCGCAAGCCAAAAGCAGTCAGGATAATTTTTACAGACCAGAAACCAGGAGAGCGCTACGCAGACTAAAATGTTACATGCATGACATGCACCACTAGTTATGATACAACAAATGGTTAATGTTATGTATGCGATTGATGAATAGTCCTATAAGGAGCTAAACCATGCAGAGAGCTAAATCGTGCCGGAATTTTCATGCAGACTAAGTTGTTAATAATGATGGCAAGATATTATATATATTAAGATAATAGCGATCGTGAGGGTCAAAGTTTCATAGAACTGATCTGCCGCAACTATTATGGTTCCTAATTGTACGTGGAAAAAGTAACATTCGAAATCAATCGGTTCTCCAGTCTATTTCCTTAATTATATGCCTGTGACCGTTTCTACCATTATAGTTTGGCTCTAGCAAAATATATGGAACGTCCAGCAAAAAATAGTGAACATCAAACTTTCCCAAAAGATTTGATCTATATTTTTCCTCTCGATCAGATAGAAGTTAACCACTATAATTCCTTCAACAATTCTGTGAAACTAGAGATGGGCGCCGCGCCGCCGGCCATGCAAGGCACGCCGCTGCCGCCGGTCATTTCAACGGCGGCGGCGCGGCGTGACTTCTTTAATACCAAGTCTTACAGTCGACAAAGTACTGACAAATTGCTTGAGAAGATGCGTTTTGGATTTATTTCCGCTGTCACGCTAGGTCGTCTTGTCAACCTTTCCTCTCCCTTCCCACTGTAAGTCTCGTATATCCGCTCAGCTGCCTTACTGAGTGGACATATGAGGTTTCGATAGATTTTATTTCGCACCAGAGTTAGGCCCAACAAAAAAAGAACGTAGGTGAGGCATAGTGGAGAGTCACAGAGTGCGCAGGAGGAAATAGGTGCGAACTCAAAAAGAATGTAGCCGAGTGGATGGGTATATTTCCATATAAATTACATTTTGCTCGATTTCTTGGGACTAGAGCAGTTTTATATCTACTGACGTGCGTTCGATCCTCAGGATAACATACTTAAGTCAGGTTGTTTTAAACTGAGGGTAAACTAGAAAGTATAAACAAACAAAATTTGTTTTCCAGCTAAAAATGTGAAATTAGGACGGTAGTATTCGTTTATTTTCTGCCCAAATAAATTATTATCCTTCACAAGTATTTAATGCTTAATAAGTCGAGAGGGCTACTGGCATGTCAGTGGTTGCGCGCGGTCTAAAAAATTGTATTGACGAAAATTTGAAAATTATTATTTTAAAAAATATTTTATGCGAAATTTTACATTTCATCCACATAAATTATCATTATAATACATTATTACTTTTTTTAGTTAGTTTTTATACATACACCTAGAATGTATATATTTGCTTGACGGTAAAGTTGAGGTAGAATTATATTGAACTTTACGCAATAATTAATAGTAGAAAATAACAAGTAGAAAGCGCAAGTTTTTCACAATGTGAAACGCATTAAGCCGGTGTCCCACGGTAATTTTTTTCTTAAATTTATTCATGATTTCCATATTCATGAATTGAGTTTGGTGAACTGTTGGACCCAATGTCACACGAGCAAGAAAACTTCATGAATTTGGCACTAATCGGCTGACGGCCGAGAAGAGAATTTTTTTTGTGCTGTCATCAATAGTGTATTCTCTGTACGAAAAGAACACGCAGAGAAGATATTGTTGCGGGACCTACAAGCTAGGGTATGGAATAGCACAAGCCTATTGCTGCAATTACCGGGAATTACTTTAGCCATACGTATAAACTAAAGGAATTGTAGGAGCTGCTTGCTCATGCTTGCTTACGATGGAACACGTCAGAATCCCTATGTAGCAGTTCCCCAGCCCAGAGTCGCCGAAACTATCTTCCCCGTAGACAAAGTTCGAATCTAGAGAACAAAATAACGATCTGATAAGACTATCCATTACTGTGAAAGAAAATATTACAACTACTGATTTTTAAAAAAAATGTTGTGACTCAAAAAAATTCGTTCACCAAAAAGTTCTCCGATGGAGAATCTAAACCACGATCCTTCACACTCAAGGCGAGCGCGCTCCTCACCAGACTAGTGAAAATGGCGTGAGGTTCCCAACTCATGGTGTGGCCTACTGATACTTTCCCCAGATTCAAGTTATTTTTACGCATATTATTCTTTATATTACTCCTAATAGTCTTAGGTAATACGCAAAAACTATTATAATTTACTTGTATCCGGTCGAGCTTCATATTTTTGGAGGTAGTTCGTACAGATATCGTAAATTATAAAGAAATCAGGTGTAGTCCTCTCACTCTGAAAGTTTCTGAGTGAAGCAGCGAATGTACTGAGCGAACACTTTAGGCTTTCTAAATATCAAGTATGGAACCAATTAATTATATTAATACATAAATCGCCAATCTATTACAAAGTAACCTCAAATATAGTTATTAAGAAAATTCGAAGGGAGGGATTTCCTTCTCGTCGATAAAAAATATTTTATCGTTAATTTTGACGATAATAAATCTCCCATAGTCTACAAATTAATTTTTTATTTAAAGCATAACGGCAAGAGTATGTCGAGAAGCGCTGTTCCAAACATCATCACAAGCGCAGTTCCAAACATCAAAAAACTACCTATTTACTAAATATTAGTATAATATTCGAGGTGCGAGATACTGCGAGAACGTGATGGTGGTGGTCGAAGCACATGCGCGCAGAAAAGTCAATCAATGACCGAGTTTCATGAAGAATTTACAGAATTTCGTACTTACAGAAATTTATCGAAAATAGGTGTGCGCATACACAGTGTAACTCTGAGAGTATCAATGAATTATTCATGAACAACTTTACCGTTGGCTTTAGAAATAATTTATCATCCTCCCAACCTTGTTGTTCTTCCTCATCCTCCTTTTCACTACCTCCAGCTTCAGGGAAACCAAGAAAAAGTTGTGACGGAATGCTCTCTGCAAATACATTTCGAAAATATTTCATTGAGTGTCCTGAATTTCCCATTCTTTCTCATTAGCTTTCTCATCTAAGCACACATCTTTCTGGGCCCATTTCCCCTCTGTGTCTTCCCGGTGTAATACACTGAGTCACGCTGTTCCCCATTGCCAGTCACTCTCTTAGGCAGATTCGTCACGTATCATATCGGCAAAACACTAATAGAGTCAGTGTAGCGTCAATCAATAGGAAAATTGGTAATGTACAAAAACAAAACGCCTTCCGATTTTGCGGGGAAGATGAATGCATTTTTACGAGATGGTTCCATAAATTACGAGAGAAATTAACATTTTGGCATTCGTACATTGAGTTACTACGTAGAACATGTATAAAATCCTTCAAAGTATATATGGTTGTAAATGAGAAGGACCATGTATACAATAAATAGCATAACTGAAAACTTACTGGCTTCCACCACCAGTTAAATCCTCCGGAAAATTAGTAAATTAATCACTTATGTTATCTCAATATTTGTGAGAGATAAAAATAATAAATACAAATATTTATGATCTCAAACACTACCTTCAAGAGACTTCAAAATTGGTTCCTCTCATTCACGAAATGAGACTGACTGGATAGAACTGGTTTTAACTGAAGTTCAACGATTACGTAAGACGATTTATGCCATTTTAGACCTCCCTCCCTCCCTCTATGTAAGACAATGTAAGATTTTCCCATCCCTCCCCCCTCTCAGTCTTACTTAATCACTCAAGAACGCTCTGCTATACCTACTCACTCGCACGTTCCCTTTCGTATGTGATACATTTGTGCTTGAGAATATACCATTGTATCAGCGATTTGAGACACCATAGGAATTGACGACTCGAGTTCTGCACAGAAGCTCTGAGAGCACTTTCTGGTGTAAACATCCGTTTTTCATGTGTACTTGTTACGGGGAAGCATCGGCATGACTTTGAGTGTGCCTGTGGAAGATGTCAAAGAACACATTTCCAAGTATATGGTCGAAACGTTGTACGGCTCACATAAAACAAGCTTCGCATGGCGTTACTTTGGGAAGCTGCCTATTGGAAGGGACGAAGGTGCTCGATACCACATATATTATATTAACTGAGGTTCTGGAAAGACCGCCGCTGTCAACTCCCATGGCTGGCGACTGCGGCGCGCAAGTTCCTGTGCATCCCAAGGCCATGGATAGTCAGGTGCCCGTGCTTGGTGAAATTTCTGCAATCGGGCTAAATACATCAACTAAGTTTGTTAACGCAAGGTAATTTTTATTTTCAATTGGAAATCATAATTTGAAAAATTTCTCTTGCCTCTACAACCAGGCTTCAGTCTTTCTAGGATTTCTATTTGGCCACTAATTGCAAAGTTATCCTTTACATTTCTTTTAGTTCACATGGAAACCTGGTATTTGTCCTTTATCATCAATATCCAGAGCCTTATTTTGTCGATTTTATTAATTTCAACTAGTTTGGATTATATTTCTGGTCGTTGATAATTATGGTAATCAATGGAAAAAGGTCGGTTTATGGACGTTCATATTTTTCCCTAAAATTAACCTATATATTTTCAATGCAATTTTAAAAGATATGATACGAACAGGCGTTAACACGCTGCGCCGATTACGCCGCACCGCCGATTAAACGCTCGGCGTTCGCGCCGTCACGCCGCCGCCGCCGGCTTAATTTCCTCCCCACGCCGCCGCCGACCAAAATCAAGACGGCGCCCATCTCTATGTGAAACTTCTAAGTTCATCGAAACAATCTTTAACAAATCTAGCTGCTCTCGGCTGTATTCGATCTACTTCTGAAGCTATTCTTACCTCGTAAGGATCCCATATGCTAGCGCCGAAATCCAAGTGGGGTCTCAACTTCTACGAAGAAATACATTGTGATGTAGTATGAAATCGAATACTATGTTATGTACTGAAATGCAACAAAAAGAAGTTGAGATGCACACATGATCATCTTCGGCGACCACTGCTGCATAGATTGGTTTGATCCCAGATAGCACAGTTAACTTGCTGCAAACTTTCAGCAAGTTTGCAAAGCAAGTCCAGCAAGCTTGCTGCAAACTTGCAATGCAAGTCTGCAAGTTTGCTGCAAGTCTAAATCAAACTTGCTAATATACCTTTTGTCCACTTGCAGCAAGTTTGCATGGTAAGCCTGCAGCAGGTTTGCACGGTAAGCCTGCATCAAGTTTGCCCTGTAGGCCTGCAGCAGGTATGCAGCATAAGCTTACATTATATGGTTTGCATAAATGAAGCTCAGCACCTAATTTACATGACAGTATTTGACTAAAATATATCCCAATAACAAAACAAGGAATTACTTATAGAGGTATGGTATTAAGGTTTTTTGTCTGTCTACAGTCAATGATCTGCACTTTAGTGCCTGCATCAACCCAGATAGCATTCTAAACTTAGGTATAATTCAAGAGAATAAAAAACAATAGTTGAAATTTTACAACTGAAAAATGTTAGTGAAAATACTCCAGCTAATGCAAGCTCTAAGCGAAGACTCATACTGACAGCCAACGGCCATTCCTAATCAACCGACAGCCACGACTTAAGATATGATACTAAAATTATAAATGCAGATACTTTAAACACATGTACATACCTAAATACTAGGGAAAGTAATTTGTAAACACACATTAATATAAATGAAATAGAAGTGATAACGTAGCCACTTGTAAGATATTATACTTTGTGTTATTTTACATATACTTAAAAATTAAAAAGTAAACTGCAGCAAAATAGACTTTCTTTGATAAAAGTATTTATTTTAAGGATAATGACAGTTGGTGCATGGATAATCAATAACAGCATACATACTTCATTTGTAGATCTCAAATGCAAAACCTTCCTTAAGGATCCAAAGTTTCATTGACATAATTGACAAGCATATTTGAAAAAAACCTAATCGAATGATTATCAATATTTTTCACAAATGACACCTTGAAATAGTTTTCTTTTTCCCAGGTTCCATCATGACGAAAACCTATAAAGAAGATAAACACTTTTAGAACTTCAAGCACGTAAACCCTTCACTATTTTATATTTTTTAAATTGACTATTTCGGTAATGTATGTGAAACACTTCAAACATTTGGATCGCATGAACATATGTACATTTTTTGCATGGCCAAGGTAGATGATATCAAAGCATTACGTTCTTACCCTTGACGTAGCAACAATGAATTTTATCCTCAGATTTGGCCATCTCATACTGCGGCAGGAAACAGGCCTCACCGAAATCTTCAACAAAAAACAATATAATTGATACGAGGCACAATCCAATTTCACATCAACTTATAGTATACATAACAGAAAGGTAGGTAAACGTACGCTTCCGTCACCCACTCCTAAAATTTTTTGGTAGAAATTCCTGTATTTCACGTTAATGACAGCGTTAAGTGAGAATGGCTCATAATTTTTTGTGTGGGTGACGAATGCGGACGTTTACCCATCGACGAAGTCGAATAATTTCCGACGGTCAATACAGACACGACAAAGTAACGAGTATGAGACTTAACAGTTTTCGCACGCATTGCAAACAAACAGAATTAAGGCATAGGGGATGATTGAACTTACCGTCAAAAAGAAGATTTCAGCATCTTGGAATGGTTCCACCCCTCATTGGATTCATTCCACAGATGTTTGTCCACATATGAGTAATAGATGAACATGTTCACCCAAGTTACATTCCAAGTTCACCATGGCAAATGTGGTGTCCTCGCCCGCGTCATGATACTTTTATGAAGCACAAATTCCACAACTGAGGTATGAAGTGTGTGAGTATAAGATCGGCGACGGACGCCAATAGTTTTTTCTCGTTGTTATATGATCTTGATCCATCAAAGACAGCAAATTCATAACACAAACACTTATAAAAACACATTAAAATTGTCAAGCTTGCAAACGTTGCAAACCCTCACGGGAACAATGGAGCATCGCGATGCGCAGGAAACTGGGGAAAAGTGCTAAATAACTATCAATAGACAATATCGTACTTAATATTTAAGACTTGACGCCTTACGAATCCTATGTTTGAAGTCTTCAAAATGTTAGCTCGCATTATTTTTAGAATAAAGAATATGCAGAAATAACGCAAATGGGCAAACACACAGTGATAAAGCAAAAGAGACAGGAAAATACACGTGAATTTCAGATGGTTGCATTACAAATTTCTATTGAATGTTCGTTAGGCATTAAAATTCAAATTATAAACACATCTGAATATTCTGAAACTTTTCTGAATGTTTAGACATACTCTTCCCGTGCGTTGCAAGAGCATGAGTGGAGCATGAGCTGGAAATGGAGTTTCCGTAACACATGCAGATAGTTTTCAAGCTAGAATTAGTTTTCCACAGCAAGCTTGATGCAAACTTGCCACGACAACTTTGTCGTGACAAGCCTATGACAACCCTATGACAAGTTTGCCGTAAGTTTGCATGCTATCTGGGATAATATGCAGTAGAATAGTATGTTGACTTGCAGCACACTTTTTATGCAAACTTGCAGCACACTTTATATGCAAACTTGCAGCAAGCTTGCATGAAGACTTGCAGAAAACTTGCAGCCCACTTTCTAAGCAAATTTGCAGCGGACTTGCATGGTGACTTGCAGCAAACTTGCAGCACACTTTCTAAGCAGGGAAAGTCTAGCAAGTGAAAATCAAACATAGTGCAAACTTGCTGCAAACGTACGTGCTATCTGGGATATGTCTCTCCACACTGTTCATCCAGCTAACCGCTTTATCCCTTCATAAATCACGACTAAATATCCCCCATGTTCCACTTCATTCACTTAATTCTATCCCCATTTGTAGCTAATTCCACTGATTATAGGAGACTGTTACTTACGAGAAAGTCTCCAGAGAGTTAAGCCGTTTTCGAATTAGGCAAATCGAGAAATCTTCGATTGGTACGTAGAGCTCATTATGCGGAGATGACGTCAAATTTTCATGACCACCGACACCTCGTTGTCTAGATAAATAGTAAAGTGTAAAGTAGTAAAGGAACCCAGTAAATTGAAAAAGTCTTGTTATGCTCATTATATTGAGTTAGAATTGAGGGTGTGATTATATGAGTGTGTATGGCAAATAGACGTGAAGAACCTTTCAAATGGATACTATTTTTTCAGTAGTTCGTATTATTATTTAAAAATTATTAATTTTTTGCGTAAAATTAATGAATTCGCTATATTTAAATGATTTTCAAATGTGAACATTCGACTGAAATATTTGGTAGCTAATAGTTCTGAGAATGGTTCTATACGTTGTAGATATTCCGTACTTGTTTACTTTATTAAACCCATAAAAAACCCACCCATTAGTGGAAATGTAGTTATTTTCAACTGAATTATGTTAGTTACAACGCATGTATTTTATCAGCCAACAGTTGAAGATCATGGTAGTTTATCGGAGAGTAATACATTAATATACTGTAACCTTTTTTTTCCTATAGACAATATAAAATTATAATGCCTTTTTGTGCATTAAGACATTGACTGTGGTGAAGTGTTGTTCATTTTAGCAGCCGCTATCAAATAAAGCAAAATCCCCAGTAAACACACATAGCTGCAACAGCGCTTCACAAGGATGTCAGCGCTGCAAGTGCAGCACATGTCAACTGAAACGCGTCAGCAGCGTTTCAGCAGCGCTCTCATAGAGCGAATTCTCGAGAAACGCATCTAATGATCATTCGTAGCTCGTGTTTGAAGCGCAGCAGCCGCAAGTTGCGGACGCGCTGCCACAGCGCTGCAGGTAACGCGTCATGCTAGTGGCGCTATATGGTGACAAAAAAATATCGTTAGGGGTTGACGAATCCATGAACCGGCCATTATTGCTTGTTAGTTTTGTACACGTGAGCGTGGCTGAGTAGATCGTTTGGCGAAGTTCAAAAAGTGAAGGCAGCGTGGTGAATTCCTGGCTAACCTGAAGCCTGCGAGTAAGGCAAGAAGTGGAAAACGTAGTTTAGGAAAAGGAAGAGAACTGAAAGGTAGATGGCTATGATTCTGTAATGCTACTTTATTCCAGTGATGAAGTACAATATGACTATTTACTAGATTTTTCCCTCCGTGAATTTCCAATTAATTTTAGTGGGTAATTGTGATTTTTTGCAGTTTCCACGCAGATCCAACGCAGTATGTTTCAGACAAACACTTCCACGATGCGACGGCGTCAAAGTTTATCACAACATGCACCTTTCTGCGATCGTTAACGTTTTGTACTGTTGCCTCAGTCCTCTGCTATTGCCACAACTGTATACATTAGACAAAATTAAGGAGAAACGTAAGCAGATAACAAATAATTTAATCAAATTACGTCTATTTTACGTTTTTGTAGCTATATGCTTGTTATTTGATTCAAAGGCAATTCCAGATATCATATGTATATTTTAATACTCATTAATGAAAATTTGTTTGTTATTACTGATCAATAAAGTGATTTATTGCAACCCTGTGTTCTCAATTCGTTGTGAATGCCTCTGACATACTTTTGTAGCGCTTTTGACATTCACTAGTAGCGAATTAGGCATGCATTTGCAGCGATTCTGACATGCATTTGAAGCGATCGTGACACGCATGTGCAGCGCCCCTGACGCACTTGTGCAGCGCTGCTGACATTCGCTTGCAGCGCATCTGACATTCAAAAAAGGGAAGTTTAGAAGTGCTAGACGCGCTGCAGCAGCGCCTTCGCGGCAGGCGCAGCGCTACCGCGCAGCGCATCATATGCGCATCTGAAGCATTTTGTGTTTACTGGGTCACTATTCGCCATATTATGTAATATTTGAATTATTTTATTCATATGCAATAAGATTTTAAAAATAAAATTGCCTTCGAAATTGATTCATAGGACTGGGAAGCATTTTCAAGAAGTAATCGACCTCAATCATCTACCAACATTATGAACAAGAATACCGCTTTTCGTATGTTCTACGAGATGATGTCTCTTCCATCGTAGAACGGCTACGAAAATGTGAAGTGAGGATTTCTGTCGGTCCGTCTGCCTAGGGATCAAGGTAACTTGATTGGCAGTTAACTATGCGTTTGCCAAGATCGAAAACGGCCATAGTCTTCTACTTTGCAGAGTTTTCATAAAGCATCATATATTACCCACTCTCCATTGGATTTCATCATTGGTGGCTCTCCGTCCATCCTTTAGCGCACAAAATTTCAATTGTTTCTTTAAACCTATTCTTAAAATTATACCCCGTACTTCAAATGGGTTTTCTAATGATGAGGAAGGAGTTTCAAGAACAGAATTGCAATCAGCGTGCTACAGGCAAAGTTCGCGATTCGGAATGCAATTGAGCACTAGGGATATCCAAATTTCAAGCCTGTTTGTCAAGAGCTCAAGCTAATATTCATTTCAGCAATATTTTCCAGTCTATAAAATAGGTGATAGCATTGCCAAAACTTCAATTTCTTCCATAGAATTGCCTCAGCATTTTCCATTCCGCTGATCCATTTCTTTCGCTCGCGGGTGGTCCTCTTCGGTCCTTCTGTCTTCATATGTAGACATCCGGTTTGAGAGTTCTTGAGAGCGTAGATATTTGTAATCAAATATTGTCCTATCGTACTCATCATTGGACGTTTGTTTCTTCAATTTACCGCGAAGACATCTCTTCTCTCAGACAAAGGAAGCTCATTGAATTCACTTTTGTTTTCCAAAGGTCAACATGGCGGCGAAAAAAATTATGGAAGTTGAGCATGCGATATTTTGGCTAATTATCACTTAATTACGGTGAAACTTTTTTTGTGAACTACGTAGACTGTCTTTTTCATTTACCAATTACTATTTTTAGGCTGTGATTCGCAACTTAATTGTTGTATTACAATTAATCAGTGTACTCGCTTGTGAACATTAGCTTTATCTTACAAGTGATACTAGTTTTAGAGCTGTCGACTGATTAGACCAGCTAAAAGAAAGTTATGTGGACATTCCGGGGAATCATCGCGCAGGAAGGAATAAGAAGAAAAATATGATGAAGATATCGGTAAATATTCAAATGATAATGATTTAACAATAGCTGCACAACTTCCCCAAAGTTAAAAAAATAGCCCTTTGCAGAGTAAAACATGGGCCTAGACTTTCTTGTTCCGACTTCCAGAATCAGAAACAGAATTATAATAGAATTTTCAAAAAATAATTTGGCAATATTAATTAATAATGTGTTTCAAAATGTATTTGATGATAAAATCTATTCCTTTCTTTAGAATCTGGGTGCAAAATTATCAAATTCATTTCTAAGAACACTTTTCCCTAATTTTTGAGATACAGTCATTCATTTAATCGCTGAAAAAAATAGTTTTTCACTCTACTAAGGTCATCAAAGTATCCATTAAGACTAATCTCAATAACCCTGGTGTCTACATGCAGGGACATGAAATACTTCAACGGTTACATCAAACAATCTAATGCAGTTTCTATGCATGACTACATTTGGCTCATATGTTTGTGAAACAATCGAGAACAAAATTTATTTTGACCAAGGCAATTTTCGGAACCGAAAAGGATATAATAAAAAAAGTAATCCGCTTTCTGAGGAACGGTCGAGGGCTAACTAGGCAGTAGTCGATCTTTTTCACCCTTAATTACATTTTTATCGTGTCTCTAAATGAGAAATCAGAACTCGATTTTATTCAACTTTGCGAGTCGCGAAGTTACAAAACGATACTGCCAGTCGTTTCGAGTAAATTATGAGAGTGAAAAGTCGTTGTATTTCATGACTTTAACGGTCGAGGCTTATAAAATAATGGTAAAAAATATTGAAATATAAAACTCGTTCTCCGGCGTCACTCTATTGAAATCTGTGATTTTTTTATTATGACATAAGTAACCGAGTAGGATTCCCTTTTTATTGCTAACACTGATCTAGGTTTCGGCATCTTATGTCTTTTTTTCAATTTACGTATTTCATTACTAAGGATGAAAAATATAGACTTATTCTCAACTAACCAAGATTATCATTCGTACGAAACGAGGGCTAAAAATAGTCTGCATATGCTACCCAGAAAAATAAAACGATGTGGGGATAGTGCTTTTCATAAAGGAATGAAGCTGTATCTTCTTCCATCTAGGATGAAAAATATAACTATGTAGGTACCTTTAAATAAAACTTAAAATGCTATTGCTTAACAATGCCTTTTATACTGTGGATAAACGTATTCATCACTGTAAAGAATTAAGCTAGTTCTATTGAATATCATATCATGAGCTTTGGTATTTATTGTAATATTTCTATTATGTCTGGTGATGTAAATGCACATTCTGACAAGGTCGATACCATAATATTGTAATTGGTCATACAGGTGAATAAATGTATGATTATTAAAATATCCCTAGACTTAAAATACACAATTTATGGATAGCAAATAACTCACCTCCAACGCCAGTAAACGTAATTTCACGTATGCCTTCCTCTGCAACTGCACTACTGCCCAATGCCAACCTTGGCCTGCTCAATTTTTCGCCTCTCTCTTTATTTCCTCCATAATTCTCCTTTCCAATTACCACATTTGCTCATGCTGTCTTCTCATCTTGTTCGAGATTTTTCCACTAGTCACAAGCATATGTAGATATAAAGAGATTCCTTAAAAATAAAAGTGAAAAAATGTCTACATAAGAAACATCGGGAATGGCAAAAGTAATAAAGGCCAAGATAAACTAAAACTTGGGACTGAGACGGAAATGGAAAATAAACAAACTTCGATGGGATCTACGTATGGTAATATAATGAAATAATTGGTCATGCATATGAATGCTAATAAAGTGAGTTAAACGTGATAACAGAATTTTCCAACCATTGCATGCATTAATGATATGATATGAAGTCACTCGCACGGGTTCGTAAGCACCAAGGGATGAAATTCGCATTGGAGAAATCATTTGCTTTGACCCGGATTCGAACCCGGATCTCCCGATTGCCGGAAATGAAGACCAGATTTCTCTGGATAGACATATAATAACTATGAAATGAGGTAACTACTTGGTGAGGGAGTAGCGTTGAGAATGCAATCCAGAGGACTCTGGGTGGAGTAACTGGTTAATGCTATAACTAAGGAGGCTGTAAGGCCATTATACATCACATTAAATAGCTATCCAGAGAAAACGGTAACAGGTTAACCTACCTGACCGGCAATTGGGTGATCCGGGCTTGAATCCCGGTCAAGTTAAATGATTTTTTTCAAGGCGAATCACACCCCTTGGTGTGCCAACAGAAGTTATGCGAAGATATTTTGAACTTTAAAGTCGGGGGAAGTAGACACACAACACGAATACAGTACGAGAACGACAGAATACACGGGAAGTGAATAAAAACGAAGCAAAATGCTAACTAAAGCACAGACCGTGGCAATTTTTGTAAATGCGAAGGAAATTAGGCTCGGGTGCCTACTTGAATTCAGGAAAGTTACAAGTTGAAAAATATATTTCTCCAGAACCATTCAAGATGTTTGGGGAAATGAAAAGAGGCATCAAGAGAAGTCCCAAACTAGGATACAATATGGACTTCATTTTGATCTCCATCTCTATATCAAGTAAGTAGGATGGTTAAAGGTACAAAATAGGAGGAAATACTTCTTGGGAGTTTTTAAACAAATTTTTGAAAGTAAAATCCCTCATCATCTGCAAAAAATGTTCAACAAAAACCCATGAAGCTGATTCATTTCTCCCGATGGGATCTAGACTATTTTTTACCCCAGACACCACACCACCACCTTTCAGAATGCATTCCAAATACACTCAAAACAATTTTAGAACTCCCTCTATATCCTTGAAACAAAGTTCAATACTTAAATCCTTTAAAACTAATAATACGAATATCTTATGCAACAACAGAACACTTGCAATTGGGTATTTGGTTATCATACTAAATTTAGTTATTAATATAAAATTCATTAGTTATAATATAAAAATATGTAAAAATGCGCACTAAAATCAATCAAAATAATGTATTTAATCAATAAATCAAAAATATGTATGTTAAATGGCATTGATGAATACTGACTTATAATTTTATACTTCATTCATGTAACATCTTTTGTAAAAACCGAGCATAGTTTTTTCACTAAATGTACTTGGTCTTACAAGGCATGCCCTAGATCAATAAACTTGTATCTTATCTATCTATCCCGTTTACGATGCAAGAAACGTCACGAACACCTATCGAGCGTAAGTCTCATAAGGCGCGCGGCAGTGAGAGTACTGAGACAATCATCACTGGTAGGCTAGTGAACAAAATAAGACATAAAATTGTTATGAAGGCTTCGGCTGTTCTAATTTAATTCAGAATTGTTCGGAATCTTCCAGCGTATCATTATATCGAAGGACAACCGTTAATGTGATGGTGATGAGATTTTCTGTTAAGGTGGCTCTGGCCTCTAGGTCACCTATTCCAGATTTTCTGACAACTTGAATATAGCATCTTTGAAGTACGTTTTATAAACTGAATTGAAAATAAGATAGGGTTTCCCGGCTAGTTTTACTGTAATTCAGTCTTGAAAGTTGAGATTTTATCATGGTCTCTTATAGGTAGTGCTCTGATTACAGTAGAATAACATCAATTTGACGTTTGTTCTTCATGCTCAAAATTTACATAAAAACAACTTATAAAAGGCAAAAAGTCCTGGTAAATAGAATAAAAATAAAATATAGGCATCTTACCACCTATTTTTTCAAAATCGTAAGCGAATTACTGCCGTAGTTGAAGATGAAGTTGGCCCTGGTGGTGGCGGGGTAAAGTCCTCGCCTGCTAACCCGAGGGTCGCGGGTTCGAGTCCCGCCTGGGTAGATTACTCACTGCCCAGGACATGGATGTTTGTGTTTGTCATAGATAAGTTAAAACACTTGTAATTGAGGAAAACCTGTAAGTGTTAAATAAATTATTATTATTATTAAAATGCGGTAGTTCCTTGGAAAAGGCGCTGCAGTCGGCTCCCATGGCTGGACTGTGATTGTTAGGAATGCTTCCGCGGTTTTCTTGTCTATTCGTATTTTTCGTGTTCTCCTCACGTTGCACCATTTTTGTTTTCATCAGGTCAGGTCTTAGAACCTGATGAAGCCGACTGGAATCTCTGCGATTCGATCGTCCAGAAAAATGGTGCAACGCGGGGAGAACACGAAAAATGCCAATAAACTGGACAAATGTGGACATTAAAAATATATTCGTGGAATAATCTGTATATTTTGTACCTTAATTTTGGTTTCCAATTGGCTATTGCTGTGAAGAGTTCTGATGAGGAGGGTACCTTGCTCATGAGAGATATGAACGTATTGTCGCAGTAAAGTTGGGATTCATTAAGAGCACATTTTAATAACTTTTCAAGTCGAAATAAATTCTTGGACCACAACTCACTTTAGTACATTTATTTATACGCTCGAAATAACAATACATTTAGTGATATAAATGATAAAGGATCATAAATTTCAATTTTCATCACAACTAAAGCACTGCTATGACTTAAGTTTGCGGCGCGTAATTGGAAATGCTAGCAAAAATTGTAAGTGCATACGTGTTTTTTATTCAGCCTGATATTTTGATATTTATTAGGAACTATCATAAAATTATGAAACGCATGTATTCGATTTTAGGAGAAAATCTGCACACATATCATCGAATTATTCCGAAATATATGTGAAGTGCCAGAAAACAAGGTAGGTACTAGTTGAAATAGCATTGAATTTCCCAGAAGCTAAGTCGGTAACGCGCGATTTTTTCGCTTTTACCTATCCATATTAGAATTAAGTACACGTACGCAAAGTTTCACGCTTATCAGTACAGGATCGAAAAGCGCTCCCAACACCTTATTGAGGAGCATTGGTTGGGGTTATGTTCAGCAAGAGCTTGGGATATGGTCATCCACTATCGCTCGCGTCATTTCACTCACACGCCGGAGAAATTGTGATAGGAAGTAATACAAGACAAGTAGGCGAGAAACTATTAGCGCATATTAAACTTTAAGAGTAATTACACAGCACTTTTGAGGGACAAGACTGCAAAATTTTCCGTGAATGAATCATTTGCATAGACTAAGATTCGCACCCAGATCACTAAAATTCTCGCCGACAGTGATGAACCAATTATGCTAAACAGGCGTCCTCTCACACAGAAAATAAATTGATCAGCAGCTCCAAACCTGGAGTAGGCGTGTCTCGGGGGGTAAGTGCTTGGCGGTTAAGCCCACGTAGCACATTAACGTTCGCTGGCCGCCCGTAGCATTTTCGTAGCAATGTGACGTTCGGGGAACGTTACGTTTCAAACCTAGCGCTGGAATACCAGACACATCTAACGCAACAAAAAAGAGAAAGTTATTGAGAGCTACCATGGGTTTCTGAAATTTGATGAAGTTGTGTTTATAATCATTGATGTGTTTCTTGGAGAGCAACGGCAGTATTCGCACAGAATCACGAATTTTTTAACTCTTCCGTGAACACATGGGAGTGACTCGTCACAATAACTTATAGTTCTTGCTCGTGTACATGTAAGGCGGTTGTGCGCCGCGGAAGCATTAAAACCTGTGAGTTTTCTCCTTTTCTTGTGTTTCAACGTCTTGGCTGGTCACATTTCATCTCTTTTTTATATTATTGTGTTCACCAAGTGATTTTCCATCGTTCCGTTATTTCGGTATTCCATCGTTATATTGTTATATAATTAAAATATCTCTTTTGGATAAAGTGCTATTATCATTTGTTTGAATGTATGTGTCTCTGTATTTACCTCCCCGGACAGCATTTCACCAACCACGCGCATACGCAGACCAGTTTTCGTTCCGTTAGGGGAACTACATCTCTAGATAAATGGGCTGTCAAGGGGTACACCGCGGCTTTAGAGGCTTTTACAATAACTAGATGATCTGACGAGGCTCCATGCGTATAATTTCATGCAGTACTCGCAGTTATCCGCGTGGAGCCATAGTCAACGAGAATAAAGCTACCTTTAAAGGCATGAATTCTAACTCCAAAGGCCGTTTCACACGGAGCGCGAAATTGCTCGAATCACAACCGCATGTGTTTCTCAATCTGGCATCCAGTAATTATTGAATTATAGCAGGTGCTATTTTGCCATCTTGCGTTCATACATTCGCGCATGCTTTCTTGCAATTCACCGCTCTAAATGACGCAATTTGAAATGTAAATTCCAGCCCCGTATAAAACGGGCTAACAGACTGTTTTAAACGAGGCACTTATTGCACAATCTGGTGTATGTTTGGATGTGCATCGTGTAAAGCGGTGAATTGCAAGAATACATGCGCAGATGCATAAACGACAAATGGGAAAATATCCCTAGCTCTGATCCAGCGTTCTTGCCATTTCTGAGAATTGAATTGGGCAATTGAGTGCCTCGTGTTCAACGGCCCTGAGAACGCGGTTTATTCAAGCGAATAGTATAAGAACTGTACGAAATTCCACGGAGGAAAAAAATCATCCGACTTAACCGGGATTCGAACCCGGATCCCTCGATTTCCGGCCGAGTGCTTGAGCCAGTTAAGCTACCGAGGCGTTTTTCGACCGATCCGGGTTCGAATCCCGGACAAGGCGGATGATTTTTTCCTCTGTGAAAGTTCGCACAATTGTGCATTGCGGGTGATTCCGCAAGGTATAATCCGTGGCGCCTCAAAATCAGAATAGTAGGAAGTTTCTCCGATGAAAATGTGAACGGAGATACATTTTTCTGGGGAGGCCACATCTCGAATACACAGCGAGCATTTTGGATACTGCACCGAAACAACGTTACTCGGAGAATTAATGAACAACAAAAGAGAGCCGAATGCTTCGTTAAAAGCAGCTACGAGCGAACAGTGTGTGTGACACAGCTAATGGAAAGACTAAATTGGAAGCCTCTAATTACTATGAGGCTACATGCTATGCTTGGGTTACTTGAAAATTCAGATCAGACTGAGTGTCAGTACGACACGGAGGATCCCAGGTATAAGTATTTGTTCTGTAACAGCTCTGAAAGGCTAATACCTGATCTTGAAGTGATCTTTTACTGGTCTGGATTTGAAACATCTTTAACATCCAGACCAGTTCAGTTACAGACCACTTCCAGATTAGATATTAGTCTTTCAGAGCAGTTACAGACCAGTTTCACGGCAGTTACAAACCAAATACTTTTACCCTGGATATAATTTTGACTACATGCTAAAGTTTTAGACATAATTTCATTCATTCGAGTATTCTGTCTGATAGGTAGGTTTTTGGACAGTACTTATCCTAGCATCCAAATTTCTGGCATATCTCTCTGTTTTCACTCCTGTGTATAATCTGCCATTATATCCCTCATGAATTCCTCATATCATCTCCCTCTTCTTATCTCATCTAGGATTCCTATCCTCTTCTTCGCCTCCCCAGGGTACTCTTGCCTTCCCCAGTGTACTATCTCTTACCCTACTCAACATTCTCTCTCTTTTCTACCCATGCTCCATCCATCTCTCCTACCTCCTTTCAACCTTTGCCACTAGCTTCATCTCCTCTCCAACCATATCCAATTCCTCCTCGTTTGTCGATTTCGCCACCCAGGTCACCCTATTCATCCTTCTCCACATCAACATCTCAAAATCCTTGAGTCTACGTACATCATTCCTTCGAAATCACCAAGTCTCCAACCCCTACAGTGCCATGCTCCATTTTCACCAGCAATTTCTCTCAAGTCTCTACTCAGAACCCCCATCATAAATTCCCTCCTCTTTGAAAATGCTTCTTCAGCCACGGCAATTCTACATCTTATGTCTCTTCCACTAAACCTACCCTCCTCCAAAATACTACCAACCTTTACATGACATCAGGGACAAAATAAGACAGGCACACTGCCAAATTTATAAGTATGTACAATGGATCCGTCCTTCCAGGCACCATTAGAGATTATGAGAGCAAAAATAGTGTGTGGCAGTAACATTAGGCACACTGTTATCATGCCTACATCTTCCCCATTTCCTTTTTTCCCAATTCCAACCCTTTCATGGATAGTGTCATAACACCCCCTTCTACATGTCCCTCGGAGGCTCAAACGGATGTGTAGATAAGAATGTGTAAATCAGGGCCAGATGAAGATCTCACAAGGCCCGGGACTTTAATCATGATGGGGCCATTTCTATAGTCTTTCTCTACAGTACAATATGCATTACCTAACATAAAAACCCATTCTGTGTGACAAAGGAAAAAACTGAAGTCACCTCATAAAACACTCAAAAACTCAATCACCAGAGCCTTCATAAAACTTACAAAGTAACAATTTTATTAGTTTTCACCCATATTGAGGACAAATTCCACATTCTTATAACCAACATTAATCAATCAGAAGATTAATTTGGGTGGATTTGTACCCAATGGTCTCTTAACTAAATAAGGAATTATATACTAAATTGTTGTACAGAACATTGAGTCATCTGTTAAAGAAACAGCTCCTACTGAGAGCTGTTTCTTTAACAGATGCATTTTTAATTTTGAAACTGAGTTGCTTGATGGATTCGAGCAAAAAGAGTTACATTCATGATTTTCAAAGTCGTTAGTTTAATGCTAGCCCCCAAATGTTTGGCCAAACATGAAAGAAACATTTAAATGGTTGGACATAATGTGTTTCGAACTAAATACGTTGGTTTGAATGTTATAGTAACATCATTCTAACATTAGTGTGCTGGTAGGGAATACCCTGCCTCAGAGGTTATGGAGAAATTTGATGTGTTATCTCCAGAGATTAGCGCATATAATTTCATACTTTTGCACACTGCTGATTAAGTGGGATCAAAGGAAGAAAAAGTATGTATTACAAAAGGCAGGTGTGCTTCAGACATCCCTTTGATTTTGAAATCTATCAGGCAGGCCCTGATTCTCATCAAAGTGAACATTTTTCTTATTATAAAGATGGATCCTAAAGATCTTATTTCCCAGTGTATCTGCTGGACAAATGTTTTGGGTATGCCACCAGATAAGCAGGTCCATGAATCCCAACAATTCAGAGAGCGACTTACTTTCCATCTTCAGAACACCTAAAGATGGAAAACAAGTCATCTCTGAAAAACATCGGGATTCATGGGCCTCCTTACCCAGTGGAATACCCGAGAAACATTTATCCAGAGGATCCTAAAGCTTTAACAGAACTTCAAAAATAAATTAAGAGGATTCACTAAAATAATCTAGAATCATTTACTGAAAGTAACTTACTATTACACAGATTTAAGGAGAGGTGAACCAATTCTTCTTGAAAATCCTTTAAAAAAAATTATTTCCAAATCTCAGTACTAAATGACCACAGCTGCTGCCAATTTTTCTTTGCCTTTTCTGCTTTTTATTTTTTCCACAAATTTTTCAAAAGATGCTACAAATATATTACCTCCATCACTCTTCTTCATCTTTAACAAAGCTTGACTGAAACAAAGAACTACCACTGAGTTTCAATATCATATGAGAAAAACATCCAATAAATATGCTAACTGAACAAAACATGAAGACACTGCCGTACAAAGTAAAGGATTATAAATGGAACACAAATGAGCTATTGAGATAACATCTACACTACCTAGGGATAACAAAGTTTCCAGGCATAAATTCAGTTTTTTCCTAAACATGTCCACATAAAATTAACCTTAGCAGAGAGCAATTAAACATACTTTCATACAGGCAAATATTCAAATTACACAAACCTTTCAACTACACCTGATGATTTCACTAAAACAAAAACAAAATTATAAACACAAACAAATGAACTCATCAAATAAAAATAACTAATGGGATAAGTGAAAGAACAGTATTTCACCTTCTTCTAATAAGTTTAAAAAAGGATTCATTTACCTTTCTACACACTGAGGTTGTCATCAAACAAAAATTAATATTTCCACTAATGTCCCACATTTGTCTTCTAGTCTTCTTGGGTTAAACTTTCACTCACAGCCATAAACAGTGTCACAATTTTATGCAGCCACACAGGTATTTTGGCATTAGGTATTCTGCAACCAATTCATTTTCATAGGGTTTTATTAGATGAATCAGCCATGACAACAAGATCCTTTTCGCAAGGATTCAAATGGTCCATTGCAAATAGAATTCAACTCATGTGTAAACAAAATGAGAAATGAATATTATGCAACAAGAAAGCTATTAGCAACCTTAGATAAAATAGAAGAATAATTAAGCTATAAGAAACAGCAGACATTAATATCTTTCAGACATGGCATAAAATTCTAAAAAAAATAGCAACACCATAATAAACTAAATCAGTACATATTAAAGTTGGCATTTAAATTAACACAGGGTCATCAAAAATATTTATACATGTAAATAAAAAATAAATTTAAAAGCACGTGTATGACAAATTGATATCTTACAAATTTTCTTTCCCATGAACTTCCTGTCATTTTTTATTTGGATAATCATCAGGAGGAATCACCATAGATTTACTGGATTTATTTACTGCTCCATATTTATCATAAGGGCCCTGTGAATTTCCTCCACCAGTACCAGCACTCTTTCCTCCAGAATCTTCCTTGGCATTACCCTTTCGAACTGGTTTTGTTGATCCATGACACTTGAGTACAAATCTCAATTCCTCTTGAAGTGCAGATTTGAAGGTTGCCTGGGCAGATTGTGAAAAAAAACAGAAGGCAGATTTTGAAAAAACAGCAAAGCATGAAAAGTATATGGCCCAGGTAGAGATGGGCCTGTCTGAAAATTACCGTGGTATTTTTTTAAATTACTGTTATATTTTTCATAATTTACCTCAACCCCTCAAAATTACAGTCATTTTCAGGAAAATTCATCGTTTCAGATTTTTTTCATTGTGATATATTCCAAACATAAAAATTTCTGGCGTAAAAAATGATGATCACTGTAAGCGTTACATTGCTCAAAGTAGAATAATGACAGTTTACTCTGTGTATTCTTGAAGTACTTTCTTTTGCAAAAAGAAATCTTGCCAATAAGAGCAGAAGGTCACAGCTATAACACCCGAAAGGAAGAGGAACTTGATGTGCCTTTTTGTAATATTGAAAAGACTAAAATTCAAAGTGCCAGGTTTAAGGATGTTCAGTATATTACCATATGAAGCTGGCAAATGAAGCCTGCTGCACAAGGGGCATAAAATGGTGTCTTCAGCACCACTATTATACAGCACTGATGGATTTTTAAGCCCAGACATATCAGATTGGACCTTTAAATGTTATATACTATCCCTTGTAAATGTTGTAAATGTTTTCACTGCAATTTTTATTTTGTACTTTTATCTATTATTCTTGTCTGCATTGAAAACTGTTTTGAGGCTATGAATGTGTTTATGTTTATCATCTGAATGGATGCAGAGATGTACTTATGTTTGTTGTTTTTTATTACTTACAATTTGAACTGTGCATGTGTATTTTTATAGCATTGATGAGCTATTCCACATTATTTGGCTGAACAATCCATAAAAATTATTAGTGTTTTTATTATTCTTTCAAATCTGGTGCATATATTTTTCATACAGGCCTAATTATAAATTAAGGCATACACGACTCATTTGTGGAGCATTTTTACTTTTTGAATATTTGTAGGGCTATCATTTAATCGGTTTGAAGGAAAATTTATCTGAACATGACAAATAGAGCCAAATTTCATGTGTGCTGTTCTGTGGTCTACTAGTTTCATCATTTTTTTTTACTTCTAGTACATTACTGAAGCAATAGTAATGGTTTTTATATCACTAACCCCTTACTATTGCTATTGCCCATCCTACTCAATCCTTCATTAGCTCTTAATTGCTGAAAATTAAAAATTACAGGTAAATTATGGTAATTTTTTAATATGACCATAATTTACCACAGTAATTTATCTCAAATGAAAATTACAGTGCTTTCCCCATCCCTAGGAACAAGTATTTCACTAATATATTAATGTTCTTCCTCAGCCCTAGCTTTGCCCTTCTCTCTAGTCATCTCAGATGTTTCCGTTGCAAAACCTATTGCCACTATTGTCTCCCCTCAACCCTCCTGAAATCCTAATTATCATTCTTACTTTTACCTCCCACCCACCATTCACCCTTCCATAGAAGCCTTAAAGTTCTGCACTTTCTATCATGTACCTCATGCACTTTTTCTAGTACCTTAACCCTTTTGCGCCAGAATCTTGCAGAGGGAAATGTTTCCCCATTACCAGTCTCATGAACATTTTCTGTACTCCCCTGAATAAAGCTCTCTCTTCATTGACCTGAGCATACCTTTGCATTGACAAAATATAGAGGTAGGCTCGCCTTCCTTCTTAGGACCCAACTCAGTAGGACACTGGACCCTAGTAGGACACTGGACCCTCTCCTCAGCTGCTAACCTTGACCCTCTAAAGGATAAAAAGCCTCTTTGGCGACATGAGTCCACAGTCAACTGACTGATATTGCAGTGTTTTTTAAACAAATATTTGTGGTATTCATACATTTTTATGAGCATGTAAAAATTTAAACAAAATTCTAAGTTTCTATTGTCAGATTCAATATATTAATCTTCTCATACCACTAAAAATGAGTTTGAATTTACTGCTGCTGGAATTGCAAAAACATTCCCCAACCTCCTTTTTCATTTGAGCTTTCGACCAGCAGTGCATATGCTAATGTAAATAGGACATATATACACTATTAATTTGTGTCAAATTTTGTATGAAATTTGCTCATACTAAGCAAAAAAGAATAATTCACTTCAGACTTTACATTTTTAGAGTTTTCAACAAACATTTGATTAGAAAAATCAGTGCAAATAGCAGTAGTATACTGGGAGGAGGGGCAGCTAATGAGATTAAGGGTCAAACTGAGTTGTTGAGGAGAGGGTCCTGGCTTGTGCTGAGCTCAGTCTTGAGGGGTAACAGCATTCCTGGATTTATTGCTTCCCCAGAGGTCACTTACCTTCTTCCCACATCATATAGGGTAGGCATTCATTCTTTTGCACAGAAAATCCACATTGTCTACATGAGGAATTGAGCGCAAAATGGCAAAATTATGACCCATTAATTTCCAATACACCACTGCTATAGGGATCCAATACCTCTAAATTTACCTGTTCCTCAAACCAACTAAATTCCTCCATTCTTCTCAAAATACAACTTTCAAAGCCTGGGATCTGCATAATCCCCTTTTCTCCAAGACAGAGATGTAAAAGATAAATTTGATCGACGACTCTTATGGTGAGGAGTTCAGATGAAACAGTCCTTAAACATACAGATTTTTATAGGAAGAATGCCTTGAACTCCATTATCCACATGAGTAACAAACACATGGTTTCAATACCAGTGGAATTAATGGAAAATAGAACACAATGTAGTATTAAATGCAATTCCTCAGAGCCTGAGAATTGAATTAATAGAAAATGGAACAAAATATAGCATTAAATTCAATTCCTAAGAGCCAGAAAATTTCCTTTCAAAATACATTTGTAAATACATAAATATCACCTCAAACAGATATGCAATCTCTGCTATCTCACTTATAGTGTTTTCCACCAACACTCTCTGTTGATTCCACATATCATCACAAAGAAGACACAAACACACAGACAACACAAAGAAGGTATGACCAATAGCCATAATTACATCTAATGTTCCACTATCAAGTGAATAAAAAGTAGGAATGGATTTAATTCAAGAGATGTGCTCAATCAAAAGTTCATTTGTATATTGTGAGTGTGTAATCTAATTGACAGGCTTTAATAATGGATATAAAACATCAAAAACTCACCCTTTCCTCTACTGCCACTTTCTTAGTATTCCATAAAAACTCCAGAACAGCAACAATAGCTGCTGCTCCCATTCCACTGATGAGTACAACAAACACACCACCAACATTGGCAAGTCCTAGTTCATTTGCTGACTCTGTTGCACTGGATTTCTCTTCCTGATGAAAAAGGTAAAAATATTTTACATTAATCATTGAAAATGATTAGGTAATTACCTGCCAACCAATTCAGCAATCTCATTTGGGAAGAAATTAGGTTTTAGAGTCTGCTTGCAATAAACTGAGACTGTTTATAGCCATCTGAGCAGATGGGACAAGTCTACCTTAGAAAATAAGGGATATACTGATTACTCCATATAGAAATATTCTAAAATATCTTTCTACATATGCAGGATGATATAACATTTCTCCTCAAACTCATTAACCTCCTTTACCATTTACTCTTAGCATCAAAGCCATCAGCTCAATTTACCTGTATCATCTAATATACCACTTTATTTCAAATTACCAGAGTTGAGGTCGTTACCTTAAGAAAGGACATAAATGTCATTTTATTCAAATTATGGATACCTAGAGAAAAATATGTCCTCTTTAGATATTAACAATAAAAAGTTATACTTTTCAAGCTACTTTTCTCACAAATTGAACTTGAAATTACATGGAGTTCAATGGGGTAATAAGAAAAACATCAGGAAAAATAGTACTTTTCTATCAAAAGTATTCACAATTTTCGTGAAAACATTTTTATAAGGAGGGAAAAGTTCTTACTTTATATGAATATATAAATTTAATTTATAATATATTTAATTTTAATTTCAAAATATTATCTTAAATTATATAAGCAGATTAAAAATAAAATATATGCATCAAACACCAAACATTTTGATTTATTTGCTAATTACTGGGAATATATATTGGAGTCAATCCAATATTGGAGTGAAAATGAGGTAATTCCATAGAAACAATGCTAAGTTCAGCAACTGTGGCTATAAAAAGTGTTCATTAAGAATATATTAGTGAAATGATTGGCTTTTTTGTGCCTTGATTTTTGGATTGCAAATTGCAAATGCATTTCATCAGCAAAATCAGGACTTTAAAAGCCATTTGAAAAAATTTGGAATTTAGTATTGGTTTTGACTCACACTGTTACAATGGAACTTCCTTAACTTGGTGGAACCACATTGCAATGTGAAAATAATTTCACTTTGTAAAAATACCACTGTACTTTTCATTTATTCCAAACCAGATTTTGAGTTCAACAGTCCTACCAAGGTTTTATTTTCTAAGTAATTTTGAATTCTGTATCTGCATTTGAAAGAGGAAAATGATAAGCAAAGAAAAATAGCTCTCTTTTACCAATTTCCTCCATAATGTTTCTTCCTTTCACACCTCTTTTAAGCCTCTCTTACACTCATGCACTGCTTCATAATTGCTCTTTTACAGTTTAATACTCCTAATTTTTTTCTCTTTTGACCCTCTTCCACCATTTGCTCATCATTTGGCTTTCATCCATTGTCTCCACAAGATCAAATGCAAAAAGGACACTCCTTCCAAATACATAAATATATCCAATACTGGAACATCTAACCCACATTCTTTCATCACACTCATTCCTAACGCCATCCATCCTACTTTTCCCACATTCACTTCTCAGGTACCCCAATCCAACAAAATTAGACTACTCTTTCGCTTATCCTGACGTACCCAGTTATTGCTCTCTTTAAAAAAAGTTGGTAATAGAAAATTTTGCATACAATGCGATTTTTGCTTTCTGAGGCAATCCCTCATTCCCAGATATGCTTCTCATAAAACCAATCTTCTCTGTGTGCTTCTCATACATTCCCCCCACAAATCCTCCTCCCTTCACAGATAATCCAGCATTCCCAATGATTCCCCTGTTGATACTCCACCCCACAATACTCAGGTACAAATATTTGTTCTGTAACTGCTCTGAAAAACTAACATTTGATCTCAAAACAATCTGTTACTGGACGGAACTGGTCTGGATTTTAACCATTTGACTGGCGAATGAATTTTAAAAAGCGCATCTCATTTGGGGAAAAAAAATTTTTGTAGTATCAATAACATTTTTTAGCCACAGTAAAGGGAAGACATTTCTTATCATATTTTGTTTATATCTTTCAATTTTATGAATTAATTTTTCATAAATTATCAAAAATTTATTTATAGAATATTTTTTTCTAAAATTCATTTTTGAAAAAATAATCTTTGAAACATGTGGTCGGGTGGAAAGCCACCTCACAATCTGTGCAGAAGAATCTCGTTGCTCTCGTTGCTGCCCTGCTTTGAACCATACTACACATCTTTAAAAGGGAAAAAAATTTTTTTGGAAGGTGTGTTCAAGTCTACAGTGTCTCTCAGTCAGCCTAGTAAGGTAAAGAGTATGAGAGGGAGCTATTTTCCCAACCAAAGGTTGACTGTACTTTGAGGTGAAACTATCTCCCTAAGTGATCATAAATGTTACATATTTTCGCTAGCCAGTTCTTTTTTGTAAGTTTCACTAAGCATAGTGTCCCTCCCAGAGTAAATTTTACAAATCCACTGAACCTGTTTCACACTCAAAAATTGAATTGAATCTCAAACCAGCTGCATTTGGAAGAAATAAAATCTTTCATGATAGGTATCCTTTCCACTGGAGTAGAGACTCATCAACCACTATTGCTGCTTCAGGGATGTGGAGGTCAGAGAACCACTCTTTCACATGCTACAAGACTGTTACGATTTTGAGGGGTTTTTTGTTGTGGCAGTCATCACTAAATCTTTCATTGTCCACAAAATCGAGAAATTTCAGTGGCAGATGAAATCTTCTTCCCGTAAAAACTTTTCCAAAGTATGGAGATGAGATGCTCTCCCGTTTTGAAAAACGGCTGTGATAGTCGGGTTTCTGTAAAATTCCCATCACAATAGAAGCTGCAATGCTTTATTTCACCATGACTTGACTCACTCCACCTGTGCACCCTTGAGAGCGATTTTGATCTCGATTCCTGTCCAGAAACTGCTTTGTGTGGAGGTTTTTCAGCTCAAATATCAAGCCACACAGCTCATCATCCAAAAAGTTTTGGAATATCTCCAAAATATCCTCCTTATTCTCCAACTGTATCATTATGCCACTGGTGCCTTCAAAATTGAATCGACTATGCAAAGTTTTGAGCCAGCACCATGACAGAGGATCAGATGGTGTTCACTCCACTTCCTCTTCCTCTGATTCCTCAATTACTGCTGATTCAGAGGAACTTACGTCGGTATGCATACAAATGTTGTCGCTCTCCTCACCGCTTCACTTTCGTAGCTTTCTTTCAAAAGTTCACGAATGGCGTTGGAAGAGAGACAAGTGTGCCTTCCTCTTTTATTACTTTGACATTACTGATGGAACACTCCAAATCAATTCGAGGTTGTGCTTTCCCCGGGAATGGAAAGATCCAATATGAGTTCGCACCTATCTCAACAGTTTCGTGCCATCTCTTATTACGTCTACCCACAAAAATCTGGCGATTCACACTTACCGTACGAACAAAATTTGTATGATTTCCACTCTTGCCAAATGGATAGAACGGTTACAGTTTCCCTGTGGGGATTCTGGAATTAGGTGAATTGATGTAAGACAGTCACACGAGTCTCCCAAGACCGATGCATGTCCAGGAAATTCCCTCACTCGGCCACGACTGGCTCTCTCATGAGCAATCGGCGTCTTCGCTCTATATCTTATACCCATTTCTGCTACACAGCAGCTCTTTCTTAGAGCAAGGCTCCTCAGAGATTCTTTATCCCCATTTATCGCCCCTTCACATCCCTTCTCTGTCTCAAATAATGTGGGAGCTGGGGATCGCACGGCAGGGACCAATTCCTTACAGGGAGTAAAGAACCATGGCAAATGGAAGTAGATGGACGTTTAATTCACACGATTGCAGGAGAAAATGACATAGGCAGAGTAGGGGTACTTTCAGGCTAGACTCCACGCATTAGGACATTCCCTGGAAATTTCCCACCATTGGCAAGTCCGTAGATATGGCTTCCAAACTCGTATTTTCTCGAAAAGGTAAAAATGGTGATTCCAAAAGTGAATAAAGTTGCAATTACGAGCACTAAATCAATTTGCTGCAGACATGATATTGACACTAAGTATGTCTGCTTTGGCTTAAGAATATATTAGCAACCTGCTAACTCGAGCTGTGAAATGACATGGTATTACAAAATACCTATGGTAACCACTTTATAATAAATAAATGAGGAGTAAATGCATACTGCTCTTTAGGGAGAGGGGAATCACAATGATTGCCTTTGATTATAAAACAGTAAAAATGTTTTACCGAAGTAACGAAATACATCAAAAAGTAGTCATTATGCAACCCATACATACAACTGTGGGCATTTGATAAGAGTGCATATTTCTGACGAAATATTCTCTGAAGCTGCCATCTGCTGTCCAGGGAGCATACTTGAAGGACGAAGGAAGGTACATAAGACACTCCCAGCGAGATATCTCATCACGCCCAAATGGGAGAACGCAAATTCGAACTAGACGAGATATCTCATCATCGCCATATGAAATGTCACTTCTGCATGACGAGATATCTCGTCATCCCCAGGCAAGTGGTTAAAGATGTTTCAAATCCCAACCAGTAACAGACCCTTTCCAGATCAGATGTTAGTCTTTCAGGGCAGTTACTAATCAGTCTTTCACAGCAGTTACAGAACAAATAATTTTTCCTGGGTGAACGTTATACCCCTCCACTGAAACCTCTACCCCTCCCATGAATCTCTCCCTCCCCTGTGATCTCTGCTTTCCAGTAAATTCCATCCTGTGAGTTCTCCCTCTTCACCACAAATCCAGGCACCTGGTCATCTCTAGTTAGCTCATTTCAACAGATAGAGGGGGCATTACATCATCAAACTGTAGCCTGACTACCAAAATATCAACCATATTGGATATTGCTGCTTTTTCCTCACTTTCCTTTGGATAGCACGAAGGAGTGGACAAATCAGCAGATGTAAAGCAAGAATATCCACCATCTGTTTGAAATGTATGGCAAGGAACTCTTGAAACATATATTGCCTACATAATGCTATAGATTCTAATTGATTTTACTATACTATTCACCAGGATCACGGATTACTATTAATTTGAGTAAGTAAAAAATCTTGTGTAAGGATAATGCATATGAAAGAAGTAAATGCATGCTGATTGCTACCAAGTAAACGATGGAAAATATAATAAAATCGCTAATGAGTGCATCTCCCTGTAAGTGCTAAAGGAAAATTGGGGTTACTAAAGATGATGGGCAGGCCACACCCAGGTTATATTTTCTAGCATTGGCCACAATAGTGAGTGCCCACTTCATCTACCTCAATGGGTTGGCTGCTACACTTATCAGCATGAGCATGTTGTCTTCCTTAAATAAACTGTTCACCAAAGATGAATCAATTGGACATTTATGACTAGTTTGCAACAAACACTGTATGAATGACCATGAATTTCCACAGCTTATTCATTTTGGTTCATTCAAAATAGTGAATAACACAAACTATTTCATCACTTGCAACAAAACCACGCAGTCTCTCCACGGAGATTGGCTCACTAAAGATGGCCACCAGACCAGCATCAACTGCTGCCACTGTACCAAAATTAAAATTTCTAGCATGCAGGAACAGCTTGCATTACTCAAACTTGAATATAAAATTAGAAAAACAAATTTTTAGGGTACCCATTGTAACTTATAAGGAGCAAATAGTAATTTTTGCATCTCAGAGATTTCATTCATAGGAGAACATGCATACAAGATAAATACCTTGCACGATCCTCCTCCATGCTTCTCTTTCCACCACCTTGTCTTCAGTTCATGCAGTTTTCCTCCTTCTTGAAGTTTAAGCACAGCTCCACTTACAGCAGTACGATAAGGAGAATCTGATTCAATGAAGAATTTTTTTAACACTTAGTGACAATGATTCAACAGAAATATATATTGCTAAAGCAGTGAAACCTGTTGATGGTTGTGTGAGAGCTACCAAGGAGGGGAAGGTGTATCAGGAATGGGTTGGCAAAGGTGTGGAGGAGAGTGGAGAGCACATGGCTGGTAACACTGCAATTGTACCATATGTGTCCAAATGTAGCCCCCATGCAATTATAAGCCCCAAACCCATAAATTTCAAGTATCACATTTGGACAAAAATGAACATCTAATCCCGAATAATATTACAAATATCAAACTACCCTTGTAAAAAGATTTGGTCGGAAACTGCTCTGAAAGATTCACATCTGATCTGGAAGTAAGTGGTCTGTTACTGGTCTGGATTTGAACCATCTTGAAGCATCTTCAAAATCCAGACCAGTTCAGTCTCGTTACAGACCACTTCCAGATCAGATATTAGTCTTTCAGAGCATATAAAGCCCAGTTTCAGAGCAATCACAAACCAAATATTTTTACCTGAATAATTATTGGAGAGAGAAAATAATGAAATAGCAACAACATTTCCAATAATTTTAGGCAGTATCACAGCATTTATTGCTCTAATGTATGTACATTTGTGTATTATTTTGTAATTAACTTTCCATTTTTTAGATGCATATACTAGATGAAACATTAATGTTAACTTTTGCATTGCCCAAAAATAGCCCTCCCATCACTTTTTATGGTTGATATTTTGCCAAAAAGGGGGGTCAGAAAAATATGGTAATTACATTAAACTTAAGGTGGTAGAAAAGTTTTAGCAGCTAGTCACAGGAAAACTTTTACTATCCAAACAAAGCCTCAAAAAAATATATTGAAAGAATTTGCAAGTCATCAGAGAATATCATATGAATAACTATTCAAGAAAAATTCTACCTGATAACCCTTCACCAAAATACAGGATGGTATTTTTTAAGAATCATTAAAGGAGTTATGACACCCTAAATGAAAAAACTTTCAAACAAAAATGAAAAATTAAATTCTTTTAAGAGCTTGAAACAGATGCTGATGTCAGAAAAAGTTAAAAGAGTATTTGGATGATTGTGTAATTATTATAAAACTGTAAGTTAGTGTATTTGAATTCTAACCATTAAATCAACATCAATGGGGGTCCCAGTTCAGAGCTACAGGATGGCATTTTTGGCTAACTTAGAACATGAAAGTTCTCCATCTTTAAAATGTATTAATATTAAGAGTGAATGTTTTGTGAAATGCTTTTTTATTTAAGAATCATAAGAATCAAATAAGGTAAGTCCATAGCCATCATGCAGTTTCTGTCGAACCATCCTTTACATAATTCCTATAAAACTTCAAATCATTTAACAGAATCTTGGGAACACATTATTATTTATAGTAGTATTTGTTATACAGTTTTATGCTTTGAATAGGGCTGTATCAATTAGCACTCAAATTTCCTAGAACATATTAACAGTATTAATTGATTTCCAAAGAACCACAGAACTCGCCGCGCAGTACTTTAAAAGATTGACTTACCAGCTACAGTCCACAGTGTGTATCCCATGGACTGTAGTGCTTAGCACTCGCATATGGGTACCTCTGGCATTACATAAACGGTACCTGTGAGGACAACTTGTTCCTTAAAACTCCCATGAGATTCACAGAGGAAGAGGATGCCTGGGTAGCTAAATTGGTTAGAGCACTCAGTGCGAAATCAAGGGATCTGGGTTCGATTCCCAGTCCAGGCGAATGATTTTTCTACTGTGAATTGCACATTGAGCATTATTGAGCATTAATTGAGGACTGGGTATACGGTAAAGAATGAAGTAAAATGTATACATAATGAATCATGGATTCAGAGTCACTCATTATGTATATACCCTTCTATTAAGCAGATTGTTTAGATGAGGTAAGGTAAAGATTGTTTAGCGGAATTTTATTTATGAAGCCTAAATCAATCACACTAATTGTAAATGGTCTTTTCGGTGAATAAATCTTATTTTTATCATGGCACTCACTGAGAGGCAAGGCAATTCCATAGCCTTTAGAGTCAAGGAGTCCACCAACTTGGGTCAGGTCACACTGCCTTTCCACCACATACTCAATAGATGTCGACTCCATGAGGAAAGCATAGCCACGCTTTCCTTTGGACACACGTTCCACTCCTTCACTGTTGGCCTTGGCAAAAACAGGCGGGCGTGCACTTTCCATAAAGGACCACATACGTTGATAAGTTGAGAAATTAGATTCCTGAAAAACAAAAGTTACATTTCCCATTTTTTGTTTTTTAATAGTTGGGGGAGCCTTCGACAGGAGCTCGGGCACCTAGAACTTGAGTGGTCCATTGTGCCAACCCCATTTTTAACATGCCTGCCACATGCAGACAGGTAACAAGAGCGCCACGGTGAAGGTATGAATGGTCACCCATCCAACCCTCGTCTGGGCCCAACATTGCTTAACTTCAGAGATCTTACGGGAACTGGTGTTTCAATGAGGCTAGGCCCTTGCCCTTAAATCATCTACATTTCCCATAGTTACCTATCTCCTATATGTGAGATGGCATAGATGTTAGATGGGGCTGGCTGGGCTGGGAGCTCATGAAGTGGTAGGAAGAAGAGGGGATGGGGCCGAGGGTCTTGCCTGCATCTGACAATGAGTCAGGATAACCTTGTTTAGTATGACTCATGTAAATGCCTCAGCCAGAATAAGGATAAAGGGCAACTCTTGCAGGCTGGGGATGTGTAATTTGGGCATCAAGTGAAAAGGAAAAGACATAGCATGGAGGAGATGGTAAACAGATGTTTTGGAAGAAGAGATCTACCAGGATGGAATACAGGGTGGGAACTAGAAGGTTGGTGGAAAAGTCATGGTTAGAGTTCCTGCTTCCTTCTCTTCATTAGCAAAGGTTCATGCATGGTAAACCAAATTTTTACGGTCATAACATTTATGTGTTTAGAAATGGGAAATGTTTAGGAAAATTGGAAGGAGTCTCTCGGGACTTTCAACAAAAATCTACCTTAAACTGGTAGAATAAACTTAAAAAAGTGACTATGACAAGTATTCCCATCCTATTTTCCATGATTTTATTAAGTTATTTTTCCATCCCTGAGCACTGGTGAGAATTGGAATTGTCACCAATCTGAGTGCATGGCAGCAAGTATGGTATGTACCGCTGCAAGGGAGTTTTAAACAAAATAGAACTGTTTACATTATGGCAATGCCGTCAAGAGTCAAAACAAATATAACTGTGCGTAAGGAGAAATAATGGCTTTAGCTACCTTTGTCCCCGTTACTCTATATCTAACAGACATTAGAAGTTATAAGTCGAAAATGACAGGGTACCACAGACATACATGAGAGAAGAATCAGCTATCATTCAAGAATTCCACTTGTTTGATGCATCACAGCTGGCAATGCTGATATGTAAGGTGTCTGCATCTACAAAAAGTTTTTTCCAGATGAAATTTTTCACCATGGTTCTTAACAACGAATTCCATTTTTTTGGGAGACCAAGCCCAAAGTTCATAATTTTGAAAATTTTGACTTTTCAAAAGCACCACATGTTTAGCAAAAGATTTTCATCTGGACTGGCAATTTGGCTTCATATAATCAAAATTGTGTGTTTTATGCTTCATATATCCTGTTTCTACTTTATATAATATTTGGCTTCATTATGTTTAGGGCATTGATTATTAATGTTAAAGGAGCAAGATAATTAAGTACAGAGTCTTTCAAACGAGACATGAAGTTGTTAAAAGGTGAGCTGCAATTTTATGAGACAGGCTATAAAGAAAATATTAATGGATACTGTAGTTAGGGTACAGATAATTAGGATGCAAGCAATATTTTACCCCCAAAATAAACACACTATCCCATATGAGTATCTTAGCAAGGCTACACATTAAATAGCAAAATAACAGGCAATTACAATCTTAACTGACCTATTAACCACTTTATGGGTAGCACTTAATCCAACATGCTCTACTTCTGATCTTTATTTGGAGAGAGCACCTCTACACACACTAAGCAAAAAGATTTTCTCTTCTTAGGGAATATGTTTATGGAATCAGTTCCGGTGATGTTTCTTTTAGCTCAGCAGTCAATTTCCCTCACTAGGAGAAGGACTATTGAAAAAATGTTCCCCAATAACGGGGGACTAAATCACTCAGTAACAATTATTTGCTTAATTTAATTTATGAATTATTGGTCATTATTGATAGATTATATGAAAAAGCATACTAATTTATTTGAGTATTTTCCAGGTCTTAATTTTTTTTCTTCCCATAACTCATACAAGACAGCAGATAAAATAACAATAAGCATAAAGAAAGGAACCATCGCCATATTACATAAAATACTAGCAAAAATATAGTTCTCAGAGTGAAAATAGGCTGGAATATGCATAATTAAGGACCTTGAAAAAGCTTGCTGTAGATCCTCCTTCCACTGCTCCATACTTGATCTTAGTTTGCTTGGCAAGGTCTTCAGCTGACTCTATAGTTACATCCATTCTCTCAACAGTCAAGAAGGCAGCAAGGTTAGCAGTGTAAGACGATATCATGATGAGGGTGAAAAACCACCACATGCCAGCAACCATACGGGTCGAAACAGCTCTTCATGATCAAAGTAGATACAATAAAAACCTTTTAGCCACAAAAATGAATTATGAGATAAAAATATATATCATGTTATTTGAAACAGTATAGTGATTACACAAGTTAAAAATAATTCAATTTTTGATAAACTGTGATTAAAAGAGAGAGACATTGAAAAGAAAATTATAAGAAGTGCTCTTAAAGCAACGCTTAATATGTAATGCATTTTATTTTGCAGCCCTAAAAAAATACAATTTTTGCAAATTAAGTAGGGAATATTTCCAGAATAAATGCAAGAATTAAGCTTATTTTACTCATTTTCAAAGGAGATGCATAATCGCAGAGCATAAGAAAATTTGACGGTACACAAAAATCATGTAATGTTTTACAAAGATAACATGAATCCACAATACACATGTGAAATACACTCTCATGATAGTTCACACATAACACAACACACAGAAAATTACATAAAGCATATTCCCAGGCATTAAAAAGCAAACTTGGTTCACTCACCAATACTTATACTCTTTCAGAAACAAAAAAGATGAAAAACAGCAAATGAGAACTAAAACTGAAAAGACACATCAAAGTTAATAAAGCATGATAATACACACACTATTAATTTAGCCAACTGTATTATTAGCAAACGAGTAATTCCAGCAGGAGTTTTGACAGTGAAAGAGTGTAATATATTTCATTCATACAATAAGGCTTGACAAAGAAGTGCATGACCCTAAAATTCCCACCTAGGGCTCTCAACTTACTAATAACCAGGTAATTGATCACTCACATCTGCTCCAGTTAATACGCTGGAGACTGTATTGAAATATTTAAAGGTCATCAAGATTCAGTTAATAGTTCCCTAAATTACATAAGTGCCAACCATAACTGAGAAGGGAACTATGGTTCCATGGTTTCTTGAAGATTAGTTCTATGCATTCTCCGTGCCACATATGGTGTGATATATCTGTGCTATGCACGGTAGAGTCATCTCATTCTAAAGGCTCTCTGGTGCTCAGCAATATGGCACTTGTATGAGCACTTGTGAAACTGCCCAGGTAAAGATATTTGGTTTATAACTGCTCCGAAGGACTAATATCAGATCTTGTAGTGGTCTGTAACTGGACTGGTCTGGACTTTAAATATTTTTCAAGATGTTCCAAATTCAGGCCAGTAACAGACGACTTCGAGATATGATATTAGTTTTTCAGAACAGTTATAGACTAAATATTTTACCTAGATGTTGCCTCCAAAGTCTGTTTATGATGTAAGAATCTAAAAATTCTCAAACCACAGTAGAAGGCCACTATAGCGAGTTTGCACAAAATTCAAAAATCGCTCGTTAAAACCCGCCCTCATTATAGTCTTCCTGCTATTTTTGCAATGCTAACTCCTTGAATCCTTTAACAAGTTTGGGCAAATCTGAACTAATGGGCATTGTGGAGCAATGTCATAAAAGCATCAAAACACTTGAAATTTCAGTTTGCAGGAAAAAATTTAACAAAAAGTGACCAATATATTTGTATTCCAAATGTTTCACACACTGTAAGATCTCTGTTGACATTTGGTGGGAAATTTCCAATGAACTATCACCAAAAAAATATGTCATATCATGATTAAATGGTATCGAATGTATATGTATAAAATGGTCGAAGTTGCCCGACGAAAGTACTTGATATATTGGAAGGGAATATTGAATGAGAAAAATGTAACTAAAGCTAAACTAATTGGCATTTTGGAGCAATTTCACAAATGCATCATTAAACCATGAAACTGTTGTTAAAAGTTAACCATACTGTTTGCCGATTTCTGTTTAATTGGAGTTTTTTTCTTTCGTATTACTGTATGATTTAGAATTTCTTAGCCAAATCCAATGACTTTCTTTTTTTCCATTGTAACACTCGTAATAAATAACAGTGAGCAAACTTCAGGAAGTAGATCAGGATCTAGGGTACCTAAACAACTGTTGCAAAACACTTCTGGCCACGTTTTTTGCTGGAATAGTGTGCAGCAATACCCCTTTTTTACCATTCCCTCTTTACTGAAATTCCTCCCTCCTACTGCTACCCAATCTTCCCCTCGAAGACCCGGGAGGCGTTAAAATGTAACTGAAAGCCCATGCAAAAAAACTCTCACATACAATCAATACAAATTTTTCCATTCCTAGTGAAAGGTAGTCGCGAATCACTGAAACTTTGTATACCTCTCCTAGTCTCATGAGCGATAAATGACCCCCGTGGGTAATGCACTCCGGATGACAATCATGGCAAAACAGCCTCATTATGGCTGTCCAGCAGAAATAGCCACTCATAATAGCCAACAAACTCTGTATACACTTAACATTTGGACCAATTTAGGCCAAATAATAATGACTCACTATAATGGCCTTCTCACTATAAGCCACCCTCTTAATAACGGCCTTCTACTGTACTACATCTTAAGTTTTGTGGATGAATTTTGAATTCCCACAAGAGGATACCATCCATTTTACCTCACCATTTAAGAATTAGCGCAGTAGTTCATAAATATGGATGCCAAAGTTCAATGAACAAGAAAGAGAACTTGATACTAATAGTCAAAATGAGAATCAGTATTTATTCCCATGAAGATGAAATGAAAAAGATCATTTTGCATAAGAATCAATCCTAAATTGGAGATTGGAATTGATACTTGGTAAAACAGGAACTGATTAACTGAACCCAAGCTCTCAGGCTTTACCTGCAACATTCATAAAGGGATGAAATTGTTCACCCAGTTAAAAGTAAAAACTTTGAGCCCTTCCCATCACCATTTGTTTATTTTTCAAGAAACGTCAGTTGCATTTTTTCTCCAAAAACTGAATTCAATGCTGAAGCCTCCATAACTTGAAAACAAGTCATTTATGCAAGCAATACAGAAAGGGATTTAATCCCTTTTTCCCCAGAGTGAAATGAAAAGTCTCAGCAAAGTCAGAGCCTAAGCAAACTTAACCATTGAGCAAACTCAATATATCCCTCTATACCATAGGGCCTCCATAATATGACATAAGAGTATTTTTGTTTTTTTTTTAAACATGAGACTTCAGTTTTCTAAGAGAAGGTATATTCAAACGACAAAATACCGTGGAAACTCAGTGGAGCAAAGATATTATGAAGTGCACACCAATATTTATGAAGTGGCTCACATGAAAACCTGGTCCACAGATGAAAAGTTGGAAGTGACACTTCTCAAATTTTTTAATACAAATAAAAATGGGAATTAGGAGAAGTTAACCAAGAAAAAAATCAATGACCTATATTCTTATATTGTATGTTGTATACATAAAAATATAAAATCACATACAACTAGGTTCTTTCTAAAAATTTAAAGAGCTCATAATATGAAACACAAAAAACTCCAAACCAACATACAACAATAAGTACCCAGTACTTTAAAAACATTGACCATAAAAACTTACACACATAAAAATACTACCAAAACACAATTTCATGAAACAATCAGAAAGTACAAAAAATAATGTGTAACATATGTGTATTTGGGTACATTCAGATGTTCAAAAAAATCCAGACCCCTGACATTAAGAATTGTAGAATAAATAGAATGACTTTACTCAATGCCACTTACCACACAGGCATTCCTATACAAATGCTTGTAGATGTTGGGAATAAAACCATAGAGTATATTTCATCTCATTCACCAGAGAAATATAATGTGTAGGCACATGTAATGATAATTTAAGCCAAAGACAATAGAATATATTATGTCACACAAGCATTTATATCATTAAATGAATTACAGAAATTTAGTGATTTTTAAAAATTCTTTTGTTAAAATAAATTAGTTATTAATGAAATAATGTATTCGTTGAATGAGGAACTAGAATATTATCATTAATATTAGAGAGTAGGTTGTACAGTGATAGAAAACATAAATTCACAAATACTTAAGAGTCGTCAGATATTATTTGTCCTGAAGCAAGTAACAAAAAAACATAATTCTATTTGAACAATTACAGCTTTAAGTTAGCATAATATCTGCCAGTGCAACTCATTCTTGTGTTATAATATAAACCTTAATATTGTATTTAGACATCTGTATTTGAGAGTTATTTTGAGGTAGAGGATTTCATATAATGAAAACAGACTTCTTACGGTTCACTTTTTTATTTAATCATGACACATTTCAACACCTAAAGGTATCATCAACATGTACACAAGTGCTGCTATAAGGGTCAACATTAAGTAATGAAGTAACCAGTAAAGCCTGTCTTCATTATTCTATACCGCGAACTGCTGAAGAAAATCATATTCCATTATGGATTTAGAGAGATGGCATTGTTTACTTGTGGATAAGTAAGTGTAACAAACTTTTCATTTAAATTGTAAATTACAAGAAAGAAAATGTAGCTGACAATAATTGGAGATAAAAGGTTCTCTAACATGCTCCAATATTTAATATCTTGGCAGTATTCTTATGGTCTTCATTACTTTAAAAACCAAGACTATTCAATAAAATGCTGAAACAATGCTGGAAATACCTACCACGGCAAGACAAAACACTGGCAGAATTTTGCTCACTTTTTGCTTAAGGAAACAGGTTTTAGAAGTTATGTCAAAGGTGACTGAAATCAACAAAAATGAGGGCAAGTTCAAATTATCATTTATCAAAGACACATTGGTTGGTAGGCTAAAGAACAGCAAATACTTTTTTATATCAGCTACATTGTGTAATCATAGAACAAATTAACTTCAGCAGTGAGTGACATAGGGCAGATTTTTCTACAAAGCACCTGAAATTCACCATGCAAGTTTCTCTACAATTCCATTCAAAAATGTCAAAAGAGGCATTACAATTTGAATGCACTCTTCTGAGTTATATCTGAGAAAAAGCTAACTTAATTTCATTAGATACAGATTATCTGCTTAAAGTAAAGCAAGGATTGTTTTTTTCTCAGTATTATTGGCAAGAAGGAAAGAGAATGGGTTAATCTGAACTTTTGAGTGCTGAATTTTGAAATATGTTTGGAAATATTGACGAGCAATTTTGAAAAAAAAGCTGAAATTCACCCTTTTATAGGCGGCAGAGTTAAATAATTATTTTGTAACCTTCTTTTGAATGCATAGTTAAATTATTGGAACATTTAAATTTGTAAGTCTATCAATCATTTAAAGCAATGGTTCACAATACACCTCAATTATCAGAAGACTATTTGTGAGGACTATCTTTTGAAGAGATGGATTGGGAAGTCCTTACAGCTGGAGAACTGACTTTCATGCTGAAGGAATGGGTGTGAAAATTGCTAGCAACATTGATTTTTAAATGGAATTCTGTAGGGAAGTTCAAACAACAGATTCTGAATTCGAGTTGATCATTGCTATAAAAATCGAGCTTCAAGTCAAGTTTCAGCATGAATTCCATATTTTATATTTTTAATGGAAAATAAAATCCTTCAAAGTCTTGTGTAATTCAAGATAAATTTCTTAATTCACATCAATTCAACAAATTGAAAAAACACTATTTGACAGAAAACTTTCCTAGACCAAAGATTTAATTTGAGAAAGAAACAATAAAAATCTATTTGGCACTGATTAAGAGGTAAACTGACATTCACTTTTCTATGCCATATTAACGCAGTACAACATGCACTCATGAGAAAATAAACTTCCACAACAGTATTTTGGTTGTGCACTGTACCATTGCAACCAAAAAATGAACTTAAAATAAACACAAGAAAAGTATTTCTTCAATGTAACCAAACCTTTGAGAAATAATAGGATAAGCAAATGAATCAGTAAAACCTAAATTATAATCAAATATACACTTCCTTCAATTCCAAAATGCCTGATAAGCTGAAACAAAATTAGAAATTGTAATACAGGAAAACAAGTTACCTATGTGTTCAGGTTTGAGATTTTCTCTTCTTACATTAACAACATTTCCAGCAGCTTAATACAGGCTTTCAGTTGAGTGTTCTGCAACTGTTATTGGCTAATACTGTTATGCAATAAACTGTAGATAGTGAAAAAATGGAATAATCTTAACCGTTTGATTTTCACTGGATTGATCTATCTCATCAGTGGAAAACCAAGATGAGTTCCTAGCATTGCTCTGAATCCAATGAAGATAGCATATTATAGCACAACAATTTTAATGATATTTGCATTCCAAGTTTAGTAAATTGTAGCCATATGTGTGTGATCATTTCTGAATTAATGTATGCATCACCACCTTTTTACATTCCAATTTAAGTAAATTATAACCATCAGGCCATGGACATGCATGCATTTCCTTTGTGTTTCCATTGCATTACAAATACGCAGTTCCAGAAGCTATGCTAGAGACCAGCAATAAATTA
The DNA here is from genome assembly GCA_963169105.1 of Ceriagrion tenellum. Lineage (NCBI taxonomy): Eukaryota > Metazoa > Arthropoda > Insecta > Odonata > Coenagrionidae > Ceriagrion > Ceriagrion tenellum. Next base: position 93,533,051 of record OY720642.1, read on the forward strand.
TAAAATTCTGCATATCATCTTTATGGCGCATCACAACAGAGCCGCTGATAAATGCTCCTCATTGTTTCAAGAGGCTTTGGCCACTGCCTGTATGCATGACAAGAAGATCACTTGCTGACTAGACTAATCATTCAGAGTGCTCACAGTTTGCCTTCACCTCCTTCGAGAGTGAGTCACAGATCCCCCATCCTGGATATTTTTGGCAGTGACAGAAACACGGAGGAAACGGAAGCAAGATGGCATTAATACTCATTACAGCGAATTTAAGAATACTGTAACCAAAAGGATGTGATCATTACAGAAATGATGAATGTAATTGGTGGTAAACTAAAATGTGGTTGTAATGCTGCTTTTAATTCACTGTGCCAACATTGTTTCAATTTATGCCACATTTTTAGTATATTTTCATGGCATTGAAACAAAGTTAACCAATAAACAATCATATGAAAAAACAAAGTTCTTTAAAAGAGCTTAGGAATATCTAGTCCTACCTGACAATTAACTCAAAAAATCACAAATGCCCATACTTAGGCGAAATCCATCAGAATGCAGTCCGAGTGTGTGACCTTAGGATTGATAAATGAGAATTCAATTCCACAGTCACCTAGACTAGCATATCAAGCATTCAGAGATGTCTGAATGATGATTTCATATAACAATTCAAAATTGTATGAAGCTAAATAGAACTTTGAACGCTATCAATTCTAAAAAGTTTAATTTTTTTCCAAAAAAATTGGACCTTCAACAGCATTCTATTCATTTTCTCATTTCTGCTGAACAATCACACAGCTTCAACATAGTGGCATCTGCATTGTTGAAATGTTGACTTAAATGGAATGTTTCAGGAGCTATGATTACTGTAGAGGAAACGAATCAACCCTGAAGCATTTGTAATTTTAAAATATGTTACAATCAATCTGGCCTAAAGCCAATATTTAAAGTACCCAACCAATATGCTTTGAGTTTGGACCAAATTTAGGGCTGCCATTTTATTAGCAATGTAAATGTGTAGCTACACAAGTCAAAAAAAGCAAACAATTTATGTAACTAATTCTCAAGCATTAAGCATAGGCACATCTAAAACCTTTTCAAATTGAAACTTAACACAACGTAGAACAAAAATTAAAGTTTAACAGGCCAAAATGATTCACAGAAACTTAAATTTGGTTCACAGAAAGGAAAATGACAATTAATTTACTATCCCCAACTTGAACCAAATGGCAGCACTAATTAAAGGCTTAACCTACTCTAAGTACATATAGAAGCCATCTACAAATTATCTCCCCAGCAAAACAGCAAGTGTTAGTAAAAAAATTAACCCCGTCTAATTATTAACTCTATCGTCTATGACTGAATCTATCGCTTCAACTCTCACTACAGTCACGTCTCAACTTCACCTAGAAAGGACCAAGTTTACTAAGCCCCCTTACTTGGGCGCTACATCAGAGCCCTGCTGCATTAATGAACCGCAATTGTGCCAAATAATATTCTGGAGCGTCAACTCGTTTTCCAGCTCCTCAGGATCTTGCTTGCAAGGGTGGGGATTCCTCCATTCGTAGGGTGTAAGCCTATAGAAGAGACACAGGTTATAAAGATGGCACACAAAAATTTTAGTTCAAACCATCACTTTTCACTCATGTGCCGCCCATAGCTTGATGGAGTACTAGCATACGGTGATACTGAAATGGAGACATTGGCAAACAGATTAAACATAGCAATTTGTGTGCAATACATACACGAAAGGGGCTCCACAGACATTAGGAAGAGGTGAATGAAGAAAACCAAGAGTACACGAAGAAAACATCAACAAAAGAAAACACAGACACAAATGACTGCACGTACATACATTTGGGAATCCACATACACACATTCTTGGGTATCACATACAATTGGGATTCAAATGCCAACACAGTGAAGTGGGTTCAGAAGAAAAAGGCGAATAACAAATTGACAGGCACATAGTGTTATGTACAGTGACAAGCTTTCACAAATGTGAAATGATTGGTGCAGGGAATAGTGCTAGGGAAGGAATGAAAATGTTGCCCCGTGGATTAACATACATCCAATTTGATTTCTCTCTTACTTTGGCAGGAAATCACAGCCTTGCTGCATGAGGGACCCGATGGCGAACCACATGCAGTTCAAAAGATTGAATTGAGTCTCCAATTCCTCGGGATCTGGATTGCATGGGTGTGGGTTATTCCACTCATAAGGTGTAAGCCTGGAAAGCAAAATGTGTCAAGGGAGAGGGGCCAGGATGGATTAGGGAAATAAACACTCAAGTTTGGGACTTCAAGGGAACAGGCAGCCACTAAAATACTAATATCAATACATATTAATAACATCAAACAGACTGCAACAAAAAAAATGGTCAAGGTAGCTGGTCTCGTGAAGATAAAATGCAAACAACTCCATAACCCTAATTTTAAAAATATCAGCTCAATAAGAGAAGAGGAAATATATTTGTAGCATTAACTAGCAGCACTACTAACATTTAACATCTTCACATAAATAGATAGCTGAAATCGCACATTTGCACACCTATTTCACAAGTTAACCCATTCAATGTGGATGTCATTCATGAATGACAAGGCCATCAGTCTCTTCCCGTGTGGTGTATCAGTGCAAGGTGCCGCCACTTGTCCGCTCTTCAGTTGGTTCCTAGCTTCTGTCTTGTGTGCTCTATTTCTAGCTATGCCAATTTTTCTTTTTTTGTGGATTTTTGCAATTTTGCATGTTTTTTATGAGAGTTTTGGTGAACAAGTTTTTATTAAATAGTGGTTTAGTTTGTTTATATTTTGGAATAGACATCTATTTACAGTCCTTCTTCCATTGCTCTTATTAGCCAAAATTTTTTCTTTGTTTATGGTTTTATTGCGATTTCCATTACATTTTTGCAAGAAATATTTTTTGCAAACTTAGGTCTCTGCTTCCATTCTTTCTCGAGAACAAGGAGCTTCTTTTATCAAGATTTTACTTTTCATTTCAATAAAGGTAAGTCCAAAGTTATGTATTTTAATTTCGGTATTCTTTTCTTCTTCACCAAAGTGCTTCATAATCCTACCTTTAATTGCTCTAAATTATTTCGATCATAACACTCTAACTAATATTTGTGTCACTTCTACAGGACATAATTTGAATATTAATTAAAATGAAGACAAGAGTGATTCCGGCCACTTCCAAGGGGGTAACTGTATCAAGTTCGTCGAGTACTGTTTTTAAATGATTTATAAGTAAAATTATTTGATTTTTCACGGTCTGAATGTTTTCAAGGTCCAGTGAAAATTTTCAAAAATGTTTTTATAATAGGGTGACAGTTGTAAAACTTTTTTAATACATGAAGACATTATTTTCAGGAGGAGTGGTAAGTTGCATGCAAACCCACGTGATGATACCGTGAATTGACGATTTCGAGGATCAATGGCAAGAGATCATTTTCGACAAGCATTACATTTTGCAAAAAATCCCAGTGAAAATGATCCGGTGCATAGAGATTGCATTCACAAAATTAGACCCCTTTTAGATGGCTTCAGGAAGGTGATGGAAACTGTTGTCTTCCTGGTACGGGAACTATGTATAGATGAGTCAATGTTACTCTGGAGAGGCCGACTAATTTTTCGGCATTACCTGCAGAGTAAGAAGCACCAGCATGGTATCATGATGTAAATGCTTTGTGAGCCATCTGGCTTAGTCCACCTATTGTTAACTTATACAGGCTGTGGAGACAACGAATTAGGCAGACATGGCGATAAAGTGGTGAAAAAACTTTCAGAAAGTTCTGAAAATCGCGGCCACAGTGTAGGTATTTGTGAACAATTATTACAACCATGTAGCTTTGGCAAGACAAACAAAACTTATTACACAGGTATATTGAGACCCAGTAGAAAGGACAATCCCAAAAAGGGTTTTGGTCACAAATTGACGAAAGGAAAAGTTTGGAGAGTAGCTAAGTTGCCAACACCAGACCAGGCAGGGAGAAACCAGAGGCGGTGGTTGCATATAGTAAATTCATGGGTGGCATAGATCATTGCGACCAGCTTCTTTAGCATTATACCTGTGAGCATAAAACACTAAATTGGTACATAAAAGTTTCCATCCACCTTTTTCAAATAATGCTAGTCAACAGCTGCATTCTTTTTAAAAAATATAGCGGCAAACGGAGAAGTCTATATGAATTCTGACTGGAGCTAACAGATTCTCTACTCTCAATTGGCTCAAATGAATCAGTGAGAACTATCTCATCAGTGACTGCTCTATTCCATTATCCTGCCCAAACAGAAGTCACGAATATGGAAAAAAAGCTTCAAAAAAGATGCCGGGTTAGTCATGGAAAGGTGTAAGGAAAGTGGTCGTAAGTATCAGTCTCGATTGTGAGGGTCAACCAGGGCTTTGCTTATGCCCTTGATTCCAAGAATACCGTAAGAATTTATTAATATTGTTATTTTTATTGTATACATTGTATTAGTGCATACATTTGCATTGCGTGCAATTCAAACTGATATGAAGTGCTAAGCGTGTGAGGTTTTTATTATTTTTGAAGAAATATGTAAATGCTGAGCATTTATTTTGGTTCAAAAAGCACTTTCTCCTAAACTATTAAACCATATTTCATTTCTAGCAAATGCTCAGTTCCTTTTTCCTCCATGTAATTGAAATTATTCTGCGATTCCGTGATCAGTTCATTATTTGAAAAATGGTTTTGATTTTTAACTGAAAATTTTTGGAGATAAAGATAAATAAATATTTACTCTGATATTACTTCTATAATTCCTATATGTTTACATAACTGCAGTACGCATTCATGCCATATTTCATATATGAATATGGCATTTCTTAAATATGGCAAAAATATAAGGAGTTAAACCTGTGTTTTGCATATGTAATATTTATCTTGAGCAATGGTCAAATGTATATGTTTTAGAAAAGTAACGTAACCCATGGAAGATGAATATTTTTCCAGAGTTCAAAACATTGTGGTGTGTAAAACGTAACACTGTATAAGTAAATAAAAAAGCCATGTTCAAGAGAAGAAGACAAAACATGGAGGGCATCGCGCATGGGTAAAAAAAGCTAACTGCATTGACATCAGGAAAACACAGAAATGGAAAGTTTTGGAATTTCCACTGGTGAGGGCTGAGAAAAGAAACTAGAGGGTGAGCAGGGATAGGGAGCAGGTAAGAATGCCGATGGGTGGACAACAAGGGATTTGGGGAGGGCACTTCTGCGGAGAGAGGACATTGGTGCAATGCACATAACTGCCCATAAAAATACACTGACAAGAGAGGGGGTGGGTGCTTGCAGGATACGGCAGGCTAATGAATGCCGGGAGGAAATCCCTCGGGGCAAAATGGCACCTGGGGCCTAGAGCTGAGTATGTGAGGAATAAAATCGCTGAAGAGTGAAGGAAGGGAAAAACCGTTCAGCAAATGCGCGAGAAATATTTATGAGAGCCAAGTATTAACGCAACAAAATTTTGGGGATGACTTTTCAAATAAAAAAGGCACGAAATTTGTTAAAAATCCCATTCATCCTCTTAAAAATCTATATAAATATCTAATGCGTCAGTTCAGAAAATATAAATACATTTTGAGGTGAAAATTGAACAAGACAAAAATGTTACAACAAAGGAGGAGGAATAAAAGATATGTTTATCAATGTAAAATAAAAGTGTACATATATATGATACCCATACCTAATAATACCTTATTATTTCAAATTTACCAAGATAAATACAAATTTATTTCAATTACAAATTTTCAGACACCAAAAGGTAATATTTTGATGAAGATTACGGAGAAACAAAGCAGCGAAAGAAAAGGAAATGCAGGTTGCCTAACCACAGATTTTCAGCAGAGCAGATGTCATTCATGAATGATATTTTTTTTATTTACGAAAAATGAGGTAAAAAAGACTTATAGAGAAATTTTAAACATTGGTGGTGACTTACAAAACAATAACAGACATGATAACACAAAATATTGAATCCCGACACTGGGACCGATATCTTCATACAGACCCGCATCGAATGGGTTAAACACGTTCAGGAATGGAAAAATTTTCAGTCAAGGAATATAATTACCTGATAGGGTGATTTTCTATTATTTTGGTGTCAATCACTAAACTGTATCACTCAAAGAAAAACTGATAAGTTTGAATGAATACAAATAGGACATGATTACACTTTTACTATTAAAATACTGAAGTATTTTGGTGGTAGGAAAATGTTATAAGAAACCGTACTTTCTAGAAAATGATGCTTGACATCGACAATATGTGATGTTAAGCAACATATTCCTACCAGCTTGGACATCCTACCTACTGACTAGTCAGTGTCATCAACACTTATCACCAACTGCATGAAAATAAAGAATGCATGAAATACATATTACAAAATTACTACGGGATAGAAAAAGGTGTTTACTGCATTTTAAATCATAATCTGGATTTGAAAACTATGTATTACAACCAGGTGTAACAGGATACCTAGGAACATGTGCTACAACAGTGAATTCTCTAGTTGATGTATTTAGAATTCAATGAACATAATCCATGATCCCCTGGAGGTATAAAATAGATTTACTCAAGACAATATGGTAAGAATAAAGCCCTATTAGCAGGAGACTAGTCTCAAGAGAATATAATTTATAAAGGCGTAATGGAAGAAAAAAGCTTCCTCAGTGGATAAGGGTATGAAAATAACAGGCTTTTTAGCTGGAAAAGAGGCAGGATTTATGCAGGGCTGAAGAAAGATAATGCATACAGAAGCAAATGGCAGATCTTTCAAAATATTAGCGGAGGTGATCTTTGTTAGAGGTGATCTAATCTCTATCAAAACCTATCTTAATTGTTAGAGGTGATCTTATCCCACCTATACCTATCTTTTTGGGATACCTCTAATTAAAATGAGTATCACAAATATTAGTAAAAATAACTTTTACACTCCACTGGTCAGTACACAGATAAATATTTTTATTGCAGAATCCAGATTTTGATGCATGGCATCATCTTCAGGTGTTCACTGACAAGTAAAGAAGGTATTAGAAGGTATTGTAAAGGTTTATATAGTAATGGAAGGTGGATGGGGAGGGGGAATATGGGATGGGAGAGCTTCAGGAAGTAATCATAGAAAGGGAGGGAGAAGTATAGCCATCACGGTCTATTACAAGATGTTTGGCTGAGGGGGGGGAAGGACTATTTTGTGGAGGGAAGCTGGCTCAAGGTTTTGAGGAATGCGGAAGAGGCAGGAAACAAACATTCATTAAGGATAGAGCAACCAGGGTCATACAATATTTTTAATATTTTGAGTTGTTCTAATGCGTTCAACTCATGTCTGTGGTTACTGAAGGTTATTATTTTGGCTTAAAATTTGAGTATCATGAGGCAGCAGAGTAAAATATTAATCATTGTAATGCTAATCAGTAGCTTGAAAATTGCTTGCTTCCACAGGTCTACTGTTTTTGAATCCACAGCTTACCAACAAATTAATGTATGCCAACATGAAAAGTTCGTCCAATAGTTTTAATATTCCAAAGGACTTCCATTTTTGCATACTCCATTGCCTCTTGAACCTTATCTAGTCCCAGATAAAGTCATTTGATATACACCAAGTTGAACAAAGGGGTTGTGGATCTTTAGGATGTTACAAGGATTTTCATGACGTCAAAATTCAGCCATAGATGACAAAAAATGACCACAAAACCTTTTGTCCTGAAATCTGTTTGATGAATTTAAGTCTTCTCAGATGCATAATTCAAATTATGAGTGATGTTTGGCAATTAATTTTGAACTTAGGAGGAGGAGGGTAGTTACGATTAATATTGCTGGAGACCGAAGAAGATTTCATCAAGAATACTTAAAAATGACACACAAAGCATAGTGAACAATTATACAGTTCCCTTACCAACAATTCTAACATTTCAGATCACAAACCAGGGAGAACAATGTCGGGTAAACTTCAGTAAGATATCAGAATGGTTTTCATTAGGTTAAAGGTCAACATTTGATCTAGAAAAACCAATAAATGGCCAACATATCCAGTCAGTTATCTACTTAATGCTTTCCATTACATGCTGGGATAAAATCACCAAAAAACTGATATCATTCCCTCATTAATTGTTGCAAGAATGCTAAATTTTCTCAACTTGACAGACTAATGACTATTTTATCACATAAAGTTTTCACAGGCCATTAAAATGTATGAAAGAATATTGACCTTTTGTGGTGATAGTAAGTTATTAAAATTACTTCTCACCACCACATTGGCTCTGGACAATGAAAATTGTTGAATACTGGGATGCACAATGAGGAATCAACTTAAGATAGTGATCCATCAGTGTACCTAACTCTTAACATGCAACAATCAGTGACTACCTCCTTCAACAAAATATTTTTTTTTAATTTTACAAAGAACATTTACGGTGCTAAAATTGGTCCCTTTGAAATTAGATCATTAGATTACATAAAAATTGCACACTTTAGTATGGGTTACACATAGTATATATATTGTATAGATAAAGTAGGTTTTTTATGATGCCCAGAGTTGGTTTTCTAACCATTTTAAAGAAATCATATTTTCTAAGTTAATTGAAAAAATACATTAAAACAACTTCATTCCATTTAAGATTTGCACTGCACATTCTTATGGTAAAGGATGAATCAAATGAGTCAAAAACTAGTAATCTATAGTAAAGAGAGTAATTTAAGTAAATACCTACTGACATATTTTTTCATGTACTAGGTACCATCAACCTTTTGAATAATTCTTGGCTCTCAGAGTTGAGATTCATTAAATAAAAAGGCCTCAAAGAGAAAGAATATTGTGCTATAAATACATAAAGCCTCGTTTCAAAGGAAATCGGATAGGTCTTCATGTTCCAGGACACAAATTGACTCATTATTAGCTAGTTACCAGAACAGAAAACATAATAAAGAATTCAAAAGAGATATGGTACTTTTTCACAGTTTTTATTTCAAGTCAACCGGTTTCATCGCATAGGCGACATGAAACCGGTCGACTTGAAATAAAAACTGTGAAAAAGTACCATATCTCTTTAGAATGGATTTTCACAAAGTAAAGCCTGAAACAATCTAGTTCATGAAAACATAAAGTATATTGTCTCCATTATAAATGGCCTATTTATAATAAAGACAATATGCATGATGTTCAAAAAAAGAGGCATTGCACAGAGATTCATAACTCAATGGGAGGAGAGACAAAACAAGAAATCATTCTAAACACTTTAACTCTACCACAAATCCATTTTTTTCACTCGGGCTCAACTTTTCAAAGAGCATATTCAGAGGTCAGAATCATGCAAACTTGAATACAATCAATCCTATTCACTGTCATCATGATTTTCTAAGAGTTTTTATATTTAAAACCTCATTACTTAACATGTATTAACTGAACTGTTGAACATGAGACTATTGGTTTTAACAATACATCTCTTAAAAACAACATGACAAAACCTAGTCAGTTGAATAATCCATGCAAACTAGAAAGTTTGAAAATTATATCAATTGTACTCTTTGTAAAACTTGTGCCTCCAGATAAGAATAAAAAAAATTATTTATCAATGATGATTTTTCTTCAATAACCACATTTGTCTACACCAAGTTTTCTGATTCCTTACCTTGCCAAAACAAAAAGAACAACAGACACTCCCAGATATGCAGTGGCCATGTAGATCCAAACATCAACAGATAATGGTGAGAGAAAAGAGAATAGATTTGGTGGCTGCTTAACAGGTTTACTATAAAGGATGCTTATCCCTTAGTACATGAACATGAAAAAAAGAAAAGAAAATTAGCTATAGAGCTCCTCAGATGGAATTTTTACATGGTAACTTTTTGGGGTGAGTACTAATGGTGAGACATTTTTCAATGTTAGAACTCCAACCAAGACAAATGACTTGCCCTTCATCTATGAAAGTTTGACATTCATTAATACTGTATTCAACTGACTCTAAACACTTTTAAAATTAGCAACCATAATCAAGTTTGCTTCAAGATCTTTGCTTCATTTGGTCGATTGTACAATAAACGGGAATGCCCGCTTATAAATAACAAATAATGCATCAACAAAGTAAAATGAAAGAAGTCAACCATTTAAAAAAATTAAAGAATAAATATAACTACAATAACAATATGAATAATAATACAGAAGTGCAGTTATACAGATCTGTATATGTGCTGTATTCTGACAAGTATCAGAGTAAATTGTAGTTGCAGTAGACTCCTTAATCTGGACCTACTTAATCCCAACCCTAATATATTCCTAGAATGTAGGAACAATAATAATTTATTAAATCCAGTGCCAACAAATTCACGTTGAATGGGATAAGTAAAAAAATACAATGTAGACAAAAAAAATATATTCAATTACAATTCTTTGACAATTAGGAATTCATTAACGGAATAATATAATTTTCCCAATAAAAATGCTTTAAGCTTCTGCTTAAAGGAAGCAGTACTGTTTGCATCTTTTAACTTCTGGGGGTGTTTGTTGAATAGTCTTACACCCATTTCCTTTGGCCCTTCTGCAGTCTTTTTTTGCAGACTGAGAGTAGATCTGTATCATTTTTCCTCCTTGTGGAGTATTTGTGGAAGTGGCAGTTTTTCAACATTGAATTCCTAAATCAGTAGCACAGTTGATATGTTGTACATAAATGGAAGGAGCAGTAATTTTAGCTCTTAAAAAAGTGGTCGACAGGGAGAGCATAGAGGTTTCCCAGCCATGATTCATACAATTCTTTTTCAAAATCACAAATTCTCTATGGGCAGTAGATGAGGAACCCCAGAAAGAACAACCATAAGTGAGGTGAGAATAAAAATACTCAAAGTACAGGGTAATGGGTAATGACGACATGAAGGTCGACAGTTTTCTTTAGACATTTGAACAATAAACGGGTAGAGCTTAATTTTTTGGCTAGTTGCTGGATATGGGTTTTCCATTGAGTTGGGTGTCAAGAATGGGACCCATGGAACTTAAGTCATGACAAAAATGTAAAAACTAAGACAATAAGTAAGTAAACTGAGTAGGTACCATTTTTTGGAGAAAAATTTCAAAATTCGATTTGGAACTTCAGATATTTTCCTAAATCAGTGGCCACTTATATCCTAAAATGTAGGCAACACAAAGTACACCACCTACGTACGCAATGTGCTTCACAGATAATGTTTATTGTCGGGAAAAATCTTGACAAAAGACATCAAACCTAAGGCTGTTTTGTGAATACTTCTCATTGAAAAATCTCAAGATTTAAATGACCTCCAATTATGCTATTACAAAATCATGAGTTTATTGATCATCATGCAAATATATGTGTAGCCATCTACTGGGAATATTTTAAAATGAACAAAAATTTGTTATAATAATTGGATTTATCATTTATGCAAAACAAGATATAATTTTTAAACCTTTAAGGCCATATATATATAATCGTTACCAGCAAGTCCCTTATTAACCTCTACCCAGAGGACTGCTGGGGGTCTCCTTGTATTGTGCATCCTATAGCTGAAATTAAGGGGACCTCGGGTCATGGATGGTTGGAGGTCATTAAAGACTGAAAATCGGGGGAAATAATATTCGTAGCTCAAAGTTTAGGTGACTTCATGAGTTAAAGTCATAGTTGTGAGCAAATAAATAGTATGCATCATCACAATAGCCACTTTTAAGTTATTGTAACTAAAAGGCTATCCCAAGGCCCGGGAAGTTATTACAATTAAAGAAAATTGTAATTTAGGATGATCAGATGTAAGTACAATACAAAACCAAGGATGCATAAGAAAGGTCAATATTTACCAAAACAGAAACTAAGGGTGCACAGATAAAATCAATACTCAACAGAGAAAAATTTAGGACACCTAGGCAAAATAAACAGGTAACAGAAGGAAACTGGGATGCATGGGGGAGATTGAGAGTTGACCATGGGAGAAGGACACAGAAGGGGTGAACGTAAGAGATCTGGAGAGAGAGCAGCATGCAGTGGGAAGAATTCAATATGAAATTATTCCCAAAGAAGGGATACTCTTCAAAGTATCTTAGAAAGACCGCAGAAGTAGTGGCAGATATATTTACAGCGGGAATCGGTAGCATGAGAATGATGCACCACCCCAGACGTATGAGGAGGGACAGAAAAGTATAGCTTATGCACACAGATGCCAGAGATCCAGATTACAATAAGTGGAATAGTGAACAATAAACACCAATGTTAATTAAAAGAACTTTTATGCCCAAATGGTTACAAAAATCATTAAAATAAGAGTGACTGAATCTCTAAGAAAATACTCTCATGAACAAATACTGTAAATTACTAAAATAAGAGTATTTGCATTTAAAAGAAAGGACTTTAATGCTTAACTGGTTATTGATCATTAAAAAGAACTAATTCAATTAGCGAAATTGGAATACTCACTTGGTTTCATTTGTAAATTGGGCCTAATAATACATAGTTATAAATCAAATTTGAGCTCATTTGTGTTTTAAAACTTGAACTTTCTTCTAATACCTAATAGTGTTTTTATTGTGTTGATGGCATGTGAAATGTTTTATTTGTCTATGTATACATTATAATGAGTTTGGGTTATTTTCAGTAAGGGAGGGTGTGTTGCATTATGTTATGGCAATATATTCGCTGCCTTTCTGCCCTGTGATCACAGTAGGTTAAGTGTTTGCTGCTGAGTAAGAAAACTGTCACTCAACATGCTCAACAATCAACTGGGGGAAGAAAATAAATTCTACTATATTGTAGAGAAATTAAAGCATTCAAGGAAGATCATAATGACAGCGGGGCTCATAGAGCCAAAAAGAAACAAAAATAGGGATGAATACGTATGCCTGAGTCCACTAAGGGTTTGCAAGGGCCAAGGCCAAGATTCAGCTATGAAGGTAAGAAAATACAAATAGTGCTGTTATTGATGTCTTTGAATGCTAAAGTATCATATGGAAACAAAAAAGGAGTGCCAAGCTTGCGGATAATTTCCTTTGAAAAAAACATATCTTTGATACTTCTTGTTCCGATTGTGCTTCTTGAATATCCAAACAAGAAAATGTATTTCATATGTTAAGATTTAGTTGAGAAAAAATTACACTCCTGGGTCTACTACAGATGGATCAGTGATAGTAATGAATGATGTGGTTCTAGATTACTTCTGAAAATTAATTTCCATAAACAGTTTAGGCATGCATTTTGATTCAGTTAATCATCAATTTTTCCCACTCATCTCAAAACTGCAGCAATATATCTGTAAACCTGAAAGACTATAGTTACTACAGCTATTATTTTTCATTAACAGGTAAATACATCTTGGATGTGTATGGGATGTAATTCAACATGCAATAGTGCAAATTTAGATTAATATAAATAATGTATGCACATAACATGCGCAATCGCATGATTTTCCCCAACAGATTGGAAAAGCTGGAAATAAAGTAAATACAGTAGACCCCCGCTTTACGATGGATTCGACTTACTGATCTGAGCTGATTTTGCACGCGCTTTTCAAAATTTCAAATTCCTCCGATTTTGTTTAAAATATCGATAGTGTTTTAAACATTGGTTTAATAATATTTTAAATAATTTTAATCCAGGATATTTCGTATGCATTGGCTCTGACGCGTACACCAAATAGATTGGCACTGATGCTCTTTAAACCGATTTCTCGTCCGGAAATAATGCTGATTCAACATACGAAGGAATTCGCTTTACGATCGATCCTCCGGAATGGATTAATATTGGAAAGTCAGGGTCTACTGTAGTAAATAAAATAAGGGAAAATTTTTGATCAGTTTCAACATGTGGGGTGGGATCTTGCATACAATCCCACAGGTTGTTGGTTAGAATACTACCAGGGACCCAAGTCCGCAACTAGCTTTTCTCCCTAAAACAGGAGAAAGGAGACTCAGGGGATATTCAAGAGAACATTTACTCCCATTGATTGTCTGCAATGAGTCTCTTTGGGAGAAACGAGAAACAGAAAATTCCAAGAGAGTTAGAATTACCCACCCAAGTCTGTTACACAGTGAAGTTTAAACTCCCTCACAAAAATGATTGTGAAACACAATACTCTAAGGTGTACTGATAATGATGACTGATGAGTGACTAGATTTACTGAAAACATGTAATAACTTACCAAGATTCATAAATGGCATGGTGAAATCAACAGCTTGTTCCCGTGAATAGGTTATGGTGAGATCACAGATGGCCAAATCAGCTTTCTAATAACAAAAATTTTTGATTTAGGGAGACAACAATTGTATGGTAACACTTACACTACAAGGGGTGGGATGAGAGAGCTAGAATAATCCAAATTTCCTACAAAGCTAGAATCCTTGAAAATGGCAACTGCATTAACCTTTAAACACTGGATTTAAACATCCTGCAAATTCCCTCCCGGCCGGATTTAAATGGGCCCTTATGAGATTTTCCTGTAATGAATGAGCCAAAAATGGAACTTTCGGCAGTGAGAAGCACTAAACAGCGTGCCAATATTGGCACTTTCGGCATTTAAAGGTTAATATTTTTTTATTAATAGGTATTATTATCCATCATATACCAAAAAAGAGAAAAATTTATCGTTTGGCCACTACACTGCAGCATAAAAAGAGCTAATTAGTATAAAAACAATGCCAGTGAATTCCAATATTATGACAGTATGTTATTTTTAAATGCATTCTGCTTTTATTTTTTGATTCGCCGACGGATTTCCGTAATCGAATGATCACGGGTTGAACTTGTACATAGTTCTGCAATTATTTTAGTTGGATATTTCATTTTAAACAGATGCCATTTTGATAGCTGGATGATGTGATTGTATACAACTGTGATTACTTTGTGATGTTAGGAGAAAAAGATGCACAATAAAACGGGCTGTGCATCATGACGATATTAAAACGCAACGCAATAAATTCATGAGAAAGATGTACATACATCAACACTTAACTTAGGCACAGAATTTCTATTAAAGAACGAGCAATCATGTTATGACAAAATGATGCAGGCTCAAGGGCAAAAAATTTATTTTTTAATAAAAATAATTTTTTTCCTCACGAGCCTGCCCAAAAATGGGGGTGCGCGGGATACACGAGGGCGCGGCTTACACAAGTAAATACGGTAATTGCATCCAAAGCCAGAATAATACAAGAACATTAACCAATGCTTATTATCTTCTGAGCGGCATCTACAGATGGTTTTATAACACTAAAATATAAATTAAAATCCATAAAGTATGAGTACATACCTTTTCAAGTAGTTGCTTAACAAGACCATCCCATTTTTTAGTTTTTGGATCCAATGATCCGTATCGCCCATCTGGTACTAATTCGAACACATATTTAAAACCAAGAATTTTTGAGACTTCATCGATCAAATCCATGGAATATCCCTCATATCGGTCATTACCAGTGAAAGAACCATTACGCTCCATTAGGAATGGAGCACCCTGTTGGAGAAAGTACAGACAATTCAAATTTCAGCTTTACCAACTAAACACCTAGGTTAATTTCAATAACTCCTTAAGCTTTACATTTATCAGAAAAAAATATCATATCACCATAAGATCTGTTAAACACTGAGCCAAAGAAACTTTCTGGTTATCATTATCATTTGTACGCAATTCAAGTTGCAAGCTTCGATTGCTACCTCACAATATTTATTTTTTAGTTCCACACATTTATAAAGAACAAAATTTTGGCTGAGCAAGGAGTTACATATTAATAAACTGGGATTATGAGAGTAATAATACTGGGCCATCAAGGACATGATCTAAAATGCTAGCAATATAGTTGTGCTGAAATGAAACCTTACCAGTCTTGAAGAGACAATAAAAGTCTTATTTTGCAAACTTTCAGAGATAATCGACAGCTTTTCATCTTCTGTCCTGGTATAATTTATCCCTGTGCGATAGTCCCACCAACCAGTCTTTACAAATCCAGCTCTATCCAATTCAATGATGTCCAGAGGGAAATCAACACGTCTGCCATCCACATCAAAACGAACATAACCAGTCAATCCACCAAGTTCCATCTGCAAATGTAAAGTCATACATTGAAAAAAAGTGATAATCCCTAAATTCAAAGCAATGTGTTTCATTAAAAATGTCTAATCTCAAACCTCTGGATCTAAAAAACTTATTTTCCATTTCTCAAATGTTAATGAATATGACTATACAGCTTCACAATGAAAATGATAATATTATTGCCATTGAAAAATAAAAATAGTATTTGGTGTCACTTTACATCACATACGATTTATGGTCTACAAAAGCTCTTCATTTAGAAAAATGAACACCTCATTGAAGTATTTAGGTAAATCAATAATACTCCTAAATATGTAATCAGAGTTTTGCATAACATTTTGAAAAGGTAGACAAAACAACACTCTCATAATTAACACATGATATAATTCCAATTAAGAAATTCTACTTTTCTTGAACTAAAAATGTGAAAATTTTCCAGTATCACTTTGGACTACATACAGTGAGTATTCTAAATACACAAATACCAAATAAACCAAAACATTGAGCAAACACAATGAAGGACAAATCATAACTTTTGACTTCTTAAATGAATCTCTTAATTTCTGGGTACTTACCAACATCTGTTCATAGTTGGGTGACAAAAGTTTTGCTGGCACTCTTGCTTGCAACTTCACGTTAAAGAAATGGGCAGGAATGTCAGCAAAACGGTTTTCACTGGGGATGTGTAGCAACTCAAAATTCAAGTCAAGTCAATTTAAAAAATCCAACTCCATTCAAGCTTTCTAAAAATGCTCAAAACAAGTTTTTTTTTCAATAGTGATTTTAAGTTTTGGGAAAAATGGAATACCATATTGCCACAAATTAACGACAATGTTTTTTTTCCTTCTGGACTTCTGAAGAAAGAAGGGTTCCTCTCACAATTGGAAGAAATATATGTATTCAACTTCCAATGGAATGCAAAATCCGAATACAGTAGCAACTTGGTAATACGCATTTGGTTGGACCAAAAAATCAGCACTTCGTATTTTTGAACCTTTTTAATAAATCGCAAAAAATATTTTCTCTTCCCTCCCTGAGTCCTCTGGTTTTTGGAAATGTTTGAACCCTTTCGCTGCTGTGAACGTAGTAGCTACGTTCGCCCGGTTGACTGCTGTGAACGTAGCTCATACGTTCCGTTGGCATGTGGTTGTTCCTACCCACGCTACTGAACTTTCTCTTTTTCCGCGAATGTCATTCACCAAGTTCATTGTAGTACATTCTACTAATCCCATCCCGGGAGCTTGATTGACTATTGAGTTGCAGGTGCAACGAGAGGCATACTTTGTGCCGACGTAGGATAGGTACCGTTCACTTTTTCACCGCACCGCTGGAACGTCTCTGCAGTTTGACCGCAGCGAAAGGGTTAAAACAATTTACAGTCATTATTCATGAAAGCATATGAAGTAATGCCTGAATAACATGAGCTAAATGTCACAAACGTTCGTGAAATAACTATCACCTCTTAGTTCCCTATGCAAATGATTTTTAGTTGGCGATTATTTTCTTAGCAAAATTTTTGCCCAGTTTAGAAGGCATACATAAAGCAAAGTTCTGCATTTCGTATGAGACTCTAGCTTTCTTAATCTGTGGCTAATTAGGAAGTGCAACTGGTATGGGTGTTTAAAAGAGGCATTTGTTTCTAACATCTACGCAGTTAAAATGGTAGTTGGCCTTACCATGCTTCCAATCACCCTTCCTTTATCACTCAATCATAGGTAAAATGAGCAAAGGACTCAGTCCATTTAAAAACCCTTTGTATTTAAAAAGTGATATTCGAATCACTCAACGATTTTCAGAACTTTTTATTCACAATAGTATGAAAGAGAAACTTCATCCTAAATGGGCATCGCGGAGATATTCCAGATCCAGCCTTCTCCATTCCATTATTTAGTTACATATTTTCTTTCCCCTCCATGACTTACACCTTCTACACTTGACTGCACTGTAGAACATAAAATATGATTCACTGTTTGAAGCGAAACTTTGTGAAATTAACTCAAGGAAGAGGTAGGGGTCATGAAAAAACCTGCAGCAGTTGAGGCTGAAGCCTAACTCCTCACACTGTGTTAAAAATCCTGATAATGACAATAAGTTTCTGGCAGAGCAGTATTTCCATACATAAACATCGGATGATTTTGAAATAGAGCAAATCAGGATCTAATTCATGCCCATGTTGTGTCATATCCATGTATTAAAATGTCTAGGACCAAAAGTCACATGCCATCACAATGAAATCTGATTCAATTGGTTATTTATCTTGTGGAAATAAGGGATAGCAATGATGATAGATCAAATGTAATGTATCAAGGCCTGGTTACTCAACAAATTCACTGTAGTAATTCATAGATGAAAGTTGGTTCCAGTAAAATATCACGGAGTTACCCCAACATCTTGGAATTAAGTTAAAGAGAAGGCTTCCATGGTGATTTTATTTTAAAGATTTCAGTTTTCTGGTTTACTCATGTGATGAACTACACTTCATATTTTGCTGATGATGGCTTCTTCAGGTTGAAGTGTCTTAGAGGTTTATCAGAGGTCTCATACATAATAATGTTGAGCCACTCCCCTGATTGCGTCAACTGTTTCAAAATTTGAAATAATCCATTTTGAATGCAAAATTATATGAATCATGGGGATGACTATGCCCTCGCAAATTCTTGGAAACTTTCTTTTCTATTGTCTGATGAAATATGGAAAATGGCAGGAGTAAACACAGGTTTATTCATAGTGAAGCCATGGATTTTTGGGATAGTGACTACGACAGGTATCCCAGCCCTATTTCCCATCATTTAGATGTGCCATTTTTCTGTTCGAGCGCTCAATAAATTAAAATTGCCACTAAAAGGGCATGGCAGTGAGTTGGTACATAGCGCCACGCATGAGTTATAACCAAAAGAGAATTGTTTACATTATGGAAATGCAGTTAACAGTAAAACAAAAATGAAGTAAGTGAAAAATTGTCTCAAGCTACCATATTCCCTGTCACTAGAGATCTAAATTATCCACAACTTAAATTTGATAAATAACTGTGTGACTCAGGCACTTGTGAGAGATGAATGCACTAAAATGCATGCATTGTACACAGTTGATAGATTATATTCAGCAATGCTGATTTGTTAGGTGGCTACATTGGCAAATAGAGGGCTTTTTTGACACGATTTCCCCCAAAGGTTCATATAAACAAACTCAGTTTTTCTGTGAGGACTGGGTTCGAGATTCATAATTTGGAAAATTTCTTATTTTCAAAACTTTCTTATGGGAATAGTGCCATGTATTTAGCATAGGCTTTTTGTCGGGACCGACAGTTTTGCTTCATAAAATCAAAACTTCTTATTTTTGTGCTTTGTATTATTGAGTTTCTACTGTATTTACAATCACCAGCATAAGAACATGCATAATAAACCATTGTTTGAGTTAAATTTTAAAGTTTCATTAACCTTATTCCATCTCACAAAATGTTAATCTTCCTGGTTGCAATTTACCTAAAATTAATTGAAGAAAGTATCGATGCCATTGTGGTATACACAGCAACCATGTAGGCACATTAGATTTAGAGCACTGTTACAAACCCAACATAGTTTTTCCCCAATTACATATATCAATACAATAATGACACACCCTTATGGTCACAATTTACCTAAGTTCGATTGTAGATAGAACTAATGCCGTCTTGCTCGCGTTTCTCCACGTGTCTGTTGCAACAAAAATAACTCCAGGTTGGGGTCTGTGACTCTATCTTGGAGGAGGTGAAGCCAAACTGTAAGCACTCTGAATGATCAGTCTAGTTGGCATTATGAGTTCAGTGAGTGATGATCTTCTCTTCGCATGTGGAGGCAGTAACAAGTGCCCCTTGAAACAATGAGGAGTGTCCATCGGCAGCTCTATTGTGAAGCACAAAAAATGTGATATGCAATGTTTTATACTTTGTTGCTGGTTGCCAGCTTGACCCATACTAATGCCTTCTGAGAACATATTGTACATATCTCAATATTTGACCTATGATTGTTCCAAAGCGAATGATTTTGTCCTTCAATACCTACGAAAATATCACATTGACCAACCCCACGCTATAATATGCACTTCAATTTTTCTACACTGATGAGCATATTTATAACAGCATCAGTAAAACAGAGAAAATGTAAGCATTTCTAAGGCCTTATGGTTACCATTTACTTATACTATTGAAGTGCAAAAAGGCTGTAACAGCTGCAACAATGTCGGGGTATTGAATTCAGAGCAATGTTACTACTGAATCTTAGTTTCACCAGATTACAAAGATCAATTGCATAATGATCACACACATATGGTAACAATTTACATAACTTTGACTGAAAATATCATCAAAACTCTTGTGGAATAAACTGCTACCTGCATTGGATTCAGAGCGATATAAGGAACTCATCTTAGTTTTCCACCAACAAGATAGAGCAATCCTTTGACAATCACACCCATAAAATTAATCCACTTTTTCATTAACTACAGCTTATTGCATGACATTATTTGTCAAAACCAGCCACAGAACACTCGAGTGAAGGCCTGTATTAAGCTGCTGGAGACATTGTTAACATAAGAAGAGGGAATCTCTAACATGAACACATAAAGTAACTTGTTTTCCTGCATTACAATCTATAATTTGATTTCAGCTGAACAGACATTTAGGAAGTGAAGGAAGCTTATATCTGGTAATAATTTTGATTTAACTGATTCATTTGCTTATCTTAATTTCTCAAAGGTTTGGTTACATAGAAGAAACACTTTCCTCGTGCCTCATTGTAAGTTCATTTTTTACTTGCAATGCTATGGTGGACAACAAAAATACTGGGTTGGAAGTTTATATTCATATAATTGCATGTTGTATTAAGTCAATATGACATACAAAAGAGAATGTCAGTTAACCTCTTGAACAATGCCAGATTTATTGATTTTTATAGTTTCTTTTTCAAATGAAGTCTTCTGTTTAGATTCAGAAAAGTTATCTACCAAAATTGAGTCATTTGCTCTGAATATGTTGAATTGATAAATTAGAAAATTAATCCCAAATTAAACAAGAATTTGAGGGATTTTATTTTCTCTCAATAACATATAATATAGTAATATGTAGTACTTGACCTCGACTTGAGTTGAAAATCTGGAATTCGCACATCCCTAGTTTTCCCAACACAAAAACACTCAAAAATGGAGAGATTGAGCTTCCCACTAAGTACACATTCTGAAAACTATAAACTTATGTGATTTGATTTTTATCTAAAGCACATAGCACTCACAAATTTCATATAGTTGATGAGTTTATAACCAGGCTCCCACTTTCCAGGTGCATCACAGGACAAATGTGTAGTATTTATAGGGGAACTTCGGTCCATTTCAACCAAAGCACGTGCAAAAAGTCGGACTGCATCATACATAAGAGCTGTTTCAGTCTATGTACCCATAGTGAAAAAAAGAGAATTATTACAATCACAAACAATAAAGTATCTGCAAAAAATTAAGATAGAAAGTGATGCATTTCAACAACATATTTACAAATCCAATTTACAGATGATATTTACTCTAACAGTGTTTGCAGATATGTTGATACGCCTCCCAAATCTCATTTCTCCAAACTGCCAATCATGCACAGCATTCTGGAGACCTTTACTCTGTGGATCTACCATTCGGAAGCCAGTTATATTTGTACGACCAAAGCGAAACTCTTCCATATCAACTGTGTGAAGATCCTGGAAGAGAAAAAAAGAGGGGAAAGTAATCTTCTATCATTAAGCCTTCATTGGGAATATATTCAATAAAAAGCTTCCTCCTAGTTAAGGTTTTTTTGGCAGCATAATGCTTTCATATTTACCAACACCTGTCATGAATCAATATTCTTCAAATGGCACTCTTTAGAAGACTGCCAAATGAAATTATCCGAGTGATAGGACTACTCATGATTAGAAATACACAATAACTCTAATATGAAATGATCAAAAGAACAAGATAATTATGCATAAGAAGTGCACAAAACCAAGATAAATCCTACTCTACTTCTGAGTAGTGAGGTCACAGGATCCCAGCTGGACAGTGAGCTGCCAAGCTTTCTGCAGTCAAAACAATAGGGAGGCACAAGAACTGAGCAGTACTTGGTTTGTTAGTGGAGCCCACAAGAAACTATGAGATAGGCCCACTCTTCCAAGGAACATGTGTTTATTGGGTTTTGGATGCATAGCCAAAGATGGGCAGTAAGAACTCACTACTTTCAAATACAAACGATTTCCAAATACAGGACAAACTGCCTGCTGTATAATATTCATCACTTGACTGTATTCTACTGGAGCAGTCAAATGCACCAGGGCAATGTACCAATCAGTCATGTGAAAAAAGTCCAACTCACTTTTAAGACTGGACTTCAAGGAGGGACTAATCCCAAGAGAAAATAATCCTGAGAGGGATTGATCCTGAGATGAAGTTATCGTGAAGCTCCCATGATGGAGATAAGCAGACACAAGAGGCCTTTTGCTTAAAGGAAAAGGAGTTTAAAGGTAGACTTTACCTAGTGGATAGTGTTGTTAAGCACACTAGCACAGGTACTTCATGGCACTGTATTCATGGTACCTCGTGAGAAACTCTAGCTCCTAAAACCTATGGCTGCCGGATCGTTTTTCTACATTTTGCGCGGTGACTGCAGGAAAAATGTCTTTCTACATTTGACCACCACTTTACTACCAGCAGCTACCCTCCAAAATTTTATTGCTACCCTTTTCCAGACATCTTGCACTCTGCCAACCCATACAGCAGGGAGACTAAGGCATCCAGCATTCAGGGACTGTGTTCTCTGGGCCAACCCTAACAGCAGGTGGTGCTTCCTAGGATTTTCCTCTCGTACTGAGAGCTTTCAGCTCTATCATGTATTCATGAAGAAAATAATTTGTATGGACGCTTGCAATTCCTAGGAATCAATTTTACCTGACCAGTGTCCATCATCCTCAGAAAGGGTGTAGAAAGCATTGGTCTCCCCTTTTTATTCTTTGGCAAATGAGTCTTCCATCCTCGCATTATAGCAATGACCATGAACGGCGCCAAGTTTTATTATCTTGTCCCTTTGCCTGGGTTTACCAAATATTCTTTCCACTCACTCACTAGATTTTTTTCTTCAGTTTCCCAAGAGTTCTGGTGGTGTGCATTTGCTTTTAATGAATTACTTGCACAGTGATTTGGATATTTTGTGAAACTTTTGATTTCTCTTCACCATGACTCTGATCAGATATTCAGGACAAACTCTATTTATCTTACCTCAACTTGTCAACCTAATTGAGTGCAATATTTGGTTTAGAGACAGTTTTGTTATAGCTAAATTAATGTTGAGCAATAATAAGGTTAAAATTCAACGTATTAATTTGCTGTTTGGTATCAAATCGATCAGAAAAATGCAATTCTTGTCATTATCGAGAAAAAATTCAATTTAAATTTGAATTTTAAAAGTAAATTTCACATTTTGCAACACCATTATGTCTTTGAAAAGTGCCCTAATGATGGCCTACCCAACGGTGAGGGGGAAAGAAAGGTAATCCCGGATTACATAGGTCCACTACCTGCGAGAAACTTGCCCAGGCTAGAGGGCAAAATACTTTCCTCACTTCTCTCCCACACGCAGTAGCAGCAAAAATCATGGGTTTCCACAGCCTAAGAATTAAAACCACCATGAACTTCACAGTGAAGCAGTCACCAGGGTAGCTTAATTGGTTACAGCACTTTGTGCAAAATAAATGGGTTTGGGTTTGAATTACAGTCCACGGGTATTGTGTTCGAACTACTACTTGAGATGTTTTCAAACACATAATTAAGGAGTCATGTGGTACAATCACCAAGGGTTCACGATTTTGATGCACTTTTAACATTCCACACATTCATATTGGGATTGACACATTTCTGCCAGATTATCCTGGACTTTGATACATATTCTCTGCTTGGTGAGAGCCAGATTTATACAGTGTATTCATGATTTTGTCAGTAGTCTGTTTCAGTTTAACCCTTTAGTCCATTTTCGACCTTTTTCCTTTTTTACAACCCTATATGTTGGCTACAGCACCAAAAATATACTGATTAAACTTAGGTACAAAACTTTGATCATACACCAATGTAAAAGAAGTGACTGCCATTGAGAATCCAAGTATCGTGTCACCAATTAGTAATAATGAACTAGAAAATTATGAGGGAAACATCTATAATTCCAAAGAATTGCTAAGACTAAAGTTCAAAAGAGTTGCTCCACTCGAAATATTCTTTTCCTGAGAAATTTCAAAACTTCATCAACAAAAGATTAGTTCAATAAATAGAGAAAGATGTGCACAAAAATCAGCAAATTATTTTTCCTTGTTATGCTAAGTTTCAATTACCAACTAGACATAGCTCCCAGCAAATACCCCTTAAACTCCATGGAGTTATAAGTATCTAAAGATGAGAACAAATTCAATATGAAGAGATTACCACCATTCAAAAAATATACCTACTAAGGCATTATCCTGATCAATCAAACATACCAGATTAGTGATTACATAGCTTTGGTAATCTTCCATCATTTTCACTTCTTTTGCTTGTGAGAGGATTTCCAAAATTTTTTCCACTGAACAGTCAAGAAGTATATGAGATTCAGAAGATGCTTGAATCTGTTTAAGCAGTGGCCTACAAAAAGAGGTACATATTTAGATTGATGTGATGCAAATGAAATATTTACTGATAGTTACATAAGTACCTACATTAATAAGCAGTTTTAAAATACATTATCCAATTTTACCCAAAATTTTCAAAGTGACTGGACTTCTATTTATTTGATCTCCCTTGATAAAGAATCAATTAGCAATGCTACAGGATTCTGAGGGCTTATAAACACATATCTTTGCAGAAATGGGCTTCAAAATGATAACATTATTTATCACACAAAGTTTAACTCATAGGTTTATGTGATATTTTATGAGTAAAGAACTTTTCATGTTCATCAGAATACCTAATTTCTAGGGGTTCAGTAACTACATAATAATAAATTAATAAATACTGTCTTACCTATGATCATGACCTTCTCCTAGCTGTCTCACTGTGATAGGATATTCAGATGGTCCGTGTGATTTAAGAACTTCCTGCAGACGTACTAAGCCTTCATTATTTTCATAAATAACTGTGAAAGATTTCCATTGCATAGCTTTCAATAAATCTTTTAAAGCCTAAGGGGTAAAAAAATTAAATCCATAAAGTCAAAGACTTAACACAATGTTTGTCATCTGATGAAAAACAGCACTTTTGAAAGAATTAAATACCTAAAGGTAAGATATTATCATCAAAGGGTTTCACATTTAAAAAAATAGATAAAAAATATCTTGAATATATACAGTTGGGTATCACTTGGTTTTAAAAATTAAGAGATTTAACATTTTCCATACCAAAAATTGATAAATTTGTAGTATGTATAACCATGTTAAAGTCCAGTCATGAACACAAATGGACAGAAGGCAAGAACTTGGGTTACAAGGAATTTATGAAACAATATAAGAATACAGAAAGAGATCAGGAGAATGTGAAGAGAAAATGAACAAAGGAAGGATACCAAAAAATATGGCAAAAGAGCACAGGGTGGACAGTTGCTGGGATGATCATACAAGAGATGGAAAGACTGAGGTTGATGACAAACATAATAGGCTAAATGCCACATATTTGAAGAAGGAAGGAGTCCAGTCAATGTCTCATTGAAAACCTGTGCCCCACTGGGTCTTCATGGAGGGGAAAGAGGGTAAGTAAAAGAAATATTGCCAAAAATTTGGCCACTATTGCCCCTCTTTACCCTTTGTCCTGAAATCAATCATCACCGAGAAAGCACGAACAACCGTATAAACCAATTGTCAAGATCTGGCTCCCACATTGCTTGGCTCCTGAATTGCTTGGCCGCGGTTGATTTGAGTTATTACATTTACACAGTGAACGATAGCAAGACCCTCTATAGCCTCCATGTGAATCATGAATTTAGTTATACTGAGCTATATCCACCAATCACTCTGAAGTGGCACTATTCCCATCTGTGTGTTTGGACTAGCTCGTCAATGAGAGACCCCTCTTGCTACCTGACCATTGTCGACAACACTCCAAGGCTCTCTCTATTCCCTGGCTGCCGAAAGGACTTCGGTGCTCCTGCCATCAAATGGACTTTTTTCAAGAATGCACCATAATTGTATCATGGTAGTTATTCTAACCCACTGATTTAATTTTCTATTTAATGCAATATACACTCCATGGTGGGAGAAGTTATCCATTTCAAAGACTGTTCTGTCTCTATCTGTTTTTGACCCTGTCTTGTCTCAGTCTGACCAGTTCAATTTAGTGACTACGCATTCAGATTAGTGCATCTCAAGGTCTATGATAGGCTTTGTCTTGTCAGTATAGTAGATGGGTTGTGCTGAGGGACGGTGTTTAATCTGCACATGACACTGATTAAAAATGCAAAGAGAGAAATAAAAAGAAGTACAACTTTGTCTCCCCAGCACTCTACAACACAGTTCTACAAAGAAATACAGTTTTTACTACCTGAAAGCTCACAAATTCCTTCTTTCCAAGCAAAATTGGAAATTATAACATACTTGCCTTAACATAACATACATCCCACACATATTTTGTCATGGTTTGAGAAATTTTCGTTCAAACTATTCAAACTCTAGCCCCACAAATATTCTACAAGTAAAAACATTCCACAAATGAGTTTTTCATGACTTAATTTATAATTTAGACTGCATGAAATACACATAGACTTGGTTTAAAAAAGAGGTTTGGAATATATGAATATGAAAATATCTAAAATGTAGGAAAATTTTCACATAGATTACAGAAAATTATGGTAATTTTTTTGGATGGCAGTAAATTATGAAAAATGCCATGGTATTGTTTAAATATTTAAGTTATGAGTGATTATATCATATATTATCACCCTAATGTAACAATAATATGACACTCTATGTCAGGAAAAGTCCCAACATCACCTAAACCTTTGAATTTAAACTGCTTAGAAAAACTTGCTTGCAGTGAATAAAGAATTATTATTATATAAGATTTGATAAAAATAGGATAATCTAATTCAGGATTTGGATGTGGTAAATTTTGGATTCCACCTATCACTAAAGAATAAGAATTTATCTTTCTGAGAGCAAAAATACTCATCAAAGCCCATACAATCATTGGCAGCACTTTCAAATGCAAGTTGATTCTATTACATCACCCATCATGAAATGGATGCTTAAAAAAATAGGTAATTACAATCATAGCAGATTGAAATAGTTCAGAATGACATTAAAGTGCACTGAAATACATTTTAATATGCAATCACAAAAATGATTAAGAATGCATAAGTCCCAGTCATTCTTTTTTCCATAAAACAAGAAAAAATGTCCAAGAAAAAAGCAAAATTCGAATCAGAATGGGTAAAGATTTAACTCTAATTTCTAACAACATATATCTTTAGCTTATGCCATTATGGGAACATTACCAGCATGTAAGAATTAATTAATGCAGGTGCATTTTCATATTTTAATGTACTAACCAGAATACCAACATACATAACAAACAATACTCTGGCTTTGTTGGTTCAAGAACAATCCAACCTTACTCTGTACCATCTATTGATTTCACATGACAGCTGCACATACTTACTCGTGAGTACGACTGAGGATACGGGTGCAGGTTAATTAGACAGCTTCGAGGGTGTGACTTAGGATCCCAACGAGTTTCTAGATGCGGGATCTCCAGTGTATCACAGGTTGACTGCACAATATTAGAGGTCAAACGGGAACTAGGACCAAATACAGCAGCCACCCCCAGCTCTGTCATGTTGCACACTGAAAATGTCACAATTGAATTTAAATTCCAATGAAATATCACAATTTTATCATGCTCCATTCAGACCTCTGCATTTGTTAGCAATATCATTAAATGACTCATCTAGTTTTAGTCCACAACTCCCAGGTGAAAGTATTTGGTCAGTAACTGCTCTGAAAGACTAATATCCAATCTGGAAGAGGTCTCTTACTGGTCTACATCAACATCTACCTATTACCCTGCGAGCTGCCGCATGGGATGTGTTAGGTCACCGGCCATGTAAATATGTTAGGTTTTGTGAGGTGAAATGGTGACATGTATTATGGGAGTGTATTTAGTGGAGCTCAGTATACACTGTGGTCACTTACTGAGCTCAGAAAGTACAGGTTTTTGTACCTATCTGTTCGGCAATGTATCTCTCTTATTTTATCCCTTCTGTCAGGCCAAGAGATGTAGTGAGGAGTCATGATAATATTCTGTGTCAGTCTGAAACACACCAGTTCTGAATTTTCCAAGCAACCTAAGCCAAGTGTGTAGCCTCCGAGCCTCCAGGGGTTCCCACCTTATTCCCTCTAAAAGTTGTGAGACATTAGGTATATGCTCATTCGTAGCAGCTTTTAAAGAAGCATGCTGCTTTTCTTTGTATTCTATTAATTTTTTTGGTCAAATCTTTATGAACAGGGTCCCAAATGCTAAATGCATATTTGAGGTGTGGCATAACCAGAGTGAAGGAGCATCTCTCTTTAATTTTTCCTCTGAGGACCTTCCTTTTACAAGCTTAACAAAACCTAGTTTCTTTAATGCTGTACTGCATGTGTTTTGTATGTGTGTTCCCCAAGATATCTCAGAAGTTATGGTAATTCCAAGATATTTCACTATATCTGAAGATTTTGTGCTTACTCCATCCACTGTATAGCTATGGCACATGTGTGACGACTTTCACAGAAAATGAACTGTGGTGCATTTACTAATATTTAATTCTAACCCCCACTCCTGGCACCACAAATGAATGTTGTAAAGGTTCGATGACAGAAAACTGGTCTGGATTTAAACATCTAATAACATTCATAAAACCCAGTTCAGTCCAATTACAGATCACTTCTAGGTCAGATATTAGTCCTTCAGAGCAGTTACAGACCAAATATTTTACCTGGGCAGTATCAATACATACAATCAGTGGCGTAACTATGGGGGGGATGGGGGTATTGGACCCCCCCCCCCCCCC
Source organism: Ceriagrion tenellum (assembly GCA_963169105.1). Taxonomy (NCBI): domain Eukaryota; kingdom Metazoa; phylum Arthropoda; class Insecta; order Odonata; family Coenagrionidae; genus Ceriagrion; species Ceriagrion tenellum. Next base: position 93,562,113 of record OY720642.1, read on the forward strand.
CAGAACCCTAAAAATATTTGTATCACAGCAATCCTACTTGTTTGAAATACAGTAATTAAATGTTTTAGTTTTAATTTGGCCTATCTATTTTATTCAAATTAGTCATGCCATGTTTTTCTAAAATACATTCATGTTATAAAGCAAAATTTCATGCATTATTACCCGGTGTGGGGAGCTATTCAATCTGATCCATCCCCCCCAAAGCCAAGTCCTAGTTATGCCACTGCATACAATAATATATAGCCCATTTCAAAGATATCTAATGAAAACACAATCTCAAGGCATGCTTTCAGTCCACCATAATCAGCACATCATACCATTGACTTGACTGGATGACTCATTGACTTGGCAGTTTAGAGGAAAGCTTACCCCTCTTTGCAGTTTGAAAGCTGTCCGATGGGGACACCCTCTCAATGAGTGGCTTAAGCCCTCCTTGTGGGAAGAGGACTCTATCCATATTAATCCTGTCCACTGCATATCGAAAAGCCAATTCCAAATCATAGTCATCAGGACCAAAAATCCCACCTGTACCAGGAAAAAAGAGAATTAATCATTAATAGTAACAGATGAAAATTTATTGTGAAGGCATCGCACAAATATCATTCATCAATTAACATCTATTCACACCAATAACCTTTTAAAACCTCAAATTACTTAATTTTTTTACAGTATGACCACATTCTCACTTTCCAGCATGATCTATTTTACTGTTCAGCATGGTAAAAAATGTCACTTGGAATTCTTTCACTCAAGCTGTGTATTTCCAATTGAATTCAACACCTGTGTCATTTTCAAACTAACATTAATGAATACATTGAATGGAATGAATACATTCATTAACCTATTTCGTCCCCACGTTGCGAAAACGCAACATTTTGTGAGAAAATTGTTAAACATCGGTTCTTATATTTTATGGTAAATTATTTAACTTGTAATACTAATATAGATGTTATTACTTCTTAAAATATTTTTCTGCATAATTTTTCTCTATCGGTGATTTTTTTATTGCCTTTGCAACTTGTTCTTTCCTGTGCGTTTTCCGAGGAGTGTTTTCATTAATTTTTTTCTTCCAATATTTTAGAGATATTTAATTGTGCTGATTTAATAACACAACAGAGTATCATTGAGGTTCAGTCACGAGATGAAGTCATTATTTTTATCTAAATCTATATTATCTGACTTGCGCATTAATGTGGCGAAAACGCAACGTTGGGCCTTAGGGTGTACAAATGTATTAGTTTCCCACAACTGTGAATTTTGGGACATAGCTTCATTGGAATCTTTAATAGCTTTTCGGAATGAGGATTTCAAATGAGAAAGTAACTTTTGTTATATTGATGTCAAGTGTAGCAGCAAGTATTCCTTCCAAGAGGTTAATCATATACATTTCAAGTTACATCTGTGCTGGGAGACACGTTTTATGTTTCACTTCAGTAGGAACTTATTGACAATTTATCCTCTCATTCTGAATGCCCATATATAACAATAGGCTAATTTTTCTTGACCCTATACAAGGAAGGCAGCATGTTCAAGTTACATCTGTGCTGGGAGACATGTTTTATGTTTCACTTTATTAGGGACATATTTACAATTTATCCTCTCATTCTGAATGCCCCTGTACAACAATGTGCTAATTTTTCTTGACCCTATATAAAGAAGGCAGTATGTGGCTAGGAGCCTCACTTTTCCATAGACGACGGCAGTGTTGAGATGTTCCACAAATCATCATTTTAAGGTAATGTACCTCTAAAATTTGTAATTAACCTTCTCTTTGACAATGATAAGAAACAAAATTAAATACAATTATCTGCTTTTTAGATGAGTTGCATCATGAAATTCACCACTGCAACCGAAAATTTATCGGTGCTCAAGGAACTAAGCTCAGATGATTTGGAAGGGGGAAGTTTTCCCGATACTGTGATCATCCCACCAGATACAGATCCCCTCACTGATGTAGAAGACATAGATGATAATAAAATTGATCTAGATGACACAGCAGGAGAGTTTCAGAGTGATGTAGTGGGGATTGAACTGCACCACAGCATGGACTTAGTTCATGAAGACACTCAGGCGTCCTCAGAGAACGATTCGGAAGCTCCAATCTCGGAGAAAAAGCCTCTGAAGTGGGTGAGACGAATGCCAAGGTATGAATCATTCCCTCAGTGCAACGAAGTAGAATCTCCAAAGAAGTTGAAATGTTCATTAGGCAATTTGACCCCAATTGAATCCTTTCAGTTGTTTTTTGATGACAAAGTGATGGATATGATAATTTACTATTCAATTAAATGTTCTCGGGACAAAAACAACCATGATTTTTCCACTACCCACGACGATATCAGAAAGTTTTTCGGCATTCTTCTTTTGACGGGGTATCATACTCTACCTCAGTCATGATTTCATTCGAGCAAAGACCCTGATAAGGAAAAGAAAATAGTCAGAGAAGCTTTATCTCGTAATAGATTTCAAGAAATAAAGAAGTACATTCATTTTTCTGACAATGTTACCTTTGATTTGAATGATAAGTTTGCAAAGGTTCGGCCACTATTTGAAATAATCAATAAAAATTTCAGAAATCAAAACATTCAAGTAATGGTCCACTAATCTAATTCGGAATCTTTTCACATAACATCTCGATAGATGAGCTGATGGTACCTTATTTTTGACGTCATTCATGTTAAATGTTTATTCGTGGGATGCCTACTAGATTTGAGTTTAAGCTGAGGTGCTTGGCATCTTTGTGTGGCTTTCTATACCAATTTCATCCATACTCTGGCGCAACGTCTAAACCTAATGATGGCCTTAATCTTGGAGAAAGAGTGGTAACAAATTTGCTAAGCGTTGTTAAAAATCCAAAGGATCACAAAATCTATTTTGGCAATTTCTTACTAGCCATGCACTACTCTCAATCCTTTCACATAAGAGTTTTGTTGCCACTGAGACTGTGTGGGAGAACCGGATTTCCAATTGTCCCTTGAAAGCAACCAAAGATGTGAAATCAGTCAAGAAAGATTCATATGACTCAGCGTTTGAGGAATCGAACAAGATATTCATGGTACGATGGCATGACAATGCCGTAGTCACAGTGGCAACTAATGTGGGAACACTAAATCCTTTAGTAAAAACAAAAAGGTATAACCGTAAAATTAAAAAAAATGATTCAATACCCCAGCCAAATGTTATTAGTGACTACAACAAAGAGATGGGAGGAGTAGATCTTCATGATAACGCATTATCGAATCATAGAATCAAAATCAAAGGAAAAAAGTGGTGGTGGCCCCTTTTCACAAACACACTGGTTAGCGCAGTGGTTAATGTGTGGAAAATTTACAAAATATCTACTGACTCCGACATTTCCCTGGTGAATTTTAGATCAAGTTTGGTACTTTCTTTGTTGCAAAGTGAGAGTGGAAAACCTGGAATAACTGATAATGGAGATACAGAATTAGAAAGTGAGAAAACTTCGAACAGTTGTTTTGGAAGACCATCAAAGGGAAATCTACCAACTACTGTAAGATTGGACAATATAGGACACACATTAGTGCATAATGATGAACGTAAAAGGAAGAGGTGTAGAATGTGTCATTCGCAAACAGATTCGCAAATGAAGCATTCATTTTCTACAGGTTTCTCTCACACCATTTCGACTCAAACAATCACAGTCCTACCAGTATACCAGTGCAAAAAATGTAAAGTGCCTGTACACTCAAGTTGTTTTTAAGATTTTCATAAAAATCAGTGATATAAAATGTAACAACATATATTCCCGCAGGTAAAGAAATAAGTTCAAATAATAAAGAGTTGTATTTCAAAATACAGTAAAACCAAACCTCGTTAACCTGGTAAAGCCTCATTAATTCGAAATTGAAGGGACCAAAAAAATTCGACTTCGAATTATCCAGGTTCGAATTAAACGTACTTTCCGCAAATAAACAAATATAGTCTGAATTTTCCAGAAAATCATTGGAAAACTACATTTTTTATCAGCAGGCACAGAATACACGATATTCGGAGTAGTTGATGACCACAATTCTTCAATTTCGTGAGAATAAAACACTTCGAGGTTATCCGACTTAAGATAATTTGGAGAAGTACGCTTTTTTTTAGATGTGATTGCACAAAAAAAAAAGATCTTCGGGCATGAATCTGCATGCGGTGTTTCGCCTGTCAATTGTTTCCAACATCCAACAATGGTGCAGCGTGTTGTGTCAGCCCACAGATATTGAAATGCCTGCCATGTACGTCCATTACGACAATTTCCTAACTTACTGACAGAACACTTACAGACCAAATAGTTTTGCCAGGATAGTTGTAAAAACACACTAAGCTGAGGCTAAAAGGTATTTGAAGTGGATTATTTACAGGCCCTACACACATAGCGTCAAGACATGTCTCAAATCACCATTACTTGCACTAGGTCATCTTCCTTAAAACTCCTTCAGGATCATGAACACACAGCAGTCTCAAATCTAGTTGAGACTTAAGGCAAGGTAGCCCACAAACTCTGCTGTAGAATCAGGGAGTACCATTTGAAGCTATATTTGATTAAGCTTAGAGAGCATGAGTAATATTTATCCCCAAAATTTGCTCAATAAATACCACCCAATTAAAATTTAATGACAACCACTCCACCATAAGTCTACCTGATTTTTTCAGCTTTTTGGAGCATTATCTTTACATCCAGATCACACAATGAAGCATTCATTTTCTACAGGTTTCTCTCACACCATTTCGACTCAAACAATCACAGTCCTAAGGTAATGAGATAAACATGTACCTACAAAACAATGTTTTCAGGACATCATATAATACCATCCATTGTAGCCATCATCAAGATTGGTGACTATGCTGTGGTTTCTGGTGACCCCCTAACCATCAATTTACAAAATTGTCATTTTATGGATGGTCTTTGTAAATTGCATTAGATAATATAGCTGAACTGATAATGTCCTCTAATGTCAGCAGCTCTTTTCCAATCATTGAAATCATGTCTCAATCAGAAGCCAGAAAAATTATGCATAATGCAGAAGACAACCACTAGTATTTAAATGTAACAGGCCAGTATCCACCAAACTGAAATCAACAAATTAACAAACAAGAGTAAACTTTTACTTACCTACGATCTTCATGAATAAGGTCATTTCATTATTTCATGTCATAATCTTCAAAAGATTTTCACTACACCATGCAGAGTCAAGGAATTTCATTTTCTTGTTTTCTCATGTTTTATAATTTACTAAATGACTGGCCTGATTGTGCAAACTTAAAGGTCAATGCATAAATACACTATTAAATGATGTAAATGTTGGTATTTTATAGAATACATTCACAGTGATCTGGTTACTTTTACTACCTCCACTAAAAATAATAATATAAATTACCTTCTGTACCATTAATTGTAAACCATGGATGTCATCAATCATCCAATATCACACAATAACAAGAAAATAAAAAACTTCATATCATACCAAAGATATTCAAATCATAGGAAAAGCACTGATGATGTACGAAAAAAATTTCAAAACATATATCTTAGGAACTCCATTTCACCTCTAATTCAGCAGTAGATTGTTTCGTTTCTTCTTCAGCACTGATAGGGAGAAGACAGCGATAATGTGAAGGAGTATTGTTCTAGACAGAAGCTACTGAGTAATATGGCCCTTTATGGCATAAACTGTAGGAGCACTAGAGACTATTAATGTAATCTGTAGTGAAAGTGTGGAGAGACAGAAAATCAGAATTAACGGGGAAGATACGAGTGTGGTTCCTGACAAACAAAGAACAGGAGAGGATATGGACCAATGAGTGAAAATTTGAAGAGAAGGTAAAAGAGGATTGCCAGGTGTTGAACACTACAAGGACGAGAGGGATAATTTGACCCATTTTTCGATTTCAAAAGAATATTTTAGAGCGTAATTATTTTTAATTTGATATGTCTTTCCACACTTTGAGCTTTTCTTATTTTTATACATACATACATACCAATCACGCAGTTCCCTTCCGGGGTAGGCACAGTCACAAAGTTGCACTCATAAATACATATTTGTGCACCTAACTTCCGCTTCAGTAATTTCCTCCATGCTGACCTATCCTTGCAAACCTCTTTTGCCTCATTTACCTCCATACACTGCTCCATACATGCCCTCCTGTTTTTAGCACTCCTAATATTCCTCCTAAGAATTTCCTCAACCACAACTTTCTCGGCCTACCTCTACCTCTCACACCATTCATTTCACTCTTATATATGTTTTGTTATTTGACTCTCATCCATTCTCTCAACATAGCCAAACCAACAAAGCACACTCCTTTCATATATGTCCATTACTGAAGCATCTAACCCACATTCATTTATTACCCACTCATTCCTCACCCTATCCATCTTACTTTTGACGCAAACACACTGGGGATACCCACAAGGTTTTTATATCGCACGTTTCTGGACTCCCTTAAAATTTGTCACATATCACACCGGCGTATTTTTAACGAATCACCATTCAATATCTTCAACCCAGTTTTCGAAAAAATTAACAAACAATAAAAAAAAACAGCAGTTTTTTTTTAAGAACTTGAATAAGATTTTTTAAGTTCATAAAAGAAAGCCTGGATTTATTTGAACCACTCTCTCATCCCGGGTCCATATGACGTCCCCGTTCCTTGATTATGGCGACGCACCAAGACTGAGCGTATGTAATGGTGCTCTCAGAGAGCTTATTCGCCGTCTCATTCACTCCTACATTCAGACAATGCTAGGGGGTTAATTCACACCAAGAGATCCAAGTTGGTTGCAGGACCATTATAGAAAAATTTTATATTTTCACAGTCGATAGCCTCATGTTTCGACAGTTCAAAACACCTCTTATTTTATTTTTTTCTGGTAACCGTTTAGCGACCATTTTTCAATCTCGGTGCAGAGCATTTTCCGCGTTTACAGGCATTGGTAGTAAATTCATTTCCTCAGCTATGGTCAGTTCTAGGGCAATGAAATAAAACTCACCACTTATTTATATTTAATGCTACAGTTTTATATTCCGAATAGTCTGGAATTACAAATGCTTTATAATTAATTTTACTGCCAAAATGTGGGATCGGAATCGCAAGAATGGTTATTTTCCGAATTTTTTAGGGAGGAAGGCAATTTAGAAGAAGTTGAATTCTTCATTTTTGGCCATTAAGTGCCCTTGCACTAATGCTCCATGTCAAAATGATTAGAAGTAGTTAGCATACACTTATTTTTACAGCACCGTCAGATTATAATTTTAGCAACGTTTAAGGTCAAGTATCTCTGGTCAGTCGTTTAAAAGTTATGATATTGACAGGATGTAAAGAGCTCCAGAATATGTGTCTATAGTAAAAAGTTTGAGTTTGTGACTTATGCCGTTAAAAAGTTGCGACCATGAAAAAAACTTTCCACGCGCTCAAAATCAACCATTTCTAGACTTCATTTTCTCAGTTGGCGAAGCTATTAAATAAATGTGCTAATTACAGAAAATAGAACAGAAAAAGATATTCACACGAACAGAAAAATACAGAACAGAAAAAGATATTCACACGAAAAACTAAAATTTAAAATCAAACTTTAGTGATTCAACCCGTAAGATATTAAATTGTCGACCCTAAAGCCAAAATCCCAGGTATGTTTCCCGAAACTAGCGAGAAGGAAAGTCGGACATGCCAAGACGAAAAGCTATTAAGTTATTGGGTTGCTGTGGGGTCTTCTCATCCCGAGGTCGTGTTCGATCCCCGGGGGTACGGAGAGCGGTGAATCCCGATGGTAGGTGGGGAGCACTTCTACAGAGCGTCCACGATAATAGCGCAATTGACAGAAATGTAGAAAACTTATTAACACGACCAAAACCGTTTTGGGAAGGGAATCACACGAACGAAGAATCAATTATGGTGGACTTTGTTTAAACCACACGTTCGCTAAAAAGTGTTCACTAAACATTTCTTTCTCCGCTAAATTAGCATATTTCTACTGCGCGATTATCATGCACGGGAAATGAGAACTCACTTTGTACTTTCCACACTGTTTCAAACGGTGTTTGAAGTACAAGTGAGTTCTCATTTCATGTGTCGCTTTTCCACAAAGTAAAGCCTGAAACTTTAACTGGTATCAAGAACGGGCACAAGATCAGAACTCCGTCTGTCAAATGGGGTGTTAACTTGCGGGCCATTTGGCGCCTTTTGTGAACTCCTCGATTCCACTATGCTAGGTTATGCCAGACGCTGGTTACATGTAGTAATGTAAACGCAAGTACTCAACAACAGTGGTTCAATTTATAAACATGGTTGGCGACCTAAGTAAGCCAGGGACGCGGGTAGGAAATTGCAATAGAAAAGCTATTTCACCTACCTACACCAAAAAGTGACAAACGAATTTCACGCGGTTTGTATCGAGTGGGCTTAGATTACACGACGGAAGTTTCGAATGGAAAGTAACATTACAGGTCCCCGGTAAGTCACTCGTACGTGTGTCATTACTTCCCTCCTGGAATACAGACCAGTTACTCAGCATTCTCTAATCTCCGCGAGGAAGAGCGTAGTGGAAGCGGAGATTAAGAGTATGATAGTACCAATTCCAAGTTTCTCTCCACTCTCGTTCCATTCCCTTTCTAATCATCAACTGACATCATCAGCGCTAACAAGTGGGTGAGACGGAAATGTAAGGTGGCATGGAAGATGGAGGACGGGCGGAGCGAAACCCGGCGTCGGCGTAAACCAACTCTATCCTATTGGCGCAAAAGTGCCTACAGTCCGTAAGGCTTGTTCCATTCATTGTTGTGCCTGCAGTCCAAAAGGCAATTCGACAGACGGAGTTCTGCATTTGCAGCACTCTCCAAATCACACCCGATTAGGGATCGAGAATCCACGGAAAAATCCCCGCCACTGCGTATTCGAATTTGGATCGCCAGGACATGAAGCCAGCACTCCACCGACCACAACCCTGATAGGCTTGCTTTACGCGAAAAAGAGTACTTTTAAGACGTAGGAATCATGTTCAACTATGTCACCATTACCACAACTTTATCCTTACATCATTATACATTCGTTTTCTCCGAGTAAAGTCCATATATAACACCTTAGATACACCAATCTTATCATATTAATATAAGAAAAACAGCATTACACAAAGTCATCCATATAAAATATCATCTTAGGTAAACAATTAGAAGGGACTTATCACAATAACCAATTATGAGGGAGATATGCATCTTTCACCTTCAATATTACCGGTATGAAAACTATCTCGAACACGCGGGAAATGAATCGGCACATTCGTACGAAAAATAATAAAAAATACCCTCCATTTCATTAAAACCCCATAATCGCGCAATTGACAATAGCATTAAAGACTCAATCCGCTGCGGAAATTAGAGTTAATCTGGCTATAGACGAAAACTGTTAGTTCCGCGGTGACGAACGGCAGTTCAACATAAAACATTGTGTATACCTACGAGTTTTTATTATGGTAAAATAAAAGATGTATGACAAGATGCGTCTTCTCACGATTTAATCTTCGAGAAAATGTCAAATCAGTCTCCATGGGATTTCTACAAAATCGTTTTAAAAATGTTGACGATTTAAAAAATCAAAATCCTCAACGTAAATTTTTGCTGAGAGCTAAAGATTTCATTCTACAATAAATATCCATTAAGTTTCCTCGTCATTAAGATTAATCTGATTACTACAATGGAACAAGCACACGTCGATCTTATGAAAATACCTTAGTGAATAATGCAATTACTTTTGACATATACTCGAATGTTCCCAAGCACAGAGTAAGCTATCTGGGCCGGAAATATTTCAGAGCACCACCCAAGATGATGTAAGAATCGCGCCCGTGCAGCACCTTTGGCCAATTAATTTCCTGAACCACGGCTTTCTGCAGCGGAATTCAGTTGCCAAATCCAGTTGAGATATTTTAAGATAATTCTGCCAAAAAACAATACGTAGGTACACTTATCCCAAGACGGCAAATACTCGGGCAGAGTACGAATGAAAATGGTTACTGACATCTTCACTCGAAACGAACAGTTCGAAAAGCAACGCAAACAAAACCCTCGAATATTGAAAAATATAGGTCATTCTCCATCTTCTTTCACCTTCCTTAAAGGTATGTTTCCGAAAATATCCCTCTTATGGGTGAATGCCTGTCCCTTAGTATGGCCAACAAGCAAGTCCCCGTAACATACGCCAAACTGATTTTCTTCCTTTGACACTTTTCATGCTTAAGTCAAAGAATTCTCAGACAACTCTAAAGAATCACACGAGCACAATAATATTATAACAGCACGGTTGGAAAAGCTGCATAGATAAATTATTAAAACAAAATATACTCCTCGATGGCATTAAAAACTCATATAAAAGTACAGATGTCAGAGGAGAAGGCACAAAAAATGTCAATAAGTTCAAAATGAATACTTTCATTAAATATTCCTTTAGATAACAATAAACTAGGAACAATCAATCAATCTGTTATGTTAACTTGAAACGCAATAACATCGGAATAAGTGGGGAGGTTGAGAGGATAATAAAGCTTTACAAACTCACCAATTTGAACGTATTCCGGAAGGCCTGTAGCTAAAACAATGGTGCACGAAAGCACAGAAAGAAATAACTTGAACTTCATGATGAAGATTTTACCGTTGATAGTTATAATTAGAACAAATAACTTCAATTCACATCACATTTCAAAGCACATAATTCCCATCAAGAAGGATATTGAAAAGACGGAATAACACTCTGACAAACTTCCAAGGCGAACTGCGAAGACGAACGAAAATGGCTCTAAAAATAACCAAAGTCATCCAAAAGAGCGTTTCAAGCGGCGCCAGTTATTTTGGTCCAATCATTTTTTTCTTCAACCATGCCGCGCGTTCAAATTGGTTTCAACCTCATGTTTCTTAATCAATAAATGAGCTACGGCTAATAGATCCCAATTCCCTTTCTATCTCTTCAATGTTGCCCTCGTCAATGGTAATCCACCGCTGTGGTCTCGGACGCCTGTGACGAAGAGACAATAAAGGAAATACAGAAAACCTAGTATCATTTCAATAGTTCGAATGTTAAAAATAGAAAAAACTTGCATAAATTATTCATTTCGTTAGGTTTCATCAACCTTACCATTCATCATTGGTCACCCATCTTACAGTACAGAGTGTAACGAGTATCTCTCACAATGGTTTGAATTTGCCTTGCTCGTTTCTCCGCGTGCATTATCTTATTGCTGCCGCAGGGTGTGTGATAAAAATATTTTATTTCATCCCCTGGATGAATATTCTTTCAATGATTGGATGGAATTCATTTTTTTATTGAAAGATATTTCTGAAACCTAACTGCATATGGGGAACAAACGACTAGCACAGCGACAATGTTAACTATTATTTACCGCTTCGATCCCTATCAAAAAATGGGATTCAAATGTACATTACTTAAGAAATTTAGCCATGCATTTTTATCTCTAAGAACACACTCGTCGGAAAAGATTTAAAAGTAAATTTGACATTTATTACTCTTGCAATTGTATGCTAACATGTGCCTGGTACTGATCCACGAAATATTCGCGAACGAGGAGTATTTCGATGGATGGTTTTAGAAATCATGTTTTTATTTGAAAATGAGCACAGTTCGATGGAATGGTACGGTATCTGCAAGCGATTTTGTTCACCTTTAAACAAGGATAACAGAAACTGCAAAACTGAGAGGCACACATCCACGAAATTTTTAAAGTATATACATATTTTGTATACGTGTAGCCGAGCATTTTCCCGCGATCCTGAAACACATCAGTAACTAGCTATTTTTCTGGTGCGACACTACAGATTATGACGCAAAAAATAATATGTTGTCATGTGACTCGATTTCATGTCGCTAACCCTCAAAAATACACACAGACACGCGGTAAGCTCCATTAGTTTACTTCTGCGATCCTTCAAAAAGTGCTTGACGTCTCAGAAGAAATAAAATATAGCAATGATGGTTGTTTTGCCCCGGCGTATGATGAATTTAAATTCTTCACGGGCTTTTCAACGGGTCGGGTGGATGCTACCGACGTTTCAATGGATGAGAATGTCACTGTCCTCAGGGCGCTGATGCTGGGGCCTTCTTCGTGGTCGCCTCATGCATCTCTCCCGCAGAAGTTTCTGGCGCAGTCCTGCGCGGTAAGGTGCAGTGGTAGAAGAATAGGGGAAGAAGGAAAAGGACGGAGCGGGACGGAAAGGGAGGCAACGACAGAGACGTAGGAGACCCAACTACTTCAAGAAATAAGCTAAAACGCAAGGTAGGGGTTAAAATCGCCCATCACTATGACTGTACTAGGGACCCAATCTCAAGATCTCATTGTTCGACGCATCAAAATGAGACGGCAGATAGTTGTGAGTCATCCCAATCCTCAAAGCGCTTGAGTTGGCAACAAGGAGAAAGGGTCGCCTGAGCGACTTTTTCCCCGTTTCGCAGGACTGAGAAAGTTCTGTAGCCCATGTTGAATGTTCCAAAAGCGTCCACTGCGCAACTCCAGGAACTTTTGCGAGAGCTCAACTATTATGAAGATTGGTTTTCCGTCAGCCAAGGGGTTACAGTTAAAGGGACAGTGAGAGATATGGCATGAAGATAAATCATAATAAGACGAAAGTGATGAGATTATCTAGAAGCAAGAAAGCGGGGCTGAATATAAGGGTGGGGGTACAAAATAGAGCAATGGGAGCAGTCTACGTATTTGGGTAACGAAGATGGAGGGCGTTTTGCAAGGAGAGGGAATGTAAATTAATACAATAAACAGTTTAAACAGATGAATGGAGGGAAGAACGATGGGGAAATGCGGAGGGGGAAGGGTGAGGATAGGCATTTTGGAGGAAATAACAGAGACAACATTCGGGTGGAGCGTGGCACTCTATGGATCGGAAGCATGGACCATTGGAAAAGCTGAACAGAAAAGAATAAAGGCCTTCGAAACCTGTTGCTGGAGGAGGATTCTGAAGATAAAATGGACGGACAAAATAAGAAATGATGAAGAGTAGTAGAGGTAAGGACCATATGGAACATCATGTAGAACTGAGAAAACAAGAGGAATTAGCCTTAGACAATGGATTTGTGAAGAACATAATTGAAGATCAGATAGAGGGAAAAGTGACCAGAGGAAGGCTCAGGAATAAGTTCATGAACCAAATGAACAAGACAGTACATAGGGAAAGATAACAGGAGGTGAGGGAACTAGCATTAGATAGGGAAGGGTGGAGGGTTGCAGTCAAACAGTCTTAGGATTGAACGACCAATGATGATGACGAACAGTGGGAGACGATATAAGGAATTCAAGATGGATCTAATGGCGGGTCCTCCGTAGGAGCCTAAACGGAACGATGTACCAGTAGGGTAACTATCGTCCAAAAAACCTACAAATTACCTGGTAGAATACTCAAATAAATGAATGAACTCTTTTCTCGCGGTCACGTCGTAATACGACCATAACCTTCCTCCTTCTTCCTGCTATTATTTTGGCTCCTCAATAATCCGCTTATGTGGGAATATCGTCGACTGTCATCAGCCACCTCAAAGAACGAACCAACTATCTGAGTTCGCATTAAAATGCGCATAGAAGTGCTACTCATATGAAGCGGCCGTAGAACTAACTCCTTAACCCCTTTTTCCGCTCCTCCCCCTTCCTCCAGCCATCAAGCGTATGTGCGCCTTATCGCCTCGCGCCACCAATACGATAGCACTCGACACCCCAGACAGATTACGCCGACGCCTACAAATTTCATTGTAATGTCATCCTTTTCGCTCTTTTCAACCGTTCCTTCGTTTATTTCGAAAGCGGAATTGTGTCGAGCGACGACCTTGATTAATGAGCGCTTACGACGCGAGCGCTCAGTCTAATCGGGGATCTCCCGCCCAGTGATGATTCCTACTTCGCAGCACGACGCGCATTAGTGTGGACGGAGCGATTTTTGTTTACATACAGATTTGCTTGAGATTTTGCAAACTTGGTCATCTTAATGAGATGAATGTGAAAATATTGATTTCTACCAATTTGTTTTTTTCTTAAATTCAAAGCTATATTAACACGAGTCCACGCGGCACATGAGATACAAATTGTAATAGATATGCTTTATCTCTTAAACGGGACATAAGAATTTCATACTATTATAATAGCTTCTAACAAATATCAAGGTGTCCCGCCGAGTCCAAGATTTGAAAATATCATGCATAAATATAATTTTCGAATTAGATTTCGAATACCACGCCCAAAACTTATGTCATAATATAATTAAATTCAGGCACAAACCACAAAAAAAATATTCTTTTATCTTTTCCATCACAGCTAGTACGATAACTTCCAATATACATACACATGTGCACTTGAATTAAATATGGTCCACGAGTTACTTTTCGGAACACGGAATGTCCCAGGTTTCAAAATTCAACGTCATCTTCAGGTAGGTATTGTTCAACACCTTCAGCTAAATGACGTTCAAAATCATCTTCAAGTCTGAGGGTGACATTGAAAGTCGAAACCCAGGTCACTCTAGATAATGGTACGTCGAATCAAATAGTAACTAGTCATCATTATTATGTTAACAGATTCCACAAAGTTACACCTCAAACTACCAATTTTATTTACTTAAAACAATAAAAAATGTGCTCACAATGGCCTTACCTTACCACTCCAGGCTACTTAAAATGCACCTTGCTAGGGTATGCAACTTACATCTAAGGTAATTTATACCAATCATGCCAAGAGCTTAGAATAGTAACAGGTATTATAAAGATGGAAAACGAGGGACAAGAGAAATCTGCTTCACCCAAACCTTATCTAAAGATGATGAGGGGTCCAAAGCTGTACATCTCATTCAATGGATAGAGACGGCCTCGAGATACTCTCCAGATAGCCGATAAGTATGATCAGGATTCCTCAAAAACCTCAGCACCATAAGGGTTTGAACTCATGACAAGATATATATGGTGGAAAGGCAGTACTAAAGCCACCTTCCAAACTCATTCCATTAATGCAATGTTACATTTCTCCCAAACTGAACTCACAAACAAAATTTTAGGGATTATTATCTGACAAAGGAAAGCCCTTACAGAAAAAGTGTCCATTTAGTGATCTTTTTATGTTCATTAAGAGTTCCACTTTTCTTTTAATGTTCTTTTATGCTCACAATTTTAGCCGAATTATTCAGAGTGTTCTATAAAAGTTTATTTAATATTCTTTTTATGTTTATTTAATGTTTGCTCTATGTTCTTTTTATGTTCAAATAGTGCTCCTTTCAGCGTACACTAAAAGAACATTGGACTGTTCTTTTTCTGCTCATTGAATGTTCTTTGACTGTTCACTCTGGTGAATGGTAAACTGAGTTTTGCTTGGAATCCGGTCATTATAGGGTATGGAGCACGAAATTTGTAATTTCAGGCCTGAAACCCAAATTGAGGCAACCCATTCAAAAAGAGGGATAATGTTATTGTATTACTGGTGCTAGAGCTAATTCACTTGGTCTGCTCTGGCTGCAGAGTGAACTGTAAAAGACCATTGAAATGTTAATGTTTAGGAAAAACTTATGTTCCTGTTATACTCATTCTGTCACAAGACACAATGAGCGAATACTAAATGAAAATTTGCTTGATCATAAAGAGAACATTATTTGAACAGATTGAACATAAAAAGAACACTAACAGGACATTCACCTGACCATAAAAAGAACACTAACAGGACATTCACCTGACCATAAAAAGAACATTATTTGAAGAGCATTACTTGAACATGAAAAGAATAATGAATGAACACTATTTTTTTCTGTCATGAAATATTTATGGGGAGCTCCAGAGGAATAGGACATTCACCTGACCATAAAAAGAACATTATTTGAACACTGATTGAACATAAAAATAACAATGAATGAACACTATTGTATTCTGTTATGGAATATTTATGGGGAGCTCCAGAGGAAATTCTAATGTTGGAGGATTTTGGACTATCCACATGAGTTTATCACCTTTTTTTCATTTGAAGTATATAGATACATGAAAACATGTCAAGGAAAAATGCTAAAAAAAAGAAAAGGAATCAACTGCCAACAAACCTTTGGAAATGTTCTCCATCTCTTAAGGTGTCAGGTAATTCTCGGTCAAAAACCTCAGGCAAAACATATGCCACTAAAGCCAAGAGAAATGCCAACATACTCATGGATACAATAAAGACCTGCACATCAGCCACTTTTCCCTGAAAAAAGAGCATTTATAACAAATGAGTAGTAGTGGTTCAGTGCTCCACCAAAATAAACTTATGAGTCCTCAATCATGAATATTAATTAGGAAACACAACAAAGGATATTGACAGCATCATTTCTATGAAATGCCATGGAATTGCATGTTATGAATGAATTTCATCCAAACTGCTCCCCGTGGGTGTAATTTACTCATTTGTCGGCTGTGTGAACTATATAATTTATGCTAACAGGCTTCTGTTGTGCCAGTGGATTGGAAGAATGCAATCATTGTTCCATTGTACAAAGGGAAGGGAGGAAAGACCGAATATAATAGTTATCGGACCGAATATAATAGTTATTAGTGTTCCACAAAATTTTAATCAAAAGAGTGAGGAATATTATTTCTGACAGAATATGAGGTGTGCAGTGTGGGTTTATGCTTGGGTGAGGATGTAGTGACCAGCTTTTCGTGCTTCAGCAAGTGATAGAAAAATGTACGGGCATCCAAAAGAAAATGTATTGTGCATTTGTTGATTTAGAGAAGGCCTATGATAGGGTAAATCGCAAGAAGTTGTGGAAGGTTTTGTAGGACTATGGAGTGAATGGGCAGTTATTGAATGCTATGATGGCGATGTATGATATCAGTAAGGCAAGTGTGAGAGTTAACGGGGTTCTGAGTGATTGGTTTACAATAAAACAAGCAAATCAAGTAAAGCAAGGATGCATAATGTCACCATGGCTATTTAATGTATTTATGGATAAATGTGTTAGAGGTGTGTGTAGTGAAAACAACAGTGTTCTGATTGCAAATGTAAACATGAAAGTTCTACTATATGCGGATGATGCTGTTTTGATCTCAAAGAGCCAAGAGGGACTGCAGAAGCTCCTAGGTAAGTTTTGTGAATGAACAGAGAGAATGGAATTGAGGGTAAATGCGTGCAAGACTAAAGTAGTAGTTTTTGATAAGGAGAATGGGGAGAATAACTTTATGATGAGGGCGAATGGTGAAGTAATTGAACAAGTGGATGATTTTGTGTACATAGGTAAGATGTTTGCAAAAGATGGACGGATAGATGAGGAGATAAAGAGACGTGTGAATGCTGGAAGGAAAGTGGTAGGTAGCATGTGGGGCATATCAAGGAATGAGTGCATGTCTAAGGAAGTGAAAATTACCGTGTACAAAAGTCTACTTCTCCCCACTTTGCTATATGGTAGTGAAACATGGGTGCGTCAGGATAAACATAAGAGCAGACAAAACACCGTGGGTATGAGTTATCTGAGGAGTGTTTGTGGCAAAAGTAGGATGGATAGGGTCAGGAATGAGTGGGTAAAAAATAAATGTGGGTTGGATGTTCCAGTAATGGACATATATGAAAGGAGTATGCTTCGTTGGTTTGGCCATGTTAAGAGAATGGATGATAGTCAAATAATGAAATAGATATATAAGAGTGAAATGAATGGTGCGAGAGGTAGAGGTAGGCCGAGAAAGTTGTGGTTGAATGTGGTTGAGGAATTCTTAGGAGGAGGAATATTAGGAATTTTAAAAACAGGAGAGCATGTATGAAGCAGTGTATGGGGGTAAATGAAGCAAAAGAGGTTTGAAAGGATAGGTCAGTATGGAGGAAATAGTTGAAGCAGAGTTAGGTGTACAAATATGTATTTATGAGTGAAACTTAGTGACTCTGCCTACCCCGGAAAGGAAGGGCGTTATTGGTATGTATGAACGTATATATGTACAAAATGCTGTTGAATATGATCACCAACCAGAACTGCAAAAATGAATTTCTTAAAATTTTGAAAGTGTATTCCAAATATGGACTTTTCACTTGCATTTGACCAAGTCAACTAATGCTTCATTTGTATGAACCAATTTTCATTTTTAAGTGATGCCAGAAAATAACTTTAGAGACAGGATATAAAGAACCTAAGTTTGTTAAGCTTTTTTTTAAAGTTTAGGAAACCCTAACATGCAGAATGGAAGTTAGTGAAGTGAATAATACCTCTAATGGAGGAAAATGAGAGGAAAAAGGCAACATTGGTCCCTTGAGGGGGGAGATGTTTCCACAGTACAACCACAGATTTAACTTGCTAATCCATGAGTCACTCCAGTGAAAGGATCTGGGTCAAAAATTTGGTCTGTTACTGCTCTAAAGAATAATACAGTGGTACCTTGGTCAACGACGACCTTAGATATCGACGTACTTGGTTAACAACAAGTGGCTGTCAGAAAAAAATGTCTTAGGTAACAATGCAGGCTTTGTTCACAGTGCCTCATTGATTAGTGGCAGATTACAATGAAACATGACCCTCTGATGAGGAAAATACCATTACAGGCATAGAAAGCCAATAGATTTAGAGAAAATCGCATTTAAATTTTGCAAAGTATTCATACCTACATAATTTAAAATTTTTTTACACTCAACTTGTAATAAATAATGTACATTATCTTTGCATCTTCCAGGAGGTACTTTAATGGTATCCTGTCTCTCTGTTCAAATTGTCTCAGGAGGATTTGAGAGGTGAGAAAAAGGCAGGAAGATTTTGACCAATCACGAGCCTCCTGACCCACCTGCCTGGCCTATATAATTTGGAACCAAGGAAGTCACAACATTCTGCCCTGAAGAATTTTATCAGCATATTTGACATGCACTACGGCTGTGGGGAGCAGCCAGAAAGAATGAATTGACTACCATCATTATACTTGTGGGAAATCGCACCTTGGATAACGACGGTAATCCTAAATGGATTATCGTCGTTATCCAAGTGGCCAATAACACAAATGGTCTCAGTGAAATCTCAAAAGATGCTCAACTTTTGTTTACACCCTCATGAGGACAAATCATCCTGTAGTATACTTGCAACAGGAAAAAAGGCATTTCTGCACAGGGGTCATAAAATTTCAGACTTATTCTAAATTAAAAGATATAGGGAGAAACAAAAGGGCAGCATCCAAAGATTTGGAAGTAAATATAAGTTTTTTAACAAGGATCAATGCTCTTATATTTATCAAATGAAGAGGGCAATACGATCATCAAGAAACTTACACTTTCAAGTAAAAAAGCAGTCAGCATCAACCCAATATTGTAAGCAGCAATGGATAATCCAATCCCTGATCCTCTTATGATTGTAGGTAATACACGGCTAGAGTAAACACACGTAGACACATATGCCATGATCACCATAAAGTAAGCAAAGAGATTTAGTATGACAGTCATAACATAATCTTCTTCTTCCATGCCTAAAAATAGAGAAGATCCACTTTGAATTAATTCATTTCAGAAAACATATCAATCCTGCCTAAGCTGAGAGTAAATACATAGTGTATAGGAGTGATATACTCAAAACATGAACAAATAACATGGTCCCCACCATGACTAAATACAGTGGACCCCCACTTCACGTTAGATTCACTTTATGATCTGCATGCCACTGAATGTGAATTTCAATTTGGAATTTTGACGTATTTTATGCCCATAATTTATTTAACATTTCTTAAATCTAACTCTTTTTGTAAATGGACTGCATTTTCTTAAAATAGCAACAAATTAATATTTATTATTATGTGAAAACCAATCCCGCGGCAGGTAAAATGCTGGTTCACTTTACGATAAAATTCACTTCACAAATGGACCCATGGAACAGATTAATACCGTAAAGCAGGGGTCTACTGTATGTCAAAAGAGATTTTTTTTAAACTTATAAACAGAGCAATACCAACAAATGAGACTTATATCCCAGTTACTGGATTACAGATTTTTTCCGGAGCACTTGTGCTTTGTGGTACATATAACCTTCTCTTTGGCTAGCATTTTCATTTGAGTTTTTGATATCATTACCATATTGGCATTTATTTTTTGCAAATAATTGACGCACATAAAATAATGATAAACATCTGATTTATAACTTTTTATAACATTATTTTTAAAAATTAAAATAAAAATTTCTTTGGCTTATGATTCACACACATCCATAATTTTTGCATTTAATTTTTTAATATTAATTTTTAAGGGCAAAATGAACAATACCATTATAAAAAATGAAAGCAACAAAAACAAATGATTCATACAGTACTCCTTGCCGCAGCTGAATGAGGTTCAGCAGATTTGCTGTTTGAGATACTATCGCCAGACGTTATGTCCCATGTGACTGTGTTGCACCATGTACTTTTTCAGCTACTGATTAAGATATGTTGTATATTACATGCAATAAAGATTCTGAGTGAAAAACATTCTGACCCCATCACTTGTTACTATTATTTGACATCAAACTAAAAAACATGTTGAGTCAGTTTGCTTCATACTTTTTTTCCTTTGATGAGCTGACTTGGCCCATAGTTGTTCATGATTTATAGCTAACTTTTAGGAAAAAGTCAGTCGGTCCAAAATGAATATCAATGAACATTCAGTATAACCACTATATGTATTCATACACAATACTCTAAATTACATATTATAACATTCCCCAAAGCAAAAACACAGCCAGATCAACAGGACCAGTCGCCATAATGCACTCAGAACACCCTACCACAAAGTCACTTCCAAAGTTCTCATCATCATGACCCCTATCATCCTTACCCTTATCCTCTTTATACTCATAAAGAATGAGAGTAAAGGCAATTTTCCACTTAGATAAATTTTTATTTGGCCTAGGTTTCGATGTACTACATCAACATCAGGCGCAAATAACAAAACAAGTGGTAAAGGCAATGGCAAAAACCATTCATTTTGAGATTTGGGCCTGATGATGATGTAGTATATACATTAAAACCTAGGTCAAAAAAATTTATTCAAGTGGGAAATTGCCTTTACTCTCATTCTTTATGATGATTTCTTTCCACCACATCAAGCCTGATACTTGTCTTTATACTCGACTAAGACCTTGGTGGCTCCCCACACAGGCAAAATCTAGGGGTATATAGCAGAGAAATTGTGACAGTCGCACACTACTACAACCACTACACACTAAAGAAACTATGGTGCTCAAAACCTGCCATAAGCCTGCTGGCATGATAAATATTATCATCAAATGATATTCTTTCAGCAAAAGATAAAGTTTTATGCCATCACTTCACACCTCTGACCTCGCTTTGCCTCCTTGATGATTGATTGGAATACATGCATACAAGCAACAAATAATTGTAACATAGCTCCTTACACTTAACCCTTTGAGTGCGGCATAACGTGATATCACGTCACGCTATTTTTACGCTAGTACTGATGACGTGTTATCATGTCATGGGTACCACGAGTGTTCCAGCTTTCACTAAGGGGCCTAGTGAAAGTTCCCAAGAGAAAGCTGGAACACTTACGGTACCCTTGATGTGATATCACATCATCAGCACCAGGGTAAAGACAACCATGAATTGCTATCAAGTCATGCCTCACTCAAAGGGTTAATAGACCGAAAAAACTGAGAATAAGCAATAAAGATGAAATTTCAGCTTGGCAAAAGTTCTTCATCACAGACATCAGCTATGTATGCACTATCAAGTAGCACTGTATTTACAAATATTTTGTAAATGAAATTAACGTGAAATGCATATTACACTAATTTCTGGCAATTCAAGGAAAAATCTTATTTAGTAAAGCGTGCAGTATCAAAATCTTTTAAAACAATGGATTTCCTAAATTGGGCATGTACTTGTTTTCACAACATTGCGGGACTAAAGGAACTGCCAGATTGTGGATTTCTTGATTATGGGTGCTCCAATGTACCTAAAATGAGATTCTACTGTATTAATTTCATAACATACTAATAATTCCAGCAGCAGAGTAGTTTTTCCATGGAAGAAATCTCCCAGTTTATTTCCCACATTGCGACAATAAGGACCAGAAATGGTGTGATGTGTGACTATCTAATCACAAATTATAATATGTAGGATTATATATATGTGTATATACTTCCATCGTTAATAATAGCTACACATCTGAAATCATTTTACAGCACATCTTTGACATATGAAAGAGCAGACAAGACAAATAATAGAGGGATATTTTTTGCGATCTTCATAAAAATTACATTGATACAAAGTCTGTTATTATGAACGACCAATTTTTTGTTACGATGAACTTCATAATAACAAGAGTCTACAGAGTGAGAAAAAACCCACTAATTTCATTTTACCTCGTGTTGACATCATTGACAAGTGCATGACATCTAGATCCCTCATATCCTCAAAAATCGCCATGAGAATAAGAAAGCTTGGACTGTATGATGGTCTGCACATAGATAACACTAAATGTAAAACTACCACTCCAGGAGGAATTTTTCCCTAGGCGATGTCTACATAAAACCGTTTACGATGACATCCTATCTACAGGCACTAAAAACTTAAACAGGAGAGCTTAGGTAAAAGTGGCAAATTTTAACACTTACTGTGGACAAACATCAGGAGAAAAAAGTTTAAAAGTCCATACAATATCATTGAAATAC
Organism: Ceriagrion tenellum; assembly: GCA_963169105.1. Lineage (NCBI taxonomy): Eukaryota > Metazoa > Arthropoda > Insecta > Odonata > Coenagrionidae > Ceriagrion > Ceriagrion tenellum. Next base: position 93,584,744 of record OY720642.1, read on the forward strand.
AGGTAACTTTTGAGTGACCAATTTTAATCAGCAAAAAGACTGTGCAGCCAACACTCATGAGCTCCATACAACCTGTGGAAGAGTCCAAGATATTTGTTTGAAATTAATACAATAAATATTTCACTAGTAAACAATTTTTATTGTGAAACAATTCTGCCATCCTCAAATTAGGTATGTATCTGGTCAGGATGGGAAGGAAATGAAGAAGATATGAAAAAAGTACAAGAATACTCAGCTGAGAAGACATAACTGGAGCAACAGTATTGCTGGGCCAATAATTATTCTTTACAGGAGAAAAGGGCAGGAGATTTACCATGAATTATCATTAGGCTGTAATTTTATAGATAATATAAAATATGCAAAGGCATAGTAATGAAAAAAGCCTAGCAAAAACATCAATGGTTAATGAATAATGTAACATGAATTACAAACATGTGCTTGGATAATTTTATGATGCATGTCAAAGTCCAAATACTGAATGAAAAATTTCATTCTTTTAGTCAGTACATGACCCAAAACTTTCAGGAGTTTGACATATTTCTTTGGTATAAGTATATTAATGATAGTAATATTGTTTGTTATTTCATCTGTATCAAATTTGGTTGTTCCCAGTCAAAGCAGAAAAAATGATCAAAATCCTCCACCTGGGCTGGGAAAAACACTCCAAAAATTGTATTTGAAATACAAAATAAAAATACTTTAGCAGGTTATTTTTCAGAAAGCAAATACAATTTTGAATAAGCACACACTTAAATAAGTTGTAATCAGAGTAAAAATCTTAAAAATATCGTAAAGAAAACTATGAAAAAAAGAATAAAATACAAAAAATTAACAGATAAAATAATATAAAATACAATGTTCTCTCTTTCAGAAGAGGGTTCATGAATTAAACATGATACAAGTTTTAGTGACCAACTATACGTGAAACAACTCATTTTAAATAAGCAGTAAGAGAGTATAAGTCACATGATTCAATACAAGACCAGAACCCTTACACTGGGGTTGAACATTCTTTATCGTCTTCATGAGAACTACTTCTATAAATCGCTGATTTCAACTTTCTCATTTTGCATTCAAAACTACAGGTGTGAAAAATTAGTTGAGTAGAACCAAAGAAAAAGTTTGTCACAACAATAAAAATTCACCCAGCATTTTCAAGCTAAGACCAAACTTTACAGGTGGTAATGACAAAGTCTCAAAAATATCAGAAGGAAACCACTATTGAAATAACTCATTCTCATATCCTATCACATGAAATGTAACATTGCCCTGAAGTTCAAGAGTACATGGGGATCAGGTTGGTGTGGTGGCTAGAGTACTCACCTACAACACAGGCGGTCAGGGTTCAAATCCCTGCAGAGGCGGATGTTTCTCAGAGGAAACCCGATCCCTACTTGAGTGTCTTGTGGAGGACACTTCAAGTAGAGTACTCCGTCTGTCGGATGAGACGTTAAGCCGTGGTCCCCTTGGCGCCTTTCGTTAAGAGTAGGCAAATGGCGACGCTGGGTTTCTATCCACCCTTCCTCCCTTACCTATGCCCTATGGCACAAATGACCTTAGCCGTCGGTCAACTCTCCAAATATCCAATCCAATCCAAGAGTACACACAACCTACCCTCATGCCAAAGACTCTGTTAATCCCACATCAAACCAAGATGTTACTGCCTGTAGCTCATCACTTAGGGTGAGTCACCATTTCTCTTCTATTATCAGAATCAGGAAAAAATATTTTATATCACTGCTCTGAAACTGGTTCATAACAGCTCTGAAACTGGTCTGTAAATACACATGATGATTGTTCTTGAAGTATGTAGTTTCTCAGAAAATTCACTACAACCTGCATTCCAGGCAACTTCTCAGTTTTTTGTTCCCTTTTTCTTTAAGTATACAGTTCCTTGAAGAACCTAACCATAAGGATTTGCTACTTTCCAAATTTTAAATTCCATTTCATTAGCTTCCTTTGATATACTGTTTGATGTAGTGCCACCCTTTAAAAGCGAACATTGCTTCAAAAACACATAACTCTCTTCCAAGTTTACACTTTCTATGGTGAGTGTTATAACATCAAGAGCCTGTCTAATTTTCTCCATAGCATCAAAATCCTCATCTCTGAGCTACTTATTTTTCCAGAGTTATACCCATATGTCAAATTGTTGGTTCTGTCAATTATCACCTTCAATCCAATTATCACCTCCAATTCAATAAATCATATTACAGAAATAATCATTCATTATCTGCAGCATTTTGTACCACAAAAATTATTATACAACACCAAATACATACCCTTAGCAATTCGAAAAAAAAACCTTGGAGATAACCAGTAATATAGGGGTCCACTTAATAAAAGAAATTCACAACACACATTGCCCTTCAGAATCGATAAATTTTGTAAATCAGGGACTCACTGCACATATGTAGGCTCTAAGGAAGGAGTTGCTAATTTTTCAAGTACTTACCCATAGTAGCAGCTCGGACAAAGAGTTGGGTGCGTAAAATTTTAAATCTCAGAGTCCTAACTTGCAGGATGGTTGATATTCCATAATTAAGAAATATCAAAAGAACTACTAAGAGCCTCAGATTTGGGTAATGTTTGACATGCCAAATATTACAATCCCTATCATCATCTTCCTCTCCCACAAGACCAGTCTGAAAAGATCATAGGGACATATGGATTACGATAATTGCTTAGAACCTGGATGACATGGACATTTGTAATATTCAGAACTACCCCTATGGCGACATTGTTAATCCCTTAACAATTTCATCTACCAGCCTGACATTCGATACAATTCAAAATCATGACAATTACAATTATATACAATTTTATCCTAAGCCTTAATTAATGGGTGTTGCAAAGCTCTTTCAGAGAGCTGCATGCTTTAACAAATAAAGCCATTTTAATTAAAAAGTCAATTTTTATGATGCATTATTTTCATCTTTTTAGTTTTTCATCACTTATTAAGAAATTCCAAACAAATTTATCTTTGATTTTTGTAATCCATCCAGTCCCAATACTTGTAAATTATTTATTTGTTTTTTGGAGGATTCGTAATTCTGAGCCTTTCCTGGGCAGATGAGTGCTTCTATGAACGGATTATTCCATGACCGAGAGCAAAAATTGAGGAGAACAACTGCCTCATGAAGTGGAAGGGCGTCGTCTTTGATGGTTCATCTCTTGAATATAAACTTGTAGTTTATTAATTAGAGTTGATAATTATTGATTTCTACATTGTAACCAGAAGTAAGCCTTTGGGCAAAATTTCAGATCACTTCATTATCAGGAAATAGGCTAAATTTCAATTACTAGATATGGCCCAGACAAACAGGTGAAACTCAATAACCCCTTCAATGAAGTAAACTTGTGAAGAGAACTTTTAAATACATTACATACAGTTTTGTATTTTCTATGGTTCCACAGAAACTATTTCTATCATTTCTACAGGTATGTAATCTTTGATGTTTCTATCTTCATAAGATCAAAGCTCACTAGTGCTATTACAATGTGCTGATTGACTGCAGGTAGATTTCATGTATGTGTTCAGGGATGGAAAACAGGATGGTCAAAAATTAATGAAAAATTCACAGGAATCGCTGAAAATGATGACATCAGAGAGCCATCATTTGAGCTGTCATTGCAGCCATCACTCAACCTATTCTTGAAAGCTGATTGTGTGATTCCATCCATAGACTAGTAGTTCTACCAATTTTAAATTTATTATACACATGTTCCAAGCCCCATCCACATTGAAACTGATAACCAAAGGGTAATGACAGCATGCAGAACTTTATGAAATGTATCCATTCATCAATGAAGGGAAAGTGGCTCATAGATAAGCTAAATAATAAAGATGCAAAAACTAAAATGGACATGGAGTCAAATAAAGTTTGATCCCATGCCCTTGGTTTCTGTACCAACGATTCAGTAATTGGCAGTTTCAATTATCAGCAGTCATGGGCATAGCCAGGGCAAGGCAGGGGGGCAGCTACTTCTCCCTGGATGAGACATCTCATACCAAATTTGCTGAAAGGACAGGACGGGATGATGTTCTGCCCCCCCCTCCCTCCTCCTGGCATACATCTACAGCAACGGATGGGTGACCTGCCCCCCCTCACCCCCCAACCCCCCTCCAAGCATTAATCCTGGCTATGCCCATGTCCACAGTTCACTTGGCTTAGAAACTAGAAGCAAGGAGAAGAAATAAATATGCTCCGCTTTGCAGATGATGTCGCAGTCATAGCTGGAAATTGCGATGATCTTCAAAGGTCACTAAAAGTAATGGATCAAGTTCTTCAAGAAAAAAATAGGAAAATAAGTAAGAAGACCAGAATCCTAGTATGTGGAAGACAGAAGCTGAATGTAGAAGTCACCCTGAAAGAAGAGAAATTAGAGCAAGTGGAATCCACTCACCATCACCATCACATGGGACAGAAAAAGTACAACGGATATCAAGCTGAGAATAGCCCAAGGTAAGAAGGCGTTCATGGGAAAAAGACAACTTCTGTGCTCAAAGAAGATAGGACTAAACACCAGGAAACAGTGTGAAAACATTCGTGTGGAGTGTGGCACTCAATAGATTGGAAGCATGGATCATTGGAAAAGCTGACCACAACAGACTAGAAGCCTTCAAAAGCTGGCGCTGGAGGAGGATGCTGAAGATAAAATGGATGGACAAAATAAGAAATGAGGAAGTGCTCAGAAGAGTAGAAGAGGAGAGGACCATTTGGAACACCATAGAGAAAAGAAGAACAAGATGAATTGGACACACCATGAGACACAATGGGTTCGTGAGGAACATAATCGAAGGTAAAATAAAGGGAAAAGTCCTCAGAGGAAGACCCAGGATTAAGCTCATGGACCAAAGAAAGAGGCAAGTACCATCACTTTCAAAAGTCGGTCCACACGGTGAGCGCGACCATCTCCGTGTTCTGCTGAAATAGAGTTTCGCGTACTGCATATGCATTCCATGACTTTTGGGGGCCAATTTTACTGCTATGACTAGCACAATGTGACTTTATTTTGTATACACTAAAAGACCCTTGCAGAACCTTCTCCCTCCGACAACGAATAGCCGGCGTTTATTTTGCAGTGAAAATCAATGGGAATGAGTCAAGATTTCATAAGGTCAAGAATGAAAGTGTACTACTTAATTTGGAATAGTTATTTTCAGGATATTACCTATGGGAACAGAAATCTTAAATAAAATGCTCATTCATCAGAGGACAACTTTAATATATTGTTACATCACCATTATTTTCAATTACAGATCGTAATCGTGATTTCATTGACCCAACCAAATGCTATATTACACGGGGACGTCGGCTTAAAGAATTCCAAACATCCTGTATGTGGGCTTCTAAAGCTTCCTCGGTTCTTTCTCCATTATAATGCCACCCATTCACCCTGATACCCCACTCATTCTCAATATGGGATGGGTTTGGGGAGTTAGCTGGCCAGGGCAAAACGCAAAGTCGAGAATTAACCTCAAAAAACTGCTTTGTGATGTTTGTTTTGTGTATCGGACAGTTTCCTGGACAAAAACCACCTCCTCACTCTCGGTAATGATTTCATCTAGGTAAGGCAGCAAATGAGCCATTAATATTTGAACATAGTCCACAGAATTCATTTTCGCTGTGGTTTTCACTAACGGTCCTGGTCCTGCTGCAGAAATTGCCCCCCAGAAACTCAGGCTGATGCAACCAGGATTTTGCGTTCTAATTAAATGCTCTGGGCTATATCTATAAAAGAAATTATCAAAGAGTAACTTCTTTATAAAATTTGGCACTCAACAAATAACTTCACACACAAAGTCACAATAACTATTACCTTGTATTTCTTGGACGCCAAAGTTCAACCTTCCCATCTCGGTTGCTTCAGAATGTTTTTTCGTCCGAAAATATAACTAGGTCCCAATAGGATTGGTCCATTTCAATATACCTACTGGCAAAATTTAGTCTGATTTCTCGCTGGATTTCGGTTGGAGGGTTTCTTGGCGGCCCTGTGGTGCTTAATTCCGCCCTCTTTAATGCCTTACCTAGCTGGAGTTTAGATTGCTGCTTCTCCTCAACTCTGCAACACCACTGACGGACAATGAATTCTGGCGAATGGCCTCCCTTATATCCTCATCTTCTTGCCTGCTAGTGCACCTAGGACACCCACTCTTCAGTTTCGATTCTAAAGATACGTCACCCTCCTGATTTCTTTTAAGCCACTTATGAACAGTTTTTCGGTCAACGTTTAAGTGTGCCACTATTTGTGACACAGTTTTACCGCACTCAAATAAGGACACTATTTGCCCCCTCTGGACTGCGCTTAAATGTGCGTTGCCAGGCATATCCATTTCCTCAATATATCAAGAATACACAATCCTGCTACTCGTAAGAGTGAAAAGTGTTGAAATATACTTTCTAATGATTTATTTAGCATCATTAAGATGTCTCTTTTCAGATGCGAATGCTGTTAAGGTTGTTTATGTCCTTTTGTTGCATGCTTGGTTACACAAAACAAACAAGAACTTCCCAACTCGGCGTCACAGCGCCATCTCTGGATCAAATCATCAACCACAAAATTCAACATGGCTTTAACATAACTATTCCCACTTTAACAAAAAGCCCCTGCCTGAGAACCTTTTCCTTTTGCATTCTCAACCTATCTTTGCATACCACTGGGAGTCGGGGGAGTTGGCTGGGAAGTTTGCGATGGCAGGAGAAGGCCATACGAGGGTCTCCGTCCAGAGGGGAAAAGAGTAAAATTGGCCCTTAGTAGTCGCTGAATGCATAGGCAATACCCAAAGTTCGAATTCAGCGAAATACGAAGTTGGCCGTGCTCGCCGTGTGGACCGACTTTTGAAAGTGATAGTACATAGGAAGAAATACCAGGAGGTAGGGGAATTAGCATTAGACAGGGAAGGGTGGAGGGCTGCAGTTAACCAATCTTAGGATTGAATGACCAATGAATTTCCACAAATAATTCTCTCTAAACTTAACTATGGACCATTCTACATGTGTGTGTTATGAAGTGACACTTCACTAACCAGCCATTAATGCAGTATTTCAATGTAAATGAACAGTGGACCATGGCAAATTGAATAAGAATACTTGGGGAGTCTAGTCTTGAAACCCACACCATTGAGGGTGAGATGAAAATGCAAGAATTTTCCCACCCACCATGGTGGTGAGAAAAAATCATTGTGAAATTGTAAAGGGTGAAAACTGAGTCACCCAAAAGTGAGTCACAGCCCAGTGATTAGCGAATCCCATTGAGGTAGATAAAGAGGGCATTATGTCATCAAATTGTAGCCTGACAATGGTAATACCAACCATATTGGCCCTTTCCTTACTTGCATTTATGTTTTAATTGTGAATTCATTTAGCTCAGAACATAACTACTGCACACTGGAAGGTCCACTGAGCTAAATAAAGCCACCTAGGGCACCATACTCATGCAAATGTCATTCAATTACAAAAATAACATGATGAAGGGATTCTTGTTCTTCTGTCCACACCAACGATCAAGGATTGACTACATATATGACAAAAAGAAAATCTGATTGTAAAGATAAGAAACCACAATGGTCCTCTAATCCCTAGGAGTAGGACACAGGATAAAACCTGATGTGAAATTGGGTGATTCAAGGGCAATTGATAGTTTTTTATAACCTTTCTTTCAAGCTGCTCTTTTCCCTTACTGTGCTTCCTCAAGTATCATCTTTTGCGGAGTAAAAGCCATTTTAGTAAGTAATTGAGTGAGTCAATCAATGAAGACGCAAGAGCAAATACTGAAGACTAGCAAAGGGGCAAGGTTATTTTTGTGTAAGTTAATGCTTTCATGAAATCTTACATTTCCACATGATACAACTGTGAAGACCTATCTGTCTGTGCACCTACTAATGCATTTAAATACCTCATGTAAACAAGTCACAGATTCTTTCAATTAAGTTCACAGTTCACGGTGCTTCATTTATGAAATATGTATTAAACTTGTAACTTGCAAAGATCAGAAATGGCCAGGAGAGTTCACCCATAGTTAATATGCAATGCTTTTTTCTTGTCGCCATCCTAAGTATCAATGATCAATTTTATTCAAAATCAATCAATTTTTAGAATTTGTCATTTGTAAATTTACATGGACACCACTCATTGGCAAGCTATCCAAGGCACAATTGAAGAGGAGAGAGCTCCATGAGAATCATTGCAACATTTAATTTCATCAATGGGCATTCATTACATATTAGCACTGGAATAGTGACATACACTTACTTGTGGAGCTGGCAAAAGCTTCACAGTAGGTGACACGTATATATGATTTCGATCAGCAACATATCTCATGACACTTAAAGCCTCTTCAGGACGATGCATAACAAGAAGCCAGCGAGGAGACTCCTCAAATATCCTACAAAACAAAACTAGATCAAAGAGACATCAACACTGGAGAATGAGTCATAATTCAACTGGAATTACACACCCTTCTGTGAGATGCAGACCATAATTTTACACAGAAAAGAACAAAAGTAATTTCTCAAATTCATATTAAACAGATAGCAAGAGAGTTTGAAACAATATATTACAATGACATAATAAAAAATCAAAATATACAACTTGAATTGGGAACATTTTGCACATTCACATGACAATATACACAGAAGACTCTATATTGCAAAGTTCATGGGATCAAAAAATAGTGGTTTGTAATGGACTACGTATCACTCCATTTCTTTCATACAATCACAACAAAATATTCCATTGCTATTTTTCTGGTCTGTTCAATCTTTCATGAGTTATAATCGCACTGTGGAATGAATTTAGATGCATAGGTATGATTAATGGTCAAATTATGAGCACAGACATGAATTCCCACAATTTCTAATTTGAAAATCACACATCATGCCATTCCTTGTCCTAATCATTGCAAGCCAAGAAATTAACTGACCTACAAGATTAACGCCATGGAAAATTTCCATTTTAGGTATATCGATTAGATGTAAAATTTGATTGCTCTAGTGAATCATTGGTCCCAGCTGATTCCTTAGGTATTCTCATGGAATCATTATTTGATTGAACATAAATGCAATGCACCAATTTCAAGCTAGGCTGTTTCAGTCACCAGTGCTAGTGTTGATTTGATTTAATGAAATGAAACTCATAACATTGAAAAACTTCATTCAATCGGCCAAATACTTGCCCATTTTATACTAAAATCTGCAAGTTAATGATGCTGTACTACTTTGAACTTCAACTTTGACATACCTACCAATATCTGGCATTTTAATGACACATATTCCTATTTTACTTCCCCGTCTTTTAGCAAAAAACTTGTATGTTCAAGGTGTTTAGTTCTAGTTTATGCCCATTTGCATTGGAACCTTGACTTTGAAGGAGGAACCCCAATAGCTATTCCAAGTGATGCAGTAACACTTGCTTTTGGGTTGCCAAAAGCAATCCTGCCATCGCACCGGCACACGTTGTTAAGCAGAGGTTAATAAATGGTTTGGCTTTGGTAAAATTAAATAAATTGGCTTGAAGAACCAAGCAATGTCAAAATGACAGCAAGTTTAATGTAATTTGAGGTGAAAAAAATGACCATTTTTTAATATCATAATAACATTTGATGTTATCATATGCTTCATGCACTTTTTTATACTTTTGCTCCCAGTCATTGCCATGAAAAATTCTACCCTTGTCATGAGTGGAGCATGGAACAATAGTACATTTTACAAAAACAGTTGATTTCAGAGTTTCAAATATTTTTATAGAATCTTTAAAAAGTCTGGAGTATTTTCATGGATATTTTACAAAATTACAGTAAATATCAGACAAAAGAGATCAAAACTAGTTTTATAGATTGTTAGTATACATTACTGGGATTTATTTTTATAAAAGTAAGGCTTTCTAGAAAGGTTTAGAATAAAGATATATTATGGAAAATATGGCTTTTAAGGAGAAAAATATATGTAGCATTTTATAAATGCTCTTGCATATTTTCAATAGCACTTCGGTACATGACTACCACTTAAAGGAATATAAAAAATTCCAATCCCAAACATTTTTTTATTGCTGCTGCCTATGTAACTCTATATTTGTCAGGGTTTGAGTAAAGAAAATTAAAATAAGTGTGACAAATTTTAAGCTATCTGGGACTAGCCACTGAGTTCCACTTTACGGAGTCACCCGCAATGTCCCGCAATCCCGGTCAAGGAAGATGATTTTTTCTCTGTGTAAATTCTAAAATAAGTATCTTTAATGACCTGTTTTATACCTCAATTTCACATCAAAAGATACTGGCAAATTCACAAATTCTGAGTTTAATTTCCTCAATAAGCACATGTCATCATGTGGTGGCGTACAAAACCTACATTTATGAATGTAAAAAGCACAGTTACTGTCTGTCTGCCTGCATATCCCATTAGGAAATACATAAGTAGAGTTCATTTTATTTGCTTGCAATCTTTCTTTCCTTTGATAAATTTTATCATATCAACACATGCAATGTCAAGATGAACACCTAGCAAAAGAAAACAAAATAAAAATTCTTATTCTTTCATGCAAATTTGGCACACAGTTCAAAGTTGTTAAATTTGATAAAATATTGATATAATTGCTGAAATTGTACCCTTGACAACCAATAACACTGTCGAAACCGAGTCTTATAAGCAAAAGGAACAGAGGCTCACATATAGGGAATAAAGGCCCACGACAAATAAATTGGGAATGATGTAGCCATAAGGAAAGAATATCCTGAGCAATGGAAACAAATTAGGGACACTCCTCAGGAAGACAGAGATGTGGAATGTGGTTGAATAAATGATAATTAGACCTAAGAAAGTCTTTCTACATATATTGGGACTATTGTGGTTCTATCATCACACCTTGGCCATTGACATAAAATAGAGTACTTATAATTCATTTTTGAGGATACTTTTCAGACTTTTTCGACACTTCAAAGTTTTTCTTAAAAAAAACAGACTTTCCTGGGACTTTTCATTCTTGCATCATTCTCTAGCCTTAGATCATCAGCAGGCCTGATTCTTAATAAATCTTTGCAGAAATGATCAAAACGACCATCCTGACCACTTTTGTTCAAACTGGGTGTTCTTTACTTCAGGTGTTCCTCAACTTCTTCTCCACTAAGTTCTAGTGAACAACAAAGAGAATTTGATGCTCCCCATAAATTTATTTATGCTTGTATCTGACAATTATAATAACTATAATAAGTTAATTTTTAATAAAAAATCAATAAGTGCTGTGAAGTCAGATAGTAATTGATTACTTCCGGAGGTATTGAGGAAATGTTCCTTCTGATACTCTTTGATACATCAAGGGTCAGTGGTCTGATGTGTATACCACCTATTTTAAACCCTGGCATTCTGTTGAAAAATCAAGCACTTCACACTCTCCATTTAGAGGGAATTAAAGAGGAAATTTCAACAATTACATCCTTGATCATAAGTTATTTTGAATGAGGTTCTCGCAAGCTACCCAGATGAACCTCCACATGGCTAATGTTGTCCATGGCAAGGAAGAAAAAACCATGGACTAAGAAAGACTTGTGATGTATGAAGATTGTACACATTATTTTATTTCTATGCAAGAAAGCCTCGTAAGGTCTTGTGGTGGGGCGCAACAATGTACGGAATGGTGCCAGGGTGGCGTGAAGTGGCAGCGCGAGGGGGCAAGGTCATTGGGTGCACGGAGCCGTGGCGAGACTGGTGTGCCGACGCGTGTCACAAACTTAAGAGGGCAGTTCGACGACAGCAGCAATGGTGAGCATGAGCGGGCTGACGATGATGAAAGCACGAATGGTGATGGCAGTGGGGGTGCGGAGCCAGAAGCGTAGGGTCGTGGGAGTAACGGTGTGCTTATCCCCAAGGGGTTTGGGCCAGGACTCCAGGAGGGGAATACCAGGCGACCACCGCGGTGGCTTGATGATTACAGCTGGAAATGAGGACATCAGAGGGACGTGTGGTAGGGCGCGACAATGTATGGCATGGCGCTGGGGTGGCGTGACGTGGCAGCATGCTGGTGGAGGCGACACGGCGTTGCATGAGCCAGGAGGCAGTCAGTGCGCTTGGGGCTCGCAGGCAGTGTGGTGGTCTCGTGGAGACTTTTTACATGACTATCGCAGTTACAGGTCTGTATCAATTTTGATGTGTCAAAGTATCACTGGAATTTTTCAAGAGATACAGACAAGATTTCGTTTAAGTTAAAACTTTAGGTGTTGTCAGGAACCAAACTGAATGCATAGCCTCTGCAATGCATGTAACTGCATGTAACAAATAACATTATTTACAGCAATGCTAGAGAAAAACTGAAAACATCCTTACCTCATCCAGACAAGGAAGATAAGCACAGGTATAGAAATGAAAAGCTGCAAATAAAACCAACGAGGCAACATCAACTGGATAAATGCTAAACAGAAACTTGAGATAGGAATTGAGAAAAAAGCTGAGGCTGCAAATATGGTGCAGGTTCTTGGACCCATCACTTCGACAGCTGAAAACCAAATTACAACATAACTGCTTAATTAATATGCATTAATGTAATTGTGAGCTAAATTTCTTTCAGATAGCAACAAAAAATGTATTTTCATTATGTTTTAATTTTCCACTTCTTAAGTTAGTATAAGTAGTAGTTCAAAAAGTACTTCAACTTAACAGAGAGCTATAGTAAATATTATAAACAAATTACTCAAACATATTAAATACATATATCATCGTGTGAATTTTTGATTGATTGAGGACTGCTTTCCCCTACCAAGACACCATGAGTGTAGCCAAGGGGGGGGGGGGGGGGGCAGCTACCCCCTCCTAAATCAAGTAAACTATGGAAGAAATGCATTCAACATGCACAAAAGTTTGAAGACTATTACTGGCAAAGAGATCATCCATCTCAAGACATTCAAGATAGGTACTGGTGGCCCAAGTGAGTGAACGTGGCAACACTGAACCAATTTGCAAAATCAGTTTGTCTGCCAGGACCACAAAACCAATCAATTTAAATGAAATGCACTCAATGATATGTAGGACAATTGCATATTGGAAACATTCAAGGCATGCTGATTGTAATGCGACCAAGAATGAAATTGTAAGACGCCCCAGATTTGAAATGCAATGATTTTAAAAAATTAATAACAACCTTATTCCTGGAAAAGATACAAAGCTGAAACTGACAGCATGTATAGCAGACATGTTTATTTTTCCACTTACTGAAATATAGTGGTCATAAAAGTATTGCGTTTGACTTATGAATCATCTAATTCAGACCTTTGCATGCACACTGTTCAAAACCTGTACTTTTTTACATTACACCTAGAGTAAAAAACATTGAAATGCATTTTTTAAATATAATTTTACCATTAAATAACACAAAATAAAAAGACGAAAATTATAGTGTGATTAGTTTTTCCATTGGTCTTTTTTTTTAGTTTTACTCAAACTCAACTGCACATAATTTCTGTGCCGATATTAATATATTCCACCAGCTTATGAATTAAAATCCAAATATTTCAAGGGTCAGCTAACCTGTATATGTGGATTCACAAACTCCAAATCAATCACCAATTTAACCAATACCAGGCTTTCTATGTTAAAAACAGCATAGCAATGTGCACTCTACGCCATCTCAAGGTAAAAGAGAGCAAGCGATAAGGCATTCCTCCACAGGAGGGGGAGGTTTTTAGTAAGATTGAAGTGAGTTATGGAATAGAGGCAATTGGTAGCCTCAAAGGGCAGGAAAATAGAGGGCTGAGTACACATATGTAGAGAAGGAATTCAGTTAGAGCTTAGGGAACTGTTTTTCATCTCCAACAAGAGAAGACAGGATTTGCCTTTGTACCATGAGTAATCACAGTCATAGTAGGAAATTGCAATGCTCTACAAAGGTCACTAAACGTAATGGACCAAGTTCTCCAAGAATACTACGTGAAAAATAAGACGAAGAATAAAATCCTAGTATGAGGAAGAGAGAAGCTGAATGTAGAAATCACCCACAGAGAGAAATTACAGCAAATGGATTCCTTCACCTATCTCGGAAGACCATCACGTGGGACGGAAGAAGTACAATGGAGATAAGGCTGAGAATAGCCCAAGGTAAGAAGGCATTCATGGGAAAAAGACAACTGCTGTGCTCAAAGAAGATAGGACTACAAACCAGGAAAGAGTATGTGAAAACATTCATGTGGAGAGTGGCACTCTGGATCGGATGCAAGGACCATTGCCAAACCAAACTAGAACAGATTCAAAGCCTTTGATAATTGGTGCTGGAGGAGGATGCTGAAGATAAAATGGACGGAAAAAATAATAATAATAATTTGTCTTTTATTACGAGCTAATTTAGGCCAGTACAGTCCTCTCTTACAATTAACTCGAATATGACGAACACAAAGATCAATGTCCTGGGTAGAGAATAATCTACCCAGGCGGGATTCAAACCTGCGACCCTTGGAATAGCAGGCGAGGACTTAACCCTGCTGCCACCGGGGCTGGAGTAAAGTCCTCGTAATAAATATGAATAAATAAAATAAGAAATGACGAAGTGTTCAGAAGAGTAGAAGAGGAGAGGACCAAATGGAACACCATAGAAAGAAGAACCAAATGGATTGGACACACCATGAGACACAATGGGTTCATGAGGAACATAATTGAAGGTAAAATAAAGGGAAAAGTCCCCAGAGGAAGACCCAGGAATAAGTTCATGGACCAAATAAAGAGGAAAGTACATAGGCAGAGATACCAGGAGGTAAGGGAACTAGCATTAGATAGGGAATGGTGGGGGGCTGCAGTCAACCAATCTTAGGATTGTACAACCTACATATGACCATGATTAATAACCTCAGGTGTCTTTGTAGTTATCATGTGCCAACGGCTATATAAGTGAAGGAGGACAGGGTGAGTAGAAAGCTGCAGCAGAAGGTTATGGCGGAGGGGATTTGGTAGAAGGGTGGCAGCAGGAAGGTTGCACGCAGAAGTTGCCGGAAGGAGTCACTGAATTTAGGAGTCGTGGGGATTGTAAGTATCATTTGATTGATGTCATTTGCTCAATGGAGTTAGCCCGCAGGGCATGCATGCTTCAGGTAAATCCTTTGGCTAAGTCTGGAGGATAAACACTCTGCAGATAGGAAACTGTCCAAAGACAGGTATTAAGTAGGAAAAAACAGGGGGGCCCAAGTACAGGTATGCCGAAAAATACCACACACCTCATCCCCTATCCTTATCTGGGATGGTGGTAGCAATATGACATGAAGTTTAGCTTAACTCTTTCGCTGCTGTGAACGTAGCAGCTACGTTCACCTGGTTGACTGCTATGAACGTAGCCCCTACGTTCCATTGGCAAGTGGTCGTTCTTATCGTTCCTACCCATGCCTCCGAACTTTCACTTTTTCTGCGAATGCCATTTTTTTAGTTCATTGTAATACATTGTACTAATCTCTTCCCATGAGCGTTAGTGACTACTGAGTTGCAAGTGCAATGAGAACAATACTTTCCGTGCCGAAGTAAATGACCTTTCACTTTTTTGCCGCACACGGACTGGAGAGTCTCTGCAGTTTGACCGCAGTGAAAGGGTTAATTGTTGCATAACTGTTATAGCTGCATGTAGCATATGTGATGTAGCAAAATTGTTGCCATATATTAATATAACTGCTAGATTTGGATGGAAAGTACCCTTCAATACAGTGATAATAACACATTAGGAACAATTGCATCAAAGAAGAAATAGAGGGAAAGTTCAGCCAATGACTGGTATTTCTCTTTGAGACACACAGTGAGCAGATAAGGAACCACTGAGTAACGGATTTCATTGACAAAAGCAGAAACTATGAAAAACAATTATCAAATAAATCAAGCAAAATGAGGAAGGGTGCAGAGTTACTATGATAAATAGACAAGGTGTGTCACTTGCTTTAAAAACCATTTTGAAAGTCTTAAATCGTCACAGGGGTCCAGGAATTACAATTTCTTTTGAAATTAGCTCCATACATTTCTCTTATTATGTATCAAATCCTGGAGAGCAAAGTGCTAAGTGACAATGGTAACTGGTGATGGTCTCAGTATCTGGTAATGATGGTCTAATAGTCAAGTGGTGGTGACTTGAAATGGTGACCCACACAGGAGTAGTGTCAAAGTAGCCCAGTAGATCATCATGGTACATAAGATAGTAGTCAGAGTGGGGAATCAAGGGACCATAACTGCAAAACATACTTTTAACGACTTGAGAGGTATTCCATGATTTTAATTCTCTATTTAACTTCCTAGTTTTCAACTTACTGAGGATTTTGATGTGTTTTTCTTAGTATTAGGGGTCCAAATAATGTAATTTAAAACAACTGTTGCTGAGATGTTTCATTCCAAATCTGCTGGACAGAGCCAGACAGTGCAGGAAGGTGTACTGCCCCCCTTAAATAAATCCTGGCTACACTCACGAAAGGCTAATGCAAAATGAAATCAAAATATGTGGACATTCACAATAAAAGTAAATTAATATCATACCATAAACCAAGCTCAACACAAATGCACCACCAACAAACATCCCAAGGCAAGTATGTTCTAAGACAAATAAATTAAAATTTGAAGAGGAGGGTAACATTATACCAAACAATGGCTGAGTAAGTACACACACGATGAGGAGATTTCTTCTTCCTCTCCTGGAATGAAATTACAAACAGAGATGTCACATCAAAACAATAAAATGAAATTCAACTCAATAAGATCATATTTTAATGTAAATCATTCTATGTGCATCTAAATTAACATATACATCATTTCAAATATAAGAAAAAGAAAGAAAGGGGACAGATAAGAGATACCATATTCTGATTTCCCACAACTAGGAGACATTAAGTTTTGAAGATACATACTAACAATGGGATCAAATTGAGATTTTTCTATTAAAATTAAGCAAATGCTGAGAATTTATTTTATTCTTTGACTGGTATTACAGAATAAAATTACAATTTGGAAACATGATGATTACTTTTAGTGCTAAACTATGGAATGTCCAGGTTGAATATCATTACTAGTGGAATGGATGAACAATTTTTGGGTCTAAGCGAGTAATTCCACAAAGGAAAAGTTAAAAAATAACAATACTCATCATCAGTTCATCTCTTATTACAGATTAACGTACTCCCTCCTCCTCTCTACAATTAATTCATAAACACTCAATAGTCAATCTAAAGTCTTCAAGGATGCATATCATGCTTTGATTATATGTTGCCCATTTATATTCTACTAACACTGAATTTTTCGCATTTACTAGGCCTTACATTAAATAGAATCAGCTGAGGGGTTGTACATAAACTACATTACCAACTTAGGAGAGAGGGGGTCGCCTGAGAACCTATGGTGGGTAACAGGGGGATGAGGGGGGTTCAAAGTAACATAGCTGTTACAATGCACCTGTTTACGTTTATTACTCATCAGCATCACGTCGACAATACCAGTTTAACATGAGGAAGAGCATACCTTATTTCAACCTTTATTTGTCTTATTTCAGGGAATTTATGTCTTATCACTAGGAAACAGTATGTGAAAACATTCCTGTGGAGCGTGCCACTCTACACATTGGAAGCATGGACAACTGGAAAAGCTGACCAGAAAAGAATAGAAGCCTCCAAAACCTGGTGCTGGAGGAGGATGCTGAAGATAAAATGGACGGACAAAATAAAAAAAGATGAAGTATACAGAAGAGTAGATGAGGAAAGGACCATATAGAACACCATACAGAAAAGAAGAACAAGATGGATTGGACACACCCTGAGACACAATTGATTTGTGGAGAACATAATTGAAGGCAAAATAGAGGGAAAAGCCCCCAAAGTAAGACTAAGGAATAAGTTCATGGACCAAATAAAGAGGAAAGTATGTAGGAAGAGATACCAGGAGGTAAAAGAACTAGCATTAGACATGGAAGGATGGGGGGCTGCACTCAACCAATCCTAGGATTGAACGACCAATAATGATGACTGTCTTATTTCAGCATATCCCTAAAAATAAACTCACTCAATAATTGAGAAATTATTTTTGAATTGAAAGTTTCGTTTGTAGAGATAATGTTACATGTCGGGGGGAGGGAGAGGAGAGGTTGGGCAAAATACTACAGTAGTCAACAAAGGGGGAAAAGGGGTAAAATATAAAAAACGGTAACGTTGTTTATGTAAGACCCCTATGACAATCAGGCAGAAACATGTTCACCTCTTCATTCTTAGATGTAGGTGGCTGATGTTTCACCTTCAACTAGGGAGAACTTCAGCCACCAGCTCTTTGACAGACAATTGTGTTATACAGACAATCAAGTATTGCTGAAGCATCCTTCAGACTCAAGGCTGAAAAATGTATTTTAACCCTCTTAGTGCGGTGGGCTGATATATCGGCTCAAGCGAAAATATTGTTCAACTTTAGTACACTAATATAATTACAATTATGAATCAGATGATGTAAAAGCCTTTTATAATTATTACCTATTTCAAATCAATAATATAAACAATAATTTCATAATATTTATTTTCCTGAGATGATACATTTCATTAAAATAACTTCGGCATTGCTCGCTAGTACCACTGGCAGGAGTCAGCACTAAGAGGGTTAACTTCCACATGGTACCCACCTGTCACACCATATTCCAAACAAAACATTTCCAAGAATTTTTCCAATATAGAACAAATACTGATACGTAGCTATCAAGTGTTCACGGTGACAAATCATTTTCCACTGAAAAAGTGTATGAATTCAAAGTGAAAAGGTAATCAGATCAAATTAACCTAAAATTTCATCATCATTCAGTTTTAATTACCTCTGTAAAACTATAGAAATTTTCCAAAAGAATTTTTGATACCTTTTCAGTGAGGGTGTGGCCATACTCGTCTAAAAATGTGGTATTGTTACAAGCAACCGTAGGAGAGTTAATACTTGGAGTAAAATTACTTGGCAGTGAATCATAGTTCAAATCGTATATTCTGCAGGGATCAGTGCCCTGAAATTGAAGGCATAAAACCATGTAATTTAATTACTTGGTTTATTTGGTAAAGTAATAATAAAAATTATGGAAAAATTAATAGCATGGCATAAAGTCAGAAGTCCATCAGCTCATGAAAAATGACACAGTCTGTAACCAATAAAATTTCGCTCTGCCAATTCTGGCCCTTTAATACATACTTCCTCTTTCAACTAAAATTAATATTCAACTTATGCTATTTTGTTCGGGGCTGAACAAACCAATCAAAATCTTCGATGATCTCAGGCTTAACTATATGGAAATCTATTTTCAATGTAGTGAAAAAAACACAATTCATATTTCCACCAGTATTTACTGAAGCACTACGAGTGTCGATGCTTTTGTGTCTTTAGGTACAAGTTCTCATATCAGGTAGGACTGAATACATGTGAGAAATGTTGGATTGTATACATGTTGAGTTATATAAAAAAGCAGTTATACAAAGACCAGAATCATGCCAAGTTAAAGACCATTACCTATTACAGAGATGTTACAGATTAGAGTCCATACAAGATACAGACTATCAATACCACAGAGCACTTACATAGCCAAACTCAGACCAGTCACAAACTGTCAATCCTGCACATTAGAGACAGAACAGGTTCCAGACCAGTTTACTGACCATTTCGCTTCACCTCTTTGAAATACAGGCAAGTCCACACAAGGTATAGACAACTCACAGAGCAAAAACTGTTAGTCCCATTAAAATGCCATCAGCTCTCCAACTTTCAACCTAGCCAAATACCTAACCGGCATCCTCTCACCCCTGGTCGGTAGTATCATGTTAAAAACTCATCAGTAAGTCAAAATCCCAGGAAACAACCATTTAGAACCAAAAGATTTAATGCTGAGCTTTCATGTCCTTTCATTGTTCACCTGTGTCACCCTGACGGACAGACTTCAGCTCCAGAGTGGTAATTTTGACCAAAAAGTTGCCAACCTGTTCTACCATTTCCTCACAATGATCTACTTCCAGTTCTGAGGAGAATTCTATGAGCAAAAATATGGCGTCGCCAAGTGGTCTCTTATCTCTCCGGCCATAGCCAACTTCTCAATCCAGGATTTTGAGGAGAGAGCCCTGTCTTCAGCCAAAAGGCAGCCAAAACATTTCTTCCGCTGCATCAATGGTACATCCATCATTTGGCCACAAGGACCTGAGACATTCCCTGACTTCCTACAGCACAGGAATAGTCCACATACCAACATTAGATTTGCTACAAAGAGGGAAAAGTATGGGTGCCTTTCTTTCCTCAATATCCTGATCCCAAGGAATGAAGACAGGACCCTGGCCCAGAGTGTTTATCAGAGGCCAACCCATACAGATCTCTATCTGAATGGACACAGCCACCATCACCCCTCCCAATGGCAAGCAGTCCTGTCTTCTCCCTTCCAACGAGCTAGGTGTATAGTGGACAAAGACAACTTAAAGTTCATTACAATTCCCATGGATATTATCCATGTATTTGGAGATACGTCTCGTCATGTCTCGGCTGGGTTGTTGGAAGAAAACAAGCACCTGTTAAAGTAAAGGATTTGAATATCTGGGGAGGCGACCGACAGCAAAGGTCATTTGCACCAAAGGAGATAGGTAAGGGAGGAAGGGTGGATAGAAACCCACCGTCAGCATTAGCCTGCTCTTAACGAAAGGCGCCAAGGGGACCACAGCTAGACATCTCTTCTGACAGACGGAGTACTCTACTTGATGTGCCCTCCGCAAGACACTCAAGTAGGGATCGGGTTCCTCTGAAAAACATCCATCCCTGCAGAGGCGTTTCTTGTTTAGAGCAGGCTAATGCCGATGCCTGGTTTCTATCCACCCTTCCTCTCTTACCTATCCCCTATGGCGCAAATTACCTTAGCCATCGGTCACCTCCCTAAATATCCAATCTAATCCAGCACCTGTGTGCCACCTGCAAAAGGAGTGGAAACGGGAGAAAGGATATTCTCTCGGCCCTCAAAAGGACCATCCAAAACCAAACCCAGAAAGAAGATCATCTGGCCCTGGAAAAGACCCCAGAGGATAAAACCAAGCCTACTGCCATGGCAGTTCTTCTGTACAACTGAGCAGTAGCTGGGAAATTCTCAGAAGGCACAAAATTGAGATGATACAGAAGCCACTGGGGAAATTACTGAGGCAACTTTTCAGAGTCAAGGACCAGCTGAGACTCTCAAGACCTCCAGTGTCTACCGCATTCCCTGTGAAGTGAATTCCCTGAGTGTATTACATCAGAGACTGGATGAACAATTGAAACCAGGATATACACAAACAAGTTCTGCAGCAGACTAGGATATCCAAAGAAATCAGCAGTCACAGACCACAGTCCCAACCACAATTATGTCATCAAGTTTGATGGAGCTGAATTAATCAGCAGGGCAAAAGAATATTGGGATCCACTCACCAAAGAGGATATCGAAATCAGACTAGAAGAGAAGACTATGAACAGAGATGTAGGGTACACCCATAGCAAAACAAGGTATCCAATCTTTAAACAAATAAAAAGGACCAGAGGAAAAAAGGCACCAAACTCTGACCAATCTGATGAGACTTAACCTCCACACCAGACTAATATGTAAACCTGGCACGATCCTTGGCCCCACATTAACCCAGATGATGATGGCAGAGAAAGCCATCAAAACGTTAGCAGCAATAGCCTTCCTGACCTGGCTGAAAACACAAAAATAATCCAATATTGATAAGAGTGATATGCAGAGATACAACATCAAAGCTGATTATTGGAGGATATTTCTGCATCCTGGCAAGATCTATGAGAGAAATAAACGGTTTCTGTTCTACCATGATACCTGCCAAAATAAATGTTGGAATATATCAAAATTCAAATATTGGGCTGAATTGAAGATCTAGTGATGCATTGACTAAGCTAACAATTTTGGCTGTCACAAGATGAGCTCTGCGCCATACAACTTACCTCACCCACTGTACTCCTCCACATTGTTACAATGCGATAGAGGTCAAAGTTATATGAAATATCGGCAAACGTAAGCTTTGCTCTCGTCAGAGGAAATATTTATTGTGAGAAACTCCCGAAAACAACAAAGACACCGACACACTTTTCCTATAAATCTAATCACTTCGATAAGGCTTTGAAGTCCTTCACCTCCAAACAATTGAATGTTTAAAGTGAATGGACGAAATATTTAGGTTAACTTCAATCACATATATAGTATTATACTGTGCAGCTAAAATTTTATACGTATAAAATAAGACTTCTCCTACGTCAAACACGGAGAAACCCTACGTCATACATCATAATTACAATGTATTATCTATAAATGCGCATTTAACTAAACATCATTGAGTAGAAATAATTACAACCAAATACTAAATTAATGATTCATTGAAGAGTCCTATTCAATTATACCTCATTGATGCACGGAAAAAATATATAATTACATTATAATGGCTCAGCAACATCCATTTCTCTTTGGTCCAATTACTGTATTTGGGATACTGATGACAATAGAAGAGAATTTGGCGTGGAGAAAAGAATGCTTGCACCGCCAAGGTGTTGTTGAATTCTGGACACAGGCCACATAATGATAGCACAATGGTTACCATTATTTGCCATCGTTTTCCATCTCCAATCACACTAATCACTTCATCATTATAAGGATCAGCATCTGAAACGTCACTTTTTACGTACAATTGTGAGTCCCGAACACTTGCTTTTGAATCATCAGGCAAAATTTCTTCTGAATCATCTTCGGCCATTTTTTTCTGGAAACGCTTCCACTTTACGGGACTTCGAATTAGAAGTTAATGGTAGGTAACTTGAATAAGTACACTACACCCTTCCAGGACAGTATAAGGCCACCGAAAGTATTGGGATAAATATGCTAACCTCAACTCTGGGCCGGAAAACTTTCCTTTTTCCAAATGAATTACAATTTAGCGCGCTAAAGTTGATAAAATATTTTAACGTTCAAAACTTTTACCGAAGCAAACCGTGAAGCAACTTATATTTTGCGCATTTTTAGCGATCAGTCCAAAACAGGTGAGCACCGCAGTTGCCTCAGGCGCAACCCGCGCAACGAAAATATTTTGTTTGTGTACCTTGTGGTGTTGTTTTTCAAATGTGCGATGAGGTTGGACTCGCGGACATGCCGCCTTTGTTGAATAATTTAAGTTAAAAAACGCTGATAGTTTACACATTGCTCTAGCTTATGTCATTCCTTACGGTCACCGCTAGTGAAAAACTGCTTGTAGATGTTTGAAAATCGAAATGGATCTGTACGAGGCAGCATGTATTATTTGCGCCATTCATGCATTCTTATTTTTTATAGACATGTTTTTGAAGGTAATTGAGTTCAGTGATGGTGAATCGCTTTGATATCCTAGAAAGTAGTAGTTAAATTATTATTGATTGTTTCTGTAATTTTTTCCAGAGTTGTTCCCATTATCCATACCTATGTTTTCTGGAAAACACTGGATTTAAAATTGGACCTGGACGTATTCAATGGTGTACTACCGTGGCTAACAGTTATTTTCAGAAAATTGTGCGATATAATCCGAATTTTTGGAGAAGATGGTTTGCCTTGGGCGTGTGGGCTACATGCTTAATGCTGCCTTTCGCCGTGTATTTAGTTGCAAGCACTGCTGTCACCAATTTTGCCAAGAAGAATCACTTAGATTATCGTCATACAACTCCATCATTAGAGCCCGTGGTACACTTATTTATATTTTATGGAAATGATCTTAAATGAATAATGATATAGGTTTTGTGATTTCATTTTTTTCAGCTGTCATGTCTTTGAAGTACCCTTCGCTAATTTAATGATAAGCCTTTTAATTTTTACTGCTAAGGAAATGATAATCCATTCCAGATACCGGGAGTCAACCTTCCCCTCGGGGATTTGAGCTATTACCTCAGTGCAATAGCCATCAGTAGCATTGTTCACGAAGCTGGCCATGCCTTTGCTGCTCAAAGGTAAATTTACCTGCATCGAATCCTCTGTGCCGTAGTGGATTAATTTTTTACAAACGAGAGCAATAGCCATTTTTGTAATGAAATAAACTTTTTGTGTGTTTTTTTAATAAATTGATGGTAGAGAAGAAAACTGGTAGCAAAAATTATCATTTTTACGTTTGGGTCATTACATTCAATGTCCATACTAGCTTGAATTATCCGTTGAGTTGATATTTTATCAGTGTGGAATCTCTGGGTTTTTAGGATTGGGGAACAACTTATATAGTGATCAGTTCAGGAAGGGTGAGTCAACTCAGGATGCTATTGCCGTAATGAGAACACTTATAAAAAGGAATTAGAATATATTCAGGTCACTTTTGCTTTTTCCAACGATTTTGAAGTGGCATATGACAGATAATTGGGAAAAACTAATGATGCAACTCGAGAAAATCTGGATAAATGGAGAGATAGAAGACTCATTTGTATCTATAGCATAGACCAGAGGTTCAGGGGCAGATACAGACTACAATTTTGGGGGAGGTTATCACAAGAGCGCTGAACTGACTTTTTTTTTTTGAAGAAATGAACTTTCTGGTACTTTTCATTCTAACTGCATACTTTGGCCTTAAATCACCATCAGGCCTCATTCTGAATGCATATTTGCTGCAAGAGAACAGTAAAACGACCCCTCATGAACACTTATGTTGAACTGATATTTGTCTAATTCAAATGTTTATGGCGAAGTACTCCGCTAAGCTAAATTGAAAAATAAGAGTTTGATGCTTTCCAAAAAATTATGGGTAAATCTCCGCTTGGGTCACACCTTTCAAACATATTTTACTAGAAACTCTTGTATTTCATGGAAATGAGTCTCATTTCTTTTATAAGAATCACAGTATTAGATAATTATTCTAGGAAAGCTGTGGAACCACTGTAGAAAATGACTAATTTTCATGATTCTTCCAAGGTTTTAGCCACCATTATTCCAGTTTCTATTATATCCCCAGCCAACGAGATTGAGGGCCTGTTGAGTGAAAGAGTGTGCTGGGGTGGGACAGTATGCGTGCTGTAAAGGGCGATCTATATTAAAAAGATTACTCCTCTGCCCTTCCTTACTCAACCCATGGTTTTTGTATGGAATTATGAGTTTCAACACTATCCAGCTGAGGGAAACTTCTTCATATAATTTGTAACATATAACACACCCATTTTTATTTTATGAAATAGGAAGGGGATGGGTCGTATCTGAAACTTTTTAAGGAGAAATATGTTACTTTTGTAGTTTATAATAATTAATGACTTCTGGGGTTAAAGTAAATTTTTCTTTCTAGTGCTCCACGATCCATTAAAGGTCACTGGTGTAATGTACCAGTGACCTTCAATGCATTGTGGAGTACCAGAAGGAAACTTTGAACCTTGGTGTTTGGTTGGAAAGCTGAGAGCTCTTCGCTCTGAGACTTCTAAGGCGGCATTTTTTTTATTATGAACTATTTTGCCACACACTAGTTGTAACTAAAGAATGCAGTCATGGATATGGGGGGTGTGGTAGGTATGGGATACACCCCAGTCCAGTTGGGGAAGAAAGAGAGGGTCTGGTACTCCCCTTGGTAAATATTTGAAAATGCTGAACAAAATATTTAGTGTTGAGAACATCTCACTGCTATTTTAGCTACGAAACTGTCGGAGATATTTACAAATTAGTGTACTAAGTTCGCTGAAATTACAGGAGAGTAACAATAACTATGTCTAAGGTTTATTTAGAGTTATTACTTATTGAAGTAAATTATGCAAAACTGTAATTGGAGGAAATATTTACTAAAAAGTGAAGCATTTTACTCAAATTGTCCAGAAAAGGTTGTATGTTTCATAAGTACTCCTATCTTCTGCTAAAAATGCTGCTTAGCAAGGACATAATTTGCTTGAAAAGTGATCTTTGAATATTTATAAATTTGTTTTATACCAGTGAAGGTGAGGTTTTATTGAAAGTTGGAGAAACTCCTCCTGATTTCAAGGTCCCTCCAACATTTCCTCTTTCGCCTCAGCAAACTAACTACCCTTCATCCTGTCCACAAAACCTATTCTCTTTGTTCTGCTTCCCCGCTTGCCCAACACCCTTCCCTCTATCACACTCTTGAGCCACCTATCATCATTATTTTACTTATTACACCTTCTAGCCACCTAATCTGCCTGTCCCAGATTTCATTTAGAAGTTCCCTCACCAACTATCTCAAGCACTTTTGATTTTCCTTTTCATCTCCTGCAGCCTCTCCAGCCTTCTCCAGACCCACAATTAGATAGATTAGGCTATGAAACAAAGCACTTGTAGATCTTAATTCAAGTTAAAGCCATCTTGTAGCCACTGGTAAAATCTTCTTCAAGCAAAATACTAGTCTCTATAGAAGTATTCCTGGAAAATTTAGCCTCCAATTGTAACCTAATTAATCGATGAATGTTTTAAGGGAATAGTGTACTTCCAATATTTTATTTAGATTTTCACATTGTTACATATGACTCATGGTATTTTTTGTGAAAAAAACACCAAGGGAATGGGGTCAAGGTGAAAATGGCATTCCATTGTTTATTAGAGTATGATTTGTATGGCATGAGGCCTACAAATTGAAATTTTTTTTGACACTGTTTCATAGATGAGAAATGGTAAATTTGTATAGTCATTACTTTGATCCTGATTATAATCAGTTATGATTAGGCTACCATAGTCAATTGTGAGAGTTATGTAATTAACAATATTCCTAATGGACATTCATTAACTACCGGGTTTGTTTTCTGAAAACATTGGAAAAACACAATATACTTTGGCTTGCATCAAAGCTTTTGCATTTTTTGAGGTCATACTTAAGGATCTAGCTTAAGTCCTTCATGAAAAGAAACTAAAAGTGATTGGTGCACAATTTTGGTGACCATATCAGAATGACTAATTTACAAAAAATAAAGTATTTATTGAATGCTTTTCATCCGAAGACTGCATTATCAGTGATTTCTAATCATGTCTTTGCACAATATGAGTCCAATATCTTCACTACAAGTAAAATCTTGGTGGAGTGCATTGTAGAGTATATCCTGGTAAAATTATTTGTTCTGTAACTGTTCTGTAAGACTATTATCTTATTAATATATTATTGCCCAGGAAAGCCTTCTTAGCATTTAATCATTGGATGCAGGGCCATGATGTTAGTCAGTGGCAGCAGGAGAGAGAAAACAGTTGCGAGTTTAGTTACAATGTTTAATCTAGGCGAGAACTGTTACTCTCAGCCTGGGCCCGCTTAGAATTAGGTGTGGTAATGTGATCAGATTCAATCTAGCTGCTTATTTTGTCTGAGGTGGAGAAAAGGTATTGACAACAATTCTTGAAAACAGTCTCTGATTCTCGATCAGGTAAAGTGTGACTTATCAGTCGGGCAAGAATTCTATTTTGTGACACATTATGAGGTCGACTCAGTTAATTTTTTGTGAAGTGATTGGGCCTTGTATAATGTCTATGAGACAGAAGTTAGTCTATAAATGCCATTTTATATCTGAATCATTCTTCTCATGAGGAAATTTAATTGTGACTTTATAAAATACAGATGCCGAATTTTTTATTCATTGGCATATGGCACTCTTAAGAAAATTTTGTTCATTAAATCACTATCCTAGACTGAGATTAGAGTCAAGAACCCATGATTGGTTCATGATTTTTTCCAATAACATTTTCAAATTTTTCTGCACAACATGAGTTACCTCACTAAAGTTACTGTTGCTGCATGTCCTTCAGTATATTTAATTTAGAGCAATGTTTATGTTTTGTGATAATTTTAAATTTGTATAAATTTCTGTACACTCTGCATCTAGCTTTAATTTCTGCTGTGATGAATTGAGTCCTCTTAGTTGTGGAGTAATGAAAACAGAATAAACATTTCTGAAGGGATGAGCAAGGGTGATGGTTTGATGGAAAAATCTAGGCATGAAGTGTTATAGAGGGATTTAATGCAGTAAAAATAGATAATTTTGTGAAGGAAACATTAGTGAAGATACTTCATTGTGCCTAGAAAACTCCTGAGAAGACTGTTCTCATATCTATTATTTAGTTATTTGAACAGTTAATGACAACTCAGATATTGTGATGATATGTATTCTAATAATGAAAATAATATGTAATGAATATGAAGTTACTGTTCTAAGGATGGTTAGGAATGTGATGGAGTTCTCTTTACAGAGCAGGACACAAATATTTTGTGAAATGTTATGTTTTCCTGTTGGAACATTGAGTTGATTCAAGTTAAAGAAAGATTTAGTAATTCCTTGCATCTTTTTTAAAACACACATCACATAGATGTTGACATAAAATGTTATCATTGAGTGGTTTAAAGCCAGGTTGTGTGTGCCTAAGTATTATTTGTGTGGCTTTGAAAAATTAAATTTTCTTGTCCATATGTACTGAAAATTCTTCAATTTTATGCCTTAGACTACTGGATTGGTGAACATATTCGTTAATGACATTGAATTAATTGCAAAAGTTAGTAAGATCCAGTATTTCTGATAGAAAAACCGGAGTCCTGCAAAAAAAGAAACATTTCAAGTTGCTTCTGCTCCATTAAGAAAAATGGAATACATGTTGAATACAAGGGAGTATATGAGGTCGCTTGTGGCTGTGGTAGAAGCTATGTTGGTCAGAGTAAGAGAGTCATCTCTCAAAGGCTCAAAGAGCACTAGAGGGACATGTAGTTGCTGAAATGAAAAGCTGAAGCTGCAGCTGAATATTCTATTTTGAGCCCTGGATACAAGATTATCTTTGAACAAACACAGGTGTTAGCCAATCCAGAAGAGTACCATTCACATTTAATATGGGAGGCAATAAGATAGCAAAAATACATCAGAATTTCAAACCTGAGGAAGGCTAAATTCCATGCCCAATTTGGAAGAGGTTTTTGGCACCCATGGCAGATCTAAAATAGCTAATGAGGTTTGTTTTAAAAAATGAATTGGTGTGTCATTGGAGTAATAAACTGAAGAACATTATGTTTAGATAGTTAAAAAAAAACTGTACAGCCGTGGAACATCTTATTCTCCTGTTAATGGTCACAGCAAGAGGAAGGAAACATTTAGTTAAAAGACAGACGATGCACAGCAATGCCTGAAGGCATTTTTTATGTAGAGTAAGCACTTGGACATTTAGTAAATTCTTTAAGTGTGATTATCAACTAT
Source organism: Ceriagrion tenellum (assembly GCA_963169105.1). NCBI lineage: Eukaryota > Metazoa > Arthropoda > Insecta > Odonata > Coenagrionidae > Ceriagrion > Ceriagrion tenellum. The sequence goes on from OY720642.1 coordinate 93,613,851, forward strand.
TTTTATTTGTTGTTTTAATTAATTCAGTCTGTGAAATTGTAGCCCTCATCTGGAAATGACTTTATGCTGTGAAACCTACACATTAATTGTCTGTAGATATTAATCTTACAGATTGATGATTTTAGAACCTCTAGTTTTTTTTTCAAGATTTTTATGCTGTCATAGTACAGTAATATTGTTATGAAACTAGTGAATACAGTGTTGTCATTTTATCGTAGAAAATAATTTTCATTAGAGTACGGAGTGTGGTCCAAGCTGGAAATGACATTTAGACTAATTTAAAAAATCGATCGCTTAACATATTATATTGAGTTACATATTCTTTTTTCTTGATTTTAGAGAGGGTGTTCAGGTTACTGGATTTGGCTTGTGTGTATTCCTCATTGTGCCTGCGGCATATGTGCTTCTCACCTCGAACCAGGTCCAAGCTCTCCCACCTTGTCGCAGTCTTCGGATATCTACCGCTGGAGTTTGGCATAATACCATACTTTCACTGTTAGCATATGCCACTGTGATAATGATGCCACACTTTGTTAGTCCATTTTACTCTCAAGGAACTGGAGCATATGTTATCGACTTTGCAGAGGTAAAAAACTTCTTTGCAAAATGAATTTTGTTCTAAAAATATCTCTGTGGTAATGCGTTTTGAGCCTATTCCATTCCATATTGTCAATGAATCTTGCCTTTCAAGCATATGCTTTGTTAATTTTAGTGACATAAATGATGTCATTTTAAATGCGCTGCTTAAATTTCAGAATTATTGGAAATCATTAGTTTTCACAGTACCTTACCTTTACCTACAAAGTACCTTAAAATTCATTCTTCATCATTTTAAGATTTCTTTACAGATTATATGTGTTATGTAAATTAATGCCATCATAAAACAACAAAAAAGAATGATTTTTTTTCCTTGATGTAAGCCCCAGGTATTCTATCAAATAAGGAGAGAAAAAAATGGGTGGGAGCTAATTTTTAACTCTCAGACTGCCAAGGGGGGGTAACAAGATTGCCACAGATAACATTTTTAGCCACTTAATCTTTGATTTTGATATGGGGATATTATGCTCCATATTTAATGTTCATTAATGATATTGGAATGATATAAGTGATATGATTAAAGTTTGCAATGAAATCAAGGCATCATTGATGTTTTAGGATTCTCCCCTTAGAGGATCCACTGGATTTTACCATGGAGATATCATTGTCAAGGTGAATAATGATTGTGATGTGAAGAACAAGGATGATTGGAAACAATGCATTTCTGCTTCGTTGTCAGAGAATGATGAACGTCTTGGTTTTTGTATTGGAATAGACTTTCTGCTACAAAACACTAGCCCTACTGGTAAGTTTAATGCTTTCCTAGATCAGCTTGTTAATTCCAAATGTTACTTACAATTATACTTAATAATTGTAAGTAAGTCCAAGCCCTGCAAAGATAGTTTTGCCTCTTATTTTTGCTTGCCATATCTACATGGAGTAGAATGGAAAGAAAGAAAAATCTTGGGGAGTTTGATTTGGGAAATTTCTTCAAGACTGCTGAAAGTTAATGCTTGTTATGATCAAGCATTGTTACTGACTTCCTCATGCTGAAATCCCCCAGATAATTTTAGTATCTTCAAGTGATATTTTATTTCAATTATGTGGATGGTATTTCTGGAGGTTATTCAGTATAGCAATATGTAATAAAAAATGGAGGATAGATGATGCTGCATTAGATGTATGCATGGATAGAAGTGGTATTAGCGTATTTGATTGTGGCCAAGTGTCACCCTGTTCTGGAATCTATTCTTCTTCAAAGAATTCAGCAATCACTCAATTTTTGTCTCCCGTTAGAATTTAATTGGGACAAAATACGCTGCTTGCCGGACAGAGACGTCTTTTTGCAAACAATGTTAACACTTGATCCAACTTCGTCTGATCGGTGTATGTTACCCTGCAACCTTCTACTTCACAATTTAAAGAAAACCTTTGGTCGAGAGGTTGGGACTCGATCAAAATGATTTCCCTGGGCAGCTTTCAAATATCAACTCCATAGCTTATCACAGTCGTTGGGTTGGGTATGTTGTTTACATCTCATTTGGAAAACAGAGCATTGGCAACTGGGGTTCAAATTGCACATTTTCTGCCAGTGTCATTCTTGGAAGATGTGATTTAGGCAGGGTAAATACATTTGTAAATTTTCCCTGCTCGCCAATTCGCCAATTCTTTGCATTTAATTCACCTTAAAGAACTCTACAATGACACTGGAAGAACTTCATTATACTGTAGACATCCTCCCTAAATTCAATGACACTATTATCATCTAGATAATTGAGTAAAAATAAAATAGCTGCTGACGTAGGAAAATATGGCATTCAACTTTGAATATCGGTAACATTCCTTTCGTAATCTTTTTAAAAAGGGTATGGCAAAGGAGACCAACAACTTTGGCGTCTTATCGAAACAGAACATTAATAATCCAAGTCATTCTAAACGGGAAATATTTCCCAATCGAAATGATTGGCTAGACAAACCTCAATAATTACTTGTTTTATTTAACCCTCTGAGTAGTGAGTTTTTTTCTGTTTGCCCTGACCCCAGGAGGGAGACTGTGTCGCCCATAATTATTTCCATAACTAGGATATGGTCGTATATGGTTGACCAGTCATTGAACGTGGATTCCAAGAAATTTATTTTCCTATTATTTCTTTGATATTTAATATTTAATGATTTTAAATACCAGCAAGAAATAGTGGCAAATAAAGGAAAATTTTATCACAGAAACATATGAGAAGAAATTCCAATAGCGCATTAATTTACTGCCTGGTGTATAATAAGTTCTCAGAAGCCCTTCTTTGTGTAAATTAATATTCTTCTTGGACTAATTTTCTGAGAAATATATGAGGTGTTCAAAATTTTATTGTCTTCATTCTCATCTTTCTTTTTCCTCCCCTTTATTAACCATCAGAAGACTGAAATACATACTCGTTTTTTCCTCAGATCTCCAATGTGGGTGGTGAAAGTTATGGGTGATCAATCTAGAAACATGAGCCTCAAAGACTGTTTTTGATACCTCAGTTTTTCACCTCTCCAGATCTAGTTAGAAATTTCAGGTGGTTTTAGGTAGGCAACCTGGTAAACACATAACATTGTTGCCCCCATTAGTTGTGCTCCTCGAGCTCTGGAGGTAACCAACCAGCTCCTTTGATGCAAATAGGTAAGAAAATGCAGTAAAGAATTGTTATCTGATGGGAAACTTAATTCCAGGAACAATGTAACATGAACTGTGAGTTTGTATCCATGAAGTTTATGTGTAGAACCATAGAGTAAATACAATATAGAGCGCTCACCGCACGCTCAAAAACCGTATCAATTTTGAAGTAGTTCTGGAACAAATACCTAGATGGCAAGGAAAAATTTTTTTGACAAGGGGGAACAATTTTCACAATCTACAAGCCTGAAAATAAATATAGCGCTATAAGATTTAAACAAATGTGTCCTGAAGTAGAAAGAGACACTGCGTTTAGTGGTGACAATATTTAGTCGATTTTATTATTAGTAATAGTTATAAAAATATTTTCTTGAATTTTGGCTAGAAACTCTGCTCTTCCTACTTTATATTCCTAATCCAATTGCCGGCAGACTGTTCACAGTAATAAGTTGGAACTTGCAGAAAACGTTCTGTATACGTTTCTACCTATACTGGTAAACTTTAATTTGTGTTAAACTGAGTTTCAACGTTGTTATATCTGTTTAAATATCTTTTGAACGACAAATCTGGAATTTTGCAAAGTACAAAACGATCGCCTGCTAACTTTCTTATCTTACTGTACAGGTCCATACATGCTGCATATAAAATTTAGTAAAAACTATAAATGTATATTTGGAGAAAAAATCTTAACGATATCTTGAATATGAAAGGAGTTACGAATTTTTTATTCTTTCAAATATTTTTACCGCACCGTAATTTCAGACGCTTGCCGTTTTGCGGCGGTTTTCTGTGGCTATCTTCTTCACTCAATTGTCGGCAAACAGTTCTCAATGCGTATCTAAAACATGTAGGAAAAGTTTTTTATACCTTACTCTCCACATCGGTAAACCTTTTTATGTTTTTTACTGAGTTTTGACGTTGTTATAATTATTTAAGTATAACTTGGCCAAAAATACCGATTTTTGTAAGGTAGGAAGCAGTCGCCTATTAACTTTCGTGTCACACGATATAGGTCCATATATGCTTTGTATGAAATTTGGAAAAAAACTAAGGTTATTTTTGGTGATACAGTTGTAACTTTATCTCGATTACAAAGGGAGTTATGAATTTTTAATGGCAACACCTCGCCAGGCTTTCCTTACTGCCCTGAGTTTTGCGCTGAAGGTTCCCACCTCCTAAGGAGGTCATTCTGCCATTAGATAAGGTGGCGAGGGAAGGCTTTTTTGATGAGGAAAGAATTTCCTGTGATAGAAGAATTTTTTATTCAAGAGACTATATACATCCTAATGACGTTCATCACTTTGGCGAACGATCAAGATATTGAATGAAATAGATTTAATGTAGTCTTCCGACAATTATACTTCTCAAGTTAAGAAAAACTTTTTGGGAATGGCTTTACGTTAATTAAGTGTAATCATTGGTGCTCCATTGGTGGAAAAAAGAAATTGATTGTAGGTACCTACTGCAGAACAAGGAAGTTGATCGTAGGTACTGTGGAACAAGGAAGTTGATCGAAAGTACACTGGAAGAAGAAAGTTGATCGTGGATAGTCTGGGATAAGGAAGTTACTCTTAGGTACTCTGGATCAAGGAAGTTTATCGTAGGTACTCTGGAACAAGGAAGTTCATGGTCGGTTCATTGGTACAAGTAAGTTAATGGTAGGGACTTCAGAACCACGAAGTTGATTATGGGTACTGTGAATAGCCGAAATGTGAAATTATTTATGTTGTGGTGCTGCTTGTCAAGGGGCTGTGAAAGTCCCCTTATTTGGATTTCGACATCGGAGTTGGTAAACATGGAATAGAGAATATTCTCCAGGTGGGCAGAAAAGGCATTATTTGGAGGCACTTTCATCTACCACTGCATGGTGCCTATATGGCTGGTTACGGAGAGAACTGTATCATGGCAAAGAGGTGCCCTACCTGCACAAACCCCTCTTGCCTTATCCGTAACCATATAAGTGGGTTAACTTATGAGATAAGATTGACTAGATTCCTCATGCTAGCATTTGGTTTCTTCATTGAGATGTAAATGTGTGGGCATCTGATTGCCACAGTGAGCAAAAGTTAGTGATTTTGTGTTCCTGGTTCATTTGCAGCTAATTCACGTGTGCTTCTCCCTGAAATAATAACCTGAATAAAATTGTATCGAGAAGATATTTTTGTTGCATCCTGAGCTCATTCTGATTCGTTTGTTACTTCTGGAAGTTGTGCTTAATTTGTTTTATTAGGTAAGACAGGTAGTTTATCGGAAATCTGTAGCCTGCCTGATCAGACTTTTGAAATTACAAGGACCTGATGTCTCCCTATCAGATTTATGTAGCAGGTGATGAAGGGGAGGTTAATTGCCATGCAGCAAAGAAATACACCATTGCAGAGGGCAACCCAAGTATTGCTCATTGAGGGTTATTACTCCTCTCTTCTACTCTGTATTAGTTGTTGAACCAGCAAGTTTTGCTCCTCTTTCTTGAAGGCATCTTGGAGCTTCCCATTCCAGTTTTTTTCAGGGAAAGAAGGAGAAAAGAAAACAATCAAGGAAGCCCTTTGCCTCCTTGTTTTGTTGAAACATGTAATTATTGAACACTAATTCTGTTCTTTGAAATATGTTCCACTCCACAAGTTTGTAGGAGGGCTTGATTTGTTCTCAACTCGAAAAATTAAGCAAAATGTGGATAATTCAGAGTATTCAAGCAATATTGTGTGGTGTTTTCATTAACTATCTATATTATGGATAGTTAATGAAAACGGCTCCGGTGGCGGTGGGGTAAAGTCCTCGCCTGCTAACATGAGGGTCGCGGGTTTGAGTCCCGCCTGGGTAGAATATTATCTGCCCAGGACATGGGTGTTTGTGTCTCGTCCGTTGTTACTGTTATCCACCCGACATTAATTGGCACATTATGCTGTATTCGGGTTAGTGAAGATAAATTTAAAAAATAAAATAAATTTAAAAAATAAATGTAGCTACTTTGAAGAGCACACATACTTAGAGAGGACAACTTGATGGAATTAATATCATGGTACTCCACAAAGCAACTTAGACACTTACTCACCATTTGTGCTGCAGACACACATGCAATTCTGGTGCAATTTTGAGTTTTTCATTTATTGGCATATCCTCCTTGATCGCTATATATAACAGGTTTATGGAATCACCCTCGTTTGAGTTATATCGAGTCTGGAACCTTGTTAACTATAATATTACAATTTTTCATCATATTTACTTATCATTTTCAATTGTATTAGCCAGATTGGTTACCTGCAGAGCATCAGGAGCACAATAAATGCATAAAAAATTACAGATGTTTTGTGAGTTGCCTGTAGGAAAATGCCTGAAATTTCAAATTAAATCCTGAGTGCTGAAAAATTGAAAAATTCTTTTTGTTTCATGTTTCTAGACTAGGCACCCGTAATTTCCTCCACCACTCTTGGATATCTGAGAAAAAAGTGTATTTCACTGTCACCTATTGTTCTTGACAGTGAGAGTTAAAAGTTGATGTGTGGCGATAATCAGTTACCCACAAGGCAGTGTACTTACTGAGTAATGTGTTTTTTTTCAGCATTTAAAGATTTATTGGCTGATTCTAAAAACTGCTGCCCTACTTATAAATCAGAGCACCTTTGCTTCACTACCACATTTCCAGAAGATATAGTTAAGCAAGTGTCAGATTTGGATAGAAAATTACTGAAAAAAAATTGCCTTCCAGCAAGGAAAGTCATTGAAGAGTCTGGAATCTCATGTAGAACTCACATGTCTTGCCCTAATGCAAAGCCATTGTGCATCCACCCCTTGCTTGCCAATGACACATATCTTCTTGCAATTGAGCGAACCAGTGAAGAACCACATCAACCAAAGCTCGTGATCTTTTTGGGCCATCCTGCCGAAGTGTGGTGGGGTGTTCAAGTGAGTGATTTTGTTCCACGTTTTAAGTTCCTCTCATTGTTTGCTTCAAGACTCCCTGACATCAGTTTGCTTCTAATGAAATACATTGCAATTTTGTCATCTGGTCTGGCTCTCATTAACATGCTGCCTATCTTCATGTTCGATGGCCAGTACATAATAACTGACATCCTGCTGTACTTGCTTAATGGATTTGCTTCACGAGGTACTGTGGAGAAAATTGCAAAAGTCTTAATAATTTTATGTTCACTTCTCTTGATTATCTGTCTAATATCATATTTCTTTTAATGTGAGGTCCAACAACATTGCAGAGCTTTGTTTTCTCTATAGGACCTAAAAACAAGTGATTGCTTCAACTTAAAAATGTTCAAATGGAAGTGTGTGAATTAATTTATGTTCTTATTCAGTGACTGGTGAAAAACTTTTCTGGAGTGGAAATATTTGGTGAGAAATTAATTAACAAAACAAACTGTTCAGTGTTTCTTTGTTAAGTGAGCATTTTGGCACAAATACCTGATTGCATATTATCAATTTTAATTGTGAGAATTGCAGGTGTGATAAAATATCCACCTACTTTTGTATGGGTTAACTTATTTCTGTAAAGATATTGTCATTATATGTACTATGTACACTGGAGTTGTTGAAGTTTTTTTCCTTGGTCGAGGAGGATGGGAATTTTTTACTCTCATTTTATTTGAAAACTCCCATCTTGATTTAGTTACATAACCTATTAATTACTGTTGAGGTCAGGATTTGAGGATTGGATCGAATGTTATCAAATCGAAGGATTTGAGAGTCGATTGAATCCTTCCAAATAGGAGTGCAATGAATTCAAATCCGGTTGAGCATGTGACATTTGTGGAACATCTCTGTAAATTCTACTTTGTCCATCGTAAAATCATTCAAAATCTCACCTTAAAGTTTCTCATATCTATGCCATTGTACTATTGAATTGTAATTACCTTATTTACTCGTGTAAGCCGCGCACCTTTTTTCCAGAAATTCCAGTGAAAAAATGGGGGTGCGCAGCTTACACGAATCCTCCAGATTTTCATGTAAGCCACACACCATTTTACCTCAAATTCCTGTCGTTAGTTTCCTCAAAGTCGTTTGTTTCTCCAAGTGAATATATTGATGTGAATTGGTAAGTATGGTATGGTAGTAAACCCATAAAGTACTTTAAAGTAATTAGAAATAAAAATCATCGTTTATCAAAGCCTGAGCGTACAAAGTGTACGTAGCTACCTACACACAGAGCTTACGATACTTGAAGAAAAGCTATATCAGAAACACCACGTGACAAAGCACTTACCGTGTATAGATCGTACATAAGATAACATATTTTAGTGCTGATATGTATTCAAGTCTGTATCTGCATTGTATCCTGTAAGCTGCCGCAAGGGAGTGTGGCGCCTTTAAGTCTTTTCAAAATCGTTATCGGATTTTTTTTTGTATCACTTATGTGTAGCAACACTTCTCACGTAATACATAGCCACTTTTGTGAACACATTAAAGCTATATTGAAAAAACACAACAAAGTATTTGTTACGTAGTGGCAAGACTCATATGCTCAGAGTTTCACCTTCTTACTATACGTGCTTTTCTGTCCGTACTATCTGCTCCATGCGTGAGAGGAGTAAACGAGTTCGAGTCATTTGGCATTTTAAAATAATTTGCAGTTACCACCCTAAAAATGAATTTGGAAGTGGAATTGCGATCGTATCCTGTGCGTATAAAACTACATATTATAAGCGATGCCGAAAAAATTGGAAATCAAGCTGCAGGAAGGAATTATGGTGTATCTGAATCGTGCATCAGAGACTGGTGGAAGATGAAGGAAAAACTGCAATCTGCAAAAAAATGAATAAGAGCTTTTAGGGGTAAAAGTGCAAAATATCCTGAACTAGAAAAGTGACTGGCTTCATACATCTTTGATCGACGACAGTATGCGTATGCAGTGTCAACAGAAATGTGCCAGGTGAAAGCAAGAGAAATAGCGAGAGAATTAGGTGTTGCTCCGGCAGACTTTAAGGCGAGCAGAGGATGAGTAAATATGGTATTTCAGTGATTATCATGTCGAGAAATATGTATATTGGCAGAGATTATATAGCTAATAGTCATGTAAAGTTTCGTTTAAAAGCTGGCGCATGTGCAAACTTCAGAACTGTCTGGAGCATTTTGTATGCCGATACATGTGCCACTAGTCATTATGCCTGCCACAGGCAGCAGAAAAATATGCGCTTAACATTGAATATATTGCAGAAAATCACTTTCGTTATGCTGAAAAATGTTCACTAAACCATTTTTGTTGCTCCATTTGCCTTCATGTATTGCTGCAAATATAAGGAAAATCAGGCCTGGTCCTTCCTAACGATTAGTTAACCCATTACCGCCCCAAAAAATTTATGTTTTCAATTTTGACGAATTTTTGGTATTTTACTCATATGGTCACCTCTCATAAAAAAGTACTCATAAAAATAATTTGGTTATCGTCACCTTGAACAATGCAGTGTTGACAAATTGATTGTGATAAAGTTTGTGGTTCCTCCTATAGAGCATCATACATATTTGCATGTCATGGCATAGCCATATGGCTGTGGTGGGTGAAAATGGGTTAAGGATCTAAATACCGATGGGATAACTAATGGTTTAATGGGTTGAATACAAAATTGGTTAAATTTAACTGATATTTCTATAATGAAATTAAGATAAGAGAATATATGTTTATGAGGCCAAAAGTTGAAAGAGAATAGATGTAGTTCTCTCCTTAATGAAAAGGTCAATACAATCGAAATATGAAAATTAGAACAAGAATTACTGGAGTTTCAGTCTAAAACTTCGTTACATCATTTTATACTAAATTCTGATGCTACATCCCATGGTTGGGTCTCCAAAGCCACTATTTTATTTTCATTTTTTTCTATTTTCATTCACAAAGCTTCATTTTCAGCAAGAGAAACAGCAGAAGCCTACAGTTAAGCAAAAAAAATGTATGGCAAGGTTATGAAACATCCTGAAGTGTGGCTATTTGGGTGACCCTTCATTATGCCATAAAATATGTAGTATATCAGCAGAGACTATAGCTATTAGTCACGTCAAGTTTCATTTAAAAGTTGCTGCATGGTGCATGTGGCAACTTTTATTGCCTGGAGTAATGAAATGCTAATTGCCACTTCAAAATGTAAATCCTGACAAGCCAGCCAAGTACGATTTTAAAATGATGTGCTTGACTGATGCCACATACAGGTATCTGTGTGATACCTATTTGTGTGTAAGAAAAGACTGAAATGAGATTGGTCTGTCAGAAAATAAAAACCTGCTTAATCAGATCATCTTCATCACTCTGAGCAAATCTTGGGGTCCCAACAAAACATGAGATAAATGGTCTACTTGTATTAAGCTGGTAGAAAAGTTGAAAGCAAAAGGACTGATGTACATTGGCACAACTAGAAAGAAATCAAATGGAAATACACAGTGAGCTCAGGCCATCCCAAGGGCAAGCTGTGGGCTCTTCACTGTATGGGTTCAAAGTAGGGATGAGTCGATTCCACTTTTTTGCAATTCCTATTTCGATTCTTTCAAATCAATTCCCGATTCTCAATTCCGATTCCATTGATTCTTATTCATAAAAGAAGATGGGATATTGATATACCAGTAGCATACGACAATTATTTAAATTCAAGTATTGGCTGAAATAAAATAACAAAGACAATAAAGTCGCTCAAAAAGTATATTTATTAACAAATAGCAAATATATCCTCAGCTTATTGAGGTAGATTTAAAAGTACAAATTGATAGCCTACACCCAAAATTACTGAGACAAATATGATGTGATAAGTGAAATTTGATTTGAATATTTATCTATCTGGAATCGATGGAATCGAAATCAACTTTAGGCAATCGATTCTCGATACTAATTCTAATCCTGAGAATCGAGAATCGACATTTGGCTTCGACTCATCCTTAGTTCAAAGCCATATTGACTCTAGTTTCCCGTCTATTGAAGAGAAACAAGGCTCTTTAATTTGGCTTTCCTCATTGCACCATAGAGAGAGCTAAGATATTGAGACTGGGAAACCAGAGATTAAAGCTTATGTGGAACCACTTAGGGGTATATGTATTGGATTTAACAGATACTCATCCATCTGAAGTTCGAGCATTTGGCCTAAGGCATGGTTTTTTAGGATGTAGTCATTTCATTTCAGTCATACAAACTGCAAGGTTGGGATTCTTAAATTACAGATATTTACATTGATTTTGTTTTAGTTGATGTGACTGTTATTATTCCAAGAAAATGTTCAAGAAGAGGTTATAAAATCAGGGTTGTATTTCGGAACTCTGACATTAAATGACTACTGTTTGGGGCTGAAAATATCTGGATAATTATGATGAATGAAAAATGTTAAAATCTTTGAATATGGTGAATACATTTTGTACTAGCTCATGCCATAAGAAAGAATTCCATTGAAATAGGAATATAAAACAGCAATCTGCTGAATGGGGTGTAAGAACACCAGCTCAGTTAAGTGTACAGGGAAAAGGAATTAGAGAAGGGAAAGGATAATAGGTGAATAGTGCATAAAACAGATGTCTTCTTCCCTCTCTTTGTTTTTGTTGTAGTTGCAATGCATGAGAAAAAAGAAGTTATGTGCCTGTAAGGAAGAGTGCATATATTGCCTCTTCTGTCAGCTCTGAGGTTGTGGCTCAGATTTTAAAATAAAATTATCAATGTCACTCAGAAACTAAAGTGTTCTGAATTTTTCAAGTTATCTTAGCCTCTGAGTTTCCATTGTCTCACAAACTTGTCGATCTATCAGCTTCATTCTTTACAATCTTGCTCTCTCAAGTTCAAGTATTTTTTGCTAAGTAAATAAGTATGGGGGCAGTTGAAGAAGTGCATGCACTAGAAGGTGGGCCATTCTGGACCTACAAAAAGCTTGACCTCTCATTTACCCTGGTAGCACAAGTTGCCATGGCACGTGCCAACCAGGTGTTTGGGTTGGCAGTGAGCTTTACTTCTTTTTCAGTGAGGAATATCTTTGTAATCTATGATGAATGTTTTGAATTCTTTCATATATTATTCTATTTCACGTATCGAATGAAACCTGATAAATTCACAAAAACTCTACAGGGTCATTCCATGTGAATTCAACCAAATTCCATACATTTTGTATGATCACCAGCTTGGATTTGACTAAATAAATATGTATTGGTACCTCTACTCATAAAATGCCCACATGCAAAATTTAAGGTCAAAAATCCTGAGGGCTTTAGTGTTAGGGCCTTTCAAAAAAAGGGTGTCACGCCCATTTTCGACACTTGCGGACTGTGCCTATTCTTGTGCACCCATGTTTGGATGCCAATATCTTCAAGATGAAAAACGCTTTCTGGCTGACAATTACTATACAAGGTAATTTGTACTCAGGCTTTCATTACCTGTCTTCAGAAAAACCATGTCTTTTTTGAGTTATTGGCAATTAAATTGTGGATCTTTTCGCTGGTAAAACTACAAAAATCATTTTTCAGGAGTCCATTATTAACATAGACTCATCACTAACAGGTTATTGAGGCTAGATTCCTTAAGTTTAATAACAGGACCATCAGCAAGATGAAAATGGGCACTATCAAGATCTTTATTGAGAAGTTATGGTGGTAAAAACAGGGCTCCAGCTTAAAAAAATCCATTATTTCACCAATATTCCACTGCCAGACCATGTTTCACCATGTGGGAAATTAACTATAGCAATGAAACTTTTTCTATGTAATTTCTAGGAATGGGCAGATCTAGGTTTTTTATCAGATCTAAATTCGGATCCTTCATTTCGGATCCCAGATCTGTTCTTATTTTCAGATCTTAGGATGTATTTAAGGGTATATACAATTCACAAATGATAATAGAATTTAGGCCTTGGAGACTTTAGTGAAAATAAACAACATCAAGTTTAAAAATGCTAAACTTTTATATTAAAATAAAGACAATGTCGATGCCACAATAATACTAATTCTTGATTGTTGTCACGTTTATGCAATGACTGTTGTTATACCACATCTTGAGATTTAATTCTTGAGAATAATGAGATAGATAATAAAGGATGAATTTGATTTACATTCAGCAAAAGCTGATTGTCGAATGAAGTACATCAACAGCATTCTATTTGTTCAGCAGAAAGCCGCCGATGACAACCGGCACTTCAATCGCTTAAAACTCTCTGATGCCTATCTGATTTACTGTAGATTTTGGATCCGATATCAGTATCTCATCCCATGTAAAGATCCGCAGATCCGATCTGACCATCCATAGTAATTTCACATACCTCATAATTATTTACTCAAATTCTGTTTGTTTTCTCACTTTATGTTTAAATATTTTTCTCAAACATTTAAATTTTATGCTTCGCAACATCTGATGTCGTACTACAGGTTGTGTAAAAAAATTCGACGTTATCTTCCTTAAATTGCATTGCAATAGGCAGTGGCTATCTTTTTGATTGTGTAGTTGGTCATATTTCATTTTTATACAAAACAGATTTTGGATATTGGCAAATTTATCTTTTAAGTCCAAAAGTTTTGAGTCTCCTCTGAATCAGTTCCCAGTCATGAGGAGCAAGCTGATAAAATATTGCACTTTGCTCTTGAAGCTCTGGTGCAGACACAATACATATTATGTTCTGAAATGGTACTCAGTAGGCATTCTGACGAACAGAAGCAGGCCTAAAAAAAAGTCCATTTTCAGAGAGCTGCATGAATTTGATGAATATATCTCCATTTTCATCAGACTGATCAACAATACAGTCTACAAACCATTCCTTGTCCTTAATAAATGATACATATACTCCTGGCTGTAATTTAGTAATATCAACATCAGTGGCTTGTTGCTCTTGGCCAACAAGAGTAAAATGATCATCAGCAGATACCTATTCTTTTCATTATCAGTGAGTTTGTCGACATTGGGGTAAAGGAACGGTGTGACCTTGTACCAGTGATTTTTACTGCTTTTTGAAAATGTGTAGACAAGTCAAAAGTTTTTTCATTTTGGATAACTTCAGCCACTGGTATGTAGAAAAACTTGATCCCTGGTGTGTTAGCACATGTCCAATCATACATCTGAGTTAATTATCTCTTCCTTAAGGTTGTGAGAAAGAGCTCTTCCACCATTTTAGGGATCTGGATATGCAAGAAGACCCTTTTCCCTCTTCAGCTGTCGAGATCTGCATACCATATATGTGATCTGTAACATTAAGCATTCCCATGGTTTTTTTTAGCAAGTCCAACTGTCTTGCACTAGCATCAGTAGCTGGATCTTCTCCTGCCTTGTTGAGGTTTTCGATTTTTCTTTAAGTTGTAACATTAAACTGTCAAGATCTTCACAAGATTTGGAGTTTATTCCTCCTCTGTACTTGAATCAAGTTTCTCAGCCTGACAGTCAAATGCATGTGCATATTTGGCCTTTGCTGCAGTCTTAATTTGTTTAACCTTTCATTTCCCATAATACAACCTATATTTCTTTGAAACATAGTTTTTAAATGGAGAGCAGCCCAAAGAATGTGCTGCCTGGTCAAGTGATTCTCTATCAAGTTCTGGTGAATGAAAGTCAGTGTCAGTTGTATCCATCTCCGAGTGATCATCACTAGCCTCATTAATCGTTATACAAAACAGTTGGAACAAAGTTTCTGTCCTGGCCTTAAGTTAAACCTGAAAGCAGTTTCCTCATCCACTGTTCTGACAGATTCTGAAATGAAATAAATATACTGACTGTTGATGAATGTGGAAACTAAATACATATAGTGTTTGGCTAGATAGGCCCATACATTATATACCTAGCAACACACGATGTCACCTAGAATTTAAAATCCAAACATGAAGCATTTACTTGTGATAAATTTTTTTATGGTGCATTAGTGGATCAGCACTGACTTTCTGTAGGCATTCAAAACATACACCTTTTCACAGTGAAGACAAATCTGGTCTAGCTCATCGAAGGATAAACCACATCTCCAAGACAAAATTCTTTTATCAGATGAAATCAGACACTATGTCAGTTATTTTAAGGAAACCCACCTTCCTGCAGTATGGTTGCTTGTGACATTCCTCATCCAGAGAAATGCCAATTTTGCACTTCTCAGTAGCCATACTGAATGATGTATCACTCAATAAATGATACAATAGGTACATACTCCTAGAGGGATAAAATGGAAATTAATGGGCACGTTGTACATCAATTGAATATGATTTATCATTTAAGTACATACCTAGGTATATAATAATAATAATTTCTTTATATCTAACAGCCGAAGCCAATTACTAGATATATAATATATTGACAAACACACACAACCATGTCCAGGGAGGTGTAAATATCCTACCCAGGCAGGACTCGAACCCGCGACCATCGGTTTGGCAGGCGAGGACTTTACCCCGCCACCCGCTATGATTTGTATATGATTAAAGTATTAAAACCTATGTTTTATCAAATTACCTCAGAGAGAGATCTTTAAATTACATAGAAAAAGTTTCATTGCTATATTTAATTTCCCATGTGGTGAATCTGGCAGTGGAATATTGGTGAAATAATGGATTTTTTTTAAGCTGGAGCCATGTTTTTACCACCATAACTTCTCAATAAAGATCTTGATATTGCCCAATTCATGTTGCTGATGGTCCTGTTATAAAAAATAAGGAATCTAGCCTCAATAACCTGTTAGAGATGAGTCTATGTTGATAATGGACTCCTGAAAAATTATTTTTGTAGTTTCACCAGCGAAAAGATCCACAATTTAATTGCCAATAACTCAAAAACTAAGAAAGACAAGATTTTTCTGAAAACAGGTAATGAAAGCCTGAGTACACATTACCTTGTATAGTAATTTCAGCCAGAAAGCGTTTTTCATCTTGAAGATATTGGCATCCAAACATGGGTGCACAAGAATAGGCGCAATCCGCGAGTGTCGAAAATGGGCATTACACCCTTTTTTTGAAAGGCCCTAATGTAAAAACCCTTAAGATTTTCAACCTTAAATTTTGTACGTGGTCATTAAAGGAGTAGATGAAGAAAACATTATTTTTAGTGAAATCTGAGCCGAGCTCCAAAACACGTCTCTGGTTGAATTCATACGGAATGACTTGGCAGTCATTTTTTTCGGAAAACAGCAGTGTAAGAAAAAGCGAGTGTTGAACACGAAGAGAATCTTCGTCAATTGTTAAAGCAATGAAACCTCCAATTCCCTTTACAACTGCTCTAAACTGAACTTCCCCGTTATCGCCAATACAGAATCATATGATCTCAGACGAATTTTGAGCGGACGCGGGCATTCAGAGGGTCTAAGATCACTAACGCCACGTGGCGACTTCAAGTAGAAGCTGTAAGAATGATCAGATGACGAATATTTGATTAACCAAGGACTCAAGTTCCCACAAAACGCTTGCTGCTGACGATTTGTCTGGCGACGGCTGTCATACGTTCACGGAAGCAAAAGAAATTTTTCTGGTGGAAGTGGGAGGTTGCAAGCGGTTGCAAGTATGGCAGACTCAACCGTGGACTCCACTCGTCGCCTAAACGTCAAAAAGCAAACCCTAGATGATGCATATGCCGCTCCAGCCAATTTTCTTGAGATTGATGTCATAAATCCAATTACTCACGGAGTTGGTAAAAAGAGATACACCGACTATGAAGTGCGGATGAGGGTAACTATTTGTTTTACATAAGCTCTTTGAGTCACTTCCTGATAGTATTGAGTCTATTAAAATGTACGTTGATTAAATGATACGTTGATTGCTGCTGTACTATTTGATTTATTATATTTCTCAGTGAATGTCATTTTTATTTCAGACAAATCTCCCAGTATTTAAAGTGAAAGAATCCAGTGTGAGGAGAAGGTACAGCGATTTCGAATGGCTTCGCAATGAGTTGGAAAGGGATAGTAAGGTATGTTTTGTAGTTATTGTTTACGTCACTGATATTGGGTGGTAATTCCATTAGGGTCAAGTTGGAATATATGTTAACCTAGGCTTTTGTAATCCAGTATATATATATATCACGAAGCCTCTCTGATCAGGTTACGAGGGCTAAAATAATGATTGAGGCGTATTGGTTTGTTCGATAGAATAAGTTTATCCTGTCATATATGAATTAACTGTTGAATGTTGCTGTAGTATGTGGTGAGTTGCTGTTAGATTGAGTTGAACCTGATTGTCACTTGTTAACCTATTTAAATTTTGTGAAAACTGTCCGTGAATGAAAGGAAGGCAACCACGCCTCCTTTCATCGATATCTTTATCTTTCAAGATAGAATTATCTTGGGCTGCTGTTCTGGGGAAAAATACTCAAGCCGCATCCTTTCCGTAGGTCGTGTCTTGCTGTCGTTTAAGATAAACTTAATTAGGTTTTGCCATCGGAATAGATTAATTTTATGCCAGTGAAAGTTGTTCCCATGCGTTTACGTAAGTTATTTGTTGACAAATCGTCATTTGTTGTACACAATGAGCCCTATAGTTATGTCAAAGAAACCTAAACGATTTCATTGTTATAGTTTTCTCACAATTCAATCAAGTTGTTGAAATTGACTCCCCCGAACGTCTTAGCAGACGTACAGAAACAGTTCCATTTGTATAGAAGCAAATACAATATACAGTGTGTGCCATGGTGGTCTGTGGGTAAAGAGAGTGCTTGTTTTTGTCTTATAAAAAAGTGTGGCAATAGCGTGATGCTGAGGTTTTTGGTGTTAATTTGCATTTTGAAGTCACACCTTTTCTGCGCATATACCTATGAACTTTATTTAAACCTACGCCAGTGGCAGGTGCTTTAGTAATGGTGCATTTCAGTACTAGAATACATGAATAAAACATCCTTAGGACCGAGAAGATGCTACATGCACAGTGAAGCAAAACTTGTTGTTGAAATAGTATTGTTCTATAGAAATACAAATTAATTTAAGTTTTGCAAATCGCTTGGTTATTCCTCTTAGTATTGCTCTCCATCATCACTCACTATAATGCATTTATTATGTTATAAAGATTCCAAATATACTGGTTAGTAGGGCTGTGCACACTTCGGTGTCCAGGTTGGCATTTTGTTGCATAGTGCTTCACTGCTAAATGTTAGTTGTTCATGAGTCCTCTGGCCCATCCAGTTAAATATGTCAAAGGTTAGTATTTTCCTATTCAAACATACATGGCAAAATGGTTATCCACTAATATGCTGCCACCAATTTTAAGTATACTGTGACTAGCCACACACAAGCTTGACGGAGTCACCTGCAGTGCACAAATGTGCAAAATTCTACAGAGAAAAATTCATCCTTGACTGGGAAGCGAACCAAGATCCCTTGACCTCTGGATGAATGCTTTAGCCAGTTGAGCTACCGAGACATTTTCCCCTGTGGATTTTTATGGTCACAAAGGGACAAGATATTTATAAACCAAAGTTTTTTGGGAAACTGCAGATGGCACAGGACCAGGAATATTAGCCCATTTAACTCCTTGACTTTCAATGTCACTCTCCAGTCATTCCCATACCTGCTGACAGGCATGTGCTATAAACAAGTAACTGATTATGCTTACTTCCCCTCTTCGTGGGATAACTCTCCTAACCTAGGTATCCCTGTCTATCACAAGAAGAATATGAATGTTGGAAGGCTTAAGACTCTATGCCCACATTTACAAAGATTAATTTCGCAGATGTAACAGGGCTGTTTTCGAACTTGTCGAATGCATAGTTCACTGCCATTCAAATTATCTTAATCACCAGACAGACTAACTTCACTTGACACTTTTGGAGCCATTCTACAACAGAAAAGACATCATGTGGCTATCATCTCACTGAACATACTGAAAGCAGCATCCACAATCATAACTTTGGTGGAGCATGGAAGTTAATTACTTCTGTAGGACGTTCCCAATTCTTATGTGACAATTTGGAATGCAATATTATTTCTAAAATCTTTTTGATGAATAAAATATTTAAATTAGTCATTATGTGGTGAATAATGATAACGCTTTGATTGCTAGGGGTGGCTAAATTGAAAGACATGTCTCTTACTATCTTTCACCTCAGCCAACAAAGTATTTAAGAATATAAAGGAATTAAAAAATACACAACAGTATATTAGGTGTTAAACACTGAACAAACAACATACAATTTCTCCTCACCTGTTGAGTGATGAAGTAGGTGTGTCATTCATATAATTAAGCTGAAATAAAGTATATTTACGCTCAAGGTTAATTTTCCCCCTTCTTTGGTGAATACATTAAAACCTCTCCGATACTCTGAGGCATCAAAAATGCTAGTGCCTTTTAATTGAAACAAATGCTGCTGATTAAATTATGCCTACCTGGGAGTATCTTTCATTGGACCAAATTTCTTTTAACGAGGGGATTTTTTCTTTCCTGTGCAATTAAAACATTTTATGGGTTGAGTAAAGTAAACAAGTACAGGATATCTACAATATCTGTCTTATTGACAGAACTCTCAGCTGATAAATTCTTTAGATTCCTCAAATCCTCAATCATAAAGCGTGTTCATCAGTTTTTGCTCTAAGAAATCAGCAAATATCTCTTAAATATTTGTACTAATGATAAAGCAGTATTAATTTGAAAATTTCTTCACTCAATTGCAATATTATCACTCCCCAGCCTTCCAAATTAGAATACGGGGAGCTTAGGAAGACTCAATTTCATTTACTTGATCTCTCTGCCATGCATCTAGAGGATGTTCACCCTTCTGGAATCAGCAATAATGTGAATTTAACATCATTTTGGGTCAATACACTAGTTATGAAGGGAAGATAGCTCTGTCAAAGTTGACTGTGGTCTTGGTGAGCTTTACTACCATTTATTGTGACCAGCCTTGACATGTAGGACTATAAGGTTTTGTCAGATGCAGCTTGGGAGCCCTGGTGATCAAGCCAATGGATGAAGCACAGCATGAAATTAAGAATGGTAGAGAACGTATTTTAGGGAGTTAAATGCATTAATATTGACAATAGAAATTTTCTTAACAGAGGATTATTATTTATTGGTTACAGATCCGGATGTAATCAAGATATGTGCGCCTAACTAACATATTCTGACTGAATTTCTTTATAGTTTTTAAAAATGATGTTGTAGAGAACTCTTAACCCAATTTGAATAAGCTATAGTGATTTGTATTAAACTAGAAAATAACTATATGTATGGTTGAATCCAAATGTTCACCCCTACTTACTTGTTACTTACTTGTTAGAGAAAGTATGCTTGGGCGTAACAGTATGGCATAGATGTCAGCATCTAAGCACGCTCAGCAAGTCAGTTGAAACCTTACTTTAACCCTTGGCTGAAGCGAAACGCTTGGGCTGTTGCCTTGGATAATTATATAACTTAGATCGTCTTTGGGAAGGAGAGTAAGATCAAGGTCACCTGTGTATTGTTCCTGCAAATCACGTATTTTGGAGACTGGTACTATTTAAACGTGCTAAGAAGAGTGTATAGGCATCCCTTTATTTAGAAGATAGTTAGACAGTGTGAAATTGAATAGCCTAATTGTGATAGTAGATAAAATGGAACTTATGTAGCACTACTAGAAAAGTGTACTCTTCCTATGGGCTGGGATGGATTCCGTAAGATTTTGATAGAAGTGGATGTATAAAAGTTACACGTGTTTTGTCCATAGATGAGGTTGCTATATAATGAAGTCTTTGACTTTTCCAAATAAAACTGTTTTAGGCTTTGACAGTTGCATAGATTTATTAAGAGATTGATGCTGTGATTCCTAATGCATTTTTCTTTTTAGAAAAAATTTATATTACTCCAATATTTAAATCAAAAGCATATAATGAATGCATTCAGAGAACTTAGAAAAAACATCTTTATATATAGCTATTGGATTGAGTAAGACAGATATGCAATGTCTGATTGATAAGTATCAGGACTGTGTTAATTGGGTGGCATCTAGTCCTTGTCATGCAAGTGGTGGCTTTGTTTTGAAGAGAACTTAACAAATAACCTTCATTTGTTTGGCCTCCTCCCCTGTTAATTTCAATTTTTCTTCTTTTAATTATTTTATGCTAACTCATTGCCATGCTACTGCTGGTTTGGTTAAATTATTGTTTATATTAGTTAAATTTTAAATGAGTTTGGTTGAAGAGAAATGTGTTTGCTTTTGGTTTTGTGCAAAGCTTGGGGAATCGCTTATAAAACTTTGCTAAGGTTTGTAACTGCTATTAAGAATTGTGTTTTGAGGTACTTCAAATTGTTTAAAATTCACAAGATTGGGAGGGAATTGGAGATGACTCATTCTGAGAGATCTTCAATTGATGAAAGTCATGGTGATTTCAGAGAAGTGTCTTAAGACTCATGTTGTGTTCTTGGATTCCAAAGCATTGATTCATTGCAAATTCCTCATACCAGGTCATACAATCAATTGTTTAACCATCTCAGAAGTTTTTAAATGAGTGCTAGAAAGTGCCCGAAGGAAGATACATGAACTCTGGAACTTTAGTTAATGGAGAAGGTGCCAAAACAATTTTCCTGTTCATTTATCCCCATTATTTGCAAGTTTTGCTAAAAATGGGATAGATTTCTTTCCCCAGATGTAGTGCTCACCTTAATTTAGACTTGCTGACTTTTATCGGTCTCTAAGGCTCTAGGCCTGAGATCTTGTACTCAAGTACTCGCTTTGATTTAGCTCCTGCTGTTATCTATTTCCAAGGCTCTAGGGACAAATATTTGACACAACTGAGGAAATAAAACAAAAATTGGTGGAGAAACTGAACATAATTCCTAAAAATGAATGTTCTACATGCTTCCAGCAGTATAAGTGCCATTAGGAAAGGTGTGTGATGTGGCTGTTTGAGTCAGGACTAGATTGGAGGAAATAATTTTGGAAAAGTAAAAATATTTTTGATATGTATATTACAAAAAAGTCCTGGAACTATTCGATCAGGCCTTGTATATTTTATACTACAGAAAAGTACGGGGAGAATTTGCTCATTAAAATTTGACATTTTGTATTTCCTAAAATTTTACTGTGAGCTTTCTGTTGGCTGTGAATGATGAGAATATAAATCGATGGCATCATGTAAGTTTTTATTGGTGGGTGCCATAGAACAAATACTGTATAATGTCATTGATTTTGTATACTTAGTATGATAAATTTTCTGAAATAACTTGTGGAGAAGATTGAAATGCAATATCACTGAACTTAATGTTGAGTCAGTTTTCAGATAAACATATGTGGTTGCAGAGGTTTAAAAATATTTTGCATTTACAAGTAAAAAATAGATAATGCTTAGTCTAATTTTCTGGGAATTTATCCATTCAAAACATGTCTTACTGTGACATAAACTATGAGAATTGTAATACCGTAAATCATCATGGTAAACTGATGTGAAAATGCAAATTACTTGTAAACACCTTTTGTAATTTTTTCTGGTGTTGTTGTGCTTTTCACTAATCACTTTCACTTTTTTCTATCTGCTCTATCACAGCTTAGGGAATATCCACTGACACACTCTTCTTTAAGTTATTCATGTGACTATCCAAATGTGTTTTGAAGTGTAACTATGTTTTTCTATCCTATTTAAACAGATAGTGGTACCACCACTACCTGGGAAAGCCTGGAAGCGTCAACTGCCATTCCGCGGCGATGATGGAATATTTGAGGAGGATTTCATTGAAGACAGAAGAAAAGGTCTTGAAGTTTTTGTAAACAAGTGAGTATCTCAATCAATTTTTTTAGTTGCTTCAGACTTATCAATGAATATTTTATTTACTATGACAATTTTATTTTAGAATTGCAGGTCATCCTTTGGCACAGAATGAGCGCTGCCTCCACATGTTTCTTCAGGAACTTGTTATTGATAAGAATTATGTTCCAGGAAAAATAAGGAACACTTAATGAATTGACGTAGGTGGTGATGTGAAAATGAAAAGGCAATTAAAATGGCAGATATATTATAAATATTCTCTTCCCATCAGTTATGATTTATTTTATTTCTATTAAAATTTTCTCGTTGCTGCTCATTATTTCCATATTCAGAAATTAATGAAATAGGTATTTTAATTGTGGTGGAAAACTTATCCGTCCTTTCTTTGTTTCAAACTAAATCTCTCGCTTGAGTTCCTAGATTTCCAAATTCAAGTTTTCTGGTTACTTCAAAGGAATATCTATTTTCTCCCAGTTGTAGGTTTAAGGTAGCATTTCATAAATTTGCATTTGTGAGATTTGTGTAATCCTAAGAGTTACAAATATGTGTCTTGAGGTGCACTTAGTGTATTTCGAGAATTGTCATTTTGTTCATGGTAATCATTCATTGTACCATAATTTCTGCATGTAATTAAGGCTAGAGAATATTTTTCTCTATGAAATATATTTATAGATATTAATAATATATTATTGGCTGTTCCTTTTGAGGTTTAAAATGTTTTGTGATCATTGTGTAGGAGATTATTTTGAAGTTAAATGAAATTATTATGATTGTGAAATGAATTTTCTTTTAAATTATTCCTTGGCTATTAATAATCTCCTCATTATGTTTTAAATACAAAAGATACTCATCCTAAATGCATAATTGACTTCTCTCCAACATATTATGACTCTGATTCCTCGTGTGTGTTAGGGAATTACTGGTCATATTCTTTTATTTTCAAACATTGGATAGGATGAGAAAAGGTACTATATATATATATATTAAGCCATATGTCCAAAGCAGGCATCCACAGGTATTTCTTTTAAACTTGTGGTTATAAATGTGATTGTCTTTGACCCTGAAATTTGGCACATTTACTTCAGACATGGATTTGTATATATTTTTCATCATTTTTGTATTGTGAAGCCTGTAAGAGTAATCCAAAATATCACATTGGTAGAAACTCCTCAAGGCTTAGAAGTCTTTGTGCCAAAATATTTTGTCTTGTATCCATACTGGTAATTGTATAAAGAATACTTTTAAAATAATTGTTTATTATCTCAATGAATGGTTTTGTGTTTAGGCATGCTTTTGCCTTGTTATGTTTTGCTGTGAGGTAGTTAGACTGCCAGTTTACTATGTCATTTTCTTTCAAGTTTCACATAAACATGAAGAAGTGATTACTCTGAATTACTGTTGATCTTTAATTATATACTTTTAAGTCACTTGTATGAAATGTATTGAAGGATTGGATGCAATCATACATTATATGAATTTAAATAAATTGTTTTGGTATATAGTTCAAGTTTATTCATTGTTCCATTTTTTTAGGGAATCCCTGGTGATATTATGAGGGTTGTATACCACAACTGTAAAGGCTTCCTCAGACTTATTTAGACTCATTGACTGCTTGACTCATTTTTGCTTCTAAAGGAAATAGTTTGTGCAGACCTCCTAATGAAGGGTTACTATTTAGCGCATGTGTTTTAACGTATTGCTTTTTACATAATTATTTGGACTGAGGAAGAAATTAAATTGTTGAAAATCAGGTGGTCATCATGTCACGAAAAACAATATTTCTTAAAACTCATTGCATTCCAAATGGGAATCCTTCACATCCTTGTCAGACCATCGCTTTGTGGCAAATTGCATATTATACATCTACATAATACCCTGTGAGCTGCCGCATGGGCGTGTGGCCGGGGGTGTTAGGTCATCAGCCATGTAAAGATCTAAGGGATAAGGTTTTGGGAGAAATGGTGACATGTATTATGAGAGTGTATTTAGAGCTCAGTTTTTATTGTGGTTGCTTATTGTGCATGGAAAGAATGAATTTTTGTACCTATCTGTTCGGCAGTGTATCTCTCTTATTTTATCGCATCTGTCAGGCCTAGAGATGTAGTGAGGAGTCGTGATAACATTCTCTATGTTGTTCTGAAAAATATTATCGCATTACAGTGAACATCCTTGTGATCCCATGCAACAAATTTTCCAGTGTTACTTCAGTGGTGCTGTTGTCTGGGGTGGGGAATAGAGGGGAAGATCTCTCCTAGGCTGCAGCAGAAGCCAGAACTAAAAGGGAATTTTCAGCCGAGGAACATTTACAGCCTCGTAAAGTTCAAGAGTAGTAATGCTGACACAAATTTTACTAAATGACCACTCAACTAATGTAGTTCTGTCCTCTTGATAGGAGAAAACCCTGGGTAATCCATGCATATTTTGGTCAGGAAGGAGAGCAAAAAGTTTTCTTCAAAAAGAGCAAAGAGAAAGCTTTCAAGGTAATTTGACATATGTCTATCAATCAGTTCAATTGTAATCTCCAGACAAGTCAAAATACAGTAAAACCTTGATTTAGTGTAGCTTCGCGAGTTGACATTTTTATTTTATGAAGTACCACTTCAATCCCTAAGAGCAAAATGCTCTCGATATAAGGCAGAATTTCTAGCATTTCAATACATATCATTCGTGAAACTGGGACAGGAGACCCAACTCTATCACGTGAATGAGTGTATTGAACAACTGCATTTCCTTGCGACCAGATTAAATTTTTGTTTCACTGGGAAGCCCATTCCAGGGCAAGGCTGTTGTACACAAAGAGACTAGCCAGAGGAATCTGGAGCCAAATCAGATTCCCGTGAAATAACTATATCAGGTGCCATTCTGTCGACTGTTTTTATGGAGTTCATTCTACTCAATGCATTTGAACAGACACTTTCCAGTGCTTCCTAGGTAATCTTGATGACTTTGTTGGCCTTGAGTCAATCAATATCCCGCAAGCTACCTTACTGTTCAAAGGATAAGGGAATCGGCCAGTATGAGGAATGGTACTAAGTGGGACAATGAGAGCCTATCCGCGGCCATAACATTTAAAGTTCCTGTACAGATAGATCTAGCATGCTCAATACCCCCTTGATGGGTGACCTAATGTGGTGAAACACTTGCAGTATGGCAATTAATGGGCAACGATTTATTTGGTGATGACATGAATTAGAGAAGCTGTTCCACTCTAGGTATATCACATTTAAGCTCTGCTTCAACACTTGTACTCTGCTTTTTTCTCACCAAAACTGTACATAGCAGTAAAGGCTGGTAAAGGCCACAATTCCTTCAAGAGTTCCTTATCTCTCAGCCCTTCCCAGAAACTCCAATGGCAGCTGTGCCCCTTGAAGCCCTGCATGAGTCAGTCGGGGGAGTGTGTTGTTCGCTTGCTTGCTGTTCAAGAGCAACATTATCTATCATCAGACTCAACACGCTTAAGAATTCATTGTCACCAGTAAATCGTGTTTACTTCATAAGTGTGAGTTTTTGTTTTATTCTATTTCAGATTTTGACGCCTATGTTTTGAGCTTACACGAAAAATTTGCGTGTTATACTAAGGCATTCCACGAGAACTTGCTCACAATTGCTCACAGCAAAATGCAATTTGACAGAGGTGTACATGGATTGTAAGAGCAACAACGACAATATTGTTTGCAAGTGTCAAGCCATACGTCGCTGTACGATATTGCGAGTGGTAGATTGAGATGGAAGTAGCAGAAGGGGGAACAAGACACTCAAGTTCGGGGCTTGGTGTCTCAGTCCATACTCACAAACTAAGCATCACGGAGAGGTCTGTTTTGTTTTAATTGAATGAGAAACGCGTTCATTTAATCAGATTATCGCGAAAGAAAAATCACAAGAAAGAAGATGTGCAAGCTGCATAAAAGTGAAAATATTTATGTGTGAGCTTCTCCATGCTGCTTAAATTATGAGAGAGCTTTGGTGCTGGCCAAAAGACTATGATTCCCTAAACTCCATTAAGAAAGTGAAGAAGTTTCCAAGCTTAATAAAGCAGGATGTGATTTTACGCAGGTGCAAGTGGTCCTCTAGTTGATAAGGTATGTTGTGAACATTTGGGACCCTGAGCATAATGATACCATAGTCACGGTTTATAACTGGCTAAGATAACATAGTGATGTTTTCAGTTCATGTGACTCAATGGAATATGATAATGCTGTATTGGTTTTTGCTACAATATTCAGGAGGTCCACAGAAAAAGTCTTCTAGTGAGCTTCACTCCAGTGGACATACCCTGCAAGATTTTAATTAGCAATAATAGTTCAAGATTTTATCACATGAATCCTTTGTTTTAAAATTCTTTTAAACTGATGAGCCTACACTACCTAAGCACAGTGACCAAGGCAAATGAAATTATAGTGTAATCACTTTAACCCTTTCCTGCCGGGGCCTCATGGAGGGAAATGCTTCCCCGTTACGTGTCTCATGAAAATTTCCTGCACTCTCACAGTGCAAAGCTCTTTCCCATTCTCAAAAGGCAGAGATATGCTCCCCTTCCATCTAGGGACCCAACTCATTGGGAGACAGGCATCTCAGTCAATAGCCCAGACCTCCAAAGGGATTAAATACCTCTTTGGCAGCATGAGTGGGAAGTCAACTGACTTGTTGTATTTTGTACTAAACAGTGGTATTTTAAAACAAATATTTGTGGCATATAGACAATATTTGAACTTCAAAATTAATTTCTTGAGTTTTTCTGAGTGTGTGAAAATTTTAAATAAAATTCTAACATTTATATAGACAGATATACAGACAGACAGATTTAGTGTATTAATCTTCTAATACTGCTAATTATGAGTTCGAATTTCTATTGCCAAAATTGCAAAATCATATTCCCCTACCTCCTTTTTCACCCACACTTCTGACCGGCAGTGGGTCTATCAATGAATATGATATATGTACAATTAATGGGTGTAGAGTTCCTTACTAGAACTCTGTTAGTATTAAAGCTAGAATTTTGCTTGAAATTTGCACGTGCTTAGCATAAATAGAAGAATTATTTCAAAGTTTACATTTTTAGTGTTAGCAACAAGTGCTAGTTTAGAAAATACAATGTGGTATAAAAACATGTTAATGCTTATGATATTTGTACTATTAATCTGAGTCGATTTCTGTGGTAGAACTCAGTTTGTATTAACCCAGGAATACCATTTGAAATTTGCTTGTTCTAAGTGAAAAAAAAGAAAAATTCATTACAAGCCTTACTTTTTAAGAGTATGCAACAAACATTTGTTTAGAAAAAACTAATAATAGCAGAAGTAGGCCGTGAGGATAGGATAGCAAATGAGACAAAGGGTTAAGCTGAGTTGCTGAGGAAAGGGCCTTGACTCTGGCTAAGCTGGTACTTGAGGAGTGACTGCATACCTGGGTTTATTGTTCTGGTGGTATTAACTTTCCTTCACCCTGTGTCACACATGGTAGGCATTCGTTCTTATGGGAAAATGGCTTTGACTCTGCTCAACACCTAAGAAAATTCAAATGCATAATTGGCGAGCTGCAACACCAAGATTTGGGGATGAGGAAAATGATGACCAATCAGAATCTTAGCCCCAAATCTTGTCTCCAGTTAACCACCCAAAAATCAAGGAAGTAGGCCACTAGTATGTCTGATAAATTTGCATGGTAGGATAGTCCTGGGGACGACATGCTGCTTATTCCAGAGAACAGATTCCATTTTGCACCTCACAACATATCATGAGGTGAGCCTTATCACACACAGTATCACATAGTAGTGGTGAGATGGGCACCTTCAATGGCAATGCAAAATCATGAGCGTGGGAAGGTAGCTTAGTAGTCCATTAGGAGCAGGGTGATTTTGCATTTTTTAGAAAAAAAGGGGTGTAATGTATACTGGGTCTCACAATGTATTCCTCCGTGTATTAATCTAAAGTTTAACTAGTGTGCCTTAGTAACCAAAATGGTTTCAAGCCTTTCTGGTAACCCAATGGTTATGGTTTTGGATTCCATATAGAGCATAAATATTTATGCTTACGAAAGACTAAATTTCTTCAGTAGCAAGGTACAATATGCATGTCATAAGCCAGGGTTTCTAAAAACTGAAATCTGTAACTATAAGCTAATCTATAAGCCATAATTAAAAACCACAAGGATTTGCTGGGAAAATTCATGATATCATAGGTATGTGTCCTCAGAGATAAATAATTTCTTAACCCAAATTCAAGGGAAGTGAGCTAGCAGCTCTAAAATAGGGTGTACTCCATGAATACTACCAAGAGAAAAGCAAAACATCAGCTAGGAATCAATCAGCCAGGAACATTAAAGATCCCTGATGATGGTTCACATTGGTTCCACAACAGGAAAATGCATCTTTAACAGGAGATTAAAAATTTTATTCAACATCAAGAAAGTCCAATAAGACAGTCTTACAAACAAAAATATTGATATTTACAAGCATATATATTTTCAATTTCTGCTTTTTATGGAATGAAAAAAAATGGACGACCTTAATTAACTTACACTTAAATAATACAGTCCTCAAAGTATTAACTATGACACCGTCACCTCAGTGGGACCAACATTTGGAGGGGCAGATGGTAAGACATGAACTTGTTGTGCCTTACTGCTATTATAAACCTGGCCTGGACTAAAGGGCTCCAGTCGAGGATGCTGTGATGTTCCATCTAAAATATTTCAAATTAAGCACACAAATAAGCTCAAACATAAGAAATATATTACAACCTCAAAAACGTGTGATATAAAACAATTACAAAAACATTATTAGTCCTAAAAGCATTGACAAACAACTTTCAAGGCACCATAACTTCCAATAAAACCAGTTACCCCTTTGGAAGCTAAAGCAGAGGTTAGAATAGATTCAAAAGTTGAAGGTTTCACTTGGTGGGAGGTCAACATTGTAGTAAATCAAACTTTGTGTCTTCCACAGTGTTATTATTAAGAGTACAACTGGTTTCGGTATTAAACCACCATCAGAGTGTCCTCAACTACACTCAGTGTACCTGATGATAGCATAAATCCTGAAACCGGCTGTACTCTTAATAATAAAACTGCGGAAGACACAAAGTTTGATTTACTACAGAGGTTAGAATGTTTGATAATGCATTTCTGAGCTCCTCCTCAGAAATCAAAGAATGACTCAGAATATTGCCAGCTTTGAGAATACTTAAAGGGAAAGTTATTCTTGGTTTAAGGTGAAGGATCAGAAACATAAGAAGTCATTTATACCCTAACCAAGATAATACTACAGCTGACAAAAATGCAGTCAATTTGTAAACACGTACATTGCCCTTTGGGGGAGGTGACACATGACTAAAGAATCCAAGATGGTGGCCCTTATTTAAATCATTGGACCGTGAAAAAATGTTTATTTTCATTTCTTTCTATGCCAAATAAGTATATTTCAACTGCACTATTATCTTGGATGGACTCTTTAACTCTTACACTCTAATGTTGCATGCATGAAGTTTTTTAGACAAAGAGTTTGGTAGCAAGGACTAATGAGTACGGTAGTTACATTGAGTACGGGCTATGTTTAAAGGGGCATTGCAATTACCTGATTATTATTATTATTAGATTATTTTACCGGTTAAGGTAGGTTTTACTGAATGTCAGGTAAGACCTCCACCTCCTCACCTCCCGGTCGTCTACTCATTCAGGGGCCAATCCCCCTCCAGTACATCCTTTTCCACCTCAGCATATGATCTACCCTTCTTCATCCCGCGAATGAAACCTAATCTCTTTCTTCCCCTTCCCTGCTTGCCCAACGTCCTTCCCTCTATCTCACACTTTAGCAACCCATCACCCTTTATAACACCCTTCAGCCATCTACCCTCTGCCTATTCCGGGTTTCATTCAGAAGTTTCCTTTCCTCACCCTGCATCTCAAGCACTTCCTCGTTAGTCTTCCTTTCCATCCACCAAACCTTCTCCATCCTTCTCCAAACCCACATCTCAGATGCCTGGAGCCTATTCTCATCCTCCTTTCTAAGGGTCCACGTTTCTGCCCCATACAATGCTACGCTTCATACCAAGCTCTTCACCAGCCTCTTCTACACATCTTTACCCAATGTCCCCGTCATCAGCTCCCTTCTATTATTAAATGCCTCCTTAGCAATTATCTGATAAGGTGCCTAAATTCTATTTGTAAGTACTTCAATTGAACTAGCACAAGATAGAGTATTCATAGCAGTAGGAGAACCTCTCTCTGCTATACATCCTTGCAGTGGCTGATAGAGCCCTATGTAAAAGAGGACCTTAACACATTCACTCATGCTCCATAGCTGCTAATATCAATCTTTGCCCTTGCACTAGTTCTACCCATTAGCATACATACAACCTTAATGCTACAAACGTGGTCTATCTTTTGACTTGCCTCCTTTGCTCATTCAATTCATACAGAAATGAATACCTCCCAAATAAAATTTTGAAATAGAATTAAGACTGATCTCACTTAAAATTTGAATAGCATTTCTTTCTTGAGGGTTTCTTAACTCCAGGAAACCTACTTAGTAGAGATCTTTCTTGGTACAAATTTTTGTCCTAAATGTAATGTTGGTAACGCACTACAGTATACACTTGCTAATCTTGATCTAGGCAACATCAGTGCCGTGTGAAAGACTCCTTTTTGAAGTAGGAAATATATTTGAGAAATATATGCCATATCTTATAAAACACAAAGCAAATATGACTATTCCCTGGCTCTATTCCCAGACAATTGTGGGAAGTTAGGCCATGCTTTAATTGCACCAATGGTCTTTAATTTTACTTTTTAACATATTTGTGCATCACTACAATTTCTTTAGTTTTTAAAATTATAAACATGACTGAGTTTGAGCTGTATGTATCAAGACTAGACTGTATGTTTTTTTAAATAATAAAATCATTGTTTCATGCACAATTTTTGTGGTATTTATGCTGACCTTTACTAAACCTTAACAATATCTTAGGCTGAGTGCAATTGCAACACAATTAACTTTTATTACATATCATACAATGATTTGGTTTCTGTTTCCTTTTGCTCTATTGAAGCATGTTTACTTAAATGTTGGGATTTAGGCTTAAATCACAAAATTTGGCAAGAGTTGACTTGTCAACATTCAAAGTCCAAAGCTGAAGTTCAAAGTCAACTTTTGTGGAACCATTCCGATCTTTATGCCAGAAGCCTCTCACATTGCACGGAGGTCTGGATTAAGTGCATACAGATCAGTATGGGTCTATCGTATGAAGTGGTTTGACATACATTTTCATTTCTCAGAGGTGCTACTGATTTATTTATGCTCATTATTCTGATAATAGTCATTAATGGTTTAGACATTCCGAGGATGACTACCAAAGCAAACAAAGTGCAATGCATTAAATTCATATCTTTAGCCTCATACAAACCTCTGCCAGATCCTGGTTTAGATTCGATTGGTATGTACTTTGAGAGTCGCACTAGGGGGAGAGGTAAGAAGCCTCCAATTAACGGCATAACATCCAGTGTGACATTCTGTTTATCCACCTCACCATCCAATGATATCACACCTTAAAAGAGGGAAAGAAACCATTGAAATTGTTTTTACAGAATTAAAAGTTCAGCCCTTTGCTTAGTCACTGCAAACAATTACTACATTATCAGAAATGGAATAGAAAAATTCTCCATTTCCCTCTAAACACTACCCAATTCAATGAAGCTTAGTAGAAGTATGAATTCACTATGGGTGAGGAATATTTAAAATTATCAATTTCAGAGTTGATCAGTCATCATTTGACTCCAAAAGGAAGAAATTTTACTAATTCTATAAATGACTAAATTCCTTCAATGCATTAATTTCAATTATTGAGTCACAGGTTGCAAAAGGTCTTTTCCACACATTCTTACAGCTGGAAAATATCATCAAGTTAATAAATTATCGAGAGAATAAAAATAGGATGTAAATTCTTGTAACCAAAGTTATTTATATGAACATAAAAGTTCTTCAGTAAAGGAGTACCTTAATTTTTCTTGAAGTGGAAAAATAGTACACAATTGCATAGAGGGTTACATAAGGTATCCATGCAGTTGCAATTTTACTGTTGCAACAACGCCAAGAGGAATGGTAATAATATTTATTTTTTATATATTATATACATTATTTTATTTATATATTATATACATTATTTTATTTATATATTATATACATTATTTAAAAAAAATACTTATTCACTGATATGAATACATAATACTCGTTTTTGAGTAATGAGTAATACTCGTATGCATTACCACAAATTTTTCTCCTATACATGGCATTAGTAGCCAAGGAATTCCCAAGTGATTTTCTCACTGAATTAGAGAAAATAGATCCCCCTTATACTTTTGACAGCCAACACTTGGTGAGAAATGACGAACTTATTTTTTGACACATACTGTAACTGCTGACTTGGCTATAATTGAATTTTTTATCAGTTCTTATTTATGCTAAACACAAAATTTAAAAAAAAAACATAAACAAAAAAAATTTTACTAACACAAAAAAATACTTTGTCAAGCAGATGTTTTTAAGTATACAAGCTGCGATAAAAAATGAAAGCCAAAATGAAAAGTTTGTTCCAAGCTATTGGGTATTCTCATACAATTGGCTACACATTTGCACAGAGAATAACTAATTCTTCCATTCTATAAATCTGGGAAAAAATTAAAGCAAATATTTTGTGATATTCAGCACAATATGAAGTTTGGGATTGAAATAGTTATTTAGCTACATGAATTTCACTATATCGATTATTTCCCTGGAAAAGTTTATACAGATGGGTGGGTTCATCATTCCCATTTCATTACATTGAATATGCAATATGTATACCATGCTGCAATATAAAGAGACCTTATGTTATTTATTTCAATGTTCACACCTATACCAACAGCTTATTCCAACTAGTCATTTATAGTGATTTAAGCTGTTGCTTTTTTCTTTCTGAATTAAGTTGAAAATTTGAATTTTACCTAGACAGGGAACACTTAAAGCATTCTCTTCACTTAAGCATAACTTCTGTCACCACTTTCAAGTTTGGTAGCCATCATAAAAATAAATGGTAATTGTCTGCATGACACACAACATGGTAACAAATACTGACGCTCAAGGCCTACATGGATGTATTTTCTGGGATCAGACAATAGTAGAGAACAGAGAGTAAAAAGACATACATCATGGGCTGAGTGTTATAATGAGACTTCCCCTTGTAGGATGGGGTACATCTGATAGGGTTGACTGCAGAAAAATTTCACACCTAATGTCTGAGATGAGTGATCCACAGATAAAGCATCTTCACTGAATTTCAGTAAAGTTACAAAAATGATTCCCCATGGTCAACAAGCATGACTAGCAAGCATTTTTCCATAATACCAACTATGTCTACAAAAATGAGAAGTGCACTTTGCATGCCTGTGCTTCTCACATGCCATCAAATGCGGTATATACTACTTCAATATTCTTAGCTATCACTTCAAGTTATATAGTGACTTCTGAAATCATGACCAAATAGTAAAATTTGCTACTCAACCAAACAGTTAAATTGTAAAAGCATCAAACCACGATGATGAATGTAGACGTGGAAGGATAAAACACAAGCAAAGCTAAGTGTACACTTTCAATATTTAAAAAAAATCGTATTTAGATTAAACAATAAACATGGAATGAAACAAAACAAGAATGTTATAACACACCCAAAATCATTTGGTGTAATCATTTTCACTAGTAAGTCAGTACAAAGTAAGGAAAAAAAATATTTAAGCACTCACCAGCACTGATACAATCATCCAGTGTAATCATTTTCACTAGTAAGACAGCCACAAAGTAAGGAAAAAAAATTTAAGCACTCACCAGCAGTTCTCCCACATATTGCCCACATGGTTTGATCAGCCAACACTTCATACATCAGCGATGTCAAGGATGCTTGATTAAGTGAAGTCGGAGGAATCAATGCAGGAGGAGGCCCGAGTCTGATAATTTGCAAACGCAAATGACACATTCCACCTGCCCGGCAGAACTCACTTCCTTTGGCTGGCTCAACTCGAGATCTGACCTCATACAGAGTCTGCAAAGTATAATAGAAAACCAACAATAACTAGGCAATACACACACAAATCTTGATAAATGATTTGACTGATGTAGAAGAGAGCATACTAAACCTTAGGTAGAAAACATACCAATCTATAAGGCTTCGGTGACTATCTGAAAACTGCCACAGACTGACACACCAGATGGAACTTTTACATAAATGAAATTGATCATTTTCATTAAATAAAAGGTGCAATTCAAAAGGATTCCTTATATAAATCCATTGTTAAAATTATAGAAGGGATAAGTTTCCACTGGTCAGCTGTGACAACATACTCTTATTATGTTATTTTTAGTTTTCTCATTTTCCATGGTTTTAATTAATACCAATTTTGCACCGTTAGTATTTATAGTGATATTAGTAGGCATGCCCTAACAAATTAACATTTGATCGGCAGTTCCTATCCGCCCAAGAATGTAGCAGTAATTTTTATATAAGTTTATAGCATTCCTCAGGTACACAATCAAATTCTCAGTGATGTGAATCCTTGTACTATTGTTGTACTATTTTTTGTGGGTGTACTATTTTAATTTGCACTTACTATCTACTACTTACTACTATTACTACTTACTATGTATGGCTGTATCTGAATATATAAACTTCCTTTCATTTCATTCATTCAATGTATGTTAAGTTGAAATGGAATTATAAATTGTAATGGAGGAAAATGAATTGCTCCTCATGTTTTGGCTGAAGATTCCCTCTTCTTACATTAACATTTCCTGCATCTGCAAAAGGCTTTTCACTAGACAATGGATGGATCAATCTAATTGGCAGGAAAACTAAGACGAGTGAATTACTTTCAGAATAATCAGATTCAGAAACTGGTACAGTGATACCTCGACTGAAGCCATTTCAAGTTATGTTGGCCCTGCAGATTAGTCAGTTTTTCCGGCCCATTAATGTATAAAAATAGGAAAATATATGCCGATAGTATGAAGTTATGACAAAAATGCTAACGCCAAAATGAAACTTCAAATCACAAAACTATGAGAAATAGCATGGAAATGAAGTAAAAGATTGATTTAAAACAAATTTGAACTTCAAAGTTAACTAGGTACATAACTGAAATTATAAATAATTGAAATTAATGAAGTTAGTGCAGATTACTCTGCTTTCACATCAAATGACAAAATTTGACTTACGACGGTCCTCACAGAACAAATTATTGATGTAGGGCAAGGTATACCCATATATTGCACTGTGGTTAAACCCTGAGGCTTCGGAAAGATTAACTTAATTTTGTTCATTTTAAGTTGTTCGAATTTTTAGACCAAAAATTCGGTCTCAAATAGTCTGACTTTCCACAAGTATACATGGTGTAACAATTGCTCATCAGTGTTTGTGAGCTTAGGTCTTAAGTAAAACCCATGAGATGTGGGAAAATGTTAAGCTTGATATGTTAAGAAATTCCCTAGGGAAAAGTAACTTAAATTCAGTAACAAAAAAAAAATTTATACAATACCCTGTAGTCATTAACTTCAAAGCGACAGGTGTAAGGCTTGAAAAGGTTGTTATCAGGGATGCTCTCTGCATTCATTCCACCAGTGTACTCAAGGTAAAATTCAACATGAATAGTTGGTGATTGGCAGCTATTCCCTCCATAATAGGGCTGGAGACTGCTCCTTATATTCTCTGTTCCAGAGTCAAACTTCAACTCCCACATATAAGATACATTTGTTCCATTGGTTACCCTCTGTAAAAAAATTTAAATATCAAATAGAAATCACAGGAATCAACTCCGAGGTTTGTTCAACCTAATATATTTAATCACAGTGAGATCTATTTGAAATAAAGTGAAACGATTTACTGAAAATTAGAAACTCCAATAGTAATGAGTCAGATATATGTATAAGGTAATATCTGCTTTTGTTTTTAACTGAATATCAAATTGCGCAGAGAGAAAATTTCTAGCTTAAATGTATTTCATATGGTTATATAAACAATTTTAATTACCTGAGTGAAATACAATAGGATTTTATTTAAATTAATAAAATTACCCAATCAATCTACATGAAATATGACTAAGATTTTATTATCACAATCCAACAATTAAATGCACCCACATGTTAGCTCAAGAAATATGAGATCCTTCATATTTTCGTAGGTATAATACACACCTAAATTGGAGATTGCAGCATTTTACAATATCATTGTGACACCCAAAAAATCATTGAAAGCCCTGGTTACACGATACATTAACCCATATGATTTAATGTACGAATGCATGAACGCATGAATGATTGCGAAAATTCATCGTGTAACCACACCAACTTGTACATGAATATGTACGGGTTAATGTATTGTGTAACCAGGCCTTGAAAGTAAGAAGTCTTCCCATGGTTAAGGCCCAGCCACTTTCGAATATGTTCCACTCTTTAGTTTCCTTAATTGACTATCTATCAGTATCAGATTCCTCCCTACAGTATGTTCTTTTGTTTTGGAATTGTGGGCAAACAGATGACTTAATAAAGACAACCTCACTACAAATTATTTCTTTACTCGTCCTCCCTTCTTTCCCTTTTCATTTGAGTGATGCAAGACTAACCTATTAACCCTTCAATGCTGAAAGTGCCAATATTGGCCCGCCGTTTGGTGCTTCTCACTGCCGAAAGTGCCATTTTTGGCCCATTCAGTTTGAAGTCCTCCTAACAGTATATTATGCCTCCAATTGGAATAAATCCTGGTGTCAATCAAATTGTTCTTCTTATCCCTCCAAATATGAAGGATGAAGCATATTACTACAGAGGAGACACAATAGCAAGAATATGAATTCTGGGAAACCCCGAGGGCCAGGAAAAGGGTCTGCCCACCACTGCACCCCAACCGCGCACTATCCTAATTCCTAACCCTTTTCCGAGGAGGAGGTGCCATAAAGTTTACACGTGCAGAGGGAGACGCTTTCTTATACCGTAATGTTTTTCTTTCGCACCCAGTCTTTGATGTATGATTTGTCATGAGTAGTCACTTTCTTCCGAACCTATGGTCCGTGAACTCTGACAGTGCGTTTCCAGCTCTTGTGACAGTGCGCTTCCAGTTATTTTTTCTTCCCTCTGATACTTGGCAACATTTCGCTCGGTTAGTACTTCCATATCTTCCTTACCTTCTTGAACGCATACTTTGCAATAATGAATTTTTACTATACTCCCTGGTGTACTCATTTTTCAGGAACGGTACCCAAAATGACTGATGTCGATATCGAGAATGAACTTTTCGTCGACTCAGACTCGGAGGCTTACGGAAAGTCCATCTGAGGAAGGAGGGTCAGAGTCAGAAGACGAAGATCCTCAGAGATCTAGCTCTTCATCGGGAGCCTAATGGAAATCTCCAGATAAAAAACCCAGGACTATTCGTCACGTCAAACTATTTTCTGGCAAGACTCCGGGATTCAATCTTAGCAAGAATCCCGGAATACATGCGGATTCGCCACCTGTGAGTGTTTTTCTTATCTATTTTGCACAAGATATTCATCTGGTGGATGAAACTAATAGATACTACCACCAGTATGTAGATAGAATGGACGAGGGACCATCTCCCCAGCCTGATGTGACAGGGAGTGAAATTTTCCTTTTTTTAACCATAGTGTTGGAAATGGGACATGATGTAAGGGATTCTCTTAGAGATTATTGGTCACTTTTGGATATTTCATACTCCATTCTACAGCAATACGATGAGGCGAGACAGATTTATTCATATCCTCCACTTTCTTCATTTAACGGACAACAGTAACGAACCTAATAGAAACGACGATCAGTAGACAGACTTTGGAAAATAAGGACTCTATTTGACAAGCTCAATGAAAATTATGCTAAGTTTTACTTTCCTACGGAGCACTTGGCAGTGGACGAAGTTATTTATTCAAAGGAAGGGTAGTTTTTTGGCAATATATTCCAAAAAACACAAATGCTTTGGAATAAAAATTTACAAATTGTGTGACGAGACGGGAGACACGTATGATATGAAAGTATTCATAGGAAAAGATCGACTCAGTGCGGCTACAGAAATGACAGCAACTGACGCCACTGTTTGAGAGCTGACAAGGAGAGTACAAGGAGTTGTACATAAATTGTTCATGGACAATTTTTTCTCTTCCCCATCTCTCTTCAACTTTCCCAGAGGAGGAATATTTACTCATGCGGCACCGTCCAGCCAAATCGAAAGGGCATGCCACCAGGCTTTGACCAAAAGATGCTAAGAATGAAGCATGGTGACTTGCGTGTTTCAGTGAGAAATCACTTGACTGCATTAGCTTGGAAAGACAAATGAGAAGTGTTCATGCTGACAAATATGCATAGTCCACCAAAGGAAGAGAACTTCTGTAATGAACTTGGAAAGGCAAGCAAGCCAGCCATTGTTGAAGATTACAATCGACACATGGGATATGTGGATAAGGGAGACCATATGGCCACAAGCAATGATATAAGCCGTCGAACATGGAAGTGGACAAAGAAGCTCTTCTTTCATCTCCTGAATAAGGCAGTGCTGAACAGCTGTGTGGCCTTGGCCTCATGCAGAGGACAGATGACTCAGAGGCAGTATGGCCTTGCTCTCATGAGGCAAGTGATAGAGAAAGGCACTTCAGCACTTTTCTCGATAACTACGCAGAGGGGAACACCAAGCATCAGGGGAACTGAGCTGTGCTGTTTAGAGGCAAGAGAGTGTAAGCATTGGTCAGCGAAGGGAAGTGGTGTACGATGCCGTGTGTGTGCTCAAAAAGGGAAATACATGAGAACGCAAATAAAGTGTAAAATTTGTGATGTTGGACTATGCATTCTTCAATGTTTTGAGGAATATCACACTAAGTAATAATTTTCTACGGAGATATTTTTAGTTCTATGTAAAAGGATATGTATATACAATACATTTTTATTCTCTAAGTTCTTTTATAGTTTATTTTTTCAATTATTTTTTCCCTCAATATCCCTATTGCAATCAGATATTCATTGTTAATTATGTATAAACTTTAAAAAAGTTTTTGTTTGAACAAATTCTGACAAGTAGTTCAAAAGATAGAGGTTTTTTCCTGAGACACCACAGGAAAACTTTAAAGGGCCAATTTAAATCAATTTAAATCTGGCAGGGAGGGACTTCAAGGGACATTTAAATCCGGCATTTAAAGGTTAAAAACTAAACCCATATGATCTATAAAAAATGACAAGAGAAATAGATAAGCAGAATGAAATAGCAAAAGCAGTGAGGCTGGAAGTACACATAAGTGATCTGTGTGAAGTCCTACGGGAGAATGGTAACTTTCACCCAAACTACCATGAGTAAACCATTCACCAAAGTAGACACATCCAGGTCAGAAAAGGATTTCTGCACATGGGCCATGACCTTTCAATCATGGTGTAGACATGGTCTGTCTAAAACCAAACTGATTCAAAAAGAATATTATCCTACTCCAGAAAGCTATTCAGTGCCTTAAAAGAGGCAAAAAATATTTCATGCTCAAAGACAAATTACATCACTCAAAGGGAAAATTCACTGTCATTAATTGTGGTTACAAGCTGAAGGGTACAAGGAGTAACTGCTTCACTGTATCTAGTATTCAGGGGATATTTAAGGTAAAATAAACTCGATTAAAACTGTGACAAAATAATGCATTAAAATGGGTGTGTTGCTTAATATTATCAGTTGATGCTTCCAGATACAAATTACAGCTGACTCTTGTTATTAGGAAGTATACAGGACCAAAATATCGGCGGTTCACAATAACAGACTCCGTATCAATGCATTTTTTTCATATAGATCGCAATAAATGTCAATTGGCTACATTCCTGGACTCTTCAATCTTACGTGTGTTACAGACGTGCTGTGGAATGTTTTCAGATGTGTACATATGACTATAGATCGAATTATGCACTAAAATATGAATTCCAACACACATATCCTAACAAGTGAATTCAAGTTATACATCATGCCATTTCTTGTCCTAATCATTGTAAGTCGGTAAATTTATGAAGCCCAGAGATTAATTCCATGGAAAACTGCTCAGCTGCAGGGACAATTATTATGCCTCGAAATTAATGGAGTAGCATCTCGATTTTTGCAGTATTGATTTTAGGTAAAATTTGATTTTGCAAAAGTAAATAGTGGTCCCAGCTGATTCCTCAAGTATTCTTATTGAATCACTATTGGAATTTACATACATTCAATGAAACCATTTTACTCAAGGTTGTTTCAGTCCCGGTGGAGGTATCAACTCGATTCTATGATATGAAACATCAGAAGTTGGAGAAACTTAAGCAACACATTTGTACGAACAAGAATCTACTGTATAGAATGCCACGTATGAAAGTCTCTTATGTTAATGATGTGTTAAACATTTCATTTTCAAGCATTTGCTCCCTTAATTCCATTACTTATTTTGATAAAGAAGTAAGATATGGTAAAATGATATTCACAGCCATCTATAAGTCTTCTACCTTCTACCAAGTCCTTCTATACCTTCTACCAAGTCCTGATAACACAATATTCATATTTAAAAAATTGTCAACTCAAAATCAGATCTGCAAGTTATTGAGTTCAACTCATAAATAGAACAAAAATATGTTTAAAGATAACTCTACCAATATGTAGTACTTACAAGACATTGCCCACTAGGATTCAGTCCAATCAAGTCAAAATCACATGATGTCACTTCTTTAATGTTTCCCTCATTGAGAATGGTCATTTTAGGCTGTTGCAACCATATCACCTGCGAACTAAGTCCATTCACAGTGACATGAAGGAATTTGCGATGATGAGCAGTGTGGAGGCGGAATCCTATTTGGAATGGAGGAAGGAACTGAAGAGGAATGACCTTCTCCTCTTCTTCAGGAGCTCCTTCACCAGATGCCGCAGTTGTATTAACAGGTGGCCAGGGACAAACCAGGGTTACCTAAAGGAGAAAATATGGCATTGGTAATTAAATTAAAGAAAAAAGACCACAGGCATTTAGCGTATTAACACTAGAGGTACCAGAGGGGTCATTTTGGCCCCTCTTCACTCTTGACAATCAATTACTTCTGACTAAATCATCCCAGCTCTAGCATATTTCTTGACTTAACATAATTTACTGCATCCCCTGAAAATTACAGTAATTTTTGGTAAAATTCACCACCATCTCAGATATATTTCTAATATTATTTTAAACCAAGCCCGTATATATTTCATGCAATCTTCATTATAAATTAAGGCATGTACCACTCACTTGTGGAACATTTTTACTCGCCGAATAATTATGGGGCCAACGTTTTAACGGTTCAAATGAAAATTTCTCATATCAAACAAAAGAATGCCAAATTGCAAGTGGGCTACCATATTTGTTTTTTAAATTTTATTTATTTCTAATACATTAATGTAGCAAAAGTAATGGTTTAAAGGCCATTAACCTATTGCTACTGGCTTTCTTTAAATCCTTAATTAGCCATAAACTGCAGAAAAGTAAAAATTACTGAAAAATGGTCATTTTCATAAAATACTGTAATTTACCATGGTAATTTACCTCAAATGAAAATTGAGGTAATTCACCCACCTCTAATTATAAACAGTTCAGCAGCCAGACGTGAATACCCAATGGTGAATCACTACAAAAAAACCCTACAGACCTAGACTTTACATGAGGACTTAGACCCCGGTCAGAAGTGCTGGGTCAAAATCCTCAAGCACTACATCTTATATGTTGAAATGGCAAACTATTGAATGTTGATATAAACCTTTATTGGTGAAAAATAATGCACAATAATTAGAGATACGGAAAAATCACAAAGCGATATTTTGCGAACAAATGCGACATGCATTTTGCAATGAAGTACAATAAATGCTAATTCGTGCGATATATTCAAGTTTCCAGCATTTCTTTAGTGATGCATAAT
Organism: Ceriagrion tenellum; assembly: GCA_963169105.1. Classification (NCBI taxonomy): domain Eukaryota; kingdom Metazoa; phylum Arthropoda; class Insecta; order Odonata; family Coenagrionidae; genus Ceriagrion; species Ceriagrion tenellum. The sequence goes on from OY720642.1 coordinate 93,656,560, forward strand.
TTTTACGCATGAACTCTGTGAAAAACAGCCAACCACCTGACCAACTGACCCGCTTCACAGTGCGAAGGTGACTGACTGCACGGATTTCACTGATGCGGGCGATGACTAGGGGTTTCCAAAAGAGCCAATCATGTTATCTTCACTGCAAAAACAGACCTAATATTACATCCAAATCATGTCATCAATTACAACTAAACTACTGGAGTTTTTACATGTGACGTGCTTTAGACAATTTTTTTTGTTTACGTAGTGAAGATAATATCGTTGTCACTTTTGGAAGCATCCCAACTCGCTCCCCAAGGCCACGGCAAGTACACTGCCATGCTACCACGTGGAATCATGTCATGGAGGGTTGGTTAGTTCGCTGTCTAGCCGCTAGAATACTTACAATAACGCACTTTGTCGCAAATTCGGCGAAACACGCACCTCTTTGCCCGCTCATGGCGGCTGGACGGGAAAGAGTCAGTAGCCAATGAGAGGCGTTCCCCCTTCCACCAGTTTTGCCCTCCGTCCCCCTCCATGTGGCTAGCTAGCGTTGACGCACTTAAGGAGTTAATGCTTAGAGTATATAGTTTAAGAGTACCTAAATAACTCTATCATTAAATGCATATGGGACGGCGTGGAATGGCATCGCAGACACTAACTTTGGCAACACTGACGTATGGAGAGTGACATGAACACCACGGAAGTCGGAGACAGACACCTCCCATCCACATTCTCGCACCACCCTTCTGTGATTGGCTAGAAACGTGATGCCAACCGGAATCTATTGTACTACAATTCTTGTTTCCGACCACAAGTGTGCCACAGTGTTAATGGTGGATCACTGGAAAGCCTGTGGAAAAATAATTTCCGACATTTCTTGGGGTAAGTGTCAGTCAGTTTCAGCATGGGTCGTAATAAGATTATAAATATTCAACTGCGTGCTGCAAGTTATAAAGATGAGAAGTTTTAGGTAAGTGATAACAGTTTTTTTATGTATGGGATACGTATAACGTGCGCCTGGAATGGAAAAAAAACAGATACCTTGAACAAGCACATATCATCACGCAGACATTTAGAAAATAAAAGAGAAGGCCAAGAATGCGACTGCCAAACGTCAGTTGACAATACAAGGATGCATTGACTCCCAGAAGAGGGCTACATACGAAAAAATCACTTTCATTCAGGATACGATTAAAATGCGCCTTGAGGCGAACATACCCATAAACAAAATTGACCGTCCTGCAGTTCGAGAATACCTGCGAAAGTAAGTAGGGCCTAGGCCCACGACTTTTCTTACCTACTATAAGTCTGACTTACTGTATACTAAGGCCAAGAAATTGATGTCTAATGCTAAGTCCCTGGTGACATGAAGAGTCTAGACCTAGGCTAGGTCAAGCTATCTCAGTAGTGGTCTACTTAAACCTGTGTGCTGGCTATAGTATTTGTTGACAGCGGAGTCTGGATGCGGTGGCAGTATGCCGACGAGCAGACACGGCGACACGGCGGTAACTAGTTGTCTGCGGTGCACAAGTATACTGTCGATTAAAAAAGTCGAGTCCGTTGAGTTTACGACACTATATCTTCAAGTAGGGTCAACCAATTTTAACGATATAAAATGCATACAATAGAATGATCATTTCTACGTTTACAAATGCACGTAAAAAATATTTCCTTTCTTTATCCACACTTTTACAATAATTATTTTGAAAAAAGGCTGTTTTCGGCACTCAAAACCCGATGGCCCGAATTTACTTTATAGTCATTCTCTTCATATTTATTGTAGAGATAAGAAAGTTTCTTAAAAGTTAGCCAAACATGTTTCTAATTTACCAAAGGAATAAATTGTTTATATGTTGAGTTTTACGCGAACTGTTGTAAAAGTTGTAAACCTCGGCTTATCCCAAAACTAATGATGCGATAGAGGTCCCAGATAACATGCAAACTTACAGCAAACTTGTCATAGGGTTGTCATAGGCTTGTCACAACAAATTTGTAGTGGCAAATTTGCATCAAGCTTGCTGTAGCAAACTAATTCTAGCTTGAAAACTATCTGCAAGCTTGAATCAAGCTTGCTAGTTATGTGAACACATTCTTGCTGTAGAATTGTCACATCTCACCTGCAGCAGACTTGTCATGTCATACCTGCTGCAGACTTGCCATATCACACCTGCTGCAAACAGCACATTATATATATGGATGTATATAAAAGTCCTGATGAGGAAAGCCACAATCATACACAATAAACAATGTTCACAAGTGTGAGAAAAAAAATATATATATGCAACACAAAACAAAAGTAGGTATAACCACTCGTATCTGTCAGATATTTTGATGGTCACAGCGACCTTTCTCAACAAGAAGAGTGAACTATTGTGAAGAGAGGAGACTATAGGCGAGTGACGGTTAAACAGGGGAGGAGGGAATGGAGTGGAGTTTCTATCTATGTAGATCATGCAGGATAGTAAATATCAATTTAATTCTCCTTTTATTTATAATACATAACAGAAAATAATTACTCTCTGGAGATACTCTCGAAGAAGATAATGACAGGTTACCCTAACAGTTTTTGCACTCGTTACTCCATCATTCATCCACTCATCATGGTTTTGTGGAAGACTATTTTGCTAAATTTGGTGACAAGTGGCATTATAGATATGATTTTATTCTCTCATAACGGTATGTAATTGTATGTATGTATGAAACGGTTTTGTTAATTAATGCTATAAAACAAATTTTCAATTTATATTTGCTACAAACACACAAAATTTTTGCTATATTTCCGTATCTCTAACAATTATAAATACTTTCAAAGCAATTTGCATATTATTTCCATTAAGGGCGTCAAACTTCCCACAGGAAACAAAATTTTTCTAATGGGTCAAATTGATCCCTTTTGGTACTAATAGGTACACCACAAAGTTTGATACTCCTAGAGTTAAAAATCATTCCACTAGACAAGCTAACAGACCTTACCAAATTAAAAGCAAAAGATGTATACCGCTCCAGGTATTACCTTATGATAAATTGGAGAATGGTCCTTATGAGATGACAAGCTAGCTAGAACTCTCAAAGGAATGGAAGCACTTTTAAATGGCTCGGACACAGGCAAATATATCTTGAAATCTCGTGATAAAGGCTCCTCATCACTAATATCTTCATTGAATTTTTCAACCTCACTGGATTTAACTTGCATCAAAAGACCTTTTGAAGTCTTGACATTAATGAAAGTACCCTGTAAAATAAGTTCATAAAACATTATTAGAATTCCAAATGACAAATTTATGATTTCAATTTCATTCAATTACAATAAGTACCACAAAAGACGTATGTAGGGTGCAATCCATCCAATACACACATAAAAAAGTCAGGCATATAGAGGAGTAATTAACCCAATTCCCAATTTGAATTCTGATTACATTTCCTAAAAGGGACCAACATTTCATTGCTTAACTCTAGTGATAAAACCTGAATATAGTACTAAAATATATCCATTTATTCTTCTACATAGCTACCAGATTTCAAAGGAATAATTGAGGCAGTCACAGTCAATAGAAGATCTGCCCTCTCTAGATGTTAATTGACACTCAGGTTACTAGAGTTAAGCCAATGGTTATGATGACATTAAAGAATATGTTCCTTCCCCATGAACAACCAGGAGTAATGGCTGTTTTGAAGTGATGCAATGACGTAAATTATACTTTTATCCTCACCACTAAGCAGTAGTATATATTATTAATTAAGGGAAAATATAATCATGGTTATGGCAACTGAGAATAAAATGCGATCTTTGCTAACTATGTGGTACTTCATCACAACATCTACTAACTTGTGAAACTCTTACAGATCATAGAAAATTCTCACTCCACCACATTCTGGGTTTCAATGTCTAAGCATCATCGTCAGGCGATTAACCATAGTATCACACTCATTTATATATAATCAGTAAGTAGAATCATGAGGAGGTGAGGGTTGATAAGGGGGAGAAGGGGAATGCTCATACAGTGGCAGAAGCATAGGGGAATAGACAGGAAGCAAACACTAGTTAATAAGGGATGTATATCACAGTGTTGTGTGAAAAGTGTATGTGCCTGGTGTGCATGTCTGAACTGATGTAAATGGTGCAAATGTGTGAGTTGTTGGGAGTTCAGTGCAACAAGCCCATTTGCAGTCAAGATGTTTCGTCTGAACTGTGAACATGCTACATCCGTTTTCAAGTCGCGTCTGAGCCAAAAATGGCAAAGGTTGTAACTCGTGCCTTGTATTGTATCTCGTTGAGAATAAAGTAATTCTTGCTACCCAGAACTTAGTTTTGCTATTTGCATAATTATAAAATTTTGAGCTGTTCTAAATATTGGTTATCTGTAAAATACAGCACATTCATTTTAAAATCTCTAGTTTGGTCAGAGGTTAAAAGATGTTTTGAAAAGTTACTGTTTCTGTCATGTCTTTTTAAAATCACATGTTTCACCAGTAAATAAATGTTATGGCAACTCTAAGGAGACCTAGAAAATTTAAGACAGGTAGGCATAAAAACCAGGAAAGTAAAGGACAGGCAAAAAGTTCTTACAGCACTTATTCCAAGACTGCCAGTGGAAATGGCCAGGGTCATTTCTTGTTCAATGCCAGCTAAGAGATCACCTTCACCCTTGTTGATGCTGACAGCTGGTGGCTCGGAGTGAACATCAAATGAGACTGTTGGTGAAATTGACTCAGACAAAAATTCCAAACCTTTCTCTCCTTCTCCCTCTTTGGATGTATATGACAGCCTCAATGACAGCTGATGGAGACGATAAGAGCCTTGTTCAAAACCTTCTCCCTGAGATAAGAGAAATATAAAGGGTTAAGCAGCTTGTTGAATTGAGAAAGTCCAAGCAGATACACTTTTTAAAATAAAAATCAGGCTTTCCATAATGTATTGCATATTAAAATCTGAGATATTTGGAAACTTTAATAAAAAATTAATGATCCTTTAAATTGGGAACTTATAAGCCAAATAAAAACTGTTAAACAGATACACTTTTATTGCATACTGCGAAAAATGGAAATGATCATTGGGTTCACTTAACTAAAGAATATCAATTAGTAACATTAAGAAAAAAATGTTCATCAGAAAAATAGTTCTATTTAACATACGGAGTAAAAGTCAACTATTTTTTTACTGATATTTAATGATGCAAGATTTTCGGAATTAATTTGAGGAATTTAAAAAAAAGGGTCTACTACCACTGGAAAAATGGGATAAATAAAACTTAAGGCAAATGAAAATAACTATGTGGAAATTAGGTAAATATTTTAAATGATACATAAATTATTAACTGAAGTAAATAATTGCTCATTAAAATCTCTTTGGAACAGATAGTTTTACTACAACCACCCTCAATGTTGATACAAATGACAATCATCTCCCAAATTTGAATCGAATACCAGCAAAATCTATTTAACAAGTACTCCTGTTCTAAAATAACTTATATGAACTATAGAAATATCCACTTTTCCTTAAATTATAAAAATATTTAAGCCCCATGAATAGGGACCCTAAAAAGTGGTAAATAAAATCAAGGGAAAGTGATACCAAAATATTAGTCACAGTAGGTTAACAACCTCTAATTTCAGGTTTTAGCAGTAAAAAGTAGTGTTTATTTGAAAGTAAAACAAACAAATAACTTGATAAATGACAGAAGTAGTAAGATCTGACCAACAACAATTATATGTGATCTGAAGAATACAATTAGCTGCATTTCTGAGGTTTCTGGAGAAGTATTGATTCTCAAGTCAATGTGCTTCTGTAAAATGTACTCCTCAATGTACTACTCAAGTAAAGCTTCCATTGTTAAAATTTCAGCATGGAACCCATAATGCCTTCACAAAAGATACCACAAATTTGCTATGGTCTTCTTTGATATGGTTTCCCCACTAACGTATGGCGACTCTAGTTCATTCAGAAATGTAAAGAGAATCTGTAATGTTTGCACATCCAGACTAGCAATGTGTCCAGCCGATTAGTCACCACCAGTTGGTCAGTTCACTAGCTTCTCTTAAATAAAATCTTATTCATGAAATTTCAGTGAATTTCAGAGACAATTAATCAGCAAATTATAACGTCTTAAGACTTCACATACAAAATTACTACTTTTTCACTCTTCAGAAACAAATAAAGCAAAAACCCACTCACAAAATTGCAGGATCTCAAACAATGGGAAAATTTGACCACTTGACTGGCGCATGAATTTTTCAAAAAGCGCATTTCATTTGGGGAAAATTTTTTTTAGTATCAATAAAATTTTTTAGCCACGGTAAAGGGAAGACATTTCTTATCATATTTTTTTTTAACTTTCAATTTTACACATTAATGTTTCATAAAATATCAACAATTTAGATAAAAAATATTTTTTTCTAAAATTCAGTTTTTGTGTGATAATCTTTGAAACATGTAGTCAGGTGGAAAGCCACCTGACAATATGGGCAGCAGAATCTCGTTGCCTTATACTGCCCTGTTTTGAACCACAACACATCTTTCTGTGGGAAAAGTTTTTTTTTGGAAGGTGCTTTCGAGTCTACAGTGTCTCTCAGTCAGCCTAGTAAGGTAAAAAGTATGAGAAGGAGCTATTTTCCCTACCAGAGGTTGACTGTACTTTGGGGTGCAATTTTCTTGAAATTGATCATAAATGTTACACATTTCTGCTGGCTGGTTCTTTTTTGTAAGTTTCACTAAGCATAGTGTCCCTCCCGGAGTAAATTTTACAAATTCACTCAACCCGTTTCGCACTAAAAAAAATAGAATTTGATCTCAAACCAGCTGCGTTTGGAAGAAATAAACTGCTGGTGTCCTTTCGACTGGAGAAGAGACTAATCAACCACTATTGCTGCTTCAGGGACGTGGAGGGCAGAGAACCACTCTTTCATGTGCTCCAAGACTGGTAGGATTTTGATTAGTTTTATGACGAGATATCTCGTCATCCCCAGTCAAGTAGTATAGGATCAAAGGCAGTTGGTAATACCAAAGGAGCTAGGTCAAGCCATTATTATACCTGAACCACCCATCTCTGACACAATGATTTCAAGCTTTGAAAGTAGAATATGTTCAATTGACAAAGATGAAAATTCAGTCACTTCCCTCTTCCCTGAGGTACACAGTAAAATGTATTAAACTGTAGCTGCATTCTTTGTATTTCTAAATATATATACTAATTGAGTTACAGGAAGGATTATACTTGATACTGTTATGAAAAAGAAATATGACAAGCATAGTACTAAAAAAGTATTCATGGACCAGATGCACACATTGATTATAATAATACAACATATATATTAAAAAATTACCTTTGCTTTCACCAATACCGTATTTTTTCCTGGCACAATGGTTACATCAAGAGCAGTCAAGAAGTGTGAGAAATTAGCACGAGGGTTAACATCAGATGAAACCTTTCTATATCTCCCTTGGCTATCTTGGCGTCTAAAGTAAAAAGAAAGTTATGCATCAGACATGAGTTATAATTACACCATGAAATAAAATTGGCAATGGCATGGCAATGATGTTATATTTTGATCTGTAGAAGACTAATAGCAACATTTCATCTTGGGAGTTTGATATCTATCGTCCCAATATGAATTCCAATAGTTAGAATGTTTCTACAAATATTAGAGGAAAAAAGATCAGAAACAATTCATTTGATGGGAAACTACAGCATGGAATACTACATTTAGATTTTTCATAAATTATTCAGTTCTATGAGAAAGCAGTAAATATGTTTTGTATACACCCCATATCAAACTAGTCTTAGTACAAAAATCACATTCTTTTTTTTGTAGGCAACATTTTACCATGCATTACCATTATTGGCATTTCATATAATTATGAGCGGTTGAATCAATAGAAACCAAAACATACACAGAGTCAATGTTTAGGCAGAGTTGATAAAACATTCAACCATGTCAGTTGGGATGTAATAGAACATCATAATGAATAAAATGGGCATTAAAAGTTGTTTAATTTTTATCATATAACTTCAGGATTGAGAAAATTACCCAATATATGTATTCGGGGCAGGTTACAAATACGGCAGTAAAACAATAATCCATTACAACTACAAGCTTCTTTCAATTGAAGGAACAAATTAAAATTACTTAGTACATAATTGAAAACCCAAGGATTGCCACAACATTTAATTCTAAGACCAGAAGACCAAAAGAATGAAAGCACAGCATATCAGCACAGTGTAGCGCAGAAAATATTTCTGGTGGAGACCCGGCCTAATAAAGCACTGAAGGTGCTGCAGTGGCCAATGGTTTATGGTAGACATTATCACTAACATAACATAGGCTGATTAATAACCATCCATAGAGAAACTATTACACCAATGCAAAGATTACTTAGAGAATGGATAAAAAACAATCATTATAGCTTATTTTTATTTAGAAAAGTGCTAAATCAACAGACTGATTGGAAATTGCAACAATAAAGTCAGAAAAATCAGCTGCATCTTCCTAGTTAGACCCACTTGGAATATGATGCAGTATCTGGGATACTTATGAGATATGCTTAAAAGCAGGGATAGAATGCATGCAGAGAAGATCAGCAAGATACTTAAAAGGCCATTACGTTCATAATAGTCTTATTAGTGTTGTTAACACATTACCCTCTTGTTAGTACCGCTTGAAACAACTGGGATGGGATTCACTATCAGACTGTCGATTAAAAATTAGACTCAATCTATCAATAATCAGTCACTCAGCATCAACTTTTTTCTGATGACGTTATTAATATCTAACTGACTCCGACATACTATGGTAGATCAGATCAGGAAAACAAAATTAGGGAAATAGACTGCAGAACAGACAGGTTCAAAATGTTGTTTTTCCTGTGTCCGATAATAGATCATAATGGCTGCCAATGAGACTTTGAAGTAGGTTAGTCAACAGGTAGGCTAGCTGATTAGTTGATTTGCTCCCTAATGCTTGTTTCTTGATCAGGAATGTAGTACTATCATCACATTTCACATGATCCCTGCTTGAGTCTTGTATCTCCTTTACATAGTTGCATATCACGTTACTACAATAGTTCTGCGGTATAGGTAGTAAACCTATAGCGTTAAGTATGCTGGTGAAAGTTTATTTTTACACTATAGTACATGTTGGTGATAAATCACCTCCTACCTAACACCCTTGATGTGGGTTGCAGGGTAATATGTAGATGTAAATGTAAATGATGTTGAAAACTAAGATTTTTCTGTACATCTGCATTGATTGTGAGCTTCTAGATATGAAGATGAAAAATACCTACTGTCATTTTTCTAGGTTTCCCAAGTATAGAAAGGTTGGACTAGAGTCATAAGAAAATGGACAATTTTTCAGCTAAAAAAACTGGGGGTCTGATTATAAACGAGATCAGCTTAAACATGTGTACATACAATTATCAACTTATCACTGGATATATGTTATAATTACAGTCCCATGTCTTAAAAATTGATGATGTTCTAAGAAGTAGGCATTGTATCATGGACACATAGACTTCACCCTTACTTTACAAGTCTCTCCGGATCTCTGCATACCAAACTGGCAGAAGCTAAGCCACCATCTTGACGATAATCCAGATGCTCAGCCATGTGCAAAACAGGCATCGCTTCTGGTCCAACCACTGTGCGACCACTGTATCTCCTTGATTTTGATTCCTCCATATGCTCATCATCTGGTCCATCATCAGTGCCACCACTCGCCGGTGGCTGAAGTCCTCGAGTACCCCTTGCCCCTCTCGCTTTCGCTGCTGATGAGACTTTACGGCCCAATTTTCCTACTGATAAAGGAATTATTCACTTAAAATATTTTTCTGGCCAGCAAAAAAATATATTACCATGCTTTACTGCAAAAACTTACTGACTGCGTGACCGAAAAGGAAGGGTCACTGCACCCTTGGCCGATGACGCCGAGGAATTCCCAAAGCCTTAAAGAAAAGGTGGGAGGCCCCTTTGTAAGCGACCAAGTGAAAGGGTTTAACAATTAAGTCCTGCCAGGCCCGGGGAAAGTCCTCTGGTCGGCGGCAGGGACAAGTACGTGGCCCGAACATTCAGTTTATTTGTTAGATCTCACATAAAAACCCACATCATCACTTCTTTCAAAAGTTCACTACATACAGAAGACAGCTTTTGCTGATACACACCAAATTTCTCAGCCTATCAGATACACAGTAATATTTTTCAGGTTAGACAATAAAAAAATACATAATAATCAACATCTATTTACAATTTATAGGAAGGAAAGGGTAGAGAAACCCAATTGCCAATACAAAGGTAATTCATTAACAATATTCATTGTAAACTCCCAGAAACAAATGAATGATGGACTTTAGGCTACCTTAGTGAAAGTAGAGAGATGGACACCTATGAAGGCAATGCAAAACTGCACACAGGAAAATGCAGCTTTAACCATGGCCCAGGAGATGCAGGATGCTTTTAGCATGCATTTAAAAAAAATGTATTTTATGGGCTTCAAAATTTGGTTATCAATCTTCATTCAAGCTTTAACCTAGGAATATTCTAGTTTATGCTTATTTCTTTTACAAAACCTCTCACCTAAGTGGTAATGAATCTCATAGTTTACACAAATGCTTGTTTTAAACATAACAACAGAACATGAACGGGCAAAATTTTCATTGAGAAATCATTCACTTGGGCTAGAAAATGAACTCAGATCTCTCATATAAGTGCTTTACCAAATATGCTACCCAAATGTCCTCTTTCACAGTGACACATGACTGAAATTAACTAAATATTCTCACTAGTACTGCACAAAAATTGTATGAAACAAAAAAGTGGCAAAAATGAATCAACTCCTATTGCAAGAGCATTTTTACTAAGTACTTTGCAGTCCGATTCGCAAAACATAGTGCATATGTCATAGTTCAAAGTGCATATTTATGATAAATGAAATAAAACTTGCTTCAACATAGTGGAGTTCCATGTTAATTAGCAAAAATAAATTTACACTTCACTGGTCAGTTCACAGATCAATTTATTGCACAATCTGGATTTAGATGCCTGGCATCATCTTCAGGTACTCACTAACTTCTTCCTGCCTGACATCATCTTCAGGTGCTCACTAAAGAGAGCAATTAATTGTGATTGATTAATTAATTAAAGATTAATAATTTGTTGTTAATTGTGCAATAATTTGATCTGTGAACTGGCCAGTGGAGTGTAAAGTTATTTTTACTAATTCATATTTATGATTCTTTTATCGAAGAATGAGTCAGATAATTATGTCTTTTTTTTTAAACAAACATGCATTTTTGAGAAATATTGGAGGTTAATGAAATAGACCAGAAATGATGATTCCCCAAAAGTCATCCTGATAATGAAAAAAATGGTGAAGCTAATTTCACAGCCATTGAAGACATAAACTAAAAAGTGCAATTGGCAAGGATCTCAGCCACTTGATATCAAGATTGAGTGGTTCCATCCAAAGTAAAAACACATCTTAGAGTATGATATTCTACTGTTTAAGGCAATAGCCTTACCTGGACGACGCTCCTCTTGTGAAGGCTGAGTTATCTGCTCCAATGCAACCTGCACCCTCTGAATGAGACAACTTCCTGGGAGAAGACTCTCAATGATTAAGTTTGCTTCAACAAATCCACCAGGAGAAGATGCTCGGTTTTTCACAATTTCCACAGAAGTTAAGTTGAAAGATTCTCCAAATGGAAGGGTAAGATTTTCTGAAAAGCAAAATAAGAGTATATCAACACCAAGCTCCAGTAGCTGAATATCAGAACCTACAATGCTGGCATTGCCTCTTGGACTGAAATCTATTTCTCAAGAACTAGATATACTTGAGTATAAGTGAACTTCATGTATAGTGTGATCCCTAATTTTATTAGCAAAAAAATTGTACTTCTTCCAAAGACTTTAGTCCAGTCATAGGTTTTTCTATTCAAAGGAACACAAGATGTTCAGAGAACCCCAGAAAAATAATGATAGATAATTTTCATCCTAATATCGCATTGGATTGGATTTTTGGAGAGGTGACCGACTGCTAAGGCTATTTGCGCCATAGGGGATACGGGGAGAAGGGTAGATAGTAGCCCAGCATCGGCGTAGCCTGCTCTTAACGAAAGGCGCCAAGGGGACCACGGCTTAACGTCTCATCAGACAGACGGAGTACCGCACTTGAAGTGCACTCCACAAGACACTCAAGTATGGATTGGGTTCCATCTGAAAAACATCCACCTCTACAGGGATTTGAATCCTGGCCGCCCGTATGGTAAGCCAGTACTCTAGCCACCAAACGAACCTGATCCCCTATCCTAATATCTTGAAGCTCACCATCAACATACATTTACAGAATAATATCAGGTTACAAAATTGCTTACCATTATTGTAACTAATAATAAACAGTAAAACCATTTTTTTAGCCATCTGCATAATTTAGATAAGAGATCTTATTAGTAATTCTGTTTAACTAAGAGATAGTATGCACAAGTTGATCTAGGCTAACATTATACTTAGGCCAGCAAAATAGAGGCATTTATCTTATTATGTAATTAGTTACTCATAAAGCCAAGATTCCTAATTAATGAATACAATTTCCCAACCAATCATTAACAAAAGGATTCTGGTGGTGCACATTGAAATTCAGAATTTCTCATCTTGATAAATCTATACAAGTTGTTACATTAAAGTTGAGCTAATTACAGCAAAACATATTCACAACCAATTGACTAGTAGTCAACATGAAAAAAACATGAAGAGGTAAGCCTGCATAAGCCTACAAGGACATAAAATTCCTCATTTGTTTTTAAATGAACCTAAGTTCTAAACAACACTAACAGATGTCAGCCTCTTTGATTCTACTTGCAAAATGCAAAGAGCAGGCCCGCATTACTCAGAAATCACGAAATAAAAGTTATGAATGTCAACTGAAGATGATGAAATAAACTCAAAGTGTATTTGTTTGCAGCACATATAATTTCTTATGCACTATGACCTGGAAAAGTTACCACATTCCCCACATGCTACAATGTACGCAGTCAAAAGATTGATGTGTATAATTTGATTCCCCAATTTTTGACCGAACATTTGATTGCTTAGTTAATAATCAATAATAAGAGATCCTTTTTAGGGAAACACTTACCTTCTTTAAGTTTTGGCAGAGTAGACAGTAAATCTCTAAAATGCACATTTCTAATTTCCATATCTAGTATAGTACAACTAGCGACTGCAGCACACATCTTTGCATACCTAAAATAAAGCATACATTTAAAACACACCAAAGGTAATGAAACTAAGCAGAGACAATGAAATATATAACACTATTTCAGTTCATAACTAAACCTACTGCCTATGCATTTCTTGATATCACGCTGATGCAATGATGTTAATGAAAACAATTCTCCATGCATAGTCTTATTCAAGAGACATCTAGATCAATCTTTAAATCTCAATAAATTATTTTCACAGAATATTTTCCAGTATGACAAACTGTTAGAGGAATTAATTCTATGCTCTTAGGATAGCTACCTATGTCATAGTACAGATTATGAGCAGGTAATGCATAACTTTGAAATATATATGAGATGCAGGCATAATTTCCTTTTATATCACTAATTGAAGAAGTGAATAGGTGGATTCAAATGGTATGATAGAACAGGGGAAAACTAAAGCCATTAAAATGAGCAATTAGATATACATAATGGAGCTGAAATCAGAGTACTATAGTAGAGATGAAAAAATAAAGGTATAAATGGGGGAACTGCAGTGTCACCACAATTATTTGTGTAAGAAAATGCACATAGAAAATAGCTACCAAAAAAGAACACTAAAAACGTTACATTAAAACTTCTCTGCTGACTGGGTAAGACAGCTAAGCAAAGTAGACCAATTCTATCAAAAAAGCAGGCTTAACCTTCACACATCATGACACAATCGACTCTCCTCTTCAATTTAAGGTTTATTTTGTATCTATGATTTATTCCAGGAGCTTGAGTATTCAGATTGAAAAAAAGTATGTTACTGCATATGACACAAACAATTTCTAAATTTACCATGCATTGGCTAGCAATCAACAATGGAAAGGAAGGCATGCATTTGGTGACTATGCTTTGATTCTGCACCCCAATGTTTCAAAAAGTAGCAAATTGAATACTGCCAAGGGATTTTGCTTTAATAACAGTTTTTATGAATGAGAATTCAGAACTTTCTTAAAAAGATATCCTCTAGCATTAACCACTTCCCTAACAAGCCCAAAAAACCGGCAAACCGAAGGGCATGGAAGACCAGCAAATTCTGATGTGCCCAAGTATACTCGGACAAGCTCTAAGTCTGTATATTTCTCCTCATCCCCGAATATTCTCGTTAGCTGCTAGTGGTACATTTTTCTGCCATCAGTGGAACATGCTGGGTTCGAATCTCACTCTAGCCAAGCAGTGCATTACTCAAAAGGAGATTTGATGGTTATATACGTAATGGTATTTTCCCAATATTTTTAAATGTTTGCAAAGGTGTGAAACTGCTAGTAACTGTTTCAAAACTAATTTTATCTACAATTTCTTTCTCATACCTTTGTAACACCTTATTGCAGCAAGTTATTTTTCACTTATTATGATGTTTACATGATCTATTCGCGATCTTTTTGACAACTATTACCCCTAACATTGCCGGCAATTTTTGGAAAGGATTTCTCTTGGCGCATCGTCACATATCAAGCCTTCTTGCTGGAAGCCTCTCCGTTGTGAATTTACCATCAACAGAAGGATATCAATGGTCACAGTCGCATGCACATGTCCCTTTTACCTGGGATTGAAGAAAAGGAGTGACGGAAATTTTTTCGATGGGCAAGGACGGCAATCCCCAAAGCCGTGCCATGCCGAGGGGCAGACTACACACCTAGGTGCGAAGTCGGTTTCTTGTGGCGGTGACTTTGTTGGTCGCTGTGCATGAGCTCCAGATGCTTTTGGTACCCATAATTCTACATGCAATGTTCAGAAGGTGGAAGGTATGCAAGGGACAATGTTCATATATAAGAGCAAAGTCTGCCCATGCCCATCAGATCGCACTGTGTCCGTCTCATTTTCTCGTTGATTTTCAAAGTACACACATCGTTCTCACTAGTTTGCGTGAATTCCACGTTTTCGAATATCTTGGTAGTTGCAGTGGCCCTTTCTGTGGAAATATACATTTTCACCAAGTAGTGAGGGATATTTCAGCGATGGATTTAGGAGAGGAATCGGATTTCACCCACTTTGACTCGGAGGAGGTGGACATTGAAGACTCCGGTTGACTCAAGCCTTTCTGGGGAAATAACCCCCAACTCGGAAGATGGAGCGACGCCTTTCCAAGTAGTGTGTGGGGTGAAATTTTGGCATTAAATCCTCCTCCATCATCGCCAAGGTTTCCTTTTGAAGGGAATCCCTCATAGAACTTTGATCTGGACCCTGAGTAAGGTGCTTTGAAGTATTTTGAAGATGAACTCATTGTGTTTATAGTTAGTGAAACCAATCTTTACGCTAGTGCCTCAGTGAAAAATAATGTAGGACCGAGTACCTACATCTACAAAATACTACCGAGCAAGCCACCCCTAGGGTGTGTGACACGGGGTGATTCCACACTAGGCTTGCACTCGTCCCAGTTGTAATCAGAACCGCACACCTCCTGGCCACTAGGCGGCAGCCAAAAGCAGTCAGGGTAACGATGCCAGGTCAGAACAGAAACTAAGAAGGGTTGATGCACGGCAGACCAGAAACTAGGGGAGTAGTGGCGGCAAAAGTCAGTGGCACATCAAGACCACAGAGATTCGAGTATTTTTAGCTCCTGTAATATTACAGAGCACTGTGCGAAAGCCACGTACAGAGTATTATTGGAAGACGCAATCAATGCTTTCACCTCCATTGTTTGGCCAGACAATGTCTTACTGGTGATTTGAAAAATAAGACAGCATCTGTATTTTGTTTATAATGCCCATTACGATCCCCAAACCCACTCAAATGCCAAACTGGACAAAATTTGGAAGGTTCTCAAGAAATTTATGGGGAAGTTCAAGGCGCTCTACACTCCAGAGAGGGATATTACCATTGATGAAAGACTTATCAAGTGTGGATTGAGATGGAATCAGTTCATGCCTGTGAAACACACTCGCATTGGCATCAAATTTTTTGTATTATGCAAGTCAGAGAGAGGATATGTGTGGTCGAGTGTGATATATATGGGAACTGTTCTCGATCAGGACTTCAGCCATAATCCCATGTCGTCATGTCACTTGTGTCATGTCATGTCACTAAGTTGTGATGTCACTGATGAAGCCACTACTCGACAAAGGATATTGCTTGACCACTGAAATTTCTTTACGTCTCCTGCGTTAGCCGAGTTGTTGGTTTCCCAATCCATAGATACCAACGGGACTGATGAAAACAATGTGAGGAATACATACAGCACTGAAGGGAAAAAAATGAATAAGGGGGAAGTGGCAGCCTTCTCAAAAGGAAAGCTAAGGGAGATTTAGTAGATAGCCAGGAAGGTGGTGTTACTGCTGTCTTCAGTGCATAACTGTGCCATGGAAAGTGAGGTGAAGAGAGGGAAAATAAATGAATACCAATGGTCGTTGTGGACTGTAATGACTCGATGGGAGGAATGCGTGGAACGTGTGGACCAACACTTCGCCAATTACTCTATACCCCATAACAGGGGTAAAAAAAACACCAAAAAATTTTTTCACCTGCTAGAACTTTCCATATGGAACCATTTTGTTCTCTACTGTATTACTGGAGGGAGAAAAGTGCATTTAGACTTCTGTCTTAGGCTGATTGAGCAGCAAATAGATGCGTATCGCCCGAGTGTTGTAACCCCATGAGTGGGTAGGCCACCCTCAATGACTCAGCCATGACGCGTTACATACGAATTTTTCTGAAGCAATTCCTCTTAACAGAAAGAAACCCTACCAAAAAGTTTCCAATGTTACCAAAAGAGAGACGCATGAGGAAAAAAAAAACTTAGAAAGGAAACAAGCTATCACTGTCCCCATTGTGAACTGATTCTTGGCGTAGCTTCTTATTTTAGGATTTTACGTACAGCAAAAAACATTTGAGGATTTAATTTTTTGGAGTGCAGGTATTTTATTAGCATAAAATAAAAGCTTCATAATATTTTTTGTCATGAAAGTGAACAAAACACTTTTATTTAGAAAAAAAAAGAGAAATTATGTGTACAGCACAAATTGTGTGCAAATTTTTGGTAAAATTCAATAAATTTTAAAGTTTAAACATAATAGTTTAAAAAAGGTTTCAGAGTGCTATTGTTCACACAAGTTATTTTGTATGTGAATAAATAACAAGTATCTTAAATTTAAAAAATGTGATGTTTTTTGGACCACACTCCAAATTAATTCGGCAGGGAAGTGGTTAAGAAATAGTCATTAATAGCCTGAATTTATTAGTTATAATAAAATATTAATATAATGAAATGGGCAGTATGATAAAATCAACTTTGTAACTTTTTCACACTGTTTTATTCTCAGATGACTGGTTTCATTGCATAGACAACATCTTCAGGTCACCTATTCCAATCCAAGTCGAAATTAGTCATATGAGAATATAACAGTGAAAAACTTACTAATTTCTTTTGACTTAATCATAATGGATTTTTAATAGGTTACACCTGATACTATTGACTTAATGAGATGGGTAATTGCAATACATAATGATTGGTCATCATTAAGTCCACAATCACACCCAAATAAATAAGTGGCCACAGTAATCTCATGAAAATGTCTGGTAATTACCTCCCCCAATCTTCAGCAGAGCGGTAACAGCTTGCCAATTCTGCAGCAATTTTTCCTTTAGGTAACATCCATCCTTCCATTTGGAATGTGTCAAGTGCATCAGCTAAAAATGTGGCAGACTGACTGGGCTGCCCCATTTTCAGGTAAAAGTGAGCCAAATCCCGTCCAACAGAACGAGCTGATCGGATGCGTTTGATGTGCTTGAATGTTCCCATTGCTAGTTCAGCCAATTCCTAGCCAAACCAAATGTAACCTACGATTAACACACTGAAGGGTTTTAATTATTTACTTATGAACAAAGAATTATTCATTTTAACCTACACATGCAGAGATAGTTAAAGGATTATACTAATAGGCTTTCAGATTTCAAGGACATAAGAATTAAAAGCGTAAGCTTATATTACATGTTTCAGTCATAGATGACCCTTCTTTTATAAAATCAAATTATTTCAAATTGACCAATTTTAGAAGCAGCTTTACCTCCTGATAAATTCTGAAAACAAATTTCACTTTTCTAAATAGGTCGGTTAAAATAATTTATCCATTACCAGATACATCTATCTACAAATTACCAGATAGTGTCTTTTGAAAGCTTCTTGGGATGACAATGCTTCCTTTAATTTATCGGTTGGAGTTTGACCAAGATGGCTCGGATAGATCTCAGTGGTAGTAGGGGTTTCTTT
The DNA here is from genome assembly GCA_963169105.1 of Ceriagrion tenellum. Lineage (NCBI taxonomy): Eukaryota > Metazoa > Arthropoda > Insecta > Odonata > Coenagrionidae > Ceriagrion > Ceriagrion tenellum. The sequence goes on from OY720642.1 coordinate 93,674,988, forward strand.
GTTCCCAGTGGTTTGGGCAGTCACCAAGGACCCAGATGATTGAGAGAGAGGGTGGGGTGGAGGATCCCCCATCCCAGCAGAAAGGCTGACGACCATGTGCAATTGCTCGCTTGTCGGCTCCTCTCCTGGCATAAGACCACATAACTCTCCCAATTCACACAGCTGGAAGAGTAAGTTTGCAAATATATGAAATCAGGAAGCAAGAATTAAACCAAATGGAAATAAAGAATACATATATTCAGACTTCCTCTACAAGATTGCACCAATAAATTTTCAAAGTGAAATCTAGGAGAGAGGTAAGTATTCTGATCTTTCCAAGAAATGAACCAATACCAAATATTCATTTTTGATAAATTTTAGCTTAGCCTGGGAGAAGAAATTTAGCTATATGGTTACTAGCATTGAGTAATGGAGACTATGTGGGTACAGTTATTCAACATCTTATGCCCACCAAGATTTCCTTCAGAGAACTCAACTTTCCCGTGCAGCTTCACTAAAAGAGGAGCAATACCCAAAACGCTAAGTTAAGCTCAAAATTATGACTTTTTTTCAATCATCACTACTATCAATTGTACAATGGACACTAAAAACATGAAATTGTCAAAGAAATCAAACATGACAAGGAGTCAAGAGCTCAGTCATGAAGTTATGTATAAGGAAATCATAAAAATACCTAATTCGAGGAGCATAGCAATATAGAAATTGCCCTAAAGCTACTACATCCTTAAGTAAAAATTATAGCTTTAAATATTCCAGCTGACTAATTCATTAACTATTATCAATAATTACACAGCACAATATCGTAATAATTACACAGTACAATAGTATAATAATTACATTAAATCACAATTGATAAATTAATACTGGTAAAAATTAAATAACTCTATGGTAATTCCCACACTATTTTAATGAGAAGTGACCATGGTTTTGACACTTTACTTCATTATCAAGGTCCTTTATGTCATTATAAAGTGTCAAAACCACGGTCGGTTCTCTTTAAAACAGTGAGGAAATTACTATTCAGTCATTTCATTTTTACCAATATGGATACACAATATTTCTACAAAGTTACACCTGAAACTCTTTCATAATAGATAAAACCAAAAACATACTCTCGTTCACTACATAGTGAACCTCTGTTGTTTTCGAACTCTTATGAATCATTGACATCAAGACTTTTAAGTATACAACTTAGCTCCACATTCACATGGGGACACCTAGTCACACAAAACAATACAATAAAACCATAAAAATAAAAAAATGCCCCCTACCTTGTCTTTTGCATATGCCCAAAGAGGAGCAGTATACAATGAGTATTTTTCAACATGAGCACTATCAGTGAACTTCTCACATGTTGAGAGGATCTCCAAGCAGCAAAGAATAACCCAGCAAGCAGTTGCTCCTGGAGGGCTAACAACTTCCAGCAAAACAGACTCACGCATACAATTGTGAAGGAATGGCAAAGTCCGCTGGGCTATCTGCAAGTAATAATGATATAATCAAATGTAATGCCTTTTGAGATCTTTCTTCTTACACAATATGGAATATGCATTATTTTTATACATACAATTTGTTTGTGAAATTCATTATCTTGAATGTGCACAAAAATTTTCTGAGAAATGACACTTTTATGAAAATTTAACTGTCAAAAATATATGTTTAAAAAATAGTTAGGTCCGATGTTATATAATATTGTTATAATTATTTATATTGTATTGTTGAATTTATTTTCTGGATTCCTGTATATATAATACTGTTGCATCTTGTCACCAGATAATTTAATGTAATTTTTGAGTTTAAAATTGCTAAAGGCTTGAATTTTTTTTACTCTACCATTTGATTTCTATATCAATTCTTTTTATAATTTTATTTCTCAAAATTTCTATGTATTCAGTATATTTTATTTCTACGTGTTCTTATATTTATATATGACAACTTATTATAAATCTTGTAAGTATTTAAATATGCAAAAGGGCTCTGCCCATGAATAAATTATTATTATTAAAAATGATGCTTACTCAATGGCATCAAAACCCTACATCATTAAGAATCCAGTGGATGATATCACAGAATAGTATTTGAGCCATTTATATAATTCCATATGAAATTCAGCTTTTTTATCCTAATAACTAAAATATGTAGTTATCATTTTCGTTTTCCAAAGACAATAAACAAATGTAATTTACAATAAAAAATAATTAACGATTGTAATTAGATCTTTCCAGTTGACATTCACATAGAGAGGACCCATGGCACCATGAAGTGACCTTAAAAAGTTTTGGATTATGTGACTTTCAAATTTTATGCTTTTTGTAAATAAAATTACATAAGTTGCTTGCATGTTTGCAGGGTATGCACCTATTAATTAACATCATATTTAAGTTAATAAAACAATCCTAGCCGCGCACTTCAGTTTAACATGGAAAGTAAGTTTCCACATTTCTCACTGAGTGACCTGAGATCAGAAGACTAACATGAACCCATACAAATACAGTAATGCCATTAAGGTTAAACACAATTAAGTTAAAGTTTTGGCATCATGAATTAAATGAGGTAGTACTGCCCACCAATGTAGGCTTTCGTGAGATGTATTCAATATTGTGAGATACATAGGTAAACTTTTGAATTTTTCTTAGTTTTCCAAATGACTAAGTCCACTAATTATTTGTTCAAACAGCATACATCCAAAGATAAGTCTCACATATCTGGCAAAATATTGATTGTTAAAAGTGTGACCGTATGGCCTAACGAGAAGCATAAAAAGATAAAAATACTGAAATTCAATGGATAATTGAGCAAAATAACAGAGAAAAATGGCAATAATGATCTAATGATACTCGTATCAATAAACGAAGCCTCAATTATCACAATCTACCAAATGTTTAGCACAGGGAATTTGGGAAAAATATTTGAAAGCAAGTAAAATTTTGGATCGTCATACACAGTTATTGAGTTAATGTAAAATCTTAACACTAATCAAAGCCGGAAAAGCCTTTATGCAACCCATAATACAACTACAGCAAATTCTCGCTTTGATGTTCCTGGAATTCATGTTTTTCCTTGATATAAAACATTTTCTTCAGGTCCAAAAAATTTCTGAGTCTTCATGCAATCCTATACCACTAATTACACTTTCAAAAATGAAAACATCCCACGATTTAAGGACAAATGACTAGGAGCAAAATGGCAGCCAGTACACTTTAGGCGTAACAACTGATAACCCACGTTGGCACAAGAGTCACTGGTTTGTAAGGAGCTAATACAGACACCAGTGAGAAACTGAGGCCCTCTGTTTTAAGAAAATCTAGAAATCTAAATTTTTTAAAAAACCTTAGGACCTTGCTTACAACCTATGCAGCCAAAACAAAGGGATGGATGGCATATAGCATATTTGAAGGACAAATGATGCAAAGACTGGGGGTCAAAACAGAAAAAGGCCATTGGGTTATTGGATCAATGCCCAGCACCCACTTGTAAGCTTGAAATTAAGGAAAATAAATTAGCGTTTTTCCCAGCCAATTGCACCAGCCGGCTGCAACCATTAGATTTAAGTGTAATATATTCACATAAAATAAATTACGAAACATTTGGTGATGATTCTGCTTCATTTTCCTACAAATTAAGATTTCCCTCAATTTTCATTTTCACACAATTTACACTTTTTTCCTATGTCCCCTTCAAAAGTGCAATAGAGGGGTTTTGCTGTATGTCATACATATTTTCCAGTAGATTAGATCTCAAAATACATCAAAAAAGACAACCATATTATTTAGCATTTTAAGCTAATTAACGTGAACAAAATGGATGTGAGGAAATATGAGCCAATGATGATATTTCCATGCCACTAATTTGAAGTTTATGGTTTCATTAATGAACGACTTGTGCATATGCTTGATAGGGATAAAAACAAAAAACGAATTACATAAAAGTAATTTGGGAACAACATCAATCTTAGTCCGTAAAGAAGTCTAACTTAGGATATTCAGCATTCATCAATCCATACTAACAAAGGCCATCATTGTAACATCCTGATTCATTCAAGGGCCATGTTACAGTCATTATGTAAACAGATACCAGTGTACTGTATCCTTCATTCTGTACTATGATATAGTGAAATGGAAACATTTTAGGTCACCTTAATTTCACAATTAAGGCACTTTATTGTAAGGATAAAAGCAAGAAACTTACCTCCCAAGGCTTGCAGGTGAGAAGGAGAAGGGCACATTGACGAGAAAATAGGTAGCCTCGGAAATCTAAGAGGGAGGCACAGCCCTCTTCAATGAGCCTTCGTCCATCATTCTCTCCAGCTCCGGCTGATGTCCTCAGCGAATGGTTTAGCCATATACCATCCCACTTCTCCAATGGACGCTGAAAGCTGCACAGCCAGGATGGTGTCTCTGGAAATCATGCATTCCATTAGGAAAACTAGGTTGAAAAGGGAAACTCGGGAACTGGAAATGCATGAACACATAAAATGTTAGGTAAGTTAAGGGTCTATAAAGCTCTGCATAGATAAGGTACCCAGAAGAATGTTACCCAAAGATTCATCAGTGTCACACTGCCACTTGAATGATATGACAACAAGAATAGATACCGAGAATGCTGAAGGGCTAAACATGTAGGTATACATATTTTGCAGGCTTGGGCAGATGTCGAGGGCAGATAGAGATGAGCCACAAACTACATATTGGGAAGTAGATCCACTACTTAACAATACCTCATCTTTGGACTTGCATTAGATCAGTTGCAGAGTATTAAAATAATTTTCTCAGTTGAGAGAACCACGACTCAGGAATTTTACTCTACACTTGTGTTTCCAGGAACACAGTTCATATTGCTCAAGAAAGGGAGGTGAGAATGGTAGTAAGACATTATCTGGAAACATCTAGGGATTTCAGAGCATATCTGGTAAATTAAGGTCTCTAGGGTATTCCACCAGGTTAGTGGCTCTATGACTCCTGATGTTTAGAAGATCAACATGTTCTTCACCTTCAGGGGTTTAGAATGCTGACCTCTCCAATTTGCTCAAACTAATACAACACAACTTGGGGTCAAATGTCATCTGATACTATGTCCAATGTTAGTTTTCCTACCTTTCCTGACATATTTAATGTAATTAAGGATAGGCCTCCAGGTATTACTCAGATGGAAACCAGTATCACAGATGAAATTATTCAGTCGTAGGTGGATCTATATGGCTACCTTGAACAGGGGGTCCCAACAACCATGCATGCAGCTAAGCAGTTTGGCCTCCTCCCACTGTATGGCACTGTCCTTGCTGATGCTCTGCTCTACGACCGCTACTTCAGTGGTTGAGCCAGTTTGAAATGCTTTTGGTGTTCCTTATGCGTGGTCTTCATTGGGTATCCAGTCTCTCCCATGTAGATTTTCCTGCACTCACTGGGAATTCAATAGACTACCGGCAACTTCAAGCCAATGGGGTCCTTTGACTTCACTAGTTGTTCCCTTATTTTTGGTGGTGGTTAATGGATGGCCTTAAAATAATGCCATCATGCTTAAAATAATGGAATGTTAACTTACATTATAAGAATGGCAAAATGCTTACAATGTTGCATATTGGACGTCTTTTGTTTGTATTATTTTTGTGGCACCGTAGAGGGAGGAGAATAGAGGAGGCACCGTTGTTTTATCTGTTCCTCAAAATAAAGTAGTAGTGCTGTGTCAATCCTAAACGGAGAGTCGTGTTTTATTGCTGCACCGCTAAATTTCTACCCGTAACTTCTTTAACACAGAAATTGTAGTCATCAACTTCACTAGTTGTTCCCTTATTTTTGGTGGTGGTTAATGGATGGCCTTAAAATAATGCCACCTTAGAATGCACTGAATCCTTCCCAATATGATAGAAATATATGGGAAGAAGGCTTTGGCTGCTGGTCTTTCAGACAGCTCTTGTGTGCTGCTCCCTGGTGTCTCAAAGATCCTTTTTAAGGCCATCAAAATTTGTTGTTTATTATAGCCAAACAGTAGAATAGTCTTCTTTAAACAATTCAATTCAGTCAGGATGCGCTCTTTATTAGTAATGGACTTGGCCTGGTAGAACAAAGTTGACAGCACTGCTCCTTTCTGAAATGGATGGTGATGGCTCTGACCATTGAGGTAAAAATTTGTACGGGTTGGTTTGCGGTATACACCAGGCCCCAGGTTTCTGTCTTCTGTCCCTAAGATTAAGATGTTGAGGAATGGGAGCTGGCCATTTTCCTTATTCCCCAAGTTATACATATTTAACGCTTGAGAGCTGGCAATTCATGTTGATAAGGAGCAGGTCCAATGCACCCATTCCATGTGGCCAAACCACATGCATGTTGTCTATGTATCTGGAAAAGCACTAAGAACTCAGTGCGGCTGAGTTGAGTGCTTGCCCCTCAGTCTTCCACATAAAAGTTTACCTTGCTGGTAACAAAGGCGATCCCATGGCAACACCCTCCATCTGTTCATTGAATTTGCCATCAAGGGAAAAACAGATCAAAGTCAGCGCATGATGTAATAGCTTAACTGCATCAGAATTAAATCTTCTAACCAGGAGTTTCAATGTGTCCGCAAGAGGTAAAAAGGTGAAGAGTAACACCACATCAAGATTGACCAGAATGTGAGTTGCATTCACTCGAATCTCCTTGATGGTTTTCACAAATTCTGTCAAGTTCTTTACATAGTGTTCCTGAATACCCGCATGTGGCATAATGTCCAGAACCTGTCACATAAAGTCAGCTCACCCCTGCACATTGACAGTTAGGAATAATTACAATAGTTCAATGGGGCGACAATTACACAGTGGGATTCTAGATAATTCTTCAAAGCTGGATTTTTGGGGCTCTACTGCAATGAGTCAATTTGAACAAGTGATGATGGGAAAAAGCATCAAATACTGGGGATCAATTGTGTAAAATTCACATTATCCAACCCTACATTATGAAAATGGTGTATGGTTACCAATGTAATGAGTGTTAATAACAAGTGATCTGCTATGTAAGAAAATGGGTGTAACTAATACATCACTCATTACCCACATATATTCAGGACCTAAAGTAGATACAATTTCACATCAAAGTAAAAAATTAGCCCTCACAAAGTTCCAATAAAAAAATTCCAAGTGGTAATATACCTGGGTTCATGACAGAAAACCAATGACTCGAAAGTCATCACCGGAATTTTATCAGGAACAAAGATGGAAGGGTAGTCTAACTGCTGACCCCACAGTTTGACAATTTGGACCTTTGGATTTGAATCCCAATTAAATCAAATTATTTTTATTGTGAATTGCTGTACATTTGCACCTTCCTCAAAAGTAATTTTTTTAGTTTCTTTTCTATACAGCTTTAGCCTTAAATGTAAATATATAAACTCACCTCCGACACTGGAGTTGAGCACAAATTGGGTAAAGAGTGCATCGAGTTCGTCATACTGCACTAAGGCCTCATCATAGAGACCAAGCATCTCAAGAACAAATGCCAATTCCTCCTGGAAATTAAAAAAAAGGTTCATATAGTGGGAAATTGAAAGGAAGAGAGGACATAAATGAGGTGAGATCAAAAAGTTATTGGTCTGGTGCCATGCATTTGGAGCAAGAAAATTTACGACTGAATTTGGACTGAGCCAAGTACAGAGCCCAGTTTAAACTATACAGGTTCACTCCATTAGGTAACAGTACCATAATGACATTAAATCATGGACGGAGATGCAGGTAACTAAAAACGGAAAGGCGCAATATTTGATTCAGTGTCATATTTCAAGAAGTTTTCGTCAAGACAGATCGGATGCTGATTTGAATTGCTGGATAATTGAAACCCAGTTCCAAGCAAATATTCACAGAAAGGAAGGAGGAAGGACTGAAGAGGAAGGAGAGACAGTTGAAGAGGAGCTGAAGGATGAGGCCAATAGGATGAAAGAGAAGAGGAAGAGGATTGAGGACGAGGCAAAGAGGAGGGAAGAGGTGGCCAAAGCCCAGTGGGAATAGAGGAAGAGGGATTGGATGGAGAGGGAAGAGAAGAGGCAGAGAGAGACGAGCAGGGAGGAAGAAAGGAAGAAGGTGGCATATCTGAAGCAGAATGAGGAGTTGAAGGTGCGAGAGGAGATTGTGAAAAATGGAACGGCAGAGGTGAAAAAAGCCAAGGAGACACTAGAAACTGGAGATGTTAAAGGAAGATATGGAGAGAAGAATAAAGAAAGAGGTAAAAGGACGACTCCGGAAGGAGGTGATACAGGTGGAGGATGAGATAGAAAGGAAGTGGAAGAAACAATCAAAAGTGGTGGAAGAATCAAATGGAGGAGATGAGGAGGGATAACAAAGGCGAGAGAGAGGAGTGGGAAAGAGATAGGTTGAAGAGGAACAAGGAGATGAAGGAGGAAATGAAGAGAAGGGTGGAGGTGGAGAGGCATAAGATACAATTGGAGAAGGATATTGTAACACTGAGGATTGAATTTGAAAGTGCTAATAAGGAATGGAATGAGGAGAGGGTGTGCAGGAAAAAGGAGTTGAAGGAGGAAAAGTCAAAGGTAGTAAAGGAAATGAGTTGGAGGATACAGTTGGAGGAGGACATTTTTAACGTTAAGAAATGAATTTGAATGTGCGAAGGAAGAACTGGATGAGGAATTTCCTAACAGAGGTTAACCAGAAAGATTTTATAGTTGATCCATCACCTCTGTTTGGTGATAACCAAGGGGCAATTATGTTCACCAGAAATTTGAATACTTCGGAACAGATGAGAATGTTAGATTTGTATTATTTTCTTTTAGATAGAGTTGAAGAAGGACAAATCAAACTGTGTTGTGTACCATCAAAAGATAATCCAGCCAATATGCTAACAAAATTACTCTCATGGTCAATGATTAAGGAAACTTCCAAAGCCATTGGTCTTTATTTCTAAGAGAATATTTTGATAATGGGAAATTATGTAATATGTTATTATTTTGAATAAAAGTAAAAAATGTTTAGTCTTTAAGTGTTGACTGTGAGTTTTTTCAAATATTTTGTCAAGGGGGAGTATGAGGATGTGACAAAAATATTTTTTCTACATATATAGTTGCCATTGTAACAACAATGATGAAAATAGTTTTCTGTTGAGATGTTGATTTTATACTTCATTCTAAATAAAAAGACAGATCGGATGCTGATTTGAATTGCTGCATAATTGAACCCCAATTCCAAGCAAACAAAGAAAAATATTCACAAGAAGTTCTGATAGTCATACAAATCATTCTTGGGATTACATTATTTATATGAGGAGTAATTACGAATGTGTCATTCTTCTTATTAATTAGTTTGTGCTGTTATATGTATTTAGAAATCACCAAAATATACTCCAACACTCACACAATACAAAGTTCTATTCTTGAGCACAAGCTGGGGCTATGGTAGATTTATTATCTGCATGCAGACACTCACTTGCTTTTAAGTAAACCCTACATAAGTGTACCTGTAGTATAGACAAGGCATATACTAATGTCCTGAAGACATCATGCTTAAAGAGCATGAGTTGGCTGTGTAACAGATGCCATAGAAATCAGAGACAAAAACACATATGTTCACTCACCTGAAGAAGAAAATACTGACAAAAACTCCATCCAGGTTCATTCCTTCTCTCCCTCCGTATTCTAACCAACTCTTCAAATCGTATGAGAGCTGAATTGTATGCTGTCAACAATAAAAGCCTGAGTCGAGCTAATGTTCCACGCCAAGAATCGGCCCATCTTGATTCACTCCTGATTGGATCAACTGCTGAAACAACCCTATTATGTGAAGAGAGATATATCATTGCTTTCAATAAGTATCATACACCTTGTAATTAAATCTTAATTATTGCTTCTAAAATATTTTCAGAGATAAAGCGAGGGCTACGTTTTGCGAAACACTAATCACCAACAATGCAGTAGCGATAGAGTGCATAAGTATACCTATAAGAAGGATAGAGGGTGGAGTCCCATCATTTCCCATTCGCATGTCAACAGCTGACATGATACTAACCTGTCCGCATTCTTGGAAGCAAAGTCACTCCTGATTTTGTCGAGTACGGTGGTCCGAGGAATTAGTTTATTAGTTTTCTTCAATTCCGGTGTCTCCACGATCACGATCATCCAATCACGAATAGAATGTTGTGACAGAGTCTTAAGCCACGCTTCGATGTCATCCCGCACAGAAGCTTTGTACACATCAACATCCTTAAATGTTAAAACATGAAATGGTATACATTATTTTTGGGAGGAAATGGCAAAAGGTAGTTGCAGAAACTAAAAGTACTACCAGTGGCTGGCATTAAAATACCTTCGGCACCGGACAACATAAGCATGAAAGAAACTTACCACACAGTCGGTCCAGTATACGTGGAGTATCGGTCTACCAATTAACTTTTGATCAGACTCACGGGACAAAAGGTCGCTAGAAAATGGTAAAAATGTAGCATCAACGAAAACTGATTTTATAGGCCGACCATAAGAGCGCTTCCACTCTGTAGGTTCTTGAGGGAGGGACTGAATAAGGAGCGGCTGCAAAGTACAAAAAAGGTTGCTGTCCCCAGCATCTGAAAACAATTCATTGAGAAAAGAGCATAAAGGTCTTGAGTTTAATTCACTTCAATTTACAGGGATCACCATGTGGAAGAGCAAAAGCAATTCTATTAAGCCTTCTTTGCCCCTATACTTACACGTAACAATAGGCTTTATATTCATTTCTCTGGAGAATTGTGGCCAGATAGTGATCCTCAATGACTTTCAATTGTACGCCGCCGGATGTAACTTGGGGTCATTCCAGTCAGCAGAGGACGCATGGAGCTGAGGAGAAAATTTCATACGATGTAATTTGGACGCAAATCACACCCGTCCAACATGTTTTGATGTTTGTTGACAAGTTACAGCAGTCGAGAATAAAGAATACAGCATACCACCCTACAATCTATTAGTTAGGTCGTGGCATGAGTACAAATTAGGAAAAGCAACAAACTGAATCATGAATGAACTGTTCCGTGATAAAGTATTTATTTAGCACTTTCGCTTAGACTTTCAGTAAGAACTAATGGTTCAATCAACTCATGGGTGTATTTAAAGAGATAAAATATTCGGATTCCAACGCCTTCCAATCCTTAAAGTTGGCTTTTCAGAATTACATTGAACCATTGCAGCTGCATTCGATGTTTTGATCATTTAAAATACATTAATATTTTTACATCATTTCCAATGTATTTCATTACGTACATAAAATCATATCAGTCGTTTCACCAGTTTCACCGTTGCCTGTCTGCACAGGTGTGCGTCATATTTGTTGAGTTGGTGACACTTGATCAGGATTTCGATAGGGCTATGTTTCGGAAGAAACGCAAAAAGCGCGAAAGAGGCAAAAAAAAAAGGTGGAAAATTTCAAGAAGATGAAGTTCCTCTGGTTTTTATGAAAGCTTAGCGTTAACTTCATCTGCGAATGCAAGTGACTTTCTCCGTTATCTTCCTGACGGCATTATCATATTGCGTTTACTACTTACCGCAATGCCTACTTATGAATTGGCCCTTCTTCTTAGAACTATGCCGAAGGTACCTGTGTTTGTCTTTACAAAAAATGGCTAATATTTTTTTTGATTTACTCATAGCCTTTTCTCACGCAATCCAGGTTGAAACTGTGAGTGCCCTTAAAAGAGCAGCTCATTGTATCTACGAGAGAGGTGGGGTATTACGCCAAATTGAAAACTTAGGTCATATGGATACACCTTACAAGATGAGAAGTCATGGAATAGTCCATAAAAAAGCCAGGTATTTTTTGTAATAATTTCCATTTCATAATTAATACCGTAGAGTACTTTTTTTAACCTTATGGATGTCATGTTAATTTATCTATGCTTCCATATAGACTTGAGTCATTAATGACCAACGAGTAGGCAAACGTTGGGCTTCAGTCTCTATGGTATGGGTTTTCCGTGAAAGTCAAACTTATAATATGCTATTATTCTTATGGTAAATGTGAGCACCCATTATTTTACTATTTTCCTTTATTACCCGACTTCCTGACCACGTATTACGGCCCTTCATACTTCATTTTAAAGCCGAAACAATGGCCGTTAATAATATACCTCATTTTCCCATTGTATCCATTTTTCACTTCACAAAAACCCGTTGAAATTGACCAATTTAATACTTGCTCATTTTATTATTTTTTCCTTGCGCTTTTATTATTTGCAATTTCCTTTGAAAGATATTTTTTTGTTAGTATAACTTTATCAGTTTTCAGCATCCCATCTTATGGTTATTAGTGTGTATAAATTAAAACGTACTTGACAGACAATGCCATGTATCAACAGCATTAAGTTAATAATCAACACTTGAACAAATAATGCGTGATGGAAACTCATGTCATAACTTGGACCTATTTTTTGCTTCTTTGCCTTCTGTTATAAAGTTCCTGAGAGGGATACCGGATAGGATGCTCCCTGATACTTAATTTGCTATTATTTATTTAAATGTATGATTATTAATCAATAATTACTTCTTGTCCTCCTACTGTGTGATTATTCTGTATTTGTATTTTATTGTTGTTTTGTGGTTTCATAATTTTTACAAAATGTACTTGGTTATCTTTGATATGATACCTCCATTTTATAAAGACATTGCTTTGTAACTGGGCCTTGGCCCGTTGATAAATAAATATGAAATGAAATATGAAACATTTATTTACTCTCTTTAGTAACAAAGGAACACAAACTTAATCCTCAACACAAATCCAATTTTTTAAAAACTAAATTCTTCTTTTACAACAAAAAATATCCATTTTACTTGTCACAATAATCATTTGTAATAACAGCATTCCTGCATCTTTCAAATCTTTCTTTTAACTAAGGTTTTGTGAGTTTTTCAGCCCCCTGAATTACTGATGGACAAAACTTAATGTCAAGTAATCCTTCTGAATACTCACTACATATAAACCAAAACCTTACTTCAATATGTTTCGTTTTCTTACTCATTTGACTAGACCATCATTTTTATAGTACTCTGATTATCTATGTTCAGAGTCACAGACACATGGTTCTTAGTCAACTCCTCAAGTAATGTCTTAGCATTCTTTATTTCTTGACAGCACTGTGATGCTGCAATAAACTCTGCCTCAGTCGAGGATAATGCCACAACACTCTGTTTGTGTGAACACCACAGGATTGGTGTACCACCAAACAGAATTATGTTTATAGCCTGTTACACTTTTTCTGTCAGACAGGTCTCCTGCAAAGTCCTGAGTCACTGTATGCTTCCAGTTTAGGAATAAAGGATACAGGCTTGTGCAAAGAGGAAACCCATTTAAATTGATAACAGAAAGAAATGTTACATTTATTGAGGATATGCCAAACAAATCAATTCAAATGTTGGGTCTAGCAATAACATGGAATATGTGAATGATGAACAATCATGTGACATCATTTCCACTGGTAAAGTTAGAGCGTTGATATCCCCAAAGAGACAGAAAACCAAATCGATGCCATGACTTTGAATATGGCCATTTCACTTTTAATGCAATAGGTCCTGGGGAACTTCAGAATTTAAAGGAAGCCTACAAAAGTGATGATAAGGCACATTGGGAATGTGCGGTGAGGGACGAATTAAAATCACTTGTAGAAAACAACACATGGGAATTAGTAGATAGACCCATGAACAAAAATGTGTAAAATGCAAGTGGGTATTTAGAGTAAAACTTGGGGTGGACGGATCAAAACAATTTAAGTCTAGATTAGTAGCGCGTGGTTTCTCACAAAAATATGGTCATGATTTTGTGGAAATGTTTGCTCCAGTCGTGCGCTGGACATCGCTTAGACTTCTCTTTGGACTGTCTGTGCATTTAAATCTCGAAATGGAGCACATGAATATAACAACAGCCTTCCTAAATTGTGATTTGCAGGAAGAGATTTTCATGGAACAACCGTAGGGTTCAGTAAAACCTGTTGCATAAGGAAAAGTACTGAAACTAAATAAGGCAATTTATGGGCTCAGGCAGGCAGCCAGGTGTTGGAACGAAAAAGTGCACGAATTCCTTAATAAGTCAGGATTTACCAGTGGCAAGTATGATTCATGTGTGTATATAAAGAGAGAAAACAATTTATTCACTATTGTGGGTTTACATGTTGATGATTTCTATATCTTTTCTAATAATAAGAAGGGAACAGATCAGCTTAAGGAGGATATAGGCAAAACTTATAAAATGAAAGATTTGGGTGAAATAAAAGAATGCCTTGGTGTGCGGGTAACCAGAGATAGAGAGCACAAAACAGTGAAGTTAAATCAGTCAAATTATATTGATAAAATCCTAGTATGGAATGCAAGACTGTAAATCTGTAACTGTTCCTATGGAACAAAATGTTAAGTTAAAAAGGGCTAAGTCACGTTCTGACCATCCTTTTCAAAATCTAATCGCACTCTATTGTATTTATCAGTGGCTACAAGAGTTGATATTAGTTATGCTGTTAGTTATTAAAGTCAGTTCAATAATTGCCACAGTGACGAACATTGGTTGTGTGCAAAAAGAATCTTGAGATATTTGAAAGGTACAAAATATTGGCCAGTGTTTGATGTATAAAAGTGGTATTTTTTAATTTTTTTTCCTGTACAGAGCTGAAGAGAAATTTAATTTAATTTATTAGCATTTACAGGCGAGTCACCCATATTTCCAAGTATTGAAGCTAATACGTTGATCTCTTATGGTGATGCAAGTTGGGCATCATGTGATGTAGATTGTTGCTCCTAAACAGGATATGTAACCTTATTTAATGGGGGAGCTGTTAGTTGGCCATCAAGGAAACAAAAAACAGTTGCTCTCAGTTCCACAGAGGCTGAATACATTGCTATGTGTGAAGCTTGCAAAGATTTTATGTATATAAAAGGATTATTGAAAGAAATTTGTGATATAAATGAAACTAGTGTTATATAATGACAATCAGGGAGCAACTAAACTTGCTGAAAATACTCTTTGTGAAGGACTTAGTAAACACATAAAAATTAAATACCACTATATCAGGGAGTGTGTTTCTAATGGTGATGTTAATGTTATGTACTCTCCCACAAATGAAATGCCAGCTGATGTGCTAACAAAGTCATTATCCAAAAAGCAACATATTGATTGTGTCAAAAAAATGGGTATGATTGTAACCTAAAACGTATTGAAAGTAATTGCAAATATGAGATTAAGTGAGGGTGTTGAATGTATTTGATATTTTTTGTAATCTCATATTTTATGATAAATGTTGTGGCTGTATGCATTCTTTTGTTCGTTCTGGTTTTTCGATTGTCTGCTGTTCAGAGAGTCATCTGTACCGCAATGTATTTTAAGTTGACCCAGTAAATGATTGTATTTCAACCTGAGTAGACACCCTTTTTAATTGTTCCACTGGACCTAACACAGGCATCTATTTGTAATATATGCTGCAGTTAAATTAGCATCACCCCACATTTCCTTAGACAGGTTTGCATCAAATAATAGAGAGCTAGCTTTTTCAAGTAGAGTGTGATTAATTCTCTCTGCTTAACCATTTAATTGAGGAGTTTAAGGTACTGTATATTCTAGCACAATACACCTGTTTTTACGCCATGTATGTAACTCAGAAGCACAGTACTCTCTTCCATTGTTACATCGTATCACACTAACCTTTTTGTCAAATTGATTCTCTACAGATTTAATGTATTGCTTCAGACATTCAGACACCTCACTCTTATATCTGATAAGAAACACAGTACAAAAATGTGAAAAATCATCTAAAAATGTTACGAAGTATCTTTTACTGTAATGAGTCTCCACCTCAAATGGTCCGCACACATCAGTGTGTATTATTTGCAAAGCTCTAGTAGCTCTCATTCTTTCAGTCTTAATAGGGAATCTGGTCTGTTTAGCATTAACACAAACAGTACAAAAAGTATCGTCTGTAACATTAGCAATTTCTCTTGGTACACCATCACATGATGATGCCATTTTCTTAAGATTTTTGAAATGTATGAGGCCCATTTTTCTATGCCACTCCATACCAACATTACCTGTATGTGTCAATAGGGCTTCATCAGTCCCATCAAGATTAACTACAAAAATTCCATTTTCTCCTTTTTTACTATCTATTATGTTTGCCTTTGGCATAGGTACATCACCTTTCAGGATTTTCACACTGTCCTTAGTGTACAACACAGTTCCGCTGTTCTCTGTAATTTCCCAAACAGACATCAGATTTTTGGTGAGTTCAGGTACACATAACACATTTTTTAGTTTACATTTGTTCATGTTCCTACTCTTGCAACAGACATACTTGCATTTTTCTTAGCAACCCTAACTTTTTCATCGTATGGATGCAAATCTTTGACTAACTCAGTAGAATTTACCATGTGTTTTGTTGCACCACTATCTACCACAAATTCAAAAGTATTATTTATACTTAAGTTAGCCTCTGTATCAGCTAAAAATGCTACTTTTGTGTCTTCTTTTTGTGTTCTATCTCTATTGCCTTTTTCATTCTACTTACTATAATTTTTAAAGTAATAATTTTTCTCATTGTGATTTGTTTTCTTACAAATACTACAAACTTTTTTCGGAAGAAACAATCCATCTCTGTATGGTTTGTTCTTTTACATATTGTTCACCCTCTGTTAGGAAATGCAGCTTTTACATGACCATTTTCCTTACACGAGAAATACACCATTTCATTTTTATACTTATTTTTACCAGATTTGTGATCTACTGTGAATGATACTGTGCCCGTGTCACTCTCCGTCTTGAGTTTTGTTTCTTTGATTTGTAGTCGTGTGCAAAGGTCCTCTAATGTCTTGTCCAGTCCTCTTACTGAATCCCATGCGCTCGAGAAATGTCTGTATTCTTCAGGAAGGATGGGCATCATATTTGTCATTATCATCAGGTCATCTACGGGTTGTTTGAGTCCATTGAGTCAGTATGCAAGGTTCTGGAGATTTCTTATATTTGACTTGATGTCCTTGGATTGGTCATACTTAAACGCCTAGAATTCCTGCAAGAGCTTACACTTTTGGGTTTCTGTAACCTTCTCATCAATTTATTTCAGTTTCTCGAAAATTTGCTTAGCTGTTTTACAGGTCATAATGTGTTGTACCACGGATATTGTGGACATGTAATGTTGAGCCTTTGCACCCTTCATATTCCATCTTCATAACTCATTAGAATTTATTTCTTCTTTTTTGCACAAGTCGTTATCTTCTATTGTTTCAATTATTTCCTTTGCTCTTAACAGAATTTTTATTTGAAAGGACCACATTGCGTGGGTAGATGCATCCTTCAGTTCTGTATGTGTGTGACATCGTCACTCAATGCTGCCATTTTTTTGACGTCTGTCTTTCTTTTCTTCTTTTCTTTACCATTTTTCTTATTAATTTCAATTTCAAAGTTATTATTTTCCTTTTTTTAAACAAGCTCTGGTAGGTCTGGGCCCATAACCTTTTGGTTATTAGTGTGTATTAATTAAAACTTACTTGACAGACAATGACATGTATCAACAACATTTATTTACTCTCTTTCATAACTGAAGCATTCAGTTAGGCCTTCTTCCTTATCACTTAGCCTTTTAATATCAAATCAGACTGCTGTCAGTCTGCTAGCTAGACTAAGAAATCATGCCTGTGCCTCTCTGGAAAATGCCTTAAAATAAACATAGTCATATTTAGCCTCCCTGAAAATATACCTGGTGCCTCTCTCTCTTCATTTCTGGAAGAATCTCTGATTTTTCCAGAAATGAAGTATGTGAAGGTACTATCTCTGTCATGAATCCTGGTGTCTTGGTTTGAGCGAATTTATATTGAACAATAAGAGTAGAGCCATGTCATGTTCCGGAACATAAACTGATAAATCATAAAAATGTCCAATCTAAAAAACCATTTATAGCTGGGCAGTAATCATTGCATTATTACTCAGGTTATTTTTTGACACTTACTTACCATTTTACATGCTTGCAATTATGAAAGTAAATGCTTATTTGATTTTTTTCTTAAAATTATTCATCATAATTTTATGTGGTGTCCCCCAGATGAAAATGTCATCAATTACTCTTATATTCCGAGTGGGAAGAATATGTATTATTTCATTACATTGAAAGGATTTTGGAGGTTGTATCATTTATGCCTTCGCTTGCTATTTAACTCATGTTAAATTAACCAGAGTAGATTTTGAAAGTTAAACTTGAATGTATCAATCAACCGAAATATATTAAGGCAAAGACGAGCAAGTATTTCTCTGCAGAGCCCACTTTATTTGCTGTCAGTTATCACCTTGAGTGCTTACTGATTTTTGAATGGGCCTTTTTTAAACTAAGATTTAACCTAATCATTAATTTATCTGAAAATGATCAATCCAAATGGAATTTTTTTTACAAGCTCGTGCGTTCTTTTTAAAATCAAAGCATTGCAACTGTGATATGTATTTTGCTTTTCAGACTGTGAATCCTCACATTGTGACATTTGAGTTAGAATCTTTTCATTTGTCTGCTTTTCCAATTGCTAATGTATTGCTTATGTTATTTTGTAATAAATTCCTGGTGATGACATAAGTGATGCACTATTACCAGGATTTCTTGTCAATTGTTGGGTAGGTTGGCCAATGAAACATGAAGAAATGCTCTCATATAATTGTGAATTTTTTTCCAGCTATTTCATATTCAAGTTTGATGGAGCACCCAGTTGCCTGAAATATTTGAACGAAGAGTATGAGCGAGATGTGGATGTTGTCCGACGACGAATATTTAAGGTTGAGGCAGATAAGACTCCTGAGTGCACATTAGGAGAAGAAATGAAACCCCCTCCATACAGGTATTGACATTGATATAACCGTAATAATTATATTAACTGTAAATTTATTTAGGTATTTACCTAAAAATTAGAAGGGATATTGTTTTCATAAGACCCGCTACAGCTATTAATCCAGTATTATTTTGCCTCTAATACTAATTTTTGTCAGCAGAAGTTAATTTTCTGGAACAAACACGCCAAATAAATTACCAGAAACACTATTTCGCTACAGGGAGTCAGTGAAACAAACACCTCCTTAGATTGGCGAGAATACACAACAACGCTTTATTTATTTATATTTCCCTCTCAACCAGTAAATAGATACAAGTAGCAACAATGCTCACTAAATTCCTGTACTCTCCGCCAGATGGTGACCCATCTGTGTAATCGCAGCTGATTTTGGACGATCGCAACTTCCAACAATTTTTTTATTATTGTGAAAAAATAAGTCAAACTTAATGTTTAAGGGGTCATTAAGATTTATCATGAAAACTCAGTTTCATGTCTATTCATTGATTTTAATGGATATTTGTGTTTATAGACGTAGAATCTATTCCTCCCTTTTTAATATTCCTTCCTTCCCCTGCCACATGCCTTTGCTTCAGTTTGCCGGATATTATTTAGATGTCAAAGGGCTTTGTCAATGATTATCCTATTCTTACAGTAATACATATGTTTGGTATTTAGTATGTCAGGTGTCGCGTGGGTTGTATACCCTGACATTATGGCATGCATGCAAACATAGGATGACCAGACATCCATGTTGATTCAGACATGTCCTCCTTTTTGATCATTGTGATTATATTTTAAATTTCTGTTCTCACAAACTTTATCATATTCTACACTTACCTGTAATGTATCGTTGGTCCTGCCTATGGCAACACTTCTGCTGAAATCAAAAAAATGACTCGACCATTGCTTCCATGAATTATGAAGGTTGTGTATTTTCACATATAATTTTCGTGCATCTGTTATCCTATGGTGATCTTGCACATTTAGAATCCAATAATGATGTAGATGACTTGGCTGAATATTTTAAATTGCTTGATTTGAATGAGTTTGACTACACTGATATTGAAAAGTGTTTGAAAGGTTAAGAAATTTGTATTTATTATTCTAAATGTTTTGACCATTTCTGTTTTTTAAATAGTTTGTGAATTTAAGTTCAGACTTGATGATTTAAATTGCATCAAGTAGTGGTACAAGTATTTCAGTGATAGGAAATCTGTTGATAGTCATTCAGAACTCCTCAAAATTGTTTAGTAGGTATTTCTTCAGTATACCAGAGCAAGTTACAAATGTGGAAAGGGTATTTTCTTTTATTTTATCTCAAAGAACTGATGAGAGAAACTAATCAAGTATTGCCTCATAGTAAGCATAGCTTCATGTTGAGTATAGGGGAAAATAATGGTCAGTTACAATTTCAAACAAAATTCTTATGGAAATTTATTTTCATCTGTTATTAATGCCTCAATTGCATAAAAAATAATATCTTTAGGAAAATATATTAAAGAATTGCATTATTATTAATGCATATGTTTATGCACTATTGTTCTGAAGTGTAAAATTGCGATAAATTAAGTGTCCTTTTTTCAACCATGTGCTCCTTTTTCAAATGGTTCTGTCCTCTTTTTCATTTCTTGTCATCTGGTCACACTTAGCATGCATACCATATTTGACAAAATGTCAGACAATCCACTATTTTATTGGGACATTTGCAGGAAAAAATTGGTTTCAAGTTCATACAGAACCACAACACTGTAAAAATTGTGGCGGAGAATTTTGGAAGTGAAAGAGTTATTGATTTCAATAGGGAAATGATTTCGTGACATTATCAAAATTACATACAACTTTTTCTGAAAATTTATCTCCAGTTTGTCAGAATCTGTATCAGAATGATTTACCACACGTTTGAGATTGTTTTGTTAGTATTGTCTGGAGTCATTAATGTACATCTACATTCCATCATACAAGCAACCATGAGGCTAGTGGAAGGGGTGCTGGGTCATCAGCCATGAAAAGGGGAGGAGAATAGGGAAAAGGAGGGAGAAGAGGGCTAATTGGGACTACGGTATTCCAAAGTCAACCTTGTATTGTGATGATATGACTCTTGATGTATCCATATAATGGTTCACAGCTGTGACTTGATTAGTTTTTACTGAATAGCATTTTACTAGTGAAAATCCATGAAGTGAAATTTAGTTGCTTGGGATTTTCAGTTAAGTTCTCATGCATAACTTTTAAACTCCAATTTGTGATATAATAAATCTTATGTGGATGCTATCTATTTCAGGTCGGAGGTCCAGAAAATGATTGAAGAGGGAAGAAAGAAAGAAAAAAAGTTTCAGTACAACTCTGGTTTAGATTATTATCCTTTTCAAAAGTAATGTTATTGATTCTGTAGTTAATTTATAATCATATTTCAATAAAATAGTTTTATTATTCACGAGTTGAAATATATTTACGCCAATGAATGCCAATTCATATGCTAAAATATATTTATGCGCATATCCCAACATATGGCCCTCGGTTTTGTGTAATATTGCCATAACAAGTAAGTATTGGTTCCATTTCTTCTTTTGGGATTCAGCTGTGTTGTTGTTTTTGTGGCAACCTTTCTCTTCCTATTCTGGAGGCGTCCACAGGTGAAAGATGTCAGCACTTCTTTTGGCTAGGTTCATATAGTGGAGTCAGTCATTTCTGGTTGAAGTAGATAGATTCTGGAGATAGCTACAACCTAGGGACCACCTGGAAGAGAGTCCTAATGTATATACATTGGAGGAAGTGAATTGAAAAATGGCATCATGAGTGTTTTTGGTGCCAAGACAGGTGGCCAGTCAATAGAGACTGACTCTACTGTGTAAACCTGACCAAAAGAAGTGCTGACATCTTTGACCTGAAGACATCTCTGGGATAGGAGGAGAAACGTCAGAAAAACAACAAAGTGGCTGATTTCTGAAAGAAGAAATGGAACCTATAGCCCTTAGACATTATTTATGAGATATTGAACATTTATTGGTTTTTCTGATTTTTGTATGGAAATATTTTGAGAAGTTGCCTTACTAATAACTCCTAGTTGTAATTTTGTACTTTCAGTCAAAATATTACATCATTATCATTGAGGTTAGAGGTTTATAGGTTGTTCAATCACCTCTTTGCAGAAAGAATATTTTCCTAACCTTGAAGCAGACATTACATGTTTAAGTTCAGAGTTTGTTTGAGCATCTGATATTTTATGAGACGAAGAACGAGAGCCCAGGTATACATCTTTATTCATGCATGGTAACCAGCTTGGTGCAAGAAAAAGCACATTATTATTCTATGCAATACTGCTTGTCAAATATTTTGTCAGAGTTAGGGCTGTCTATAATTTCTAGGCTCTGTACTTGTTTGCCTGAAAGTCATATGTGGTGCCATTTTAGCTATTTTAATGTTATTCAAGAATTGAAAAAAGAAACTTCCCCTAGTTGCTAAGTGAGGAATGGAAATCTATACTTTTTTAAAAACTAAATATCCCTTAAAATCATGGTGTCAAGTGTTGCTGCCCCTAAACATGTATGTGAAAAATAACCATTTTATTCACGCTGGTTGGTCTAGGGTGAAAAAAATGAGATAATTTTCTACTTATAGAAATCCTCTATTGGTAGGGATTTCCAGATTTCTAATTATTTGGAACTGGGTTGAATTTGGGTTAAACTTATGCTTTAATGGATTTATTGTGCTTAATATTTTTGTAATTATCTTGTGGATGTTATCTGAATACTTCCTTGGAGTTTTTACTTTTTTGTCTTTCTGTGAACGGTGAAAATTATGTCAGTATCATTTCAGTTTGAGGTGGTCTAGACATTTCTCATGGCGTTTTTAGTTGTGGAATGACTTTGATAGAAAGTGTTCCTTGGGCATCAATTCTAAATAGTCTCGGCATTACTTTTTGAGGCATTACTCTTTGCTCTGTTGTACCTTTAGCTATATATTTAGTCTGAAAACCATATTAATTGCTACTGAGTGTGACCACTTGGTGGATTGTAGAGATATGCTGCAAAATGAATGAACTTATGACTAAAAATTAATGGACAATTAGAGATGGGGATCAAGGTGTGGTGTCTTGATTACTTGCTTCCTATGTTGAGGGCCCAGGTTTGAATATTGGCAGTGATGGATATTTTCTGTGAACACCCCAGTCCCTACTTTGTTGCTGCATGGAGAGTTCTTCAAGTGCAGTACTCTGAGTGTAAGATGTGATGTAAAACTGGTCTCCTTGGGTACTTTTTTGTACCTTAAGACCAGGCTGGTACTGGGTTTGTCTTCACCCTTCCTCCTTGCCTCAGATAATCCTCCCTTTAACAACTTACCCATGTGCTCTCAATGAATTATCTCCCCAAATAACCATCCAAACTATAAAATCAGGTGGTATCCCCAAGTGCAATTGGCTAACCTTGGGTAAAGGGTCCCAAAAAATTTTATGGAAACCTATGAAGATGTGGCAACTTTGGAAATGGCTGCTTCTTACTGGGAACCTGTTATAGGGTGGCAGTGCTCCTTATGAGTGAAGGACCACTTGATTCAATACTGCAACTCTCATTGCATCTCAGGTGTGGTAATGGTATTTCTGTAAATGACTGGTGCTGTGCTGTGGAAGAAAATGAGGAACTTATTATTGTGAGGAGCTGCAGATTACCACCTCTTCTCTTTCGATTGGAATTAGTTTATTATGTGTAATGGAGCCCAATTTAAGAAAAAAACGTAATGGTAAACTTGCTGCCCCTGTTTGGGTATCTGGGCAAGGACTACTCAATTTAGTACACCACTCCAAGTATAATTTTAGCTCAGTAGGATTAATTCTTTATATGTCTCATTACTTGGAAGGCTATAGATGTCAAATTAATTGTAAATGCAGAGTACAATCCTGAATGTTTGAGATATTTGTCGAGTGAAACGGCACTTAAAAGGAACAACCAGTTCCACAACTACTGGGTTATCTTTGATTGGAAACAAATATAATTATGAACTAATTAATATATTCTACATACAAGTGGCCTTGTGTTCACTTGCTCAGTTTTTTCTGTTTCAACAAAGAAGATTCATTTAAATGATTCCAGCTGATTGAGGATTCCATTTTTTCAAGTGACACCAATTTTTAACACATGTTAATATAAAGTCTGCTATAAATTCCCTGTTACTATTATCTTCAATGACTGTGATGAAATACTGTCATAAGTTCAAAAACTAAAAAGATCTCTGGCTTGTGTCAAGGATAGAGGAAACACAATTGGCTAACAGAAGTATTTTTATCTAAAGGTAATGGGAATAAAGTGATTCTATGATCAATTTAAATATGCCAGAAAATAATTTCAAAAGCAGCACTACGGGCATGGAACAAACACAGGAATGGAGATATTGTGAAATTTCTTGGGCAAAAGAATTTAGTTCATATTTATTAAATAATAAGATTTTATTATTGCAGTCATGCTGGAAGTGACTGGGAAATAAAGACAAAAAATTAATGGTGTACACCTAACTCTCCCCATGGAAAGTTCATGCTTCTATAGAACTAAGAAATCACTTCAAATGATGGCATAGTAAAGAATTCATTGCATAAGGTAAGGAAATACGGGAGAACATTTTTATGGTTAATTATTGATAGTGTTTGATAAAGCCTTATAAAATAAGGCAGAAATGGGATGAGCTGAAGAGGACTGTCACAGAAGAAGCAGAGGAGCAACTGGTGAGTAAGACATCCAACACGAAAAGCCTCGGATAACAATGGAGATTAGGAAACGGAAAACTAAAAGAGGAAGAAAATACAAGCACCCCAGAAACAGGGCGAGGCAATCCTCTACAAGGAGCTAAGGAAAGTCAATCATGAATACAGGAAGGTTAGGGAGGATTGGATTGAAAGCTGCTGTGAGAAATAAAAATAAATCATGAAGAAGGGAAGCACCGAAACATATAAAAGCTTGTGAATAAACACTTAGGAGATAGGAAAACGAGAAGCAACAACATCAGGAATGTGTATATGCTGATTAAGGAGGAAGACATTGGGAATAGATGGAAGCAATACATTGAAAAACTCTACCAAGGGCCGACGCAGCTGGAAGAAAACCTAATGAATAACGAAAGCTAGGTTGACAAGGAGGATCGAAGCCCACTCATACCAAGGAGTGAATTCGATAGAGCAGAAGAAGACCTCAAGAAAAACAAAGCACTTGAAGCAGACAACTTCAATGGAGAAATCATCAAAGTGCTCTCAGGTAAAACCAAGGATAACCTGTATAAGATTCAATAATGGCTACCAAAGAGTAACACTTCCTGAGGTCTTTCAACAGATATCAATGGTTGTGACTCCGAAGAAGACTTGGACTGAGAAATCTGAGGAGCACCGAACCTTGACTATAGTGTCACATGCATCAAAAAATACTCAAACGAATAATAGGCCAAAGAATGGAAAGGAAAATTGAAAAAAAAAACAGTTTGGACGTAGGAAGAACAGGGAGGCCATATTCTGTCTGCGAGTAATGGTAGAGAAAACTGTACATGTGGACAAGTCATTGTATGTTGCATTCGTGGACCTGGAGAAAGCCTTCAACCATGTTGAGTGGAACTAGCTGTTCAGACTGCTCAAAAAACTCTGAATGGATAACTACAATGGAAGAATGACCTACCAATATACAGGAAGCAAGTTGTCACAATGCAAATGAGAGATGGAAGTCAGATAAAAGCAAATATTACAAAAGGAGTAAGACAAGGATGCAACCTCTTGCCAGCACTTTTCAACATGTATGTACTTGGAAGAGGCCATAAGAAGAGCACAAGAAATTGGACTGAGCAGAATAAAGATAAATGGAGAAGTAAGCATGCTCCACTTCGCAGATGATATTGCAGTCATAACTGGAAATTGCAATGATCTTCAAAGGTCACTAAATGTAATGGACCAAGTTCTCCAAGAACACAATATGAGAATGAATAAGATGAAGACTAAAATCCTAGTATGCAGAAGAGAAAAGCTGAATGTAAAAGTCACACTGAGAGGAGAGAAATTAGAGCAGGTGCATTCCTTCACCTATCTCAGAAGTACCATCACGTGGGACAGAAGAAGTACAATGCACATCAAGTAGAGAATTGCCCTCAAGCTAAGAAGGTGTTCATGGGAAAAAGACAACTGCTATGCTCAAAGAAGATATCAATGCAAACCAGGAAACAGTACGTGAAAACATTCTTGTGGACTGTGGCACTCTATGGATCGGAAGCATGGACCATGGGAAAAATTGACCAGAGTGGACTGGAAGCCTTCAACACCTGGTGCTGGAGGAGGATGCTGAAGATCAAATGGACTGACGAAATAAGAAATGATGAGTGTATGGAAGAGGAAAGAACCATATGGAACACCATACAGGAAAGAAGAACCAGATGGATTGGACACACCCTGAGACACAATGGGTTTGTGAAGAACATAATTGAAGGTAAAATAGAGGGATAAGTCCCCAGAGGAAGACCCAGGAATAAGTTCATGTACCAAATAAAGAGGAAAGTACATAGGAAGAGATTCCGGGAGGTTAGAGAACTATTATTAGATAAGGAAATGTGGGAGGCTGCAGTCAACCAATCATAGGATTTAATGACCAATGAATGATGAAAACTAGCTTCTAAGGAAAAACAATTTGATGCTACAGTTCTTGAAGGATAGAATGGCACAAGGAATTGATGAAAATACCTCTCAGCCGCATAAGTATGCGGTATTGAAGGCCCTGATCTGTGTACATAATTTAATGTGATGTTTTTTGAAATAGGTCACATGCCAATTGGCTTTCTATAGAATAGGTACAATCCTCTTGATCTCTTACAAGAAAGGGGCCAACAGATGCAAATGTTTTTTATCCATTTGCGTAACTCAAATCTAAAAGACAATTTAGTTTCAGCAGAAGTAGGGGGAATGGAAATCTTGTTTTAGTCATGAGATTTCTGTTTGATAATAGAATACAAGAAGACCAGCCAACCTGCTTTGGTATCAATTGCCTAAAGAGGGCATTTGACAAGCATTTTGATGTTGCTTGGCCTTGAATACAGGCTGTCCTAAATTGCTGTGGACAGTCATATACTTACTGAAGAATGATAGGCAGCCGGTATGATAGCAGTCAGTGCAGGGATTTAAAAGCAGGTGCATAACTTCTCCAAAACATTTCGCCAACTAAAATTGATGTTTGTTATTGGTTAAGTGTAATAAATATGCTCCATCATTTCATGAAAAAGTTAGTGGTATCCCATATTTTCTGATGTGCAAGTTCCACTAACCAGCGCCTGATCGTCCACGAATCTAACAGACTTTATCAGATGCCCTTTTACTTTGGTCAGAATCAATTAGATTCACTGACAATCAGGCACTGGTTTGTGGAGTTTCGAAGGGACTGCAAGCCATGGTAGATGTTATAGAGGTGCAGTTCAGGATATTCGGAATGAAGATAAACCATAAGAAAATGAAAGTAATGAGACTCTCTAGGACAAAGAAAGCGAGGCTGGTGATTAAAGTTGGAGGACACAAACTTGAGCAGGTAGAGCATTTTAATTACTTGGTAGTACACTAGAAGAAAACGGACATAGTAGCAAAGACATAAGTAAGAGAGTATTGCTAGCTAAGGAGGCGTTTAGTAATAGAAGGGAGCTGATGATGGAAACATAGAGTAAGGGTGTGAAGAAGAGGCCAGTGAAGAGCGTGATATGGAGTGCAGTGTTTTTTGGTGCCAAAACATGGACCTTCAGAAAGGAGTACGAGAATAGGCTGCAGGCATTTGAGATGTGGGTGTGGAGAGGGATGGAGAAGGTGAGGTGGATGGAGGGGAAGACTAACGAGGAAGTGCTTGAGATGGTGGGTGAGGAAAGGAAACTTTTGAATGAAATTCGAGATCGGCAGAGTAGGTGGCTGGAGGATGTAATAAGGGGCGAGGGGTGGCTCAAGTATGTGATAGAGGGAAGGATGCTGGGATAGAGGGAAGGATGGCAAGCAGGGAAGAGGAAGATAGAGAATAGGTTTCATGGACAGGATGAAGAAGGGTAAATCGTATGCTGAGGCAAAAAAGGATATACTAGAGATATATGGGGCCCAGAAAGTGTAGAAAACCAAGAGGAGATTTTCTGACATTCAACAAAACCTACCTTAACGGGTAGAATATTTTAAAATTAAAAAAAATAAATGCATTCCAATTTTATTTGGCTACTTGTAATATTTGCTCATAGATAAAAATTTATTTTCATGATCACTAGGTGTTAAACTCATTGTGAGATATCTGACTAAGGTATTCAGTGACATTTATAACTACTTTTCTAACTCCTGAGACTCATGTCAAGGTAGCTGACTCTCACTTGATTGACTAAAGCTCCTTGGATTCTGATTCGTCTACCCCATGCTCTTTCTAAACAAGGCACATGTCTCTTCTGCAGCAATTAAAGGTGGGTAATACCCATCGGTAGTTCCAAGACCTGTATCTACATGCATTCTCAGCCTGCTCTTGAAGTACATTAATCAAGGTCACCAACCACCCCACCTCCCAAACACATAATTGCACTTACCTCCTCTTCTCATGCACTGGCATGCTTACTATGTGCCATCACTTTGATGCCCTTTCAATTATCTTCAACTTGTTGTAAATCATAACATGAAGTGTTTCCTCCTTCCCTTAGAACCAGACATCTACAACGTCACTATGTGGCCTACCCATGTGTACCTTCCCTACAAACCAGGAAAGGGTTAAATTTAGATGATATGAACATTTTTATGGGTTGCTTCCGCATATGTCGTTGGGTATCACAACAGTTTCGCCAGCTATCCTGCTGGCATCCTCAGGTGAAGGATAGCGAGAAGGTTTTGGTGAATGAATTTCAAATAATGTGCAACGCAAGCCACTAAAACTTGACGTCACGAGTGAATTGACTGCAATTGGTGGGCTGAAACGAGAGAAAAATAACAACAAGCTTAGCCTGTTTGATTAACTTCAAGTAAGAGCATTTATATAACCATAATTATTACAATAGAAAACAAGCCCATAGGCTAAATTCCCTTAACTTGGTCTATACAAGACAAACACAAGTCACAACTGGAACCAAGCAGATACGTCCTTTCCCGGCCGCGGTCAGGTTCAAAAGAGGCCGGGGGAAGCGCTGAGTCGATGCGGCTGGTGATTGAGGGGAGTCAGCTGACCAATGCAGGAGTTGGGGGCAGTAGGGGATATCCTTGTCCTTGTTGATTGGTGGAGGTAATGGCGCTATAGCGTTGAGGCGCATGAAAAAGAGTGCAGCACTGTATCTTTCAGTATAAAAGTGAGTTGATTGTCCCATCGAGGACAGTGAAATGTGAGACAGCAATGCGCGAGGGGATATTCGCATGTGAGTTTTTGGCATTCATGACTCATCGCCAAAAAACTCGCAGAGTGGTTTTTCTGGTTTTTACAGAGTGGGAGGGGGGGCACAAATGAACCAAAAACCTTCTCGCTATCCTTCACTTGAGGATGCCAGCAGGATAGCTGGCGAAACTGTTGTGATACCCAACAACATACGCGGACGCAACCTGGAAAAATTTTGACATCATCTGAAACCTGCGAACAAACGGTTAAATCTAGATTTTATTTGGATTTCTTGCCACATCCAATCTAGACTTCTAAATTCTTCTATATCCATGTTAAATCTAGAAATAAAAATCTAGATATTCCTGACAAATATTTAGTCTAGATTTAACTCAGATTTTATTATATGTAATTACCAATTTATTTCAAGAGTACATTTTATTATCTTCCCTGGGTTTTATCTTGATTAAATATGATAATATTGCCCAACATATTAACATTTATTGTGATATATTTCATAGTTAAAATGGAATTTGGAAAAGGAATTAATAGCTCCAGATGTCACCAGAAGAACATTATTTTGGATCATCAAGGATTTTAGGTTCCTACCTGGGGCATCAAGGATTTTGGGTGGGTGCCTCAGTCACCAGATATTGGTCTTAAGTATTTTTATATCTCTGTTATATTAAAATCCAAATAGTCAATTAAGTTTTAGTTTACTTTCTCGGGAGATCTTTTTGTATAGTGTTTTATATTAAAAATAGTATTTAATATGATTTATTCCTATATACAATGTAGATTTCTAAATCCATGTGAATGTGGATGTGTAAAATATATTGTTTAGTTGCTGTATAGCCTATACATATCTTCTGAGATGATAGGATACCCTAATGGGTAAGTTTCAGCCTATCTTCCAGGGTTAAAACTGAAGTTATTTTTTAGTATATTAGTGGAATAGAACAATCCCATCAGGGTAATTAAGTAAAAAGGCAATAGAAATAACCTATGCCCACTGCCCACTTTAGAGAAAATTTCACAATCTAGATTTAGCACATGAAAAATTAGCTAGATTAGATCTCTTTAAACTCAAGATTTAATACATCACATAGAGGACATAGCAACAAGTTCAATCTGGATTAAATCTAGATTTTTAACAGATACAATGGATACAAAAATCCATATTTAGTCTAGATGAAATCTTTTTCTGGTTTTTGGCTTGTCTTCCTGATGATGCTACTTGCGGTTTTCTCTTGTCTATTCTTCTGACCACTTTTCCTCATTTATGATCCTTTCTATCCATTTGATCCTCAACATATAAAAGTTTTGAGAGCCTTTTTTCTCTTCTGGTCCAGCTTTTTTATGGTTTGTTTCTGAGCTGTATAGCACAACACCCCATTTAATTTTATCAGAAAAGGGCTCGAGTCCATGATTCATGGCTATTCTGTCTTACATTGTTCTCTCGAACTGACTATCAAATCAGTGGGATCAAATAAATGAGTATTTCACCGGAGGAGCACGGCCATCACAACAGCGAAGCTTAGTAACACTTCACAATTCTATGTGTGTGTGGATATATGAATAGGCAGCTTAGATTAGATTTTTTGGTGATTTTGAGTTGGCTTTTGTCAGGATATATTTTATTATGTTAATTTTCATTTCATTTCTAGAGTATTTTTTTACTGGTGCATAATGGAAATACTGCTGTGAGTTTGTGAGTTTTTAAGCTCATTTATTTGATATGCATTTTCAGACAAAAGGAATATAAGTGATGTGTTAGTCCTTGAAATAGCATGTCATTTGAAATTATATGAAATATTTTTTTACAGATGAAATGTTGATGCCAAAAAGTGAAATCTGAGCTGTGACTATGAACACTTTCTAACTATCCTAAACTAACTAAAAAACTATCCTTCAGCGAAGTAGGCCATTAAGTAAACTTTGATAAAATGCAGCATCAGGATGCTGATAGTCCTTCAACTCTTTTTTATCTTTGGCAAATAAAAACTTCTCTTTGTTTCGCACAGAAAAATGTTCTAGAAGTCAATTGAAATGTGAATTGTTCTCATGCTTCGAGAGTATTATCCTGTAATGGAAGCAAAATGGTATTATAATCCATAAGTGCTTGCTACATATGTACTCTGGGAGTTTGCATACATCATGTTAGAGATGTATTTTTCTTAGTGTGATGTAAATTATGCTAAATTTGAAGTATTTTTGCACCAGATTCATTCTATCCTTATCATTTATTTATATTTCTAGGACCTCCACTAAGTTACATGATCACTCTTTCCTGCTCTGGTAATGGTGGAATTAATCATGAGCTCAAACATGGAAATTTTCAAATGATCCTGGGATGTACTTTGACGATTTTGATGTTCAATGTCAAGCTATCCCTGGATTACCTTTTTGAGTACAACCCTTGATGGATGGACCGAGCACTATCCTGGGTTTTCAAGCTGAATTGGTGAGTACTTTCTCCACCTATTTTTCTACCTCCCAGTAATATGCTTGGTACATTGATCGTTTTAACACTAGAAGGACGGCAGGGGTCATTTGACCCATTTTCAGAATTCAAATTAATTTTTCTCTATGTAAAATATTTTCAAATTTTTTTAAACTTCTTCACTTTCTCTATTTCTACCTGAAATTAGATAAACTGTCAAAAATTTAACTCTCATCCTTTATTGTTATATTTTACAAGAGGTTATACCTAGAAGGATGGCTGGGGGTCATTTGACCCACAACTTGTTTTCGCGCTGCATCTTCATATTCCTCTTACCCTTATGCTCTTCATGGTGCGAATGACCTTAGTCGTCGAAGCACCCTAATACTACTACTTAGGCTCTTCATTCATTATGAAGATCAATATATTTTGTGGCATTGTAGTGCAGTAGGTATAGTGCTTGGTTGTTGTGGAACCAGAGGATACCCGGTTCGATGCCTGGTGTTGCCTCTAGATACCCATATGAGAAGTGTAACCTCAGTGATAATTTTTGTACCCGATCTTTCAGAGTATCACAAGCGGCAAAGGGAAAGTAAGAGGTATTACTCTGGGTGAATTTCACTCGGTAATGGGTTTTTTATGGGTATTTTTTATATTTTGCAAATCTTATGTTTTTCATTCTCGCCTCGAAAATCATGTGTACTCCCATTGATATGTGTGTCTTCATCAAGCTTCAAAACCCTGATTGGTGCTTGTCCAGAGAACTTCTTATATTTATCGCATTGATATATGCGAGAGGCATCTTGGGACAGTGGCATATGTCTATGAAAAGCTGCTGGGATAAAACCTGGGGCTCAAATATATTCTCGAGTGCAATGCCAAGGGATCGATTCTTGAATATAAGGAAACATATATGCTTTGATTCAAAGGCGACTCATAGTCAAGCACTAAGGGCAGATAGGTTTTGTTTGGCTTCCAATCCTTGGAACAGTTTTGTCACCAATTCCTGAGCCTGCTACAATCCAAGTAAAAGCGTAACAGCTGATAAACAGCTCTATCCAATGATGTGCAGGTGTGCTTTCATACAGTATGTATATGCCGAATAAACCGGACAAATTCGGAATCAAGTACTGGGTTTTGACTGACGTGAAATCTAAATACTGTCTGAATGCATTTCCGTATTGTGGGAAAGATGAAGAGAGACCATCAGATCAAGCATTGGGTGAATATGTTGTAATATGATTGACTGAGCTTTATAAGAATTCAGGCCTAAACTTTACCTGTAACAATTATTTTTCATCAATTCAACTGGCAGAAAACTTAAAAAAGGATACTTCCCCTTTTCGGAACCATAAGAAAAAATAGGCGAGACTTACCTCATTTTGTCCGTATGAATAATGAAAGTGACGATTTTTGACACCAATACAAGAAAGCCGGACACCATCTTCTTTTACAATAAAAAGAAAGTTGGAGTAGATGTTATGGACAGTATGTGCCAGAAATATTCAACCCGATCAGCTACAAGGTGGTGGCCTGTTCATGTATTTTTCAACATACTTGATCTGGCCTCAATAAATAGCTAAAGCTAGATAAATAGCCTCTAGAAATACGGTTCTCTGTAGGGAAACTACGAATAGTAAACTGAGTCACAAGAAATTTATTCAAAAATTAGTCGAAGAAGTGTTGGGAATCTCTAACTATTGGGAATTGCCTAACTGTATGTGGCAAAAGGATATGACATTGAGCTGAATTTGAGAATTAATGTACTCTGGACCAGCTTTTAGGGCCAAGGTGACCGACATTTGCAATAGAGGGAGCAGGATGCACTAGGTCCAGGTAAAGTCTCTTGTTAATTACTTGGGTGAAAACCTTAATTACTCTTTTGGGTGTTTTAAAGGGATGAACTCAGGGATGTAAGCGATGCAAAGGAACTCGGTTGCAGTTGAGATAAATAATTACCTACTGCTGATGATAAGGAAGTACCATCTAAAATGCACAATTCTGACAGAACAAATGATTGGAGTTTATCTTGAAAACACAAATTATATTATTTTGAAACTTTTATTTAAGGATAACTCTGTTCCAATTCAGGAATGTTGAGAAATCAAGCATAATTTACATTCTTTATAAAATATAATTCTATTTTATACATCTTTTGAACATTCTCTTTTTTTTTAAGTATCAACAGCTTTATAAAATACCACCAATAGAGAGGCTATCCACAAATGCAAAAATGCCAAAATGGCACATCTTTAGCACCAAAATAAATGAAAACATCTCACCAAAAAATTGGTACTTTAGGGTATAAAAAGTCAGTGAACATAACATTCACCACTTTACAATCAAGAGGAAAAAAGTTTTCAAATGTTTGCAGCATAAGTCAATACTCTCTTCCATTATGAAAGAAGAACAATTTGCACAAGTCACAAGTTTACAAAAATTTGAAAAATCCATAATTGTGCATACATAGAAAAAATATATATTCACTCTAAATTCCACAATAAAAAAATCATTGATACCTAAGGCTCAGTGAAATGGAATACAGTATAAACTTCTTCACATGCAGCAAAAGAAACTCCTGGAATAGTCACAATTGCATTGGAAATGAAGAATATGACAAAGGAATGTTAACACTTTCAACTTTTCAAGCTGATTTCTTTTTAAGCTGTTACTTCAACCTTTGACGAATATTCCGGATTTGAATGCTGAATGGCTAATAAATAATTAATCTTAAATTTATAGGAATGCTTAAATCAAGTGAATGACTTCATAATGGCACAAATAGGTGACTCATCTAAATTGCTTGTTTACATTTTCCATAATTTCAATAAATGCATTTCAGGCACATTGTATAGAAAATGAATACCTGACAAATGAAAAATGAAACAAAAAGATTGACAGCGGCTACTTGTTGCCATAGAGCTTTTTACATGTGTCTGGTGTTTCCAAAGTTGATACCACTCTGGTTTGCACCCTTATTGCTGCCATACTGCAAAGAGATAACACCCTGTCCTGCCCTCAGCTGTTCCTCGCTGAAATTTCTGACATTCTTCTCAGATTCTTTTGGACCAATAGCTGGCTGATTGAAATTCCTGGCCTGTGAAAAAGTAATATGAAAATTGCATCAGTTATTGGATGAAATAAACTTAATCAACGACTTAAAAATACACTTAGATGAGTGGTTTAAATCAGTGTTCTTCAACTGGTGGACAATGGATCAATGCCATTCCCTGAAAAACGTTCATCCTAATCATTTAGAGGCTGTATTTTTATTTGTCTCATCTGCCAGCTGGTATGAAAAATTTACCTCTCGTTTCTGCTGGTACACAGGTTAAGAAAGGTTGAAAAAACTTTGGTAATTATGGTGAACAACCATCCTACACTCCTTCAGACAAATTATATCATTAGAGAAATGGTAGAAAAGGATTTTGTCCACATCATCATTTTCCTAATTTGATGATATCTATCACATTTACTGATTGCATTTAAGTATGTTCATGTGTATACTTGAGCCATCCACACATTTATATTTCCATTGAACTCAAGAACTCAAAAGAAAACACCCTTTACTAGGGACATTAATATTAGGGGTGCACAAACTAGAGTAAATGTTGTACTTAAATAGAACAGAATCAACTTCTACCACTAATTCTATCTGGATACCTGGGGATTGACGAGGAACATTTTTTAAAAAGTATATCCATATGATATTAATGATAGAGGAATGAAATTAGGTTACATTGAATCATGTATTATGGGACCAATTTTTTCAGCAGATACTTTGCAAGTACTAATATGCTCAACATTTTTCCATAGTGTATGACTGTATCACATGTTTAAAAGTTCTAATAATTGATATCACACAGTGATTTCCTGGCTGGCTTTTTCTCTGTGGCGCAAATGATGTACCAATGTAACTCATTAGTAAGTAAACTTTTTACTGCAGCTTAAAATTTGACATAGACAGAAGATGACAGACAAAAGCCATGTTTGTCTTACGTCTAAAAGCAGGTTAAACCATGGTTAAATTAAAAAATGACATTACCTAAAGAATACATTTCAACTCTAAAAAACATTAAAATTAAGAAGAGGAAGTGAGGTTTGATTCACTGAACTTACCTTCCTGCCAAGAGATTGAATGCAAATCACGACTGCATGAAGATTCTGCTTCTCCCACAAGTCTACAGTTTGAAATAACTCCTGTGTAGGCACTCCCATTTTCTTAGCATTTTCCAAAAATGCATTTATGTTCTCCATCAGTTTAAAGGCCAAATGACCTTCATTAATTTTTTTCACAGAGCCAGGCTGCATTTTATTCACAAGCCTGGAAATTTTACAAGCAGGTTTTATTATTTCAAGTGGAACACAGATGAACTCTAGTGTAAAATGTGCTGTATCATACGATTCTAAAGAAAAACAATCATGCTTAAACTGTGTGTGCCAAAGAAGTTAAAGTCTGAACTTCATTATCTCAATATTCTGATATGGAAATACTCAAAACTTAGTGCATTCAGACAAACAATGTACATACTTTGCCCCAGAAAAATTCAAGACATGATAATCCAGTATATTCAATGATACTTGATTGGGAGTGAACTCCTCATTGTACTTGAAACTTGATACAGCATTTTGGATTTCGAGATCAATTGTATACATTTCATAATATTTTTTTATAATTAACAAGTTCCTCATCACAGTCACAAAGGACTGAAGTAACTCTTTGGAGCCATTTACTTCTATAATACCACATTGGTGAACAAAATAGATCTTGAAAACTTCAGAGCTCAGCAGAGGAAATCAGTTAGAAAAGGTTCTCAATCGTTTGATACCATTACATGAAACAAGCAAATTTAGAGTATTTATCATTGAGAGCATGTGTCAAAAATGTGCTAATGATCATTAGGAAATGAATACTTCAAGCTGTAAAGTTAACCCAACAAAGTTTTCTAGGATACTATTTTTCGAGAATTAAGATTGAGAGAAAGAATTCGAGAATTATTGGCATGCATTTAGGAATGTATATTTTTGTAAAAGAAAAACTATATTTTCATTCCATAACATTTACTATCTACCAAAGATCTACTTAAAGAGGAAATAATTTCACTTTCTATTGTACCATAATGAGCATAATCATTGATTTGTTAATGTGGTCACCTGCATAGTAGAGTTCCATCTTTCAAAGTAGTGTAGAAATTGTCCTCATCTCCAGAAACATTAATCGGCTCATCTGTTATCACTTTAATCCACTCCAAACATTCTTGAGCAAGTTCTTCACTGTATTTGCTGTTGATCTGTAAATAAATCAAGAAAAATATAATAAATGCTTTCGGCACTATGAGAGGATTTTGCTACAAGTTAAATTCATGGGTGCTGAATAACATCAACCGCAATCACAATAAAAATTAAATTTTAGAGACGCATGTTAAATAAATGGCGAAGTATGTTTAATGAAAACAAACTTTTTTTCGGTGGTAAATGTTCAGTGATAAGTCTGTCTAATAGTGATGTAATGTATGCAAGATGAACTTTGGGGGTGAAAAATATTTTTCAGCCTGCAAAAAATGTAAATGGATGATATAGCCAGCTGAACTTATATATCCAATCAGTCTGAAAATCTGTCTGTTGGTTTAAAGAGGAATGGATGAGGAATTGTAATTGCAGCAGATGGCAACCTCATGGTAAGAGTGAGACCATAATTTAGGTGTAGTGAAGAAGCATGGCATGAAGTTACATTGACTGAGTGGATGTGTATGTTGCTTTAGACCTTAAGTGAGGAAATGTTAAGTAAGCATGAGTGCAACAGAAAGGAAACCTTTCAAGAAATATAGAGTACGAAATGGAACTGTCAATGAGACATTTTTGGAGGAAAAAACAAACTCCAAAATATACACACTAGCGGAGGACTGAAATGATAAGAATATGACTTGATAATATTTGAATAACTTACACACAGACTTTTCTTTGTCAAGAGAAAAAAAAATACCTGGGAGAGTAATAAAAATCTCACACAAATAGAAGCTAGGTACAGCAGCAAGTCTCTAAAGTACCCAAGATAACATGGGAAAACATGAATACCGACCAAAAAGAGACATAAAATGGACAAGTATCTGAGAATGACTGACATTCCTGAAAAAAGAGAGGAGAGTCTTGAAAGTATTTCATTTGATTTTCATGAATGGATGGTATCCCCATCGCATCACAAGATTACCCAAAAAAGCACAAAAATTTTGAAGATGACACGTTCAGGAGGCAATTGCAGTACAAGAAGAAAGTTATAGCCAAATTTGAAATGCTGTTAGATATACCATTCTTATTTTACTGTGAGTTTGTTTGCTGAGGACTTATTCACTGTATGAACATAAAATAATCTCTCATTTTACACTTACGATTCTGTACAAAGGGAGCTGTAAGTTCCTCGGGCTTGGTGCCCATCACATATGACGAACATTTAACCATGTATAGGGTTAAATTACCAAGTGGGTATGTTAATAATGGCGCTTTTTAGCTTTAAAAATATTCTCTTAATTTATTAATGGACATGAATTGAGTATTTCCTTACAAAGCATGAAAATGACCTATGCCTTGATTTCCGTTTCGTGCACACAATTGCTCTGGACTTTAATGTATTTTCTCTACAAACTGGATATATACAATGCAATATGACCAAGAGGAACAAATTAAAACCAATTAACTTGATTAAGTGTTTCTGAAGTAGACTACATACCAGTGCTAAGACCAATAAATAATTTTCAACCTAATTTTGAGTCTAAAAGTTGACTACTAATCTGCCATTTGATTACTAAAATGGAAATTTAGTTGGTTATTTTTTGGAAGCATGAAGTGAGCTGGGAAAAGCTACGCCATATGAAAGAAAAGTTGTAATGTGAACTACATTTTATATGAATGCATGTCTATAAAAAACAAGGATAGTTCAATTAAAGGATCAGCCATTAGAGAATGAACTATGTTGAAATTCCACCATATTCAATCCACCCATTCAAAAAGACTGAAGACTGAGTGCTCACCGTGTAGTGCCAAAATATGACCTGCCCCCTGACTAATCTCCACCAACATTCATTTCTGGGCAATCAGGATGGAAGTTCAATACCATATCCACCATTCCCACCCAATTTCTTGCTCATGGTGATTAATTTCTAAAATTAGAAGTTCCAGAGCTTGAAAACACTGGGAGATTTGGAATTCCCCATAGCTTGACTGAATTAGAAGATAAAAGGTTTCAGGGCTTCAGGTCTGTATTGCGAGAAGTGTTGGAGAAGCAGTCTGGACTGCTGTGGCTCAAATTAACCCAGAGGCATAGCTACAATGGGGCAGCTGGAAAAGTGCTCTGTGGCCCCGAGAGTTAGGGGGATCACAAGAGGAAAAAATTATAAGTGTTTAGAAAATTAAAATGAAATCCTATTTTGCACTGATTGAATTGTGTTCACACACAATATTGTTAAGAGGGTGTTTGTAGTGCATATTAAAAATGTCATATTCCAGGGGACATGAGGGTGTAGGGGGGTGGGGCGGCCTAAGGCATGTCACATCTGTGTCACAATGGTAACCATGTTCAGTCGATGGAAGTTTTGTGTGAACCCAGAAAACAGGAGTCTAAATCCACTTCTTCCTGTTGTAAAGGGTTATTTTGTTTTTCCTGCTCGGGGAAAGTTTTTTCTGCAAAACGAGGGGTCTAAGGAACATTAATATCCCCCCACCCCCGGAATCTGACATTTTTAATAAGTACTAAAAACACTCATTTATCAATATTGTGTGCGAACTCAATCCAACCAATGCAAAAATGGATTTCGTTTAAAATTTTCTATCACCTATATTTTTTTCATCTCGCGGTCCCTCTAACTCCTGGGGCCACGGGGCATTGTTCCGGCTGCCCCAATGTAGTTATGCATCTGGCTCAAGTTCAGCTACAGCAGTCCAGACTGCTGCTCCGATACTTTTAGCAATACAGATGAGGAGCTCTGGAACCTTATCTCCGCTAATTCAGTCAAGCTGAGGGGTATTCTAAATCCGCTAATGTGTAAGTGGTGTAGGGGCCTCACTTCGTTTATCTGCCCTGGGGCCCCAGAGTGTGTTGTCACGCAATCTTGCGCCAATTAAGCTTTGCATTCTCACCATCCCGCAAGTAACGAAGCATTAAAGGGTGTCGAGCAGGTGGAGCGCAACATTTGTTTCCTTTTGTATCTTGCAACTTAACGGAATGGCTCGTCGCGGCCTTCTGGTGTATCAGCACAATGTAAGCATTCAAGCACGCGTGCATTCCATTAAAGCCGACAGCAACCAGTCATGCTGGTCTCTCCCCTCCCGAGTGAAACGGGTCAAAGCACGGCACATGCGGCATTTTCGGTAACTGAGGCCCTTCGTCGGGTAAGAATTCTCCAGCGTTTGCATTATCAACGATTATCACATCCATGAAACTTGGCAGATATACCTACGGCTGCGATAAGACCTGACGGATATTAATTACAGAAAGAAAACTAGACGCCGTTCAGGCGTTCAAAAGAGGATCGCAATCCGACTAAACGAACTGGTAGGGCCAACAGGTGGCACCGTCAGGACTGTCATCTAAACAGTCCTTTTAGCTTAGTTATTTCATCAACGAGCTGACTTGCGAAAACTTGTGTTTAATAATCCACATTGCGCTTAAGAACTGACAACAAATTGACACATATAGTTTTGACTTGCGAGGACTAATGCTTACTAATCAACATTGCGCCTAAGAACTGACGACAAATTGATATTTACAGTTTTTCACAAAATTACAACAATCTACCCTCCATGCGTATTGCTAAAATAACCTCGCACGCTTGCGTCATCCATTATCATAATTTTATTTTCCAATTTATTGCAATATCACCTATCAAAGATTGTCTCCTTTGATGCGAGAGCTCTCATAAGCCATCTCATGCATTTCCACATAAATCGCCAGCGGTTCACAGTTTTGGGTACAGCCGACCTACACTGTCTTGCATCACGATAAGTAACATCTATTCCGTTGTTGCCGCTTATCTGTTTGAATAAAGAAGATATTGTCAAGCGCCCAAATGTAAAAGTTCAGAAATCGATCAAAATATTGTTAACTCAACCGGCAGCGTTTTTTTGAGCGCGAGAATCGACCTGAATGTGAGCTTAAAGAAAGTCATTGAATTTATGAGCCAATTACATGCGCTAGATGCAAAAAGATTATGTTCATACGAAATGCTTAAAGAGAAGATTAGCCTATTTGAGTTCCTATAAAATTTGCCGCCAAAAATTAGACGTGTGGGTGGTCGGGATCCGTGCCTCCGGACGCGAGGTTGACACACGTACCGCCGCGAACGCGATACGAAAAAATGCATTAGAATTCCACGGAGGAAATGTGCTGTGGACGCACAAGGAGAATTCTCCGCTCAGGAAGTGATGACTTCATTCTCCCGCGATTGCGTCACCGTTCACTTGAGAATGAAATGCTAACATACCAAAAGGAAAAGTAAACATTTCCGAGAAAGACCGACAGCGCGTCTGGAACTCGAAACCGGCTAAGGATGAACGACGAATTATATTGAGCTCTCCAGCTAGAAGAAACTCATCGCTGATGCACAGACGTCGGCGCAAAAATCGAGGACAACGGGGCCACGTACTGCGTTTTTCGTTAACGTTAAGACGTTACCCGGCGTCAACATCAGCCCGGATGGCGCCGAGATAGTAGAGATGGGAATTACCAATGAAAAATTTTGCCACTGCCGGGATTTGAAGCTGGACCCTGGAGTGGGAAGCC
Source organism: Ceriagrion tenellum (assembly GCA_963169105.1). Classification (NCBI taxonomy): domain Eukaryota; kingdom Metazoa; phylum Arthropoda; class Insecta; order Odonata; family Coenagrionidae; genus Ceriagrion; species Ceriagrion tenellum. The sequence goes on from OY720642.1 coordinate 93,716,293, forward strand.
AGTTGGCTATATTTTACTAGCCAAAACTTGTAGAATACTTGCTAAACATCCCCGAGTTCTTCCTTTCATCGGAACTCCGATAACAATACATAAACTAAGGGCACTACGTCAGGTAAAACCGCTCAAACGAAAACCGCTGTCGGTCCATCAAATAAACATTCGCTCTCTTTCCTCTCTGATGGGACATGTTCACCGCATTTATTCAGCCAGTTGTATGAAAGGCATTTCAAACTTAAGATAAGTTATATCTAATCAGTCCACCAGCGCCGGATTTCCTACAGGTTATAAATGCTTCTCGCGAGTCAAATGACTCATTTCAGCGAATGCCGAGCTGAACTTGCGGTTGACACGTTCATACTTAATAGAGAGAGTGAAAAACGTAAGTGATGACGGTAAATTCTAGGCCCATCCCCACAAATCGCCAATAGGGGTTGATAGGAATGGATAATTTACTCCAAAGTTGTACTAAAATAAGTCTTAGGGAGGCTAATAAAAAAAGTGATTTATGCGCATGTAGTATACCAAAAGTATGAAAACTGCAGGACGACTCTTGGATAAAAATTTTCCTAATAGCTGCTTCAGAAATGTCTAGTGAATTTGGCCGCCAAAACTCCACGGCTTTTATGCAAAGCACAGGAAAAGATATCTGCCGCTCATTACGAAAAAAGAGCTGTCCAACACATTCCCAGTAACACTGCGTATAAACATTTCTGGTATTAATGGACGGTGGTTAATATACAGTAGCGACCAACTGACTTCGTTTCACTATTTAGAACGTCATAATATGGACTCGACTGAACTTCTGAAAAACTATTTGCCCCGCGTAATTTTAGACGAAGACCTGTATTAACAAGGGTTATCTTGTATTAAGGAATTACCAGCCGAAAAAAATCAAACGCTCTCGTTTTAAGAAACCGAACCACATCCATTTCAGCAGACTCCAACCCAAAACGGATCCTTTAGCGATCAGAAAAAGTCTGAGTGTCCACTAAAATCTAATCATCCTACTACACTGTATGAGCGTGCCTTTTCGAAATTACTCTTTGTACACAATTATGATGATCACGTATGGCATAGCAACGGAAGCACAAGTTTCGGAAGTTCCATAATACAACACCATCCCGCTAAATCCAGCCGCATACTACAGGCTGAGTAGGAAAACGATTGGTTGGGGATACAGTGTTAAACCGGGCGTAATTAGTGGATTTATTTGCACGATATGTCCATTTCCGCCCTTACGAGAGCGTACCGATTTGATTTTCTTATTCACAATAATCTGACAAAAAATAATTTCACCTTATGTCTCCCGAAACGCAAGATCTAAGGAATTCACTCAGCTGCGACAGAGGATGGGCGTGGGAGGAGCGGAGAAAACAGGAGCGACACGCACGACACTCTCCCATAGCAACGAGACACCGCGCCATGAGTGCATATTCTCAGCCTCAGTCTCGCTTTCATATTTTATGCAAAGGGATAAGAAACGCGGCGACAAATCGACCGTTTCCTGTTTGAACATGCAGATTAAATTGCTATCTTACAGACCGCAACCCCGTTTGTAAAACGCGAGCGAGGCACCAATGCGTTTCTTTGTACTTATGCCATATTCGTAATATTTCGACTGAACTTTACAGGAGATGCCTTCAAAGTCGCAACGCGTTTGCACATTGGTGGTGATCTAAAGAGAAGACGTAGTGATGATTAGCGCCAATCACTGGATTGACGACTGCTGGTGATGAATATTTCGAAATTTAATAAGATGTAAAAAAAGGACAACGCTTTCGAGTGGGTGGCATACGTCGGGTCAATGGCCGGTTAGAAGTCCGTAGACCAACGGTCACAGACTAAAAGAAGCGCGAGTTGGACGTGCGAGTGATCTTAATCAAAGGCGTGATTACGGAGCGAAGTAGCCTTTGCCCTTCCGTCTTCATAATTAATGTGCAGCACTATAAAAATAATAACCAATATTAAGGTGAGATTATAACTGTAGATAAACCACAAGGGTTCACGTCCGATTTTATGGACTGGAAATCTATCCTATTAACCACAGCCGAAAAAAATTAATTCGTCCAGATAAATTTCAGACATATTCTCAGCAGATAATTTAATTTGTTCGCATTAATTTATTTGCTGCAGTATTTCCTCATGCCCATTCGTTCCTTATACCGATCCGGATACCGCATAAGTTAAATAAGATACGAAAGAGAAATAATTGATTTTTTTCGGTCCGATATACCTAAATGTAGAAGTGGTAGGTGCAGTGGAGAAGTGGGTCATGTGCCATCGATTTTGAAATGGTCAATTAATTTCTATATTAGATCATAGGAAGAATGATCGCCGGTGAAAATATTGTAAGCGCGAAAAGAACGGGTCTTCCGCAAAAATGTGGGAGAAGGCTTGAAAAAGTGATCGAGTGACCTAAGTTAATGGACATCAAGGCCGGCAAAGAAAAAATTCAAGTCCTTGTTAATAAGTTCTTATGGGTGCTTGAGAGGTCCCCGGCGTCAGGTCCAAATAATTCCTTGCGTGGTTCCATCTCGAATTATCAGTAATAAATTATCTGCAATGAATGACAACGATTGTAAGGTGAAACTGAAAGGAGCCAGTTAGCAGAGGATGGCTATAAACTCCCTTTTAAGGTCAAGAGACGACCGTATGGTGTTAGCGGGACACGTCCTCGAAGAGGCATATGGCGCCGTCCTCTTGAACCGGTAAGGACATGAAGGGGGAGAGAAGGGAGGCCCCATGGGATGGGGCAGAGAAATGGAGGTCGGATACAAAATGACTCAGAATCTTCCACTATGGTCCTTTTATGGATGTAAAGCGGTCAAAACATTCGCCGCTTACACAATACATCTCAATCAGCCCCCATCCCGATCTCTACGCTTGGAGCGAGGCGAGTAATTTCGCGCGGATCATAGGAGAATATAAACGAGAAATTAGCGCGGAAAAAAACAATTAATTTTTTTGTCATTTCTGAATACCTCCTAAATAACACCTAAACTTAGTAAAGATTAACATTACAAAACCGCGGTATTATGTACCATGTCACGATAACATGATCACTCCCACAAAGACATGCAAGAAAAACAATTCAAGAGAGGTACTTATGCGCAACTGTCATTAATTCTCGAAGATAAGTTTCAGGAAAGAGCACATAAAGAGGATGCGGTCAAAAGTCACGGCATGCATTACGTGCATTTCGGGAGTAAATATTAAATGACAAGTGTGAAAGCCTTGGCTTTATTGGTTCAATGATGAGATTTTCCAACACATACATTATTCTACGTGAAAACAATCCAAGCGTAGCATCATGTAACGGCCGCCGGAGAATTTGTATAGCTAAATATCACACTTAACAGATTATGACAGCCTATTCCTCCACTTAGCAAATGAGGTACACCTAATAAACCATCGTAAAATGGCATAAACGCACAAAACTTCATTAAATAATCCCGATCAGTGCGTAGACATTCCTTTCTTTGATGAAAACTTGACGCTCGTGTCAGCAGACGAATCTATGTCGTTCATAATACATCGATTTAAACAAATACCAATCAATATTTACCTCGAATATATATACACTTCCAAATCTGTAGCACAGTAAGATTTTTATTTCCTTTTAGTCTTCACAGCATCCAATTAAAAAACAACGGCGAGTATTAATTTTAAAGATGGAAACGTTGGCAAAAGTGTCGACAAATACCAAAGTGATGATTTCAGCAAGTGATAATATTTTAGAAATGTTGTCTCGTTATGATTCGTGAAAAACGGATTTGCAATTACTATCGAATTCGTATGAGCAATCATGGGTTGAGATACTATTCTATATAAATGTCCATGCAATTTATTCGTGACAACAAATGCACCGTAATTGGAAACGAAACTTGCAGGCAAACAGTGTAAGTACGGAGTGAGGACAAAATCCGATAATGTCGTAGTTAATAGAAAGACGCTGCCAGTTTACTTCAGTGTGGCTAAATGCAGAGTTTAACTTAAAAATGTGTTAATGGATAACTGAAACTTGCTTACCTTCCTTTGGGCCTCAGCGGCGAAACCAGACTTGGTAGCTCTGTTTGCAGCCATTACGTCCTCTAGTAGGCGATGAACACGAAAGAAGCGAAGATGAATTAGCACAGTCGAACCTTCCACAGTCTTATTAACGCTCGTTCGCGGACTATCTACCGACTTCTGTATAAGCTGTACTTATTGGACTTCTCCTCTTCGGGTGCGGCCTTTCCAGCGTTGTCACGTGGTACTCAACCTGCAGTATCATTGGCTGAGAATTATGTCAGGGATACGTGTTCGGCGGGTTCGCGTCAAACGAAAAGCGATAATATGTTCGAGCGGCAAATATGAAATTCATTACCATTAGGACGCCTTTTTCCGCTACACAAGTATCCATTTTTAGCATTCGTTCATTCCACATAATGAATAAATAGTTTCATTACTCCTCGCGTTGAAGTTTGAGGAGTGTCAAATGAGATATAAAATCAATTTTACGTTCTCAAAAATATCAATTTAACTGATAGGAAAGTGTCGTTGTTTTAAATATAATATATATTTAAAAATTGATGTTTAATAAATAGAGAAAGAGAAGTTATACTCGAAGTTTGAAAACCAAAATGTTCAAAAACCTTATAATTGAAATCAACTATATTGGTGTTTATTTTATTAGTCGCGTGATAAATCATATTTTATTAGTTTATTGGACTACAGGTTTAAGCGAGCCAGGATGGACTATTATATTTTGTGTGTATCTTTTTGATTAAAATATTGTTTTTCATATTTATGCATGCGTAAAATCATGACTATCAATGTTGTTGTCGTGCGATTATGAGGCAATCAAACCAGCAGTTGAAAATCTTCGATGTAAAAATCAAATTAGGAAACTGTGGTTGCATTTACTGATTCAATTTTTAATACACCTGTTTTATATTCATATTTGGGTATGTACAGAAGTTATCTTAGGGCGTTGTCTCATAATATCTCACATGAACATTGTTATACATAATATAGTTTATCAGGGATTCAAAAATGATTGGTTATGTAGGTTACACATACCCAGGGAAAAAATCAAGAGATATAGGTTCTGGCTGTGAATAAGCCATTAGTAGTTACATTAGACATGTTAATGTAATGGCGATTGAAACCCACAGTGGTGGGATTTCCCTAGTTCAAGTGCATATGGCATGCATTTCATTTTACGGAAAAGCGTATGTTATTCTCTGCTGATATTGAAAGGTGTTACCTACTGGCTGCAATTTGTAAATTTTCCTTTCTTCTATGGACTCAATTCGGTAGAAGGATAGATAAGAACCACTTGAAGCTTGCCAATGCATTTAGTTTCATTTTTTAAATATATGTTTGAAGTGCACAAATAATTTACTATGCCAGAGGAACTATTAAATTATCCAAATTCAGTTGTCCTAAAAGTGGGATGTTGAACTAAAACTAAAATTAATATCAGTTGATCATTGAAAACTTATGTATCAAATATTCAATATAACTAAAACATTAATTAATAACATAGTGAAATTAATACAATGCTAACGATTTTTAGGTTTATTGGTGGGCAGGTATTATATGAGTTTGTTTTTCATGTTTCATAAAAAAATTTCTCAATCTTGGACCCAGGCAGAAAAATGGTATTTATAGCAGACTACTATAATCTCTATGCTATAAGACCATTTTACACGAGACGCTTGATTGCACAATATGATGTATGTTTGGAGGTGCATTGAAAATTACATTCAGCAAAGTGGTGAATTGCTGGTAATCATGTATTGCTCATAAATGCATTAATGGTGGAATGGAAGATACCCCTGAAGGCCCCTTTACATGGTGCATTGTACAAACGAACGTATTATAGATTATTCCAGAAATTTAATGGTGTTGGAGCGGGGTCTAATTCCTGTTCAGTCAGTCAGAAAATGGTACACTTTGCCTCTTTGCATGGTACAATTTTCCTCATGAAAATGTTGATACATTCATTTGTACTATTTTAGGCGGCCTTTGCTCTAATTCTGTGCCCCCATTCTTGCAGTTTCTGCTCAGCAAATTATGAAATTATATGTCTCATGAGAAATGGTCTCAATATATCTCTGATACTTGTAAAATCCTAAAAAAAACAAACATATAATGAAAATAAATACATAAAAGTTGCTTCTGGAGGTTGGCCTTTGATAAAAAACAATTTTATAAACCTCTTGTCCACATTTTGTAAATGTATGGAGATCAACCCTCCAGAAGCAACTTTTGTCAATAAAAAGAGGTCAAACCTGCTTTTATTTATATATTTATTTATTTATATTTAATATTTATATATAACATCTCATTTAAGAAAATAAATATAGAAATTTAACCATTGTCTGGCAAGGCAGAATAAATATATAGAGTATTCAGTGCCAGAGAGTAGTGATTTATTTAATTAATATCCTTCACATTTGGATGCATTAACTGTGCATGATTCTTACAATTCTTATACTTACATATTATGTAAAGGAAAATTAGCAAATAAAGTGGCAAATTTAGCCAAAATTATTATTTTCAATCAATAATGACTGAATGAGCTTTATCTCTCAAACAAGAGGAATAATATTTTTTCAGTGAATATTTTAGTGAATGAAAATTGATTGAGTTCAACAGTTGAATGAAAATTTTATATTTTTGAGTGAAGTTGCTTAGAATGGTTTTAATGAATGTGTTAAACAGAGTGGACTTAAGCTATGTCATATTATTTACCAAAGTGTGTGTTAGATATTATCTGCTTTCGCTCTTCTTTTGGGTAGTTAATATCTTCTTAAAGTATTTATTTAGCATTCAAGCAGCCAATGTTAATCTTGTACTCTGCTCCTTCAGGGAATTACCTTAGTTCATGGCCATGTTCTACTACAACCATTTCATTTGGGAGATCTGAATCTTATTTTAGTTATGTAGTACTATTTGTCATAAATGATGAGTGCATTAATAATTTTGTCATATTTTCCATGAGCGATGATGTTTGATTCAAATAATAACTCAGCACTCATGCTCCTTGGTCTGCTGACAACTCTAGTCTCTAGAAGTGATTAGTTGAGTTATATTTCACCTGGAATTAATTGGTCATTAGGACTAGCCCTTCTTTGCTCCATGGATTTAATTTTCAGTTATTCAGTATATCAAATCAGTTATTTTTTATAGGTGGTGGCCATGTTAATAATAATAAGTTTTATTTGTCCAGAGATCAAGTAGTTACAAAGGTTACACTGATATAGGACATGTCAGGTTAAAGAAACTAAATACATTCAGTGGATACAGGACACATGTCAGACATCGTTAAAAAATTCATCAATGGCGTAAAACATTTTTGATTTCAGGTACCTTAGTAGATTAGTCTTAAATGCAGCTATGCTTTTTTGAGCATTAAGCTCAGCTGGCAGTTTATAGTAAAGTTGAAGGCCCATACAATTTGGACTAGCACCTGCATTCCCAGTACATACATATATGGCGTGCAGCTGATCATTCTGTCTAGTAGAATAATGGTGAATATCACAGTTCTTAGCATACTGAGATATATATACAAGTACATGAAAAAAATATACACATGGCCCTGGTAATAAATCCAATTTTTTGAACAGGGGACAGCAAGGGGTATCATGTTTAGAAAAAGTCATGAGCCGAATGGCTCTTTTCTGAATCCTGAAAATGGCCAAGGCCTTAGAGGATGAACTCCAAAAAATGATGCTATAGGCTATGTGAGAATTAAATTCTCCATAGTAGAGTGCCCAAAGAATATCGACAGAAACAGTGGGTCTAATGGATCTAATGAAATAGCAGGCTGAGCTTAACTTACAAGCTAAAGTATTTATGTGTTTGTCCCAACAGATTTGAAAATTGATCTTGAAGCCCAGAAATTTGGTATTTTGTACCTGTGGGATCACCTTCCCATCAACTTCAATTGAAAGTGCTTTACTTACTTACTTTATTTTTATTCACAAAGTGTATTAGGTGAGACTTTCCTATATTTAAATCTAGAAGATTATGATGACACCAGGTAAGTAAAGTATGACTCACCTGTTTACATTTTTCTGTCAATCCTCCAAAAGTAGGTGTTCCTCCAAAAGTAGGTAGGGTCAATCCTCCAATGTTGGTGTCATCAGCATATAACACGGGGGTAGCCCTATTTATGTGTAGAAAACTATTTACAAGATCATTAATGTATGAAAGAAACAAGACAGGCCCAAGGACAGAGCCTTGAGGAGCACCTCGATTTGGGATCTTACCTAGGGAAACAAAAGTTGCACCATTTACAGAGATAACAACGTGTTGAATTCTGTCCGACAGGTAGGATTCAATCCGAGCATTAGGTATGCCACGAATACCCATCCTGTTAAGTTTCTTGAGAAGCAATTGGTGGTCCACACTGTCAAAAGCTTTTGAGAAATCAAAAAACATTGCTGCAACTTCCATTTTATTATCTAGCGCATTCAAAGTCTGGTTTATTAACTGATAGGTCGTAGAAGATGTAGATTTCTGTTTCCTAAAACCATGCTGAGATGGTGAAAGGAGATTGGTAGCCTCCAGGTAAGAAGGAGGGTAAGGAGCTGAGCTACCAGAAGTCCTCGGCTCAAATCTAGGGTAAATATTATGGTCATGTCCTGCTAAGCCCAAGTTGTGTGTATTGTTTAGTACGTAATATGTTGATATTTCCAGGAAACCGCTAAGAGTTCTGGCATAGAAAAACTACCCCTTCATCCTGAATAGTGATGTTTCCACCACATTTAGCTTGTTGCTTCATAAAGCTGAACTTCTCCAATTTAACTTTCTTTTGAGTTGAAGGTGGTAGTTCTAATGATCAAGAATTAACGAAAGAAGCAGTATTTTTAAAAAATATTTTTAAAAATAATTTCTCATTATGAAACCAAGCATTCTGCAAGGAACTAAATTCCTTTCTTATTTTTTTTAAGTATAAATTTAGTAAATGCATTTGAGAGAAATGGCAGAGGATCTGCAGATTAATTTACAATGCATCGCATGTCATACTACTTCGTTCTGGTTAGACTACACCTCAAGTATGCTGTGAGCATTTGGGACCCTGGTCATTAAGATTAAAAAAAAACAGTGAAATACAAATAAAAGCTGCACGCTTCATTAAAAAACTGTTACAAGTGAGCATATAGTGTTTCACAACTTTTAGAGGGTTTTAGGTGGGAGCCCCTAGAGGCTTGGAGGCTGCACGCTAGGCTTAACTTGCTTGTGAAATTTAGAACTGGTGTGTTTCAGAACAACACAGAAGATATTATCTTCACACCTTGCTAGATCTCTAGGTCTGACAGAAGCGATATAATAAGAGAGATACCTTGCCAAGTAGATAGGTGCAAAAACACATTCTTTCCATGCACAGTAAGCAACCACAGTAAAAACTGAGCTCCTCTAAACACAGTTTCATATAGCATGTCACCATTTTACCTCCCAAAACCTTATCCCTTACATCTTTTCACAGCTGGTTTCCGAACACCCCCTGCCACACACACACGTGACGGCTCGCAGGGAGGCATGTAGATGTAGTTGTACACTTGAAGCACACTCCCAAAGACACCAAAATAATGATCATGATTTCTATGGAAAATATTCTTTCATTTTGTTCCTCATCCTTTTACTCTCCTTGTCTAAGGATAGAACTCACCATCATGGGCCCTATATTACGTTGAAACTATTTCAGAGAAGATGAGTATTTTCTTTTAGCCAGTGCCACTCTAACCAGCTGTTTCGGTCACCCTAATGCCCCTATAAATGTTTCCTGATGTGAAGTATTTCAGGTGCATGTTGCCTACATACCAGGGGTAGTTTAATTCAATACCGTTTTTGGCATGTGTGGGTCAAAAACCTTGCCAATTTTCCTCCACTCGGTAACTAAATAGGGAAAGGCGATCACTATCATCTAAATATTTATTTATTTAATTATTTATTTTCACTGCCCCGAATACAGCACATTAGGCCATTTTACGTCGGGTGAATAACAGTAACAACGGACGAGAGACAGTCATCCATGCCCTGGGCAGATAATATTCTACCCAGGTGGGACTCGAACCCGCGACCCTCGGGTTAGCAGGCGAGGACTTTACCCCGCCGCCGCCGGGGCCGACAATAATCACGATTATAATAATAAAAATATCACAATCATTATAATAATATCACGATTTTTATTCGTTTGACGTTATTCTGATATCCTAAATCAAGGAAAAAAGTGTTAAAATAGTTACTCCAAATGTCATAATAATGATTATGTTCTCATTGTTTGATATTAACATATACCTCTAAGCTTAGAGGTGAAATATGACGCGAGTTACAATTTGTAATGTCATCTACATCTACATAATACACCGCGAGCCGCTGCATGGACGCGTGGCAGGGGGTGTTAGGTCACCAGCTGTGTAAAGATGTAAGTTTTTTGGAGATGAAACGGTGACATGAATTATAGGAGTGTATTTAGTGAGCTTAATTTTTATTGTAATCGCTTATTGTTCGCGGGAAGAACGAGTTCTTGTACCTATCTGTTCGGCAGTGTATCTCTCTTATTTCATCGCGTTTGTCAGACCTAGAGGTGTAGTGAGGAGTCTTGATAATATTCTCTATGTCGCTCTGAAAAATATCAGTTCTGAATTTATCAAGCAACCTAAGCCTAGCGTGTAGCCTCCGAATCTCTTGGGTGTCCCATGTTAATCCCTCTAAAAGTTGTGTAACACTATATGTACGCTCGTAGCAGTTTTTAACGAAGCGCGCTGCTTTCCTTCGTATTTTATTAATTTTTTTGGTTAAATCTATTTGACCAGGGTCCCAAATGCTCGCGGCGTATTCGAGGTGTGGCCTAACCAGAGTGACGTAGCATCTCTCTTCGACTTTTTCATCCGAGGACCTTCCTATTATACGTTTAACAAAACCTAGTTTCTTTAATGCTGCGCCACATGTTTTGTATGTGTAATGTTTGTATTTGTCATAAGTCAGGTGATTTGAAGATGTATAGTTTGTTAATCACCAAGCAAGTGTACATCATAATTGTAACTTATTTTAAAAAGAAGCATTTCGAAGACTGGGTCACATAGCCTTCGAGTTCTGAGCTTGGCTATTTTCCCAGATTTTAATATCAATTAATAATGGTTTTTGCAATTTCTCTTCCGTGAGACTAGATTCAGGTGTTCCCATTTTTTCTTTGGAAGGATTTTACAAATAATGATTTGGTAATAGGGTGTATAGTTTAGAGGTATTGTCATCATGATGATGTGAGAATTGCCTCCTCTTCTAAGTTTAATTTTGCTCACAAAATATCATTGCTTGCTACTGATATGACGATATAAAATGTAATACAACTATATTCTCTACCCTGCGACGCTCGTGGCCCTCACAAGTGACAAGTTTAATGTCGTAATGGGCTATATTTGTATGCGAAAGACGAAGTTATCTTGTCATTGTTTTAATCCAGGTTGTTCGTTTTTCCGCACCTTTTTTGTGTTTTCTGCCGTATTTTCCAATTAATGCATGGAGAGTGAAGACTTTATATTTTATTTGGACCTTGGTTAATTTCAATGACTGGATTTATTGTTTTAATGGTAGTAAATTCTAAAATGTAATCGCGATAGGAAATAAATTGCAAACGCATCGAAATGGTTAAAATACCTTCCACTAATTCTCACGTTTGAGGAACAGGTAAGATCTGTCCAAGCTGCACTTGATATTAAAATGCAGCCATAGGGGCTTAGAGCCACCTCAGTCCCTAGAACCGTCTTCTTCCTTTGCGTCCTCCCAGGGGAGGACTAAAATGTTACTCCTGATATAGATCCTTCACAATGAACAGGAGGTTGAAGTTTAAGCCATTTTCGGCTATAGTGGATTTGTATGCATGCTTTTATTTTTAAATTTGTTAACGATCACATTTTGTCCGTTCATTTCACATTCATAATAAGGTGTCGTTTCGACGACCAATCGGCGATTCAATTTAGCGACAGGTGCCGTTGTGTTCATGAAGCTCCTTGTGTCCACGGACTATAGGATAACAGGAGGTTGAATTTCTATTATCCGTGCTTGTGTCCATTAATGGATTTAAGTGTCGTGACAATTGTATCTCTATGATTAAGGATCAGCGATTCTGTACAGGTTCGTTCAACGTCGCTCCGTCTTTCGGATGCGTTCCGAGTTTTATGTGGTGTAAATGGAGTAAAGTAATTCGTGCATAAGATGAGTAAAAGTATGATTCAGAGGTACACATGCTTGTTAGAACTATTTACAGGATCTATTCATTTTTATATAAAGCATACTTTTGAATTACTGCTTGTTATTCAAGTTATGCTCGTGCCGTTTTTTGTTCAAAGTTTGAGAAATATTTACCGACAGTTCCTTATGAAAATGTTTACCGATATAGCGTGATATGTGAAAGGCACTAAATGGATATATATCTTACTATCATATTCTCGTGATTTTCCGCATGGCTTGTCGAGTTATTTGGATGGAAAAATGATGGCAAATGCTGTATTTAAATGTTACATTGCATTTTAAGTTAATAACGAAAATGAATCATCGACTTCTTGAGGGACGTTGGGTCTTTGGATGAGCGCTTAAAAATAAATGCGGGCTGATTGCATTGCAAGTGTTTCCTTTCTTCTTTTACTTTTTAGCATTTTTGTTTTATACTTAGTATGAGGAAAATCTTAAGCCTTTCCCGAGTCTCCGGTTGCGTGCATTGCTTTTGAAAGTGAAATTAAACCCATGCTGAAGCTCAACGCCGTGAAACGAGATGAGCGTACGCTTCATTTCCCACGCCAATTTTAAATGGTTCTTTGGTCATGAGCAACTCGTATTCACTCCTCACTTTGGGAATTAATTAATCTACTCCATCTTTACTGCAAAACATTAGCTACGCAAATTTACTTCCTCAAGTTTACTAACTCGGTTTTATTTCATGACTGGATAATATCGGAACCATGCTGTTGTATCACGGGCGTAAACAATACACAACACATGCTGCTCGTTTTAGAATCTATTTAGTCTCAGAATGAATTAACTACCTCAATATTATTGATTCGATTTCGGCTAACAATGCAGCTTAAAAGAGTCAGAATGAGTAAATAATAATAAAAGTTAATCTAAAACTAAGTATGTGATTGGGTATGGGACAAGTTCGGAACATTTAAAAATAATCACTTTTAAATGAAGTGAACGTCATTCAATTTGACATATTAAGTCAAAATACACGAAAGGCTTTAGATAGCGTTAAAATGAACCAGACACCAAATATTTTGAACCTCTTCACATCTAACAAAGAAACAATCAAATCAGCGTGATTTCATTCCCAACTCTGTGCTGTAGCAATAAAGGACATAAGTATTTCTCAATGTTTCAGCTAGAGTTAAAAGAGCAGTTTAAAAAGCAAAGAGATAAATTCAGGAAAATTCTCATCGAAAATGGAGTCATCATTAAAATGGCTTGTCGTGCTTCCGGTAAGCTTTACCTTTCAAATTTTTATTTCGTGGTCGTAAGTCAGTTGGCTGTTGGAAGTCGTTATTAACCAATTTGGGGATACTTGGTTCAATAGTAATAGTTCAATTGAGGTGAAGGGCGCCTATTGTATGTGAAATGAGGCTAATTTAGTGAAACAATCCATCCCCAAATTCCATTTCAGGGGTTCACATTTATATGGTCGACTACATTAATCAACGAATCACGTTGGAAACAAAATTAGACCCCGAGTCTACCGTAGAGAAATATCAATGGGATATTGGTATGTTCCTTTTTTCATTGAAATATTGCAACTCGGTGAGTAGAGCCAGCACCAGGGTTCGCTCATCTTTCAACCATTACGAGTCAGTATCTCTAATGTCATGATTCGTTATTTTTATTGGCATCTCTGTGATGAATATCTCCATTAAAACTCCTTTATATCTCTTATGAAGCTCATTTAACTAGTTTTATTCTGGTTTACATACACTTAGTACTCATTTGCTGTTTGTAAGTTTTCCTCGACTGATGTGGAACTCGTTTACATATTTTGATTTACAACTGATTTATAATCCTACTGCTTTACTTCACTGCAGGTCTTTTACAAACCCTTTACGATACGTTTAGTCTGCTTTACATGATATTTGCATCTGATTTAGTTTGGAGTTCAAATTTTTAAACGAGTTTCAAACTAGATGTAAATGAGACAGTCAAATCAGAATAAATGCAGCTGTAAAGCAGAGTTGATGAGAAATTTTATTCTGTGATACTAGAAAACAAACACATACATATAGATATGATTACCCTATAGGAAGTTTTCTGCCAACTCAATTGAAAAATGCAATTGAATTTTTTAAATAATATTAGATTCCTCATATTCAATTTAAAAATTCAATTATATTTCCAAAATTCAATTGAATTTTACTATTGAATATTAGGAATTCATTAGAATTTTTCAATCGAATATATCAATTGAATATTAGAATTTCAATTGAGGTTCAAAAATTCAATAGAAATTCGGAAATCCAGCTGAATTATCATATTGCATATGAGGAATTCAATAGAATATCAAAATTCAATTGAATACTTCCTATATTCATTTTAATTTAACTTTCGGCATTCTTGTTGTCCACAGCATGAATACATGATTGTCAATTTTCAGTGCCAAATATTTTCCTCTATGAAAGGTTTTATCCTTGAGGATGAATGAATCACTTTTAAAAACAATAGCTATCAAACTGAATTTGGACTCATGAGTTGAGTGAAGTTAAATACGATTTTCTTATCCCACCTAAAGTGGGCAAAAATATGCCCACTTTACAAGATGACTATGCTGGCATTGTATGATTTATTGACCTAGTTATAATTGCTCCAACTGATCGAATTTCTGGGACAATTATCTGCTACATTTATGCGGCATGTTAATTGTACTTTTTCCTTTACAAACCGAGAATATTATGTGTTTATGGCGAGGTCTAACGGGTCACGGCTGTTCCTTCGCGTGAAGATTGGCAACCACTGCTTCTTCAGGCGAAAAACTGGCGCACTGAGGGATCAATGTCAGAAAACTGTATCAAAAAACTATAAAAAAATGTTTATTAACTCTCCTCTTTAGATATTTGTTTCAAGTAATGCAAGTGAAAATAATGGCGAAAAGAGTACTCTGATGGTTTTTAAAAGCCCTCGAGAAGGCCGATTACTAAAAAATGTATTTGACAACGTTTGAGATCTCAGGATTTTATTCAAGAAGAGTGAAATTTCTGTGATTAAGGATTAGATTATTTCCATTTTTTATTAAAATAAAGGAATTTCAATCAATAAACCAGTGCGTGTGGTAAAGCTAGTATAAGTTATGTCACGTAATTTGTCACCGTTCACTAAAATAAGCTGAGCTGGCGGAAGTCTTGTCGCCAACGGACTTCATCACGGAGAGATGCACCTAAAGTTGCTGAACTTCAGCTGAAACCTGTGGTCCGATCATTCATTTAAAAAGACTGTGGCGCTCTTGAATTCTACAGACAGTCCAGTTTTCGGGAGGATTTTGGATCTAACCGGCCTTACCAACGATTATGATAGTATTGAACGTGGTTGGTAGATCTCCTTGCATTAATATCGTGATCACATATGCAGTTTCATTGGACAGGGGGACTGTATCTTTCCGAGGCAAGTTGTTGAAAATCAATATTTTTGGGGTATAGGGTGATTCGTACCCTTGCTTCGTGATAAATATGATAGCTACTACAGTCCCCACGAAGGCCAAGATGCCCCTCTAAGATGTGAACGAAATGTATAGTACATTGCCTCCACCGCAAAAAAAATTACGCATGACCTTGGTTTAGACGTTAATCACCAGGGTATGATTTCGCTTAGTGTCGAAACTTGGTCGTGAATAAATTTTTTTGTGTGCGGAAAAAATTAGTATTCATTTCAATCGATGCATGAGAGCAGAAGCGTACTCAAACGCTGTCGAGATTGAAAGGAAACGCGCTGGTATCGGATGGCATAAATCACTTCCACATCGCGTTGCGCCAAAAGAAAAAAAAAACGAAACAGACGTGTCTGTACAGACTGAGCCATTATCGTCCCTCGTGACATCACTGCTTTCGCAGCTTATTTACTTTCCCCTAACCTTGGCGCGTTGGGTTCGGCGGGAGGGGGCGGTTGTCCGCTTCCATCAGAGGAAACTGGCAGTTATAGAGCCGAGAACGGTTACATATCAAAGAATTCAAATATAAAGTGTTTAGTTGTGCCGCATGGTTGGTACTAGAGTGGGAAATACGTGTAACATGCTCTAAGTTCGAATTCAGGTTTGCGTGAAACTTGGAATGAGCATTATCAATAGGGAAATACTTATAAATGAAAGTAAGAAAATTTCCTTTTTTGGTTTGCCTTTTTGGCAATGCATTACTTATTTTAACTCGTAGCCTTTCCGCACTTGAGATATATTTCACAAGAATTCGATTGCATGGATGCATATTTTTCTAAACGCGTAAGGAAAAGGTTGCATTTCATGTTGATGTAATGGTTGCTAGCAATTATGAAGTTATTGCTTCACTTCAAAGATTGATAAAATATTCTTAAATATAATTCTTGCAAACTTTCCAATGCCATTCCAACAGCTCGAGATATGAAATTTTGGAATTGAGGCCGAAATGTAAAACAAAATTCTCGTATCATTTCATTTGCAATCTCATTACATTTTCGTTTGATTTGTTCCATTACGTAAGCAACTGTTTATTAATGAGATGTGGTCCTTGTATTTTTTCGTTTTATATAAAATTCTTAAAATATCCCCTCAATGATCCACGATTTTCGCTTCAGCCACCTCAAGCTACCAATTCTTTGCGAAAATGTCATACTTTGCATGGGACACAGTCGCTTGCACGTGTGCTACGCATGGCAGATACGTGTGGGCACTCACCATGAAACAAATCTTTTGAAACTACCGAGTGTAAGTAAGCCCTTCAAAGCTTATTGCGCTGCTGTGTGGACGGGAAGAGGAAAATGACAGCTCTCATAAAACCCTCGGAAGATCCACTTTGAACTGCGATGATTTGGTGATGCAACTGGCTGACACGACTAATCGACATCGGGGGATTCGGGCTATTCCGTTTCTGGCGTCTTCATAGAAAATACGATCTCTTGAACTAAAAAATGAAATTTGATTGCGCGCGTTTCAGCTTTCTAAGTGGCCATCAGGAATATTATAGCTCGTTTATTTTGTAATAAATATTTATGTTCTGAATAAAATAAACTTTACGACATCCGGCGTCACTTCGTAGAAGCACTTAGCATAGTATCCGTATTGAAAATAAAACTACAAATATTAATAAAAATTGAAACGTACGAAGTTTTCTTTTAAATATGGATACTGATATTTCTGTGTAAGAGTTCTAATTTTGTCATTCTCCAGATTCAGGTTAGTATCCCAGACAAGTCGGATGTGTATTTCAATTGCGAATTTCCTCACGCCGCTGTTTTCTTTAACTCCTACGTCTAATTTGGGCTATAACTTAAATTTCAGGAGTATTTTAATAAAGGAAAACACGAACAAATTGCGTACTCTGTTTCATTTTCCGGACAGATGGTGGTTTTTCTCTTTCCTTGTGTATCTACCATTCCCTGCTCGTGCGCAACAGCTCTTTCCTGAGAACTCTCTGTTCGAGACTTGCTCGTGACATAGACAGGGACCACACTAAACGGGATGTGGCTCCCATTTCGAAATAAGCAGCTTTCCCCAGGCGTCTGGCTGCTTTTATTGGTTAATTTAGAGGGCGAGAAGCGATGAAAATCAACTTGGAATCAATAAAAAAAATCCATCTCTAAATACGTTTGCCTCTGTGGATTGATTGTTTTTTTTCGCATCAAAACTTCTCTCGTGAATTTCTCCGATTATTTGGCGAATGAACGCACTAACCCGTTGATGTCTCACGAAATCAGTGGATACCATCTCATCCATTTGAAGATTGAAAATTTAAATCGCTGTTGACTTCATTATTATCTTTTTGCGATGGTTGGAAAGCTTAGGGTGCCTTCTAGTGAGGTGCTCTGCCCATCGGTAAGGTAACAAGTCAATTAGTCAATCCGTCGAACACACATTGACGAAGCGATATGTAGTAATGTGCGTATATAATTCGTTTTGGTGTTTTCCTTGGTCCCTACCAATTTCTTAGTGATGCATTAGTGACTCTGCATCTTAGTGACTATAAATATTTTAAGAACTTTAACATACTTCGGTGGATCAGATCATGAGAATAAAATAAGGGAAATAGATTGCTGAAGAGAAAGATTTAAAATGTCGTTTTTCACACGATCGATAAGAGACCATTATGGTTGCGCTAAGAATTTGAAGTAGTTTAGTTGACAGGTAGTGAAGCTGATTTATTCATTTGCCCCAATTCATGTTTCATAATCTGTCGAGTAGTGTTAACACTATGTTCCCTTCATGACTCTTATGTCATGTTTATATAGTTACATAAAGGATTATTTTGGTAGTTTCTGTAGCATTTGTAGAATACCCATATTGTAGTACATGTTCGCGAAGGTTAATTTCTTAACTCTATTTCATGCTGGTGATACGTCACTTCCTGCCAAACACCCTTGTGGTGGCTTGCAGGATAATAAGTAGAGGTAGATTACTTATTGCGTAGACCAGCTAAAACCATTGAGGTAGATGGAGGGGGGCTTGCTCTTATGCCCAAAGATAGAAGCTGCAACGTAGGCGTATCCTACCCGCCATCTATCGTAACTCCGGTTTTCCTTCAGAGCTTGCGGGCTTTCGCACTAATTTTGCATTAATTTCCATCGATTATTTACTGGAAATCAGCATGCAATTACTTTTTTAATAAACGGTGTATAAACATATGAATATTTCTAACGGACAGTGGGAGAAAGAGCGTGGATAGGAAACACATGTAAGGACGAACACAATGGTGACGTGAAGATGGAATGATGGCCGATTCCAAGTGGATAAAATTCGACTGGACCGGGAATTGGACCAAGGACTTTCTATATTATTTATTGTTTATTTATTTTAATCAATAAATATCCGCGCATACGGTGGAAGCTATGGTAAAATCCAGTAGAATGAATAGCAATAAGTAGCTAATGTATGTTTCAAGAGTTTACTTACCATAAAATTCAAACAGACGGTGGATATTGTTTCTATAGATCCGTCAATTCGTCCAATCCGTCTTGCTATCCAAAGGAAAGCAAGGGATGAGCAGGGATAACAACATGTTTATTATTTCGGTTGTGAGGCTACAGTTTGATGTCTTAATGCCCTCTCCTTCTACCTTATTGACTAAAACTGAAAATTATCTGTAGATTTACAAGAAATTAAAGTTATATAACTTCAGCCTCTCTTTATTTTCTTTCTCGATACCGAAATGTGTAAAAAAATGAATGACATGTTAATGAGGGGAAATTCAATGCGACGACAGATAAATCATGCCACATTAAATTGGCATAAGCTAATGAGCATAATAATTCTTATTTTGCAACTTGATGTACCGTTTCGATCAATTCCATGCCTATTATTTCATGATCGATCGATGTAAATTCTTTAAAACATTACATTTTCTATCGATGTAAATTCTAAACAACCTTACAGATATTCCTCCTGTAAATTCATCATCGATGAATTTACAGGAGGAATATCTGTAAGGTTGGGAATTTTGGACTTAGGGAAAATCAAAAATGAATAATTTTTAATCTTGTGTAAATGCTTGAAACTGGTTTCATTTCCAGAAATTTTATTCTCGTTGTACTATTTTATGCACGGCTTATTTATCCAAATGTAATACCAAATAGCTCTTAGGAGTCTTGTAGCGAGTCTTTTGGTAGTCTTTTGACAGAATGAGTGAAAATTCCTAAGATATTTAAATCGGTAAACTCTTTCTAACGTTTTAATTTGGGTTTAAGTGTTTCAAATATGATTTGTACTCAATCATTCATGAATTTAATAAAGTTTTCTTTCATTTCCTTGTCAAAGAAGGCAATCGCGTAATTATCGTGTAACTTATTAGTAATGTTTTTGTACAGTATTTATCCATTAAATTGTATTTTCGAGGTTTTGGTTGAGCTGGTGAAGCTTCGGAAAAAAATTTGACTGCACTATTTTTTCATCAATTAATTTAAGAACCAATTTTTCGACCCACAGATAAAGCGCCAATAGCCGCGGCTCGCGTTGTCATAAGTGGAAAGGCAGTGTTGACCGAACAAGTCATCGGCGATGACCTATTTCCCAGCGGAATACCTTGGAGTAAGTATACTTGAGAAACTTGTGTCCTAGTGACAATGATACCGAGTGCGGTAATGGAAAGGAAGAATACTTTTTGGCCTACATCCTTTTGCTGAGGCCGCACAAACTATTTACCTGCCCCTGAAGCCCCGTGGAGGGGTCGACCCTCGTATAGCTAAACCTGCCCAGGCCAGAACTCCGTATCGAGCCTCAAACATAATTTAGCGATTAATTGTCAAATTTTAAAAGTTATAAATTCTAGTGCGGCTGGTCAGTTGGTAGCATTACCCATCCACGGTGAGGGGTCGATGCCGAGGCTCGGAATCAGAGTTAGGGCGTGGGCGGGTCCAGCTAAATGAGGGTCGACCCCTCCTCGGGGCTTCGGGAGCAGATGAAAAGTTTTTGCGGCCTCAGCGAACAGATTTAAGCCAACTTTTTCCAGCCATGTTTTTAAACATGATTGTAAAGAGTTTTTTTCATGTATATTTTTCCTAGAAATACTCTTTTTAAGATTTTTATTTCTTAAGGTAGATTTAAGTTAACTTAGTAGCTAAGACTTATTAGATTTTAGTTAACATTGGTCAATTGCCGTCCCCGATACTGTTCTTACATCCCGCAGATAATCCTCTCCCATTGATGAAGGCTTCTCGGGTTTAGCTTTCCATAGCCGACGTTTCGACCAGCCCCATCGTCGTCCGGGCAGAGAACTCAGTAAATTATCAGTTATGTTTTTTGCAAAGGGTTTATTTCTTTAATTGTGTTTTTACGACTCTGTTATGTAACGATACGTGCGAGTGGCTGGTCGAAACGTTGGTCATGGAAAGCGTAAGCCGGTGATAATCCCGAATAGTCTTCAATAATAATAATAAATTTTATTGGCCAAAGATATCGAGAAAGTACATAGACCTCGTCAAGAAAAGGTACAATTGTACCTAAATTTACAAAAAATACTTGCAATTACAGTTTACCAGAAATTCCAGAATAGAATATCAGAAGTGGTATGAATAAATACTCATCCACAAAATATAATGCATATACGGCGAGCCGGGCGTGAATCACGTGTTTGAATTTATCCAAGGTAGTCATTCTGGCTAAAAGGGGTAAATGATTAAATAGTCTAGTATTCAAAGTTGACAGAGAGTATTGGGTTTTAGTTAACCGGCATTGCTTAAGGGAGAGAAGATTATTTTTTCTAGTGCTGTAGTTGTGAGTTGCAGATCTTGTAGGGAAGAGATCAAGGTTTTCCTTTACATATATCAAAACTCAGTACACATACATGCTATAAACAGTTATAATTTTCAATTTTATAAACAGCGGGCGACAGTGCTCCCGAGATGAGGATTTTGTGAGTATCCTAATGGCTTTCTTTGGCTGCAGAAATACAGATTTTGAGTCGAAGAAATTCCCCCATAATCCCAAGCCATAGTCTAAGGCTGTTAAATGGAGCATTTTAATCTCATGAAATCCGAAGGAGTATCATCCACCGGGTAAACCTGCGATCCTTCAATACCCTCCTAGCTATCATAAACAATTGACTATAATGGAGGTTTTTGGCAAGTTTGAAGGTGGAATGTGTGAGCTGTGGAATAAAGGCGATTGGTAGCCTCGGAGGAAGGGTTTCGGCAAGGTCAAAGAGTAGAATTTGGCGAGGGGGTGTATGGAATACAGGCAATTTGTAGCCTTGGAGTGGAGGAAGGTAGTGGAATAAGTACATTATATTCTCTGTATTATTTCAATTGGAACTTAGGGAATTGTTTTTCGTCTTCAACCGCGGAATGCAGGATTTTGCCCTTGTGCCATGATTAGCCGCCTTAGAATGCCCTCGCAGTCATCTTGCGCCAACTGCTATTTAAGTGAGAAAGAATCTGGTGAGCGTATGGTTGCGGCACTAAGGTTGCAGGCCGAAAAGTTGCCGGCAGGAGACGTTCGAATTGTAGGCGCCGTTGGATAGATGCCGTTAGCTCGAAGGTGTTGGTCCACATGGTGGGCGCGCCTCGGGCAAGTCTTTCGGCTAAGTCCGGAGAGTAGACAGTCCGCAGAGGGGAAACTGTCCAAAGAGGGGAAATTAAACAAAAAAGAAACGAGTCTATGCCCAAAAAATGCCACAATGCCCTCAATCGTGGGTGGACTCCCCAAATAGTCACCTAACCAATCTTTGTCGTCGAGGTATACAATGACCTAAGGTCATCAGTCTGGAGATTGGTGGGCTGCAGTTCTCCGCGCCAATCTTATCTCAGCTAGTCACTTCATTCCTTCTTAGGTGTTTATTTTAACGTCCCTCATAATTTGCCTTATGTGCTCCATCATCGTTTTTCCTCGGTGCCATTTCCGTTTATTTCATCCAGCAATGTTTTCAAGTGGGAATTGTATCGTAATATCTATTCAATAATATTGACTCTTCTTCTTCTCCGAGTGTATTGTACATCTTTTATCCGTAACTCTTCCTTAGGCTTCTTTGTTAGTGATACTCTCCGTCCATTGATCTTCGTATTTCATTGACATCACCAAATTTCCTCTGTCTACAGTCATCTTTTATCTGGAAAGTATTCAAACCATAGCAAGTGAAAGGAAGCAAAAAAAGCGAGAAATGTGTATGTTTGAAGCCTGGATAGCGTAGTGGTCTGCGCATTGGTCCGGCAAACTCAAGGTCTTTGGTTCGATACCCGGTCCGGGCCGAATTTTTCTCGTGGCAACTCCATCTTTTTTGTGCAAACGATATCCAGGTTTCAAATGCCATATAAGAGCATGACCCATATTGAAGTTTCAACGAAGTGTTTATTGACTTTCAAGCTTCTGATGTTGGCCGTTTATTGACTTCTTCTATTGAATGCCTTCTTAGATGATGCTAGTATACTCTCCTTATGTTTCTGCATATGTAAATATTTATTTGTACTTGATAAATTTTAAGTGCTAAACATCCCCTGAGGTAAGCCTTTTGGCATAAGTCTTATTAGATAATTTTTTTTTCAATTATTTGATATTTTTAATTTTCATACAAACAGTTTTTGAAGATAAATATATTTCAAGTCATCCTGAGAAAATATTGCCCGTCAGGAAGTGCTTTTACACATGTGATGTATCTTGGTAGACGCAATGAGAAAAAAGACCGACACAATAATATAAATGAAAATATAAACGCGATAGTTCAAATACTGTTGGATCAATTCCAAATATGTTTCTACCTTCACTAGTAGTCCAACTTTTCGCGTGAAAATATATCCGGAGAAGACGGTTTCCATCAGGAGTAGTGACGTAGCGACGACATTTTAAATTTAAGGCGGTTTTACCGAAAAAAAAACATAAATGTCATTTTATTCATAATATGGATACTTATAGGAAAACATGTCCTGCTTTAGAAAAGAATAACAAAATTTTACCTTTCCGTGCTATTTCTCTCGTGAATTAACTTTAAATTACACGGTGTTCAATGAGTTAATTGGAAGAACTCGTAGAAAAATGGTATTTTTTTCCTTTAATATGAATGCCATGTTCATGAAATTTTTTTAAGAAGCGAAAAGCTCGGGAAATTGATTAAAAATAAAATAAATGCATCTTACCTTCTTATTTTTTGACTTAAAAGCTCATTACTATGAAATTTGAAGTGAAAATTTTGTTTGTCGATATAAATATCGGTGCAGTCAGCGTTAATGGCAGTGAAGAAGTGTTAATTAAAAATTAAATTCGCGGTATAATTGGCATTTTTGCACCTTAATTTTCGTTTTCAATAACTAACGTATTCCATCGCATTGCGGAAGAAGGATTTTAAAAACCATTAGAAAAAAATTGAGGTTTCGTATTTGTTTTGAATCATTTAGTCGTGGTGGAGAAACCTTGATAGGCTCGGACCGAAATATTTTTAAATAAGGGCATTGAACGAGAAGGTTATATTTTTTTTTTATTGAGAGTGTTGGTTTAATTTATACTTTTTCTTGATAAACCTTTTCACTTCATATGTTTGTAATTGTCAAACAGAAAACCATGGATGATATAATCTTTCAGAAATTTGCTCAACGAAGGAAGTATTTTAAAATCAGCTGTTACGCGCAGTCACAAATGCACTCCTAAGTGTCTGAATTCCTGATTTTAAAAATGTTCCACCCCATCCCCCTTCATCCTCCGCTTATTACCATCCCCCCTTTGAAACGTAATCTCTCTTTTGCGTATTTCGTCGGTAACGTAATACCTGATAATGAAGTATAATAAATTAATTAAATTGATATCTCAATGATGAAATATTTAATTAACCACTTAATTAAATGATTAAATTAAGCTTGCCATCCAACATGGCCGGTTTCCAGTCTCTAAAATTATCTGGCGCTCACCACACCACTTACCCAGTTTTTTGCCAACATAAGCATACCAGACATTTTACATGGAAAATGGTCATGGTATGCACGACTTTATTTAAAAGAGGACTTTATTTAAGAAATGTATGAGACACTTTATTTATTTATTACGAGCTTGTAACAGATATATCTCATCAGAAATGTTTCCGTGTGTCACTTATATGATTTCTTAACTATTAAAAAAAATACATCAATTACCGCAGAAATGCTTACAGAATCGCTAATAATAACTGTCCGATGTGAAGACTTTTCCTCCGCACGCCTTGAAATAATGAGTCGAATTAAAGACATACGCATGTGTATTTAGTTAATTACTGGGGACTTCTGTCATATAAACCAATATTTGTACTTGTAAAACTATATGTTTTCAGAATCGCTAATGAAAACCTTCCGATGTGAGGACTTTTCCCTCGCTCGGCTTGAGAAAATTAGACAAATTTAAGACTTACGCATGTATATTTAGTTAATTACGGGAGACTTCTGTCGTATAAAAGAATGTTTTTGCGCCATTAAAGTAAAAATGCTTACTTAATACTTCCTAAGGCCGCTTTACATGGTAAATTTTACTGTGGTAACGAACCATATAGTATCATAGAATGCACAAGAAAATGAATGGACTTAGAGCAGGTTCTACTTCCCGTTCTGTCATTCGGAAAATCATACAATTTTCCGCTTTACACGGTATAGTTGTACTCATGAAAGAGGGCATACATTCGTTTGTACCATAAAATGCACCGTGTAAAGCGGCCTTAACAGCTGCTGAAATGAGAAAACAAAAGTAGTTATCATAGTGACTCGTGATAAATCTCACCCAAGCTAGCACAAGAGATCTGTATGTGTTGGGGCAAAGTGCCCGATTTCCAGTCTCGTGATGGTTTCCCTTGAATCGAAACTCCCACCTTTTTAAGTCGCGAGGGGGGCGCGGTGCGGAGCGCGTCTCCGGCCGTGAGAGCGGGGATATGCCGGGGGGCGACGGAGAATGCAGCCAGTGAAGCCGTGGAGAGATCGCCTTGGAGCGAGCATTCCTCGCCCAACCACCCACCATTTCGTAATGAAAAGGCGCCTTGTGCGCCCGTCGCTCGGCGGCCATGCGCCATCACTCGTCCGGGCTTTCACCCCTCGCAGCCTCACGTCTCGGACCCCTCGCCCCAAAAGATATTAGGCCGTGGATATCGTCGGGTTTTGGACGGCTCTCGGTCATCTGGGAGCGGGTGAGAGGCTCTTAGGAATCTGTTGACCGGTTACTTGGGAAGGCGACCCGCAACTAAGGTTAACTACGCCTTGGGCATGAAAGAGATCATTTGGACGCCGCGCTCTTGAACTGATCTCTCATCATTCAAGTATTCTACCATCTGATTGGTAGGTTTCCGGAAAGTACCTATCTTAATCCGTTTGCACTCCTATGGATGGCCCGCCATTAAATCCCTCTTGAATTCCTCATGTCTTCTCCTTCTTATTTCGTCCAGAATTCCTATCCTCTTCCGTACGTCTTAACCGAGCTCAAAATTTCGGTGGGTATTTCACGCCGGCAAGGACTTAGTAGTCTTTGAGTAGGCGGGCTCTATAGATCTAAGATATTGATAATGCGACTATGAGGTGGCTAGATTGCGAACGGATATTCAGTGTCCCTATAGTTGTTACCCAGCATCAAGTAGTAAGAAAAAGAATAGGCCGTGCGTCGACAAACTTTTAAGATGAAATACCAAAGCGAGACCTCCTCACCACAATTTTAAAAATATTCTTCAGCATAAGTATGTTGTGAACAATATGGGAAATTTGGATTGTAGCTATAATATTACAAATAGTAATTATTTATTGCCATTCGATCCCAGATTCGACTACCCAGATGCGTAAACTGATAGAAGCGACAAAATAAGAGAGATCATAATTGGCTGTTCAATCCTTAGATTGGTTGACTGCAGCTCTCCGCCCACCCTATCTAATGCTAGTTCCCTTACCTCCTGTTATCCCTTCCTATGTACCTTCCTCTTTATTTGGTCCATGACCTTATTCCTGGGTCCTCCTCTGGGCACTTTTTCTTCTATTTTACCTTCAATTATGTTCTTCACTAACCCATTGTGTCTCAGCGTGTGTCCAATCCTTCTAGTTCTTCTTTTCTTTATGACGTTCCGTATGGTCCTTTCCTCTTCTAACCTTCTGTACGTTTCATCATTTCTGACTTCGTCCGTCCATTTTATCTTCAGCATCCTCCTGCATCACCAGGTTTCGAAGGCTTTAGCCTTTTCTGGTCAGCTTTTCCAATGGTCCTTACTTCCGATCCATGCAGTGCTACGCTCTACACTAATGTTTTCTCATACTGTTTCCTGGTTTGTAGTCCTATCTTCTTTGAGCTCAGTGGTTGTGTTTTGCCCATGAACGCCTTCATAGCTTAGGTTGTTCTTCGCTTTATGCCCGTTCCACTTCTTCCGTCCCACGTGATGGTACTTCCGAGATACGTAAAGGATCCACTTGCTCTAATTTCTCTCCTGTCAGGATGACTTCTGCAATAAGAGAGATACAATAGAATTGATAGGAATAAAAATTCCTTCTTTCCACACCACCTTAGTAATTGTAAAAAAAAACAGCGTGACACTGGCATAAAGCTGAGACCACTCCTATAAGAGTTTGCGCCGAATACAATACACAGTAAAAATTTGTGCGCATGCGTTGGAATTCGTGTAACTGTGAACGCGACAAGGCGTGCAGGAATTTATTCCACGTTCAAGGCGACCGATCGGGACCGAGTCGGGTTTTTGACGAACAACAATGGATGGTTCAGGATCTCGACGTGGATGCCTCCGCCACAGTCTAAACTCTGCCGCACGCACAATGGTCCCACGAATGCGTGTCTCATGGCTTGTCTGTCAACCCTGTCTACCTGACTCGAGCACAAACGCGCACCGAATGGCGTAAATATTTTGTCTTTCGATGAGGATCGTCAAAGTGATCCCAGTTTATCTGTCCCGTGCAATGGACGGTGTACTGCACTTGAACTGGCGTTTGCATTGCACTCAATTGGGGATCAGGGATTCCCATGAAATACCACCACTGACGGGATTAGGAGTCGGAACTTCGAGATGGGAGGCCCAGAGGAGGAGGGTACTTGACCCATCACACCAATCCGATCCCCAACAACGCTCCCCTATCGTAAGGGCATTTATTGATGCTATAGATCATTACAGGTCATTCCATCTAAAAAATATGATATTTGACTATATCATTGACTGGATGAAAAAAATTACAATTATTTTTTACATATCAAATTTGCACTAGCAAAGCCAGGAGAATTTGGATTCCGTGTGAATATTCATATACTTAATTTACGATGTTTCACGTGGGGTATGCGAGTGAAAAAGGGTTTTTTTGCCATTTTGGCAGACTTAAAACATGTAAATGTAACAAAAGCAAAGAAATATCTACTAATACTGCCAAATGGCTGACTATTTTGTGAATGATTGCCTTCTCAAGATCTGAAGAGTTCACGTTATGGGGTGTGGAACTAAATTTTTTTATTGTGCAGTTGTTGAATCTAAATGATATTTTATGACCAATAGTGTATGAACTACACGAAATATCATATATTTAATAAGGCACAGAAAAACTATTTATACTAAAATGTGGAATTTGGTAAGAATCCTTGAGCGCCGAGAAACGATATTTCATTGGACGCAGGACGAATGGTGTTACTAGTCATACCCATCGATGTACATTATTAACTGGATTGAGCGCTCTTTGTTAGGAAAATGAGCCGTTGCCTGCGGACCGCGGCCATATTGTTGGACGTATTAACTACTACATTCTTATCAGAGGCTACGCTTTACGTCCATTATTCTGTCTGCCATTTTTACCCCTAAAATATCCCCGAACGAAATGAAATACCATGTGGCCGACCTATAACCGAGTACATTAGCATTCATACCGAATATTTTCGTGTTAGCTGCGCACCTGTCTTCCCAAAACGACGTTGAAAAAAGAGGGTGCGCGGATTACTCGAAGTATTTGCATTTTACCTAGTGCGACTTTTTTCCTTATATGAAAGAAATATTTATGCAATAAGAGTAACTTCAAAACTGTGAGTTCAAGTAGAGGAGAATTCTAACTTCAGTACGGTGTATTGTGGCATGAAATCTTTGAGTATACCTACGAAGTTTTTGTGAAATATTCCTTGACGAAATAACTTTCCCTCTCTAGAGGCTGTTCTCAATCCAAGGTCCATGGAGTAAATTAGTAATTAAATGCAACTATCAAGATATTTATTTATCAATTCAATAAAAGCTTTAGTTAATAGATAAATTTATTCAATTCACAGAGTAATTTTGTAAAAAAATCTTTCCTCAGTACATCGGGAGCCAAATATTATAAAATAAAATTGTTTTGGTTAGTTTTGGCCTCGTATTTGCTGCATTTTCCTGAAACCTGAGAGTCAGTGTTATGGCGTGTGCATGCAACCTAATTTTTATATACAGTTCGGCGATTTTTCGAATGAGCCGCAATTCGTCCTCAAAATAATTTTGGCCTCGATGGATGACAGATTCCCCATTCCTACCTCTTCCTTTTCATCTCTGGATAGGAGAAGTGTTCCAAAACACTATGCACAATGGTTTTAAATACCATTTCAGCTTTCATCACATTCTCCTTCATTGCAAAAAAACTGTGAGACGTTTCTGAATATGTTACTGCCTTTAAAACATATTATGACGGTGTAAAAAGGCCTCATCTGGTTACTAATTGGAGAATCGATTTGTTTGAATAATTTTGGTCACTGTTTCTTCGATGGCAAATAAACAGTTTTTGACTCGCATCGCTATGCAAGTTCAATAACATCTTCTTTGCTACACCTTTTGCGATGTAGCCAACTATATTTTCAGCAATATCTGAGAGGGACCCGGAATCTATCAGGTAATCCAAAATTGTGCCCTCATCCATCTTCAAACCGGAAATCTCCACTAAACAGCTTTTCGAAAACCTGAACTCAAACTCTGATGAGGAAGTGATATCCATAGGCTTGTAATTATCTCTCTCACACACTTCTGTGAAATAACAGCTGTTGGAGTGCCCATCGGAACCGATCTACATTTAAATTATTATCATTACCCCTTCTGGCTCTAAAAAACAGCTGAAGATGATCTTCCGAAAAAATGTACATGAGCAAATACTTCATGGTACTGCCAAAGTCTCTCACCAAAATTTCTGTCATAAAATAGTTAGCACTTTCTATGCATGTAGCGGAACCAAAGTTTCGCTACATGCAAAGAAACGCTAAGGTTTATTTGGGTTGGTGCACTATGGCGGTTCCCTCCACTGCCAGAGATTTCAAATACGGAAATGACCCATCAAAAACCTTATCTCGTCACGTCCGGTTTTTCGTTTTCGATGGCTTCTTACAGCGAAATGACCAAATGATCCCTGCTATTTAAAATATCAAATTGCCAATTTACCACTCTAATAAAATAAATAGTGACCTCACTGCCAATCAACTCTGGATGTTTAAACATTAGTAAATGCTTCAGGACGTCTATCACTCAATGTTTGAGCCGCCAGCTTAACGTTTTGCTTTTTGTTCCACTAGTTTACACGAGCTCCAGACAATTTTTAAGCGAATTTCACTTGCTCCTTCTCCTAGAAACTGCAGCCTCTTAATAAAAACCCATTTCATATCTCCTTCACTAGAATTGATGACCCCCATGTCAGCCAAGGTACTTCTTGCCAGCTTTACCATGTGATACGGATCTAAAAATGTAACGATATCTTATTCAATAGAAGGGTGCTTAAAAAATGTTTTAAATTCAGTCTTACAAAATATAAAAATTGCACCCAGGATCTTTAATGCTTGAACAATAACAGATGTTCCATCGTACGTCATGGATTAATTTGGACACCTATTTTCTCCAGTTATACGTATTACACATACCTTAATCATTTGAGTTTGAATTAATGCTGTTTTTTTGTTAATGAAAAATAGCCAATAAGTAATTAATTACATCCAAGCACTCGGGCACAATTTTTTCAGGTTGAGTTTTTTAGGTAGCTCACTTTTGAAAAAAACAAAATACCTCTGTTAGCAATCCTGGCGCACAACTGATGAAATCAGCTTCCTCATTTTTCGGCAGCGTACACGCAAATTTAAAATCTGGAGGGAATTGATGGAATATCGGAAGAGGGTGGGTGGGAGACGATGGCGGTTGATCAGTTGAACACTTGTTGGAATTACTATACAGTGATTGGACTGGACACTTGTTGGCGTTACTATACAGTGATTAAACTGTGATTCCGAGTTAAGGTCTAAGGCTTTCCTTGCGAGAGATGTTGAGAAGCTCTATTCGGGAAGTCCACCGGGTGAGAGACTGCATAGGTGCCGACGTTTTGATGGCAGAGTCGTCCTTCGAAACTTCGGCGCCCATGAAGTCTCTCGCCCGGTGGACTTCCCAAATAGAGCTTCTCAACATTCAATTCCGAGTTTTACCTCCAGTTGACTACACTATCTTTTTCTTCACTGTAATCACGTTATCCCTACAACGTCGCCAAACCACAGTTACATTGCCAATTGTCAGCCAAGGTTCTTCTTGCCACATTACCATGTGATAGGGATCTCAAAATGTTACAATATCTTATGCAATTGTAGGGTGCTTAAACAATCTTCGGTTAATGATATCCCCAAATAATAAATTTCAATTGCTCTGGAAAATATTTGAAGGTAATAATCCGTAGAAGAAGTGTAAATACATTTTTTACGACTTTTTTATTCTCTAAAATAGCTAGCTAAGGCTATAGCTGAGTCCAGCTAAGGGGTAAATACGGTGTATCAGAGTTTTATATTTCTTGCATGTTTTCTTCGTTATAACCACTGTTTTTCTGGATGCCACACACTTCCCAAGAAAAAAAAGCAAAGTATTTTCAAAAAATGAAGGACACTGTGAATAATTCCACACAGTTTTATTGCACCGGCTGGATTTCAACAAACTAATGCCATTATAAAGGTGAACAGGTTTATTTTTGCGAGGTCATGTATGTTTCAGCAAAACGTTCCATTCGTCAACATATAATGGGATAAATGAGCCTACTTGCCTTGATAATGACGTAAGTCTGTCAAAACCTAGGCCGGTGTAATATGAGTGTATGTAAATTTACAGTGCGTCATTCATTTTTTGATAGTATTATTATCAAAGATAATACGAAAACTTAAAACCTTGAAGAGCCGATGAGGGCGATTGCCACCAAAAGGTGCAATTAAGAATTCAATGGTTTAGAGAAATGGTAAACGCTTTGCTATGGAAAATCTAGGTAGCATGAAGGGTTTGTCAGGCGTTTTCCAAGTGTGCAGAGTATGAAGGAGTTCGAATATAAAACTAATGCGGTGAAGTTGAGATTAAAGCCAATATCCACGAGTTTTCAGCGAAAAACTTTGGTGCGCCATCTTCAACTCACTTCGCTGGGTGAAGGTAGTACAAAGTTAATTCGTTTTGCTGAACTTATAGTAGTTGGATAGCAAACATCAAAGCGTGAAGCGATTTGCTAATATTTAAGTTCCCTCATTAAAAGTTACATTGGAGAAGAAAAGATAGGCAAATACGTAAGACCTAAAAACCTGAAAAATATGCCGGTTTCATCCAGTTTTACGGTAGGTAGTTTTTGCCATATTTTAAACCATTGAACTTTTAATATATGAGGTGGACTTTTCTCTCGAGTTTACCCATGTTATTTTATGTGCTCGGGGTAATACTTCCACAAATAGAAAGAAATAGAATTGACTCGACTCCTCTCCCACAGCACTTAGTGAATTTTTCGCCAATATTCTGCAAGGCGTTTTAGCAGCAGCCTTAAAGTGAGGAGGGAAATAAAATACTGTCTTCCCTTAGGCGTTTTATTCCTGCTCCTGGCCGAACTTGATAGCATTTTTCCTTGAAAGAATACTACTATGTCTGCTATACTTCGTGATTTCCAGTTCTCCTTCCGTACAGCAGATATGCATTTCGCCAAAATTTCCGGATTCTTAAGCGGAAATTTGAACCACAATTTTGTATCAATACATCTATTTTTCCGAGCATTTTCTTCATTTTAATTATTTCTGATATTTAAATACAGCAATATTTCTTAGCTGAGCCAAGGTAACTTTTTTATTGTCTTACTTACTTTTGGAAATTCAAACTTCTATCATTCGATATTTGTTTGTTTTTGCATCCTTAGGACACACAGTATATGCTCATAGCCAAATGTATAAACTTTCATTGTGCTTACGTAGCGCACTAGCTATCACTACTTATCCAAACCAATATTATTTGTACGAACGGCGAAATAAGGCTCGAACACTCGTTCCCGCTTGTGCATTACGACGACGACAATACGTCCAACAATTTGGCGGCGTTGGCTTCATTTTCCAGCTATTTTTTGCACGATAGCGCTCAATTCAGTTGTATATACACATTACACATCGATGGTCATACCTCAAGTAGCCGTTACCGTGTAATACTGCCCGTATGTGCCAAAATGTTGCGTTTAATGACGTTTTTGGGGGATATATTTCTATTTCATTTACTAGGAAGAATTCCTTAAGGCTGATCTGAATCAAGTACAACCTAAGTATATTTTTATCAGAATTGGCATTTAAGTTTTTGCCTTGAATTCACAGTTGCAAATTTGTTGTGCTTTTATTCCAAGTGAGAATTTGTTTGGAGGGCCAGGCGCGTGGAGATGACTGGGAGAGGTTGGAAATGGAATGGGATGCGAGAAGGGAGAGGCTCGTATTGGTCGAAAGAAAGAACTTCTTTCAAGCCATCTGATTTCCCCAATCCTTGGTAGCTCTTTAGCTCCTCCTCGCGGCCTCTAATTCAGAGGCGCACATGAAGTGAGACTGCAATTAATGGGCGTGGAAGCTGACAGCTTAATCCTGGGAGAATCAGCAAGTGGACTTAGGCGCGGGATTTGACCACGGTTTTCCCTTACAGTGGTTGGAGCGATGTTCGTTCATGTGCAGCGTGAAACTTTGCATTAGTGTTCTAGTATACTAATATGTATGGCTAAAAGCGAAAAAATTTCATATTACCCATTTTATTTTTTTTCTGCAATTTAATGATATTTTAACTTGTAGCCTTATGGCTCTTGGCACATTTATCAAAATAATTCGATGATATATCTACAGATTTTCTCCAAAACGCGAAAACACTCGTTTTTATATTATGATAATAGTTCTTAATGAATATCAAGAGACAATTCCGAATAAAAACACCTATTTACACCAGAATTTTTCTTGAATTGTGAATTCCGCGCCGTAATAAACCAAAGCGAAAAAAATTGCATGTTACCCTATTTGTTTTTTGGCAATTTAATTGTATTAAAACACTCAGCCTATACTTCTTGGCATTTATGCATATCAAAATAATTAGATAAATATGTACAGTTTATATTTAAGCGCAAAAATATACGTTTTATATTATGATAATGGTTCCTAATGAATATTTAGGTATCATGCCGAATAAGAAACACCTATTTACTTACGATATTCGCTTAAATTTCGAATTCCGCGCCGTAAACCCAAGTCATAAGAGTGCTTTCATCGAGCCGAAAGTTTTAAAATATGTCTTTATAATATGTTTTTAAACAGTTTGCATCATTTAAAGTACAACATGTATAATTATTTCCAACGTGTAAATAGCTGTACTTAAGTGAAGTGTGGTCCAAGATTTTTTTTTACTTGCTCCAAAAGTTATTCAAATATACACTCAGTGACTCGCGATTCGCGCTCCCACCATCTTGAGGAGAATTATGACTACGGAATACATTACGGACGTCAACCAGAAAATTGCTCCCTGAAGAATCTCAACATCTTAAGAGTGGATGTTTCGTTCAATTACGGTCTCGTGTAGTGTCGCCAAAGAAAAGTACAAAGTAATATAATTAACGCATGATAGAGTTTCAGGCGTAACTTTGCGGAAATATTTTATATCCTGGGTGGTAAGATTAAAACAACTATAGTAATTTCCTCACTGTTTTTAATGACCATGGTTTCGACACTTCGTTATCACTACCTTGATAATGACATAAAGTGTCGAAACCATGATCGGTTTTCATTGAAAACAGTGTGGAAATTAATATTGTTATTTTAATCTTAAAATCATGGACATTTTAATCAATCATAGATATTTTTTTCATCAAGTCTTTTTTTTACGGGGTATGATTTATCCTGTTGCTGATGAAAGAAGATCTTAAATCCAAGACTCTTGGCCATTTTATGCCCCAAAGCAATTTTATTTATCGGGTAATGAAGTGTAAGGTAGACCTGCGGAGTATGTACCGCTGGAGACTTATTTTACTTTGCTGGGTTGATTCCCCTGTGTATGTTAAATTATATGAAGAGATTTCCGGAAACCCAGCTGGTTGCAAATTTCATGGGCTCCAAATTTACTATTAAAGTTTATTTTAGCACTTAGTGGTCGTATGTATATCTACCAGAAAGACTGCAGTCATACCGTTACGTCCAGCTGCTGTTTAATAATGATATTTCATGGACGTCCTAGTATGTCCATTGTCCTTCTCAGAAAACGTTGGAGGAGGTATATACCATAACGTCCATAGCACTAAAAGTGTTAACGTGGTTTCACTATCATTTACATTAAATGGGTTGATGACGATTATCGATAACCACAGGCTGATTTATTAGTCACCAGTTGCAGGAAGTCCAAAATATGGTCAATATATTTTATTTTTTTATATAAAATGACAAACTATTTCTTTCCCGAATTGTGGCTTCAGTTTGACGTAGAGTTTCCCTAAAATTTGCTCATTTCATGATATGCTTTAAGTGGTTGAAAATTTATTTTTTTCTGCTTTCACACGTGCTTGTACATTTGAATTCTTATGGCCCTTGAAGCAGTTATTGATGCATGCATTTGACGTTTATGCATAATGATTCACATTTTTTTCAGGACCGCGTGCAAAATCAGCGCTCTGCTTGCCAGTCATTGCACAAGATAACGCATGTCTGGGGATATTGGAGTTGTACCGAGAGGAGATAGATGATCCTTTCACCGAGGTGAGTCACAACTTCCACGGTTTTCAGACTGCAGAATCACTGTAACCGCATTTTTTATTGAAATCGTATTTAAAACGCGGTAAAGATTGGTGCCGCCTGAGTCATTGGAGTTGTGGAAGGAACCTGCGCCCCCTTTGGCCGCATATATCTGTGCTGTCACCTGCACCTCCTCTGTCACCCTTAAACAATTTATTCACTGCATGCTTTCTGGCCCGTGGCTACTTTAAGGTAGTCATAATGGAGATCATATTCGAGTAATTCGTTTTAATTTCAGCAGCTCCAGTAAGCAATAATTAAATATTGCATTATTAATTATGCAATAATGTACTTTTATGTGTCTGAAATTCTAAGTAATTAACTAAAATAATCTGAAAAAGTCATTAACCTAACTCATTTTCTTCACGCAGTGCGTTAAAACTTCTTCGCAACGGACAAAGGAATTTCTAACATCTAGATCTCGTAAAGAAATTGAGTGTGTGATTTGTGTATATTTTCTCTATTTTTGAAATAAATCACACACTTACCGAAGTAACTTTTTTAGAACCGTAAAACACCTGTTGTGAAGGAGTTTTAAACGTACCTCGCGAAAAAAATGAGTTAACTTATTTAGACTTTTTATGTAATTGCTGAGAATTTCAGTTATGTGAAATTATATTACTGTACCATTAATAATCCAATACATAATTCATGCTTCCTACAGCTGCTGATATTATAACTCACAATACCAACGGTCTCCATTGTGACTAGAGAACTGTCTAGCTCAAACTACCTTAACTAGTTAAAGGACTGGGCGCGATATTGAGGGATCCGTATTCGAGTCTCCGTCAAGGCGAACGATTTTTCCTTTGTGGAATTTTGCTGTTAAAGGTTATAAATATATAATGTTAAATATGTTAAATGCTAAAGGTTATAAATCACTAACCTGTTTTATCACTTTAGGAATTTGCATTTTGTATGTTTCTAACATTTAGATAGTATTTAACAACGTTTCAGATTGGACAACTAGTTTCTTTTTTGTTCTTTCTTTTGCCTCTTTCAATGATCCTTCTTTTAATTTAAATGCTCCATTAACCTATTTTCTGTCCGAGAAATTTGACGTAGTTGGATGGAGAAGTCTTTAATTACGAAATTCGCTCATCTCTTAGATGGAATCTGGCTTGTTTGCTTCCATTCTTCGGTGCTCTGCATCCTCTTCTTTTTCTTTGTTGCATGTCAGATGTTTCGCGGTATTAACAACGTTTCGTGTTGAACAATGGATGACAATAATTCTTATTTACATGGACACTCTCATCAGCCCCCGCTCCAGCCTCCACTTCAACGCTCATTTACACTGGTAATGAAATATTAATTGCTTCCTTTCGAGTGAAATAGTTTATGGGTCAGTGAGCCAATCGTTGGAGTTCCTGTACTGACGGGTTCAAGTCCGATCCTTCCCAGTCGATGACGTTCTCGGTGTCGCCTTTTCCTTTTATGGATGTTGCTCGCAGAGATGATTGCGCTGACATTGATCGCACACATCTTGTTTAGAATGCATTCCGCTCTCTCACTCTCAACGGCGCCGAGATAAGGCGGGGGTAAAGTGGGCAGCGTTTGAACTTCCCGTCGTTTTCAGAATTAAAAGTGCGATGGAGGTTAATGGAGGAGAACGACGTGAGATAAGCGAGACACTTGTAGAAGTGAATCTGAAGTTGAGCCAAATTTTGACGTAGTTGGATGAAGACGTCTTTAAGAAAGATATTCGCTCATTCTCTTTGAGGGAATCTGGCTCTTTTTCGTCAATTCATCGATGCTCTTCTTCTTCTGCTTTTTCTTTCTTGCATGCCAGATATTTCGCGGTATTAACAACGTTTCGTATTAAACAACTATTTTCTTTTTACTTTTTCCTCTTACAATGATCCTCCTTTTGATTTCCGTGCTTCCTTACCCTTTATTCTGTCCATTTCTGCCCCTTCTGTGATTTTTTCTTCCCAAAGGTCCGAAAACTGTCACGATGCTCCTTAGTATGTCACGCTCTTGATGTTCTTCCAATTAATACCCTTTTCTCGCTGGACCTTGTGTATATCACGACTGTTTTCTCTGTCTATTTATCTCAGTACACGCTCTCATGTCAATTGATCGACGACTTTTTGTTTTATCCGTGAATTTAAAACGATAACAACCCATATTAATATAAATTTAGGAATAGGAAGAGACAGACTCATAGGACTGCTTCTGAGACTTAAATGCCTTCTGAAAACAAATAATAAAATGTCGCAATAAGTTGATGAAAACACTAAAGAAAGAGAAGCGAATGTGAGGAATTTTAGTGATGGCGAAGCTTGGTGATAATTGCTTACGAAGAGCGTGACAGGAAAGCATGAAGGAGAGGAAAGACAAATTGTGCCCAGTGTCCCTTCAGAGGCTTTACCGGAAGCCCTTCGGTACCTTAGCCTGGTCATCAATGCTTCGTTTACACTCAGTAACCTCTTGTTCTCCGGTGTCGAGTGCCACTAAGTTTTGCTGTACCTAGGGCGAATAAGGCGAAGATGGTACATAAAACCAATGATAACGTTTGCTAACATGACTGCCAATAAAAAATTAAATTGTTTCCGCCTTATCTCTGTTAAATTTCTCCATAATGTTTAAGAATTAACCAAAACTTGGTAAATTTATAGGTAGAAACTTTGTATTGGACGACCGGTTTCGTTGAAAAGTCGACATCTTCAGGCCTTCAGGCTCTTCTGACATGAAGATGTCGACTATTCGTTTAAACCATTCATCTAATTAAAATCCTACGTGAAGTTTTTGTTAATTCCTAAACATTAACTGCTAATTGTTTGCTTAACTAAATTTATAGAGTTATTATGGGGCAAAGTAGTCAGATGGGAAGAGAAAGGGGTCAAGAGCTTCAGCAAACCTATCATAACATTGCTGAATGCTGCTCCATATGAATTGCCCCATTACCCATGCGCATCAATTCTTATTATGATGAGAAAGTTGTCGGGCATTTCTTTAAATTGGCTTTATTTAACTCTGAGTTACTTGGAAAGCAAAAAAGTTGTGCAAGCAGGAAATGATCGCACCTGTTTGAGTGTTTTTTATTTGCCGAGCTGGGGAGAGAATTCGCATCTCCGGCATTCCGCCGTTTTGTCCTCCTGCTGGTTGATTCATTCAGAGATGCTATCTGGGTGAAGTGACTGGAAGTCACAGCGCGCTTCGTCCACACAGCCAGAAATAGAAATATTCCGGAGGCGTTCGACCGTTGAGAGAATCATCGAAGGCGTTTTAGTGTGTTCAGCTGCGGCGAAAGCTCGGAAGGCAGACGTCCGATCCGACGGTGAATCACCCTCGGTGGACCACTCTCGTGCAGTAGCCTTAATATGGCTCTTTCCTTCGCGTGAAGTCCTCGCGTATTCCCACTCTCCGTTTTCCAATGCCGTGCCAAGGCACGCCTGGTCGGCAGACGTCGGCTTCTGAGCGCTTTCCCTTCTCCCCTCGTGGGCGGGGGTGGGACTGAAGGAATGGCAGCGCCCGCGACGCGGCGACGCCATGTGCCTGCACGCGCTGTAGTCGATCGCAAAGATTGCCAAGTGGTACAGGTGAAAGCATCATTCATCCGACTTCTTTCGCTTTCGCTGGGCGCGAGCGGGGAAACCGCGCGGTCGTCTTTCAGCTAATATCGTCCTGTTTCCGGGAGGTGTCTCATATTCGGTCGTAACAGCGGGAGGAAATGCGTGGGGAAGATTTCTCAGTCTTGTCCCTCGGAATACTGTCGTCATCTCAAGTGGTTTTGCTTGAATTTTTTTTCTCTCTTTCATTGTCTTTTTCAACGAAACGTTGAAGTTTGGCCTGGTATTTTCCTCTGGAAATATTCCTCGGATGATGGGCACAGTTTCCGTGAATCTCCACTTGCCTGTGACTGCATGTTTCCCTGATCTCGGATTTGTATGCTTCTCGCCAATATTTTCGTGCTGAATCTAAAGAAGATAGTTGTTAGTGGGCAAGCCCACAGTGGAAAAACTTATATTGCGCTATTGGGATATGAAAAAACGCTCGCGTGCGAGGCATTTTGTTATTTTCAGATGGTAATTGGTGAGTTAGTAATAATTTGAAATGCTTTACTCTCTGAGGTTTGATTGTGTTTTTCATTACTTTTGAAGTTTTTCATTGCATTTTCGATGCTAATTTTTAAACAAGTGTCTTGGCCCCTGGGACGGATGAAGGTCGTTATTTGCGGGGATTGTTACTTTCCAGGGGTGCGACAGGTTATGACCACCATTTTTCCTATTCTATCAGGTACTACAGGGGGCAGCCCCCTCTTGATCAGCCACTGCCTTGATCTTGTAATTAGGTTTGTAGATTTGTTTAGAGTCTTCGGCGGATGACCTGAATTCGGCTAACGAAATCGTTTCATAAGTGAACTTAACGGGGAAGGATAGAAGGTTGATTAAACCCTCGGTTTAGCGTGAAGGATTTTTCAGAAAATCCAAGATAAATTTTAATTATAAGAGCGTTCGACCACCCACGGAGAATACCTATGCTTCGTAGAGTTTAATGGATGCATTGTTCCTCGTAAATGGCGGTAATTTAAGTATTCGGGTTACGAAACAAACAAACCTGATCAACATTTCAATTGCTTTGCTTCTCCTGGTCGGAGTAAAATGCAAATCACGGACTTAAATAGGTGTTTGCGTTGCAGAATATAGATGACTTGCCTTATTCTGGGTTTTCTTTGGTTTTGTGCCCAATACTTACCTCGATTTCTCTCTCGTTGATACATGAGTCATTACCCCATTGTGGTCATGCGCATCGTATCGCTGTCGGTCCTCGGGGTTAATGCCGAATTCAGTGTGGATGGGTATATTCCTTTGACTCATATTGATGGAGTAAGGCATCACCTTGTGAAAATTAACAATGTTAAGCGTTATTAACGATATATTTAGTGCAATTCCTCTACTTTATTTTCAACCCGATCGATTTAAACGTCTATAGGAGCGTCATTATCAAGGTAAATAGCCCTTGAGTTGAAGATAGACATTGAAATCGACCGGTTCATTATTAAAATCCGGAATTTTACGAGGTAATTCATCAATAATGCTTATTTTTCCTTAGACGTTTTAGGATGCAGTCAAACATTAGCTACATTTGGGGAGACACGAATGTTTGAATTTAACGGTGAAAAAAGTAGTTTTCCGGGAATGGGAATATAATTCAGATACCCCGAATTCGCGTAAGATACTTCAATGATGCTACCCAGGCATCACACTCTACCGTGCATTTATTTGAGGCTAGCAGGAATACGGGTAATTTGTGGCAGTATGCAGAGGGTACTTCATAAAAACCCTTTATTTCTTTAAAGCTTTAACGTAATTCGCCGGGAAAGAGAGCGTCCATCAAGGAGTGACGCGTTCAGTGCAAATTCCTGGGATCTGTGCTCGACTCTTTGACCTGTGGAATGACCAGGGTGTTCCTGTCCAAAATGTGATGCAATGAGATTAACATTAATTGAAGCGAGATATCATTTCACCTAGAAATCAATGATCTTGGTCTCATTTGATGGAAAAGTATCTCACCCTTCCGAAGATACCAAAATATCAGCCCCTTACCGAACTACTTTCTGACATATTTGCCACAATATCATCCCATTTATATGGGAAATGGTATCTGCATGCCCTTCCAAGAGACATTATTTAAAAAATGAGAAATTCCTAACTCCTAGATCTCTTAATAAATTAATATAATGTATTTTATATGTTTTCTCAGCTATTTTTAAAAATAAATCGGTGTTGCCGCTGTTATTTTTTCAGAATCACAAAAAAACTCCTTTTTGAAGGAGTTTTAAACGTTCTGTGTGGAAAAATCGAGTCATTTTAAAGACATATAGATATTTTTATTTGTGTACTGAGAATTTCATTCGTATATAAATATATTTATGCACCATTAATATCACAATACTTCATGCTCGCAACAGATCCTGAGATAAAGAAGTAAAATTTGAATGTGGTCTCCATTATGACTAGTGAAACATCTCGCTCAAACTATCTTAATTGCCTCCTCACACTGTCACCTTTCAACTCTCTATTCCCCAAGAGCTGCTTAAATTGGAGAATAGAAGAACTCTAGAACGAGCGGTTACTACATGAGTTAATGAGTTGTAGTAGTGTACACTTATAGCGACCGGAGAAATTCATGAAAAATTGCTTAAGATTGAGATTGAGAGAGGGAGAGAGAGAGGGGGGGAGAGAGAGAGAGAGAGAGATTGCTTGAGAAATTCAAAACTGGTGTTTCAGAGAGACACAGAGAATATTAATACGACGCCTCACTGCATCTGTAGGTCTGACAGAAGCGATATAAAAGAGAGATACATTACCGAACGGATATGTACAAAAACTCGTTCTTTCCGCGCACAAGAAGCGACCACAATAAAAACTGAGCTCCACTAAGTACTCTCCCATAATACATGTCACCGTTTCATCTCTAAAAAACTTATCCCTTACATCTTTACACGGCTGGTGTCCTAACACCCCTGCCACACGCCCAAGCGGCGACTCGCAGGGTAGGTAGTATGTAAATGTAGATGAGAGACTTTCATGTGATTTTAAAAACCAATCCTCAAAGCCCCACGAATCAAAATCAAGATCTATGGCAATGAACAGGACGATTTTATGTCCTCTTTTATAAAATAGCATCTACAGTACCAAAAATGATTGATTGATGGATTATTCTCTCTATTAATCTTTATCAGAGCTAAAATTATCCATTTTATGAGTTGCTCTCTATTTATTGCGAATTTCGTACATGAAGAGGTTGACTTCTACTCATGTTGGACTATTTGGTGAAACCTAATTGTAGTGCTACCTAAACGTCTCGGTGCGTTATTAATATCTCTTGCAGTCAAAGACTCGTGGAAAATCTGAGCAAATCAGCCGAGCTCTACGAGGTCACAGGCCTCAGCTGCAGTGCCCTGGGGTGTTAAATGCCAATCGGCGTCGGAGGTCACAGTCCGCCTCTCATCTCCAATCAAGACAAGTCTCTATTCGCCAAAGCTTTCGACTCCGTCACGTCCTTCTCAAGTTGCCTTCACCTCACGGCTGGAGACCACGACTCGTTTGGCGGTG
Organism: Ceriagrion tenellum; assembly: GCA_963169105.1. Lineage (NCBI taxonomy): Eukaryota > Metazoa > Arthropoda > Insecta > Odonata > Coenagrionidae > Ceriagrion > Ceriagrion tenellum. The sequence goes on from OY720642.1 coordinate 93,758,971, forward strand.
AGTCACGAATTCTCGTGAGATGGCCGAAAACCGTGATTAGCCCATGTTCCATTTTCTTCTCTATAGAAAACACCTCGATGTCAAATGCATCTTCATGTCCATCTGAGGCAGAGAATCCTGTCGAGAATCTTTATTTATTTTTTATATTTAAATCTATATATATTATTATTTTTTTATAGTTTATCCATCTCGGCGGCACTTCTTTTTCTAGCGAACACGCATTTTATACATCGACATCTACGAAATACCGTGCAAGCCACCGCTAAGGAGTGTGGCACGGGATGATTCCACGCCAGGCATACAGTACGCATCCCAGTTCAAATCAGAACCCCGTACATTCCCCGAGGCCCAAAGTAGTACAACAATGCGCTGTCAGACTAGAAGCTAAGAGAGTTCTACGTAGACGAAAGTGCTTCCATTCTCTATTTAAGATGCAACTACTGATTAGTATTTACTAATGCGATTGATAACTAGTACAACAGGATACTAAATATTGCAGATAGCTAAATCATGCTGGAAATTTCATGCGGGGTGAGATGTTAATGATGATAATAAGATGTTAAGCACAAGTACAAAATCTGCTCTACATAGTGAGGGTCAAAGTTTCATAGAATAGATATATCTCAATTATTACAGGCCCTTATTATACGGGGAAAAATTGCATTGTTAATATATCGGCTCTGCAGTCTCTTTCCTTAATCTTATGTCTGTGATCGTATCTACCATAACAGTTTGGCTCTAGCAAAATATGTTGTATGTCCGGCAAAATAAGTCTACGTCAAACATTTTTAATAGATTTGATTTATACTTTCCCTTCGATTAGATGGATTCCTATCCTAATTTCTTCAACTAATCAATAACACTGCTTGTTTGTCGTAACTATTTTTCATAAATATTGCTGCTCCCCGCTGTATTCGATAATTCTTTTTTTAATATTTAAATATCAAATTTCATATATTCTTTACTTGCTTGTTCTTGCCATATCAATTTATTATAATATTCAATGTGCCTTGTTTCTGCATAGTTTTTGCCATGTTACTTCTTCTATAAAGTGCACCATAAAAATATATTTTGTTTTTGTTACACTGAACACTCATGTTTTGTTAATTTGTTATCTATACTTAAACTTTTTGTATGCACAAATATAATACTGCCGAGCACGAATTATTCATTTGATGGCAACCCCAACAAAGGATTCTTTTGGGGTGCCTAATTTCACGAAATTTATGTATTAATTAATTGTATATTCAATGTATTTTTGTGAAATAATAAATATTATTATTATTATTCTCTGAAACTACTCCTACATCGTAAGAATCCCCTATATTTGCGGCGTACCCAAGTATTCACGATGTCAGTGCGAGAGATATTTCCTTCTACCTGTGTGTACAGTAGGATGTTTTCGATATTGGTGATTTTGGCGTCTACTTCCAACGATTTTGAAATATTTTACTTGGCGATGAATACGATCTTTTGCGACTTCTTTGTGGGTAGTTGCCGCCATGTGATCCTTGTGTAAACAGGATCCAGATTACTAATTTAAAGTAATGTCGTAACTGTGCTCTTCACTCCATGATCAGTTTTGATGAAACTAAAGGTGTTGACTGGCTTATTACCTAATTCAATGACTAACGTCCTCCTCGCGGATACAAATTACCTGTGAACAATGGATATAAAAGTCTGCTAAACATTTTAATTGGCTTATTTCTCCACTCTTCTGTACGTGAAGTATTTATGTTAATAAATACTTCAATGTCGAATCGACATGTATCACTCTGACTTCTATTTAATGAGACGCTTACTCTAGAGGTTAGAGGGGAAGCTCAGAAAATGTATAATGTTGGTTCTGTTGAAGAGTGTTATAGAAAATTTTTATAATGTAGCATTTTTTTAGTACCTATTGTGGACGCTCTTTTCAAAAACAGGAATTAAAATCATCCTGTTCACTTCGATGGATCTTGGTTTGGACTCGAAGGCCTTTGAGGATTGGTTTTCAAATCAGATGAAAATCTCATTTGTCGTGATAAATGTCCAGTACTATACTTTTTTGTACTAATGAAGTGGCTATGTGTTTTTGCGTCATTCTATACTCCAATTTTGCTGATATTGGAGAAATGGGAACTGAAAGGTGACAGCGTGTTGAGGAATTTGACTCTTATTCTGACACTTTTTGGACAAGAACACCCTGAACCCACGTTCTTTTTTTAAGGGCGGTACCTGAAAATAGCTGCATACCTTAAGTGGATTATTAGCGCTTTACTTCAGTCGTTGACACCTCATTCTTTCTTTTTAAGGTGGTTGGCGCGTTAATCGCGAATCCTGGAGTGCTCGTTTTAATAACTTATATGCGAACGGAAAAAAATTATTCTTGGACCACGTTTCACTTAAGTACATCTGTTTATTCGGTGTAATTAACCATACATGTAGTTATATGAATGATGCAAGAATTATATTTTAAAATGTTTGCCTTAATTAAAGCAATGTAATGACTTGAGTAATTCGATATTTAAGCAAAAATCACTTATAAATCCTTAGTTTCCACTCAGCTTGATACCCTGAAATCGTTCAGCTCCCATAACAAAAATCTGTAACGTAAAATTTCGCGAATAGGCGAAAAGATGTACTTGTGTCATCGAATGATAGCGATATGTAAGTCAAGTGCCATAACGCTACTTGTAAAAATAGCAAGAAATAGTCAAGAAACCTAATCGGTAACATGAAATTTTATTAAACTCTAATCAATATATATTAAAAATCAATATATACATATCCAAAGTATCACGCAAATCTACTCATAATCTAAAATAGCTCCAAACGAAGCTCCTTATTTCCGAAGCACAGATTGACTTTCCTGCTTGCGATTTGAAATGGTTTTCTTTGTTTCCGCTTCGGGCAGTCTTTTATGGATCATAAACTTTGTAGCTCTAATCTTCTCCACCAAATTGCTTTCTTTTTCTCCGATTTTTCTCCCATAAATTTCTTTCTCATCCAGCCATATCTTCCTCCTGCCTCTTTCTGTCGAAAGCCCAATGCTTAACCATATGCACAATGGAAGCCGATCCAACTATAAATAACTTTGTTCCTAAATTCTCCTCACATCTTCTTCTAAAATACTTCCAAATATCGAAGGGGATCGGGTAAATTTGGCGGCTAGAGTGCTTCTTCCCTTGTGATTCGGGCTTCCGCGGGGTTTGAGTGAAGGTTGATTATTCCGTTTTGCGACGTTTCCGAGGCGTTGTTTCATCTTGAGGACGTTATTTCTCCGGCTATCTTTCAGGCTTCCTCAGTTACTTGGACAAATATATTCGCGGAGTAATTGGAATTTTTTTGTTCCTTGATTTTGGTTTTCAATAGCCAACAAATTCCATCAGTGAAAGAAGGATTTTAAAAACCATTTGAAAAAGTTGGAACGTGGTATTTATTTTGTCTCACACATTCGTGGTGTGACCTCCTTAAAGCCGCCTTAGCATTTCCTGGGATGTATCATTATCATCATTTCTGTGGATAAATTTTCATAATGCTCCTCTCCCTTGAGTTCGCCCAAAGATCCAATCCAATGGCTGAATGGATGACGTAAGTTTTATCTTCCGAAAAGCTGATTTAATCAGCTGTGCACATTTATTGTCACTCTATCCCTCCCAATCCTTGTAGTATCATGATATCGGCGAAAATGTCAAATATAACGGGCGACTGCGGTGATATCTTGTTCACCTTATCTGTTTTTGTTTTATATACACACGAAGGAATTAAAATGTTGTAATCCGGATATAACCCCCTCTTACTATTTTTATTTTTTTTATCTTCCCACGCGTCGTGGTGCGAATGTTAACCAACTTACCTCCTTCTAAAAGGAACACAATATTATTACGACAAACATATACAAAAATAACACATTCGACGTATAATTAACTCAAAGCAAAGCACATTTATTGTCAAGAGACTCGTTTTAAAACACTAAAGCAATCAATCATTAATCAGAATAGTATTGGGCCCAATTCACAATACAATTGTAAAAGTATTTGAGATTAATATGTAAATACTTACCCTTTGACTATCAAAATGATCAGTTGATCACCGTAGACTTTACTTTAATAGACAAAATGTACTCAGTGCAGGATTTTATAGGATTGAAACGTTAGAGTCTTTTCTTATCGATTTGCACAACTACTTGGGCATAAGAGTTCTTTTCTAATTCTTATTATTATTCACAACTTCGCTTATTATCCGGGTCTCCGGCATCTGCGCGCGTGAGCAGGCTTCGCTCCCTCCGTCGTCGGTCAGCTAGAATCTATTGTCGTTCTCACATATTTCTGCTGTAATAAAATCACTGGGGCTATTTCCGCGACCGTTTTACGTTGCTTTCTTCCACCATATGTCACTGCACGCCGCTTTTCTCCGGTTTCGGTCCTTCACATCCCCTTTATTTCCGTTCCCTTCGACTGACTCTCTCGTTCATCCCCCGTCCTTAGCTTCTCCTTCTCTTGCCCCTTTATCTTTTTCTGGCGTCCCTAGTTTTTGCATTGTTGAGTGCTGATTTTCTTCAAGCGTTCTTAGTTTCTGTTTTTGTCAATATTTACTTTTCTTACGCGTCCGTAGTTTCGTATTGTTGGACCATGATTAATATTTTTAATTTACTATTTTCTCTTAATTAACGAATTTCTCGGGCTTCAGAATAGTTTGGTTACAGTGTGTTAGCCAGTTACACCGCCGAGCCATTTTCCTTCAAAAAATGTCGACGAGGATTTAAGGCGAACTGTTTGTTCGCGTCTCAAGTCTATATAGTGTCACAGGAGATGATGGTCGTGCTTATTAAGCCACTGTCACGGTGGATAGACCCAACATTGTCGTTTTCATAACGACTAACTCGACAATTTTCCAGTCGTTACTTGTACTGACCGGCAATTGGGAGATACGGTTTCGAATCCTGGTAAATTCAGATTATTTTATCGCGTCAAATTTCGTTCAACGGTGTATATGCGACGCAATTTCCTCGATTTCAAGAAAGCACTCGACAGGGTTTCTCAGTGATCGCGAACAAAGAGTAATTATTGATAGTATCGGATCTATATGGTTAGAGTCACATCCGGTGTTCCACAAGGGAGCGTGACTGCCCCTCTCTTTTTCACTATTTATATTAATGACCCAAGATCTCGAGTTAGCAGTAAACTAAGATTCTTTGCGGACGATACAGTCATCTACCGTGAAATTATCGAAGGCACGGACTGAGAAGTTCTGTTATAGGACCTAAACAACGGTTATTCGTGATTCCAGGAGTGGCGGTTGGAACTAAATCTTAGTAAATGCATCACGGTACACTTCTTGCGGAAGTCATCACATCAACGTCATGTCTACACTGTGGGTGGAGTAAACCATAAAGTCCTCAGACAAAATCAAATACCTCGGAATTATTTTAGCTTTAGATATAGCGTGGAGAACACACGTACGAAACGCATGCGGCACAGCATTAAAAAAACTAGGATTAATGACGCGTATAATAGGAAGGTCGTCGGATGAGAAAGTAAAAGAGAGCTGCTACTTCGTTCTGGTTAGGCCTCACCTCGAATATGCCGCTAGCATTTAACACCCTGGACAGGAAGATTTTAACCAAAAAAATAAATTAAATACAAAGGAAAGTTGCTCGCTTCGTTAAAAACTGCTGCTGCGAGCGAACGCGCAGTGTTTCTCAGTTTTTAGAGAAAATAGGTTGGGAGCTGCTGGAGGCTGCGCTTTAGATTTAGTTTGCTGGAGTAATTAAGAACAGTCGTGTTTCAGAGTGTTATAGAGGATATCATTTTGACGCCGCCCTACATCACTAGGTCCGACAGATACGATAAATAAGAGAGGTACATTGTCGAACAGATAGGTGCAAAAAGTCGTTCTTTCCACACGCAGTAAGTGACCATAATAAAACCAGGACTCCACTTGCAACACACCCATAATAACATAATAAACTTCACCATTTCGCCTCCCAAAACATCTGTTTTTACACCTTTGTACGGCTGGTGTCCCAACACCCCCAGCAACACGCCCATGCGGTAGCTCTCAGGGTAGTATGAAGATGTAGAACCGTGCGAGTGACTTTTTACCAAATCTTTTGTTCATGAAATGATTGGAAAATTGTTTTATACGAAACGAATAGAAAAAAGAAAATGTAACGTATTCACTTCCCTTTCCTATGCCTTAGATCATCTTTGTATAATCGAGATATTCGCTTCATTGCTATTCATTCTGCTTTTCCGTTACGTAGACTTTGCCTTTGTTGTGGGACCTTCGAGTCATCATATGACGTTGATTCAGTTTTTTTTGGAGTTATGGCGAAAACGTTCCACATTTACAGCTTCCGGTCTCTATTTATTCCTCTGAATTGTAATATTCATTTCAAAGCCACAAAATTGTGGTTTTACTCTACTTACGCTCTCAAAATTTATGAAGTCATGGGAATAGATAACACTGTGATGTAATTACGTTACCCAACCGTCACAATGGCCCAGTCAACTTTTGATATCGTGCACTTCTTGCCACAACATGTCTTGCAGCTGATTCATTTCTTCTCTATTTTGTTTTGTCCAAAGTAACTGTTAGCAACATTCTTCGACATGTGCATCCCTCCCTTAGAGATTCGTTTCCCTTTTATGCACTCCTTAGAGATAAGTACTCTTACTTTATATATTTCCTAATATTTTATTCTCGGGCCATCATTATTAACCCTTACATCCGTAAACCTTGATAAAAAATAACGAAACCTATCTTATGAGCAGCCAGTCGACAGGATTATGGCACCGCTAGCATTATCAGGCTGGAAACCATATGATCGTGGAAGCCGCGTCTTGCGTACCTTTATTACTGCTTGCCCGGATAATGAGCACGAGCATCAGGTTTCTGAATTAAAAGAAATTAGCGCATTGTAAATTTCTCAGACAATCTAAACCTCGAGGTTGGTATTCTTTATAAATCAGTTTGGCATTTTCAAAGTTGATTAAATATGTAACCCTTCAAGACGTCAAAGATTTATAAACGATCAAGGTGATTATGTTAAATTCTCTCGGGTTTCACAATTGGTTAAGTATTTGGTTGCTGCCAACGTTTCGACGTAGTACCATTCCGTCATCATTAGGGCAATGATAACTTATTTATTTCCACCATATTTTTAACCCTGTCGAAGCCCGAGAGAATTTCTCATATGTTATTCGCCGAAAAAGTACCAAATCTCTTATCGAAAGATTTCTTCATTACTGATTTTGGAGGTTTTATTGAGGACAACCAATATCGCAGCAGAGTCAAAATCGATAACCATTTTCACAATGTGGGACTTATTTCTTCTCGTCAATATTCAGGATAAGAGCAAGATATGGATAAGACTCGCTATCGCGTAACCTAGGCTGCGTTCATTTATCATCTTCTTTCTTGTCTACGCTGTGATTGGGGATTTTTGACATGGCGGAAATTCAACGACGTAATATCGGTAAATACGATGGCTGAGCGACTCTTTTAACTTGCCTAAATTGCCGTAAAGAATTAACTGCTCCGAATAAGATGATCACGTTAGATGCCTTTTGACTACGGTTCTTTTCTCTCAAGTTTTTCCTCTCCCCAGTCCTCCACTTCGCTCAACCACCATCCATGGTACTTCTTGAGGTCGATTACTCGGTATATTTTATTGTACAAACGAATTTATTTTGGATTCTATACAATAAAATGAGTGGAATTAGACAAGATTGTATATCCTGTTCAGTCATTCAGACCATCGCACAATATACCGCTTTACACGACACAAATTTCCGCATAAAAGAGATCACGCATTCGTTTTTACAATAAAATGTCGTGTGCATGGCGTCCTTTACCTAGGTATATGCTATGAGTAGAGGTCATCTAGTCGAAGTCCTGGTTGCTGCCAACCGTGGTAATTTTCAATCCAAGGAAATCCAAGTACTCTCTATTCCCATGGCTATTTTCGCCATCCAATTACTCATTTTTAACTTAGACATGAGCATTGGTTATCATCGTCATGTGAGCAAGGAAGTGATCAGAAAAAACTACCTTACGTTTTGGTGGTAGGAACGATTTTCGTTTATGCATTGATTTGTGTGAAAATTTTCATGAGCGTACTCATTACTAATAGATATGTATGGATAAAAGCGAAAACAATTGCTTGTTACCGTTTAATTTCTTGGAATTGAATGCTATTTTAACATGTAGCCATATGGCACTTGATATATATTTTGAAATGATTCGATTCTTTAAGTACAGTGTCTATATAGAACGTGAAAGCATACCTTATGAAAACAATTGCTTGTTACCGTTTAATTTCTTGGAATTGAATGCTATTTTAACATGTAGCCATATGGCACTTGATATATATTTTGAAATGATTCGATTCTTTAAGTACAGTGTCTATATAGAACGTGAAAGCATACCTTATGTATCTATTATAATAATTGTTCCAATTAAATATCCGGATATCACGTTGAATAGAAACACAAATTTGTGTTAGGCTTTTGCTGAAATATCTGATTCCGTGCCCTAAACCCAAGTCGTAACAATGCTTTAATTGATACTAAACTTTTAAATATAATTTAATAATGTTTGGTTTTTTTCCAACGTATTAGTTGATGTACTCAAGAGAAGAGTGGCCCAAGAATTTTTTTCGATTTACTTGATGAATTATTAAAATGTGTTATCAGCGACTCACGATTCGCGTTCCAACCAACCAAGGTAGATGGGAAGTTAGACATCGATCGTAAATGATAATGGGTGCGAGTGCGGTTATAAATCTACTAGGCTTTCTACCATTTTACTTATCAAGTAGTACAAACTGGTATTTTTGGCGAAGGATTGGGCATGGAAGATTAGAAGCTTAAACAAACCCATGTGATAATAATCTTTCTTATCAGCAAAGGTCCACTTTGATTTTGCCCTACCACAGCTCTCCAAAAACACCAGCTGTTGGCTCCTATTCGGTTATATCTGGTAAAACCTTAAGTATGTTGATTGCGGTAAATGGTTTTGTTTACTAATCAGGCATTCCATTTAAGAATAAGCTTCAAAAAACGTTTCATGCCATAAAGCTCTATATATTTTCATTAAATCTTTCGTAAAAAATGTTAAAACGAAAGTTAATCAAGCTTTATAACCGAAAAAATTCCCGTGTTTAAAAAGCATAATGACGAAGCAATTTCCACGTTAAAAGGATCCGTCCAAAAACATTACTTTGAAAAAATTTTGTGGCGTTCGTCAAGCATGTTACTGTGTTGATTTCATTACGTTTTTTAATTTAAGTATAGGTGACTTAATACGGACTTAACATACGAACAGTCTGGGTTCAAATCGGGACAGAGGCAGATTCTTTTCAGGGGAAATCCGATCCCTACTTAGGTGTGTTTTAATAAGCTAAATAAAAATCTCCACTGGCCGAGGTAAGTGTAATTAGCACCACTCCTCCGAACAAAAGGACCAGGAAAAACTTGTTTTTTTTTCCCTCCATTTAGATCTTCGACTTGTAAACAAAAAAGCAGCTCGCAGGTTATTATGTAGATGTAGAAATGATTTCCAATCGTGGCATGATGAAGAGGTAGGTTATTGATGAATAAAATTAGCTAGCATTCTGTTAGAGTGAATTAGAAGTTTGCTGATGTCTTATAATTTCTACTCTATATCTATAATTGAGGTAGATGGAGAGGGCGCTTGCGATGGTGGCCAATGCTAGCTGTAAATGGAGGCGTGGCCTGTCTGCCACCTTTGTTACCCCCGATTTCCTTCCGTGCTTACGGGCTAACGTGCTAATTTTGCGATTTTACTATGTTTGCCATCGATAACTTTCTACAAATCAGCATGCATTAACTTCTCTAATATGGATTCTCCTTCATCGTTTGGTCGGATTGGTCGTTCAATCCGAAGATTGTTTGAATGCAGCTCTCCACCCTTCCCTAACTATTGCTAGTTCCCTTACCTCCTAGTTTCTCTTCCGATGTACATTCCTCTTTATTTGGTCCATGAACTTATTCCTGCGTCTTCCTCTCGGGTTTTTTCCCTCTAATTTGCCTTCAATTATGTTCTTCGCAAATCCATTGTGTCTCAGGGTGTGGCCAATCCATCTGGTTCTTCTTTTCTGTATGGTGTTCCATACGATCCTCTCCTCTTCTACTTTTCTATTCATTTCATCATTTGTTAATCTCCTTACACACATTTCCTCATATTTTTATTTAACCTGGGTTAGATGGGACAGAACCGTCCCCTCTTCCCCCAACCCAGTTTACATACACAGACACCCATGTCCTAGGCATATTCTACCCAGGCGGGATTCGAACCCGCGACCCTCGGGTTAGCAGGCGAGGACTTTACCCCGCCGCCACCGGGGCCGACATTCGTAGTAGAAACCATAGCACTGAGTAACCAATGTATTTGTCTAGGGTTACTTGCCATTAATTTCGATCTGATCGTGGATATTCTTGCTTTACATCCGATAATGTGTCCATTCCGTCGTGCTAACCAACGTAAAGTAAGGAAAAACCAGGGATAACCAATGTGGTTTTTACTTTAGTTGTCAGGCTACCGTTTGATGACATAATGCCTTTTCTATCTAGGCCTATATACTACCCTGTGAGCCGCCGCATGGGCGTGTGGCAGGGAGGGTTAGGACACCAACCGTGAAAAGGTGTAAATAAATGTTTTTGGAGGTGAAATGGTGAAGTGTATCACGAGAGTGAATTGAGTGAAGCTCAGTTTTTATTATAGTCACTTGCTGTGCATGGAAAGAACGAATTTTTGTACCTATTTGTTCGGCAATGTATCTCTCTTATTTTATCGCTTCTGTAGGACCTTGAGATGTAGTGTGGGGTCAAAATGATATTCTCTGTGTCGCTCTGAAACACACCTGTTCTGAATTTCTCAAGTAAACTAAATTTCTCAAGTCTAGCGCGCAGCCTACGAGTTTCTAGCGGCTCTCTGCCTTATCCCTATAAAAACTGTGAAGCAGTATATGCTCGCCCGGCGCGCAGGTTTCCTTAATGATATACATATACGTAACACCCCAAGAACTTCGCTAGGCCTAGGGGCAGGAGACGATCTGACGGCGAACATAAATATGAAGTTAGTAGCTTTCTCTGCGCGTAAAATACATATAATTAAAAATCATTATTAGTAATCCGAGTCTATTATTCTGATTTTAATGTATATTTGCAATACCGGCGTCATTGCGGTTACAACGGTATTACTCAAACCTCTATCGCATCTCAAGTTTCAGAATTAGCCGAGGTTTACAACTTTTACAACAGCTCGTGTAAAAATGAACATATAAACAGTTTATTTTCTTGGTTATGTTAAAAAAAGATTTAGCTAACTTGTGTCAGAATCTCCTATCTCTGTCATAAATATTAAGAGCATGGCGATAACATTAAGTCGGGCCATCGGATTTTGAGCGCCGAAAACAGGGCCTTTTTTCAAATAAAATATCGTAAAAGTGCAAATAAGGAAGGAAAAAGTTTTACATACTTAAACTAATGTAGAAATGATTCTTCTATCAAATACATTTTACTTTGTTAAAATCCGTTGATCCTACTTGAAGATACAGCTTCCTAATCTCAACGGACTCGACTTTTTTAATGGACAGTATGTAGAGGGCATTCAAGGAAGGATGATTTTGATGATTTTGAAGAATGATGATGAAGAGCTATATTTTCATAGAATCAATATTTCGATGTTCTATATTCGTGATCGTGGAAAGTGCACTGGATGGAAAATTATTGTACTTATCCGTTCAACCGCACATATCTCTCCTATCTGTCCTTTTTGTCCACCCTGCAATCTGTCCGTCCTGTCGTGCAAAGGAAGAGTGCTATGCGCATGATTCGTGGTGGCTAGTGACTTGATATTTTTGAGACTAAGTCACTGAGCTGCTCAACTCTAGAAATAGAATTTAATTAACACTTATTCTTAGTGAGAAAATCTCTGTGGGGTTACTTTTTAAAGTTAATATTTATATAAATTTATATATGAAATATATATAAAGGTATAATTAAATATGGCTATGGAAATATGACACAAAGTTATCAAAGATATTGTTTTATTTAAATATTTTCTCCTCATGAAAACCGACACTGATGCGGCATTCGATCGCTTTAGTCTACTGCCGTCGACAATACTTACGTCTACTGGCCGACAGTCTGACATAATATAGAAAATCCAATCTATTCGGACTTCAATCTACTAATCAACCAAGGTCGTTCCGTATCGATTGCATTTTTCCTTTGATACATGTCTTCGAAACATTAACAAAAAAGATTTGTCAGTGCATTTGTATACGAAATGACCTTTTTCTTGAGGAAATGAATAGTGCTACATAACAGAGGATTGCCACGATTAACTTTAGTGATATTTGAGTTACTTGCCTTAAATTCCGAATATATGGTAGATATTCTACATCTACATAATACCCTGCGAGCCACCTCATGAGCATGTTGCGGAAAGTGTTTGACACCAGCCGTTTAAAGTTATATTGGAGAAGGTTTTGGGAGGTGAAATGGTGAAATCTTTATGAGATGTAGTGTGGGGTCAAAATGATATTCTCTGTGTCGCTCTGAAATACATCTGTCCTGAATTTCTCAAGTAAACTAAATTTCTCAAGTCTAGCGCGCAGCCTACGAGTTTCTAGCGGCTCTCAGCCTAATCCCTATAAAAGCTGTGAAGCAATATATGTTCGCCCTCTCTTATTCGCTATTTATACATGAGACCTAAGCTCTCGAGTTAGCAGTAAACTAAGATTATTTGCAGACGATTCGGTCATCAACCGTGAAATTATCAACCAACAGCAAATTTCAAATTACTATGAGAGTGTTTAAAGTAGTGCTCAGTTTTTATTATGGTCACTTATTGTGCTTATGTTTGCTTTACATCCGCAAATTCGCGCATTCCGTCGTACTATCCGAAGGAAAGTAAGGAAAGAGCTGGGGTAACCAGTGTGGTTGTTTTTTCTGTTGTAAGGCTACAGGTTGATGACGTTTTGCCGTCCCCATCTACCTCAATGATTTAGACAATGGCTGCCATCATGAATTCTGCGGTCACGTGATTGTCCTCCTCAAACGGCAGTGAACGAATTTCCATTAATTGCATATACAAATTATATGCTACGAATATACTCTACCCTGGTGCACTAACACCAGGGTTTGAAATTTACCATGGAAAGACTTGAGCGTGGACTTGAGACGCGAACATCTAGTTCTCATAAACCCCCCTCGAAATTCTCCTTGATGGTGTTACTGGGTAACACACCTGTCCGGCAATTTGGAGATCCGGTCAAGTCAAATGATTTTTTCAAGGAAATTTTCATTGCATGGTGTATATGAGACGCGATACCCCTTGATTTCAAAAAAGCACTCGGCAAGGTTCCTCTCAGAAAACTTATATGTAAATTGCAATCATGTGGAGTAAATGGAAAAATTGTGAATTGGATACGGGTCTTTCTCAGTGATCGTAAACAAAGAGTAGTTATTGATGGTATTAGCACTGATTTGGTTAGAGTCACATCCGGTTTTCCCCAAGAAAGTGTGATTGGTCCTCTCTTATTCACTATTTATACATGAGACCTAAGCTCTCGAGTTAGTAGTAAACTAAGATTATTTGCAGACGATTCGGTCATCAACCGTGAAATTATCAACCAACTGCAAATTTCAAAACTTGGCATTGGGCGAGTTTACTGACTGGCTACAATTCTGTCGACTGCGCTGTTACCTTGGACGGACTCCTATGTAAGTTTGAATTGATGGTCCTCCGTTGACAACTCATTGAGAGCATCCAATCACGTTATCATTGGTTCACTTGCCAGGAAAAATCCCGCTGGTGGCGCCCCGTCGAAAAGGTAGAAACTAATTAAGTGTCCAAGTAATTTTTATGGCATAATCAAATTTCAGGATGATTTATCGATCGCCAATGTCATACTCGGTTGGATGTGTGCTCATTTGACGAACCCTTGCCTTGATGATGACTCCGTGCAGGGCAAAGAGAAATTGCTTGGAATTCATGAAGAAGTATTGCAAGAGATGATGACGTGTATAAGAGAAGACGTGCCTGGAGAGAACGTAATTTGTCGAATTTTGGTAATTAAATAAGATGTGTGTTCACCTTTGAATATTTTGTTGTGTCTTAGAGAACTTTATCTGTGCCCCATGGTCCAATGATCATTTTTTTGTCCTTTCAATGCCCTCTTTCAAATTTTGCCGAAGTTAGGCAAGTAATACGATAGATCTACAGATTCTAGCAAATACTTTTTGAAATGTGCCGAACATTAATTTCAGTTTCACTTAAGATTACAATTATAAGGCTCATGATGGATGTTTCTATCTACGTGTAATTTGTTAATACCTCTAGATGTAGGCATTGCTAAGAAGTGGTCTTGAATTTATTCTTTACAGGCAAAGATAAAATATAGCATGAATGCCGACTACATACGTTTCTGTGAATTTGACGATGAAAATAGTGGAGGTGAATCTGAAGATTGCTATGTATATGATGATGGAGTTAATATTCAGGGAGATCGATTGATAGCGAAGAAGAGCTCAAAATTTCCGTGAGTATTTCACGCCGTCAATGCTTTAGTAGCCTGTGTGTAGGCGGGCTCTATAACCCTCAGTTAGGTAATAGGATCCAACTTCTGGAATTCCCTCACAGATGTGGTAAACAAAACCCCCACGATAAAAAACCTTCCAGTCAAAGATCTATAGCTTATTACTAAACACTTCATAATTCATGTGCCACTCTATCAAATGTAGCTATCTTTATTTATCTTTTCTATCTCCTAGATTTTTGTCATTTTTTGTTCATCATTGCCTTTATACTGATAGTTTTTTTTGTTTTCTATATATTTTTTTGTTCTTTATTGTCTTTTTTGATATATTTACAATTTTTCCTAGCTCTTTTATGTTTGTAGCATTTTCAATTTCATTATATAATTATTCATGTAATGGAGGGACTCAACTCCTTTGTGTTCAATTTGTGATCCCTCAAAACAATTTAGTGTTATAATGTTGTTCTCATGTTTTACCTATTATGTAATTTGTTTTCTGATCTTAGAGGACATCACGTCCTAGATCAATAAATTCTTTTTTATTCATTCATACTGGTAGCGAGATTATGAGGTGGCTGTATTGCGTACGTATATTCAGCGTCCCTATGTTGTTGCCCGGCAAAAAGTATTAGGAAAAGAATATGCCGTGCGTTGGCAAACTTTTGGGATGACATATCAAACAGAGTCTTTCACGATTAAAAAAATATTCTTTAGCATAAGTATTTTATGAACAATATGGGGAATTTTGATTGTAACTATAATATTTAAAATAGGAATTATTTATTTATTCATTCATTAAGTATCCTACATTGATTGGTCCCGATAGTTGTTGCCCGACGTAGAGTATAATGAATAGAATAGGCCGTGCGTTGGCAAACTTTTGATATGAAATACCATAGCCAGTCTTTCTCAGTACAATTAAAAAAAATATTCTCTAGAATAAGTATTTTATGAACAATATGGGAAATTTTGGTTGTAACTATTATATTAAAAATTCTAATAATTTATTTATTCATTCATTTAAGTATCCTACGCATTAATTGCTAGATTTTAGGACAGTACTTATCCTAACGGTCTAAGTTCTGGCGTACCTTTCCGTTTTCACTCCTATGGATCGTTCGTAGCATGTTCGTAGTTCGTAGCACCTCCATTCGTTCCCTCTTGAATTCCTCACATCGTCTCCCGCTTTTTATTCCGTCCAGAATTCTTATCATCTTCCTCTTCCGCGCTTCCCCAGTGTTCTCCCCTCTATTATTCTCTTTGGCATCCCCCCTCCTTTCAGTACGACCTCCATTCATCTCCTCTGCCTCCTCCGAACCTCCGCCATCGTATTCCTCTCCTCTCCAGTTTTAACATCTACCTCCTCGTTCGTCCTTATCGCCACCCAGTTCACCCTCTCCATCCTTCTCCACACCCACATCTCAAATACCTCAGGTCGTCCAGAATTCCTCTCCTAATCCTCTTCCACGCTTCCCCAGTGTTCTCCCCTCTACAATTCTCTTCAGCATTCCCTCGCTGATCCTCCCTGCGCAATGGACTCAATCTCCATCTTTTACAGCTCCTTGCTGCATTTAAGAGTTCACACCAGCCTTTTCTTAACGTCTCCATGCAGACCCCCCTCTTCTATCCGTTTTTGTTGATAATGATTCTTTAGCCGTGGCAATTCTGCTTCTCATTAAATAATAATATAATGTAATTTACTTCTGGTATTACAGTGTAGTACAAAATAGGTAACCCCTAAGGATGAGCCTGTATTGGGGCTATTGAGCCTGTTTTACTATCAGATACTGCATGCAAAAGCAATAGCAACAAAGAAATAAAATATGATATAAATTTTGAAATCAAATGTTTAACAATCCGGTGAAGAATTAGAAACTATTTGTAGATTAATTTCTAAACTAGAAAAAATTCCTTACTAAAACCCTTCTCCTCCAAAATACTCCCAAGATACGTAAACTGCTCGACTTGCTCTATTTTGTGCCCTCCCACCCTAATGTTTAGCCCCGCCTTCTTGCTTCTTGAGAATCTTATTACTTTCGTCTTCTCATGCTTTATCTTCATCCTGTACCTCCTGCACTGCACCTACAATGTATTAAATTAAGAAAAAAATCATCGCAGCGTGAAAAAATCATTTAAAAATTATGCTTTCATGAAACTATGATAGTTTGATACTTTTAATTTTTTTTCAAAACCTCGTGTATGAATCGAAGGACCGCACGTGGCTCGCAAATAGCAGATTGCCAGCCTCTGCTCAAGACAGAATTCATCGCACGAAAATATCGTCTTTAAATTTGCAACAGCAGCACGTATGGGGTGACGCCGAGGACACGTTTGCTGCTCCCATTTCCGTCCTTCAATTCCTGACGTTGCCCATCTCCGTTTACACATGGGATTGCCGTCTGTCAACGGTCGTCTGCCGTCACAATTGGCACGTACGATCACTTTTAATCTCGTGTTCGTTGAGAAGAGCAGACCTATATGGCGAGATTAAGATAAGAAATTTTCTGATGGACTCATGATGCATCGGTTTCCACGAATAGGAACATACTCGTCCTTCCTGCGATCTGAAGTGCGTGTAATGTCTATTGCGACGACCATAAAATCCGAACGATTGCTCCTATAAAAAATCTTCCACTATCGTCTTTTTTGCAGAAATCTAATATTCATCCACAAGAATGTTTTAATTAGTTACGTTACTCAATAAGCATTCCCTCGTAAAAAAAACGCGCTCTAATCTCATCCTGATGATGAATGAAACTTGCATACTCTTGTTTAGAATGCTGACAGGACGTTTTTCAATTTAGTACGCCGATTCGTGATTTTTATTCATGTGGAAATTAATTAGGGTCTAGTTTTTAAGAACCTTCGTACACTTAGGTGGTGGGTCGTCCGCGAAGGAACGGGTCCATGGATTGAACTGGGGAACATTGAGAACTGATGACCGACTTCTATGGAACGACGCGATCCTTCCTTTCGGTCCATCGTTCCTTTCGGTCTTTCGGTCCGTCGTTACTGTCGGTCCGTCATCACTTTAGCTCATAACTTTAAGAGAGGATGTTCTTCATACCACCCCAAAAATTCATCTGCTGATGCTAGCAATGTAATTAGCTGGACTTTTTTCTTTACATAAACTAAACCTAATCACGAAACCATGTAAACAGTTGGCAATATAACCTTCCATCTTTTATTTCATCCAACATTCTTTAACGCCGTCACTACGGTATACTAATTATTGCTTGTTTTTTTTAAATTCTTTAATCACCAAGAACATGTTAAAAATATAAATACGCGACCACCAATAAAAAAGGAACGGTTAACGAGTGAAAAGGAACGGGTCCCAAAAAGGACCAGTCATGAGTAAAGGAGATCCCAAAAATGAACGGGTTTGCCCATCTCTAGTACACCTTTTAAGAACTTTTAAATCCAAGCACATAGGATATTTTATATACTTTAATGTCATTGGCTAACATTTATCCTCTAGATATACCGAATAGATACTTTTCTCATTAGATCATACGTGAAATAAAATTATTTTGAGAAGTATATGATGTTTAAGAAAATTTCCATCGAGAATACATGGATGATTCCGGTTGGACTCATCGTAATCCTCAGTCTGAGCTCGTAGTGTGATCTTTTAACGCCAACGTTTACTTTCTCCTCAGTTGCAACTTAGCTTCGGGCTATAAACGAGAGTTCAGGATTCCTTGCATGTTGACGAACAAAAAAATGATCATTACTCTTGTGGGGAAAGTTTGCATTTGGGTTAAGGGCGTCAGGTAATGAAAGCGCCTCACTTAAGCGATTTATGTACTGGTGAAAATGTTTAAAGAAAACGGTCTTTGCAATTATTATGATTATTCTGTTTAAGAGGAAATATAGCCAACAATACATTTACATCTACATACTACCCTGCGAGCCGCCGCATGGGCGTGTGGCAGGGGGTGTTAGGATACCAGACGTGTAAAGATGTAAGGGATAAGGTTTTGAGAGTCGAAATGGTGAGGTGTATTTAGTGGAGCTTAGCTTTTCTTGTAGTCTCTTATTTTGTGTGGAAAGTACAAGTTTTTACCTATATGTTCGGCAATGTATCTTTCTTATTTATCGCTTCTGTCAGACCTAGAGATGTAATGAGACGTGAGAATAATATTCTGTGTGTCGCTTTGAAACGCTTAGCCTAGCGTGTAGCCTCCGAGTTCCAAGGGACTCCTACCTCAATCCCTCTAAAAGTTGTGGATAATTATATGTTATAATAAATGTTAAATATATTTTTGCTAAACAATTGTGCGAACGAAATAGGATATTAGATTTTATGGCTCCGGTGAGCGACGCAGCCACGCCGGACCTATGCAGCGTAGTAATGAAATAATAATTATTAGTGAATACGTACATACTATCATTTTTACCGCCCTTTGTAAGCTTGAGCCTAATTGAAATGGGACCCATGAAATGGAGCTGTGTCGTTAGAAAAAGTATAAAGTTGTTGTTTTGGTCCTTTGAGAAGTCAGGGTCCACCCCCCGTAAAATCCGGTGCGCCCCCCCGTAAAATTCGCCTCTGCCCGCGGTACCTACTGCTCATGTTGTCGTTCATGGGTTGATCATATAATTTAATTTCATAGGGCAAATAAAGAAGAAAGTACACAAGAAGAGCTACCTGTAAGTAAGCGGTCGTGCAAAAACTACGTTAGCGTTTTCGGTAATTTTACCCCCTCAACGACCCTTCGTTGACAACCGTTGTATTTTTCCCAGCCCCGCCCCCCCGGACATGTAACGTTGTCTCTACAAGTGAAACTTTCAATTCAAAACTAATTTCTCAATTATTGAGTGAGTTTATTTTCAGGGATAGGTTGAAATAAGGCAAATAAAGGTTGAAATAAGACGCGCCCTTCCTAATATTAAACTATATTGTCGACGCAATGTGTGCGAGTAAGAAACGTAAACAGGCGCATTATAACAGCTACGTTACTTTGAGTGAAGCTCCCCTCGTTACCCACTGTAGGTTTTTAGGAGACCCCCTTCCCCCTAAGTTGGTATCGTAGTTTATCCACGACCCCTAAGCATGCTAGCATTTGATGGAGAAGGATGGAGGACTGCAGTCAACCAACCTTAGGATTGAACGACCAATGATAATGATGATGATATAGTTTCATAAATGACTTCGTTGCCGTAAGTTTAAAAACGCTACGTTTTCATTTCGCAATTTCTCTCGAATAAAATAATTATGTGTGCTGGCGATGATAGATAGTTCAGACAGGTTAATCTATAACGGAGGCGAAAAAAGGATGAAGTTATGTTGGCCTCTTTCATCAATGACAAATGGGAGTCCGAGGAGAAAGTGGATTTACCAGCTGAATGGAGGTAAAGGAACTGAGGCCACGCGATCTTTACGACCCTGTTGTTTTTGTGTGTACTGTCTTTTTTAGGAATTCCGGTGCTCTTTTCGTCTTGCATACGATATTACCGTAATTCAGTATTCATGCATGCAAATTTACATGAATGCAAGCCAACATTTTGACCGGTATCTAAGGTCCTACTAAAAAAGAAGAATGCCGACTTTTATATCGGCTGCTGCCAGATGGATGTGAAGGGTCACTTGGCAGACAGACGATCAGAAAAATATATATCGAGATTAATGACGTAGGAATTACCACAGGGCAAAGGTGTTTTTTTTCATACCAAATCTCGATCTTTTTATACTCTAAGCGACCACACGCAGCTGTTGCTTAGCTGTTAGCTGTACTCTTACGGCATTGTCCTAAGTCTTAGAGAATCGAATGAGAAGTGGAGTGATAAAAGTAGTTTGTGCGAAATATCATTTCGCTAAAGAAATCAATGAATTGGTTCTCATTTTATTGAAGAATATCTCACCCTAACAATGGGACCAAAATGTTAACTCCTTACCGGACTACTTTCCGAGATATAATCCAAAAATACCAGCCATTTTACATGGGAAATGGTACATGTGTTCACTCCAGAGAGATGTTATTTAAAAAATGGGGGATTTCTAACTCCTGGATCTCGCCAAAAAATTAACGCTCTGTACTTTTTATGTTTTCTCCTCTATTTTTAAAAATGAATCATATAGTCACCGCAGTAATTTTTCCAGAATCTCATAAAAAACCTTCCGTTGTGAAGGAGATTTAAACGTACCGAATGAAACAAATGGGTAAGTTAAAGACTTACATAGAGATTTTTATTTAATGATTGATCATTTCATTTTCATATAAGTATACTATTGTACTATTAATGTTACAATATTTAAGTCATGCTTCTAACAACTGCTGAAATCGAAACCTTAAATTCGAATATGGCCTCCAGTATGACTTGGGAAATATCTCGTTCAAACCACCTGAAGGTGAAGACTACGCAAAAATCTTCCTTTCCATAAGAATAATTTTTTAAATGCATAATAATACTAATGAATGGTAGTCCACTTTGAGCTCTTTGACGTTGAAGTCTTCATAAAAGATTGGGCTCACTTCATCAGGGGGAAGGAAGTTCCAAACTCGCATAACTTCCGCTTAATCCCCCACATTTCTGAAGACAAGTGAATGAAATAGTCAAATTTCGCCAAACTACGATTTTTTTCCCTGAAGTTTAAACTTGTCTTATAATGCTGTTGAAACTCTCCTTAATACGACTATTATTTTATCATAATAGTTAAGATGGTTGGATCGATTAATGTTTATGTACGGTTTTTGATTGTACGATTGTTTTGCACTCTAATTATAATTGTCCCGTGATATTGAAACTCTCCAGAATACCATAATTATTTTAGCATTATAGTTCAGGTGGTTGGAGCGATTTTCTTTTTGTAGACAGATTTGCGGGAAACTTTACGTACGTACAATTATTAGTACTACGTATTAAGAAGCGAAAAAATTGTTTGTTAGCGATTTGGTTTCTTGAAAATTTAATGCAATTTTAGTGCGTAGTCCTATAGCACTCGACAAATATTTCGAAATAATACGATGACCTGTGTACATATCTTCTCCTATCGCGAAAACACAGAATTTCATATTATTTAAATAGTTCCTAATAAATGTCGAGGTATCTCGCCGAATAAACAACACGTTTATAAACAATTTCAGTTTAAATTGTCAATTACGCACCGTAAATACAAGTCATAACAATGATTTAATTGAGAAGAAATTTTTAAAGTATAATTCTTGCATCATTTTTATTACACACGTGTATAGTTATTTCCAACGTATGAATATATGTACTTCAATGAAGTGTGGTCCATTAATGTTTTAAACTTATTTGAAAATTTGCTAAAATTTGCACTCAATGTATCACGAATCACGCTCTAACCACTTAAATTCATTTCCTGAAAGGCTAACTAACACTCTCAGGGTTAATGGGACAAATTACTGAATCCAAACTAAATGTACACTGTCATCTCTTTGTCGACGGAAGATCAGCGTGGGTTATCAGGCCTTGGGTGACTTGAATGCCTAAAGGAGTTGTACATAGAATAACTTACAACTAAAAAAGACTTACGCTCTCAGAGAGTTGTTACATACGTATTAGGAAGTTGGTGAAACCCGGTTTTGGAAACTAGAATAGCTACTAGAGTCAAAGTGGGTGTTGTGTTACAAAACGAATTCTTTCTTTTATAGTGCGTTAGTCACAAGGTCTGAACACCAGATAGTGCTAATACCTTAGGATAAAAAGCAAGTTCCTCGCGATAAGGACGCTCAGAAGTTGCAATAGTAGTCGGTGACTTGAGTCCCACGAGCCGTTTCTCTGATTTCTCTAACCATTTTAAAACACTGTTGGTTTTTATTGAGCTTTTTTATTTATTTAATATCCCACGCAACCAAAAACGGCATTTTGGCTAATGACATTGGTCGATGTAATAAAATAAACAAAACATTGGTAAAGAATAATGAATTGCAAAAATAATACAATAAAATCACAATAAGCGCAACGAATTTATCGCAGAGTCGAGGATCCATTACCCAGGTGCCGTTAGATTAAGGATAGGAATTTGTCGGATGAGGAGAAGAGATTAAGGGAGGGCTATGTGGACGACAAAGGGTTAAGTTCCGAAGGAATTCGGTAGAAAAGGGGACGATGAGAAAGGGAAAGACGAAATTTCGGAATGTGTAGCAGTTTGAAGTTTCGTAGGAGGAACATGGATTGGAATGAGAGGGGTAAGGTCGCAGGTACGAAGTTTTCCGTTCACTATGATAATAGTATAATAATAACTTTGTTTAGAACCTGGGATATCATGTTCCCTAGGTTCAAGTAGGCAATACAAATAAATATGTAAATAATGACATTTCATTGTGAATTCCATGATTTTGGCCTTGAGGGACACCTTAATAAATAATATCTCCAAAAACAAAAAACGGAGCTGGATTAACTAAACATTGCCCTTCTCTACAATTACTCTGCATGTCAACCATACATAATTCAACATGAAATAGAACACATGTAACAATATCAGAGCTAGAATATAATGCGTATCTGTTTACATATTATGCTACAATCTTAAACTGCATTAGGACCAGATACGCATTATATGTGTGTTTGTATGTATTACTGTGCAAAACTTTTATATCGGATGCTAACTATACTGTGTAAAAATTTACATCGGATTGAGATGGGTGGTGAGGGAGGAGATGAATTTCCAGGGAGGAAGAAATTTATTGATGGGATAATTGAGGTGGTTGAAACGATTTTTATTTACAGATTTGCGTGAAAATCTGCATACGTGTACATTTTATCAATACAAACAGATAAAATCGAAAAAAAATGCGTGTTACCGATTTGGTTTCTTGGCAATTTAATGGTATTTTAATACGTAGCACGTGAAGGTCGCAGTAGGTACATGGCACTTGGCATATATGTATTTCGATATAATTCGATTGTTTGCGTACAAATTTTCTCCTTAATACGAAAAAAAACGCTTCATATTAATGTAATGATCCTTAAAAAATATTATGGTATCATGCCGAATAGAAACACGTATTTACATACGAATTTCGTTTAAATTCCCAATTCCGTGTCGTTGCAATAGTCGACAAAGTCATAACCATGCTTTAACTAATACCTAAATTTCAAAACAAATTCTTGTTTCATTTATATCTCAATATGCATGGTTATTTTCAACGTAATAATTGACGTGCTTAAGTGAAGTGTGATATTATTTTTTTCAACTTACTTGAGAAGTTATTAAATGTACACTCAATGACTCACGATTCGCGCTACAACCTCCTTAAGAATTTTCAATGTAGAGGGGCAAAAAGTTGACCAAATTGGTGCGCGGTATTCTACGATTGGGAGGACAAGACCAAAAAATATTGTTCTGAGGGGTAGGAGATCGTTTATAACTGTGTGACGGTGGAGTAGGCCAACCACTGCCATCGCCGTGCCCGCTACTTTTTTTAATATGGTCATGGGATTGCAACCTATTGTTAAAGATGACGCCTAGATCGCAGTGGGATCGGACTGAGAGAATAGGGTTATTTGCGAGCGCGTACGAATGATGGGCAGGTTTACGGCTCAAGGAAAATGTCATCACAGCGGACTTGATAAGGTTAACTCGCTGCTATCACTGGGCACACCACGATTGCAAGAATTCAAGTGCAGATGGAAGGGCTAGGTGGTCGGAAGAACTATCATTGAGATGATGATGACAATATAAGGCTGACTATCATAATTTTTTGAAATCAAATGCCAATTTATTCAGTTGTAAATACATACATTTAAATTTTAAATATAACTAATCGAATAAAAAATCGTCTTTGTAAATATGTAAATTTATCTCATTATAATTTCATTGTATCAACTTTATCAATCACAAAAACCTATCAACTAGTAATAACCCGACATATCAGTCCAGGATAGGTCCTGCTTAGCTATTTATTTACCTTGTCAGCAGAGTCCTATTTTGATCTCATAAATCTTTGTTTTCATAGTCATGTCTATATAATTTTACACGGAATAAAAAATTTGGAAAATACTTTTTTGATCCGTATTATTTGACATTCTAAGAACCTTTTTTTATTTCTTTTTTAGCTTTACTTATTTTAATTAGATTTTTTAAATTATTGAGTATATTATTGAATATTGTAGGTAGGTACTTTCGCCTTTACATTTCTCTCCTCCATTCAATGAAAGACACTTTTTTTTCTTTAAACCTTATATTATCCCTCAGTCAGGAAAGTTTCACTTTCAAAGCCCTAATTTGAAGGTATTTTCTTCCATGTGTAACCGTTGTCTTTAAACTTCTTGGAACATTTGGCGGAGCTTTGACAAACCTTCCCTTTTAGCGAATCAGTGAAAACGGTCGTAATGACTAGATTTTTCCCTTGGGGTAAGCTCACGGATATGTTTCGCCAGAGTGCATAGGAAACCACACATCCGGCCACAGGGGTGCCATAAGTACGTAACTTACTTAATCTCCCGCCGATAAAAACGCTCGTGGCGATCGAAACTCATGCGTTAAAAGTTAACTTAAAACAGCGTATCTGAAACATGCAAGTTATAAACGACACATAAACAGGGAGACGTTTCGGTGGCCAGGCGGCGGACTTCTTAAGTGGTAGAATTCAAGACGACTGCCGAGATGTCACACTTATAATTTGTTTCAGTGCTATACACTCTTTGTCTTTATATTCTTTGTACTTATTTTATCTCCGTCGCGTCCATTTAAAAGTACTCAGATTTAATTACTTTTCACTTAGCTTTGAATGACGCGGTCGCATTGTGATTGAAAAAATCCCACGTTATCTCTGGTAGCATGTCATGGAGCCGTGAGTGATAAAAGACTCCATTCCATCGGAAGGTGTCAAGCTTATCGAATCTTGTGACATTACCGGGTGTTGCAAAATTTGTGCACTACTGTATCTCTAATTCTTTAAACCATTCCACCATCATAATTTATCTCCTCAATCGAAGTTCTTCGTGTGCACTTTTTCAGAAATGTGCCTATTACTCTACATATTTAACAAAGTAATGTATAGTGCAATTCTTTATATATTTCATACTGTAATGCGCTTCTGATTATGGCAAAGTTAATTGTTTAGTTTGTAAGGAAATATGTAGATAAATTCGTTAATTAATTGATAAAATGCCTTTAAAATTAACAAAAAAAATAGCAGATTTTGGCGATTTTCCCTGAACTGGTACTGTTTTGAACTCGAAGGCTTCCGCCGAGTCGTTGAGATGGCGGTGAAGGCTTTTCGGGCTCTCTTGCGCGTTTTTCCATTGCCTTAGGCGGCAATTTCCATAGCATTGCAGCATGAACTCATAGTGAAGAAGAAAACAGTAACCATTGAGAGCACAACTGACTGAATTGGCGGGAAAATGGTCCCTGTGGCGAGAAAAACGGTTGGATACGAACACCATCTTTATTTCTAACCTGAAGGAGATAGCTACAATGCTATCGAAACTGTCGTCTACTACAGTGGAAGAACGCGGAAGAAAGCCCAAATGCCATCTGGCGCTGTTTTTTCTAATGAAAGCAAATTTCCCCTACTATGTGACTTAATTATAGATTGACTGCTGACGTTTGATATGCCCCATAATTTATCAGTTCAGTTTCACCGTACTTACCGCTGTAGTGTGATACATTTCTGCCGTTATTTATTTACATTTGTCTCATTTAAGACCCTTTTTTGTCCCCGTTTGTTAAATGTTAAAATTTTTCCAATAGATTTTCAAAAGAACTAAGACCATTGTGGAGCGCAGCGGAGGAAAGAAAAATTATAAACTTAAAATATCCCAAAGTCGATCCGGCCTTTGTCGGAATGGGAAGTTTTTACCAGGGCATGGCCACAAAATCTTTGCTTGCATTTCCAGTTCCAGCTGATGAAGTTGTCAGAGGTAATTCTCTCCTGTACTTATATATCGATTAATCCTTCAACGACTACGGATATAGTCTACTTCGATTACCGCATAGTATTATTCTCGTAAGACGTTTAACATGTGGCAATAGCTGGTTCATTTAGAGGGGGAATGCTCAGCGGAAGCTTGATGTATGAGGAAGAAGGTGCTTGTTGCTTACTTGTGATTGTCTTTCATCGAAGAGGGCAGAAATATGAACTTGATGGACATTTTTGTTGTCAACTCAAATTAAGACAACTTATCGGAATTTGTGTTCGTCTTTTCAGGTGAACTCTTAATAGAGTAGATAGTATTTAGTTAAAAACACTAGTCCTTTTCTGTAATTCCATTTTATGACCAAATCCTTACTAAAGATCCTTAGAACAATCCTTGACCTCGGTACTGCGGATGATTCAGCTGGAATAAAATATTCGCCGAGCACCGCAAAATTATTCATCCCTACGTACGCTCAATTGGATTTTTCCTAGAAGTTAGGACTCTACTCTTGAAGGCAAACACGCTTCTGGCCGCGATCTCTAGACAAAGCTACTGGGAAATGTAATCAACGGTGATTGCGATGAAGTAGCCGCGAGTTGAATGGTTTGTTTATTGGTTCGTACTTATTTCTTGGAAACGTTAAATACAGTTTGAGCCAAGCGACATTACAATGAGAACTCGTCATTCCAATGAATAACAGCGAAGCAAGTGAACTTTGAAATTTAGTTTCAATTAGGATGTCCTATTTTTACGAATTAGATATCCTATCCTGCGTTAATCTTTTGCTTGAAGTTTTTACGGGAAAACCTTATTTACGGTGGCACCGCGGTTGGCAAATGCCATGGATAAAAGGTGCATAGATAAGAAGAAATTTGTATGATGATTCAGAAAAAAGGAAGACTTTAAAAGAAATATTGAGGAACATTTGAATCTGAAATTCAAATATGGACGCAATGCATTGTAATTCACAATAGTTACGTAATAAATAATAATCAAGGCAAAGGAGAGGAAACTCTATTTTCCTCTGGAAATAGCATTTGAATTGCTGCATGACCGTAATCTAATAAGCTTAAATTATGAAACGAAAAGTGGAAAGACAACATTCTGGCCACTTAACTAAGTCTAAATTACTACTACTAAACTAAGATTACATTCCCACAACTAAACTAAGATTAACAAGACTGAATTCCTACAACTCCTAAAACATATTTTGGAACAGCGAATAACTTATTCCTCTCGAAAAACAAGTTGTGGATTTTTAACTCATTAAAAAATGATGTAAACGAACCCTTGTGATGATTGTAGATTAAATTTTGACTCGTTGGTTTCCACCAATCAATTTTTCATTGATTCATAATCCTATCAAACAATAACTGAAGAAAAATCCCTTGACTTTTTAGTGTACCATCGAATTATTTATTCCAGGTGTTGTTACTGTTGTAAACAAGGTGAATGGACCACGATTTTCAAAAAATGATGAAATTGTTTGTGACATATGGGCAAAGTGCCTGTCGGAGGTTTGCGATTATTTAAAAAAACAGTCCAAGTTGGAAGGATCGGTAAGTATTTTAGAATGATGACGTTCATTCAAGGCAAACAATTGCTCAATTCATGTTTCCAATGTCAATTTGAAAATATAATCCGACAGGACTTCAAGATGACGATGATACGAAAACTTCTCATGATGAATTTGAGACCAAATGAAAAGACAATTCAGAAAACTCTATCCTCAGTCGACCAATTAAATATCCCAAAGGATTTCTTCAGGTATGATAATGTATGAATTGCGATTACCATGGAAAAATAAAGAGAAAACTCATGAATAATAGAAATATTGTAGAAATGATGGGCATGAAAATTGATCCTGATTACGGCCATTGTTGACTGCAACAAAAACGGAGCGAAGCAGTAGAGTATTCCGTCAAACTTTTTTCATCTTCATTTTGTTCCTTTTATCTATCCCATTGTTTCTTCATAGTTGCTGCCATTCAACCCTTGCGAATCGCATTTTCGATGGCTCAGTGGGTGGATTGTATATGTAGAAGGGGTTAGTTGAAAACGTATGGAACTAGGAACATTGAAGCCAATGGAATGCGTAATCACCCATATTGGATGGATCTCCTTCGCTCATAATGCAGCAAAATTAATGGCCGTTGTTGATCAACCATATCTATACCGTGATGATATTTCTTTACTAATGTATTTGTAAATCAATCGAAGATAAACAAAGGATTTAAATTTAGGTGGCTCTGGCTTGAGTATGTGAGTCAAATCAAATACTGATTTACATTTTTTATTTATAAGCTTGATTCTGCTCTCAGTGATGAAATAGGTAACCTATTGAAAATCGAAATTAAGGTGCAAAATATGAAGACATTTCCATTATTTTTAATGACCTCATTAGTCCCGTCGTAAGGTAACGACTGCTGTGCCATTTGTGTGGATTTTCCGCATTTTGATTCAATTACGGCAGTGTTTTTGTAATATTTAAAAAAATAGTTTGAAATGTAAAAATAGTTTAAAAATAAATGCCTCATAAGCAGTTTTGATCGAAAGCTTATCTATACTATCTCGTTCAATTTGACGTTTTTCTACTGTGATCTGTGCATTCTCATCTATAGCCCATGTTAAAAACTCGTATGAAAATGTGTGGTATAATTTTTGTTTTGGCTCACTTAGTCCTGAGCCATTTTTAGACTTAAATGTGTCCTGTAAGTGTGGAGATATTTCTTGAAACTTTTTTTCTCTCCAACTCTTCGCAATATCTCCTCGTAGGTGTGTCCTTCCGTTTATTGATCACGAGCGGAAGGCACCCGTTGAAATTCTACGGGTGTGAAAAACATTGAACTTTTTTTACAAGAAACCCGGAATCCTAAAGAATACTGTCAGCGTGGTCTTTTGAGGAGTTCGTAACCTATCTTGTACGTTGTAGTAGACACGCTGATCATTTGCCAGGTGCATTATTACCATGACTATTCGCTTCATGTAAGTACTCTTGCACATTTTATTGCGTGAGTAGTCTATTTAATTCCTTTATATGTATCGTTTACTACATAAATGTTCTCTCACATGCATACAGTACCCCTATGAGAGCCACTTTGAGAATAGACGTTGAAGAGTATATCTGTTGTAAATATGCATTGAATTTATCGATTAGCCCCCGAAGCAATCTTTAATGGAGCCCTTGGGACTCTGGGCCCTTCTTAGACAGATTTTCTTTCCACGTGCTATCATGGGCCTGCAGGAAAACGTGATATTTAAATGCTATAGGCGTGAATATCCTTGGGAAATCAACTATCTTGTATATACGATTTCAAATTTTCCTGGCGAATCGTATTAATGAAGTTCTCTCGGGATCCACACCAGGTTAAACAGTGTTTAACCGCCAACGTTTCTGTGGCTGAGTCCGCCACCGTCTTCAAGGCACAAACTGACATTTGTTAAAACACCAGTAAATTAAATTTTTCGGTGTTTACTAAACGTTGCTGTTTACGCCGATTGTTGCTAGTAAACACCGAAAAATTTAATTTACTGGTATTTTAACAAATGTCAGTTTGTGCCCTGAAGACGGTGGCGGACTCGGCCACAGAAACGTTGGCAGTTAAACACTGTTTAACCTGGTGTGGAGCCCGAGAGAACTTCATTAATAAATATCTGGTTGTCAAGGAAATATGCTATTGTTGATTTGAGAGAAAAATGTGACATTTTTCAGCTCAAAACACGATGTTCAGACAAATACGAAGCGCAAAATAAAATCGACTGAAAGAATTATAAACTTCATTTGTTCATCCATTCGATAAAATAATTACAGCCCTCTATCTTGAGTGAAAGTACTTTTAAAAAGCAAAAAATGAAACCACTGCACCGAACCCAATGCTTAGCATGGACCACCAGGGGGGTTTTCGGGGGCTCTGAGGGCTGTTTAATATAGCCTACGGTACAACCACATATACTTTCTACCTGCATGCCAAATTTCAGCTCAATCAGTCCAGTTGTTTTTGCGTGATGGAGCAACAGACAGGCAGACAGGCACCATTACCTTTTTATATGTTAGTAAGAAAGTATGGATAATATTTCCTTTATATTCTCTCGGAGGTCTCTGATTTAAAAATTTTAAGTGGAGGAAATCATGGAGTCAATTTTTAAAAATGTACTTTTTATCTTTTTATTTGCACTCATTGTGGGCCCCTGGATGGAATGTTTTTACCCTAGACCCTGAGCGCGATCGTAAATGCGTTTTACGCGGGTCACAGTATATTATGTCTGAGCGTGGGAGGTTGTAATTCCATTTTTTCTTTCATGTAAAGATAATTGCTGGTATCTTACATTTTTATCTTTCCTGTTCCCATGATGTGACTCTAAGAATTCTGCGAATGGAAAATTTCCTTTTTTATGCCAAAATGCCATCCATTCTACTCTTTAAAGTAGTAAGAGCGGAATATCATTTCACCAAAAAATCAATTTATATGGACTCGTTTCAAAGAGAAATATCTCACCCTTCAAGAAATATCAAAATATCAGCCCCTTGCAACACTTCTTTTCGAGATTTTGGAGAAAAATACCTGCCCTTTTACATGGTAATTTGTACGCGTATACACTCCAGAGAGACCTTGTTTCAAAATGAGGAATTTCCAAAACCTAGATCTCGTAAAAAAATTAGGTGTGTAGTTTGTATTTTCTCTCGACTATTTTTGAAAAACAATCGTATAGTCACCGCAGTAATTTTTTTTCACTATCGTAAAAAACCTTCCGTAGTGAAGGAGTTTTAAACGATTCGCATGCAGAAAATGAGTCAAGTGGAACACTACTTGGATATCTTTCTTTAATTTCTAGCCGTGGCAATGCCTTATTCTGCGGTTGCAATTTTCGGTCCATTCGTTTCAATGCCTTATGCTGCGGTTTCCAAGTAAAAAAATATTATATTGTTGAAATAGTGTAAAAATTTAAGATTTTCGAGATCAAAAATCCAATTTTAGGAAAACGCAAAGATCGAATGCAGGAATTTAAAAAAAAGAAAACAAAGATACCACTGCACCAAAACTTATTCGCGCACAAATATTTACGTACCTTTTAACGCAAATTACTGATACTCACTGATGTGATTCTGATGCAGGCGGAAGTATATCTCACTGATACGATTCTGATGCGCATGATTGAGCAACTCGTAAACGATCTGCTTCATTGCTTGCATGTATTTCCTCGCGTTTGAGGTCGACTCGCGCTCCACCTATTGAGCAATGGATTTAATAATGCAGAAACTTTCGCGGGCGCGTGCACAACAACAATCACCAAAGTTTCATCGTAATCTCATGAATGGTATTGGGACGCACAGAAGACGAACAAACAAATATTCATATATATTAGATTTAGAAATTCAGTAATATAAAAGTATATTATTGCACCATTAATAATGATTTATTTAATTCATGCTTCCACAAGCTTCTGAATTTAAAACATATAATTAGAATGTGACCTCCATTAAGACTGGGAACCACCTCGCTCAAGGTACCTAAATTCACTACGTGGATACACTATATTCTGGAGCGTAAACTTTCAATTAAATTAAACATTTTCACTATCAACGCTGGTCGTTGCTGAATATTCATAGTTCACTGAATTTACTCTTAGGTTTTAATTGCTTCTATCAACCGTTGTCATTCATACCTTACTATGTATATGAAAAGAAATTTAGCAGCTGTATGGGCCGCACGAGTAACAGCGTTGGAATGTTAGCCCGCTATGTAAATTATGTATCCACAGCATGCGGTGATCATCAATATTTCCTCTGAGTATTCGCTATCTCTGAATAATTACTGAGCTGCCTTTATAGCCGCTTGTTTTTTTAAGAGTACCTAGCTCATATATATCCGAAATAACTGATAGTTTCTAAAAGTATTTGTCCCGAAGAATCTCTTAGCAATAAGCCATTGCAGTTTCAAGTGTTTTCCCTCTAACAAGAAGGAAAAGCAATTCCTTGGGAAAAATTAAAAATAAAATTAGTTAGTTTTTCCTGTTTTGCTGCTAAGACTTCAGTAGTTTATGATAGTAAAATATTTATAATGTAATAATTTAACTATTTAGAATCTCCCAATACGTCTAAACTGAAAATCGTTACTACTGAAAATGCTTAATAGTAACTACATTAGATGTTCAAAATAATTATTGAGCTGGCTTTAATAACAGCAGCTTGGATTTTTAATGGAACCTAACTATTACATTTTCGTAATGCCTTATGATTTCTAAGAACATTTTCTGTAGAGATCTCTGAGCAATAACTCATTGCAGTTACAAGTGGTTTTCTCTCTGACGGGAAGAGTAAGCTATGAGCCTTTGGAAAACTTACAATGGAAATTTAATAGTTTTTAATAGTGCACTACAAATAATTCAGTAGTTTTTGTTCTATAACTATGAAGAATCTAGCAGTGAACTATTAGGAATTTCCCTTAACGACTAAACTGAAAGTTGTTACAAACTGTAAATGCTGAATAGTAACCATCAGATGCTCGAAATAGTTTCTAAGATGAGACTTGAATAATAGCTGCTTGGATTTTTAATAGTTCCTAACTATTAGATGTTCGAAATGACTTAAGTTTCTGCATTTTTCCCGATGGATTTCTAAGCAATAGCTCATTACAGTTTCAAGTGGTTTCCCTCTGACGAGAAGGATATGCTCGAGTTGACTGTTTACATGCTGAAGGACTCGCTCGAGCCAGAGTTGGCCTCCAACGATCAACTTCTCGTCGAGTTCGTGCACACCGTATGCAGCACCTACCGCAACATGCCGTACCACAATTTCCAGCATGCCGTTGGTGTCATGCACTGCGCTTACATCATCCTGAAGAGGAATCGGGACTTATTCGACCAAACTGAGGTTAGCCAGCTGTCTGTTGGGTCCATCACGGTCACCATATCTTCACTCACAAGGTATATATACAAGGGCGGGCAGTGAAATAGGGCAATAAAGAGTGGGAGAATGAGCTACCATCGTTCGAGCTAACCTTTGGACGTTATTCCCCTCGGAGACTACTGCGACTACTTAATGTTCCGATGTTCGTGCCGGCTTCGAAAATTTCTATCTCAGTCAATGTGTATGCCAGGGTAATGCTATATACACCATTTTAAAAGTAATTTTATTGGAATTGAGGTCATATTCTATATCATTTGACAGGATCAAAGTTTTAGACATGCCAATCGACTCTGCGCACCGCAGTTTTGTCAGCTTCTTTAACTTTGTGCCTCATACTGTGGAAAACTGCGTGATCAACACCATTGAGCCTTAAGCGAAAGTTGTGAGAATCGATAAAAAAATGAAATTGCATATGCTCATTTTATCACACATATTTTGTTGTTGATTAAGGAAAATGTGTAAATGTTATCTATCTATTATCGAGGCCTCTGTTTATAATAGAAAATAATAAATTATATTAAATTTCCCGCGAACATTCCCCTTAGGAACACGAAAAATGAACTAGCTTGTATGAGCTTCAATATAAGTGAAAAGTATAAAAACAAAGACGACAGTGCTAGGTTATGAAGACATCAAATTTCGCATGTATTTTTATAATATAAAAATAAAAACAGTTAACAAGAATACATGGCATACTACGAGACATTACGGAAAATAAAATTACAAATTCAAAGGCACAAATTCATGATTTTCACATTGGAATACATCATTCTGTCTGAAAGGATCTGAAAGTAATACACTATAATATTTTATTTTGAAAGTAGTGAGGAAGTGACTATTTTTTATATGTTTAGGCAGAGTATTCCGTAGATGACACGCGATTTCTATGAATCAATTATGGAACTTCATGGAGCGATTACTGGGAAAATAGAAAAATTCAGAATTATATCTGTTGAACATTTCATCGGTAGATGGTCTAGTGACAAACATACCAAACAGGTTTAGGAGGGCAGCGATGAATATTGCCATAGATGGTGTATGGAGCGGAAATTGCGGGTCATTGAGTGGACGTTTCAATAATTTTTCAACTAAGTCGAAAAAAATTTTTGGGCAAATTTTATTTAACTACTTCTATTCATGCAGTGGGACTCTGAATTCAAGAAGTAATGAAAATGATTCAGTCGCATCTTTGTCTTGAGGCCTTTCTTAAGCATCCCATTTCTAAACGTCGTGAGCGGACTTTGGCTTGGCCTGGGCGCTGTCAGCACAATCAAGCGAGGATATGATTTTTCACACTGGCGTGAACCTTTCCGAAAGTTGAAGGACCTACAAATAACACTTCCCGATCAAAACTTTGATCGCGAAAATGATACGGAAAATCAATTATTACGTACATTTTTAAGACAGAAAAATCGTTCGCCTCAACAGTTTCTTGTATTTTTCATGTATGTGCATCAACTTACCTTTAACTACTTTTGCAAGCCATGTGCTTTATTTCTCAAGACTGGAATATGCTTAGGGCCGGTTTTACTATGTCTGGTTAAGCTTGTCGTTAGGTAACGTGGACGTTAAGTTAATCTTCACGTTAACAAGAGGTTGGGTTTTATGAGGCAAATCCAACCTCCGGTTTTTGGACGTGAGCTCTAAGGACCAGAGTTGTACTAATAATAATTCTCTTACCGCGAAAAATGGATAATGAATAGCGGTTATAAAAATATCGCATTGGAAGATTTTCAAGTTATGTATGTGCTGGGAAAGGAGAAATCGCGCGAAATGGACGAGAAGAGGTGATCGAATTTTGGCAGTGAGTAGGAAATGTGCTGTACATAGAGTTTATTTTGGATGAACAAGGCGTTATTTCAAATTGAAAGAGTGAAGATGTGGCATGGAATATGAGGAAAGTACAAAATTAATCGAATGCTTTCATAAATAATTCATAACCGATAAAATACTGATACTTGATTCATTTACTCAGGAAGGTACAAGGTCAAGGATTGTAATTCAATTCTACCGTAACAAGTCTGCGGATTTGGTCTCAACCTCGGATGAAATATACATTTAGAATGATCCGATTAAATGGCTCTCGGAATGTGCCGCCCAGAGGTTTAGTTGTTTTCCATGAAAGATAGTTGTATATTTTATCGTGCAATATTTTAGAAAGATTTTCCCAAATGGGTGCTATCTCTTTTCTCAGATTTCTCTAAAAATTCTAACTAAATTAATATTTAAGTGTACCTTGAAATCTCTCTTTAAACCGTTATATTTTTTAAAGGTGACTCTGGCTTGACAGTTTGAGACATTACAAATACTAAGTTACACATTTTTATTTGTTTAAATTAATGTTAAATTAATATTGAAGTGTACCTTGAGTAAGAAAGTTGACTCTTGAAAC
The DNA here is from genome assembly GCA_963169105.1 of Ceriagrion tenellum. Taxonomy (NCBI): domain Eukaryota; kingdom Metazoa; phylum Arthropoda; class Insecta; order Odonata; family Coenagrionidae; genus Ceriagrion; species Ceriagrion tenellum. Next base: position 93,794,656 of record OY720642.1, read on the forward strand.
CGTGCAAGGTGACTCTGGCTGGACTGTTTGAGTCATTTTAAGTATTACGTTACACATTTTTTTATTCAGTACAAAATATGCTCCTTTCTCTGTTGCAATGAGTTACCTATTAAAAACCAAAACTTAGGTACAAACTATGCAGACTATTCCACGTTTGTTTTTAATGACTACTTTTTTCAGACGTTGAAGTCAACTGGAGAGCCATTTTGACTTAAATTACGTCAGTAATTCGCTAATACCGTTTAAACATAGTTTTTGATATTTTATTTTTTTCAACTTCCCAGGACTTTTCGTTTCTTATCAACAGTTACAGTAAAAAGGTTGAATATGGTTTTTCGTCCAAAGTGACGTTATCCTTAAATAGGACCAATCTCCATAAGACCCCTTGTTAAAATCTCCACATTCAAGACTGAATGACTGTAAAACTAGCCTGGAAACCTGGAAGCCTCGGAAGCCCTCACAAGGGACGGAAGAATTACAGCGGACATCAAGCGAAGAAGGTGTTCATGGGAAAAATGCAACTGCTGTGCTCAAAGAAGATAGGACTTCAAACCAAGAAACAGTGCATGAAAACATTATTGTGGAGCATGGGACTCTATGGATCGGAAGCATGGACCATTGGGAAAGCTGACCAGAAAAGACTAGAAGCCTTCGAAACCTGGTGGTGGAGGAGGATGCTGAAGATAAAATGGGCAGAAAAAATAAGAAATGATGAAGTGGACAGAAGATGAGAGGACCATATGGAAACCATACAGAAAAGAAGAACAAGATGGATTGGACACGCCCTGTGACACAATGGGTTTGTGAAGAACATAATTGAAGGTAAAATAGAAGAAAAAGTGCCCAGAGGAGGACCCAGGAATAAGGTCATGGACCAAATAAAGAGAAAGGTACATAGAAAGAGGTAACAGGAGGTAAGGGAACTAGCATTAGATAGGGTGGGCGGAGAGCTGCGGTCAACCAATGTAAGGATTGAACAACAAATAAATGAAGCCTGGACACCTTATTTCATTTTAATCTCAGTTTATAGAACGCACCTCAAAGATGCAGTATTTCAAAAGATATGGAATAATTGGTCCGGAGGCCAGAGCCACCTTAGCAAGCTTGAAAAAGTAGTCATTATTAATCATAATTTTACTGCGCTTTCTTTCTCTACTCTCTAGGTTAGTGCCATCATGGTATCGGCAATTTGTCACGATTTAGATCATATTGGAAAGACAAACGCCTTCTTGGTCACCACGGGCCATCCCCTCTCCAGATTGTACGAAAAATCTCCTTTGGAGAATCACCACTATTACTTAGCGGTTCAATTTATTCAGGTAAGGACTTTTCTGCTCTATTACAACTTGAGATATGTTATTATTGCGCTTTTCCGTCATGTTCGTCCACTCAATCCGACATCGCATAAGGTGGTTGGAGCGATTTTTGTACAAGAACGGATTTGCCTGAAACTTTTCATACGCATGTTCATTAGTAAAGAGTACAGATACAAGCGAAAATTATTTCATGTAACCGAAATGGTTTCTTGGAAATTTAATTATATTTTTACACGTAGCCTTATGGCTATGGACATGTATTTCGAAATCATTCGATGACGTATGTACAGATTTTCTCCAAATCGCAAAAACATACCTTTCATGTTATATTAGTGTCTCCAATTAAATATCTAGGTATGATGCGGAATAAAAAAACATAAATACACAGTATTCGTTTAAATTCAGAATTCCGCGCCATAAACCCAGGTCTTAAAAATGCTTTGATTGAGATGAAATTTTAAAATATAATTCTTGCTTTTTTGTATTGCAACATGCATGGTTATCTCCAACGTATAAAAGTGATGTATGTAATTGAAGTATCGTCCTAGAATTTTGTTTACTTACTTGAAAAGTTATTAAAATGGGCACTCAACGACTCACGATTCGCACTCCAACCACCTTAAGGCATCACATACTCAGCACACGTTATTTTGCTTAAGATTGATGGGAATCTGCTCATGAAAAATTGAATGTAGTGAAAGTAACATAGTAAGGACGAATGGGTGAACAAATTAATCTCACGACTTGCGGGAATTCATTCTTATCTTGGATTTTTAAATTAGTGATTCATTTGTGTCCTCATTGTATGTGTCCTTTAGCTAATTACGTAAGTTAATGTCGAACTTGTGGTTTATCCCATAAGAATTTTCAATAAATTCAGCATGAATTGTTCATTGAAACGTATTCAGGTGCATGACTCTGGTTTGATTGCCTCCATTGTTTTCAGAATACACCAAGATTTTCACATTCCAGTACGAATGATTTCACTTTCAACAAGAACCTACTATGGACCAGAAATGGCTTCTTTTGAGACGAGTCCGAATGCCCCACGTGTAGAAAAAATGAATTGAGATGTTACTCCGTCCGTATTTTAACTATTGAGATCATAATGCTGCAATGTAGTTCTTTGGGATGGTTGAATGGCTGAGTTATCATAGAACCTCAAAATCTCGTAAACTATCTCAACCAACAGTATTAAAAAGCTAGAATATATCAAGTGTATAAGAGGTCCTTGGATACAAATGCAAAAGAGAGGAGCTATTTCACTCTAGTTAGGCCACATCTCAAGTACGCCGGTAGCATTTGGACCCTAGACAGAAAAATTTAGCCAAAAAAAATAAAATACAAAGAAAAGCTGCGCGCTTCGTTAAAAACTGCTACGAGCAAACATAGTGTTTCTCAGCTTTTATAGGGATTAAGTTAGGAGCCCCTAGAGACTCAGAGGCTACACTCTAGCCTTAGCTTGCTCGAGAAATTCAGAACACGTGTGTTTCAGTGAGAGACATATAATATTAATTTGACACCACACTACGCTCAATTCTAGGTCTGACAGAAGCGATGCAATATGAGATATTCATTTCCGAACAGGTAGTAAAAAAAATTCGTTCTTTCCACACAAAATAAGAACTGAAATCCACTCAATATTCTCTCGTAATACTCTTCACCTCCCAAAACCTCTTTTTCTACACTTTTTCACCGCTGGTGTCCTGACATCCCCTGCCACACGCCTATGCGGCGGCTCGCAGGTTAGTATGTAGATGAACGCTACCGGAATATTTTCCTGTTAATGCGTTCCAATCCTTCGTCTGTTTAGAAATTGTGTAACTGTATCGATGAATAACTCTGGTCAAGTGATACACAGAAGGATCTGTTTTAGGTGGCTGGAGTGCTAATCGTAAGTCATTTGACTGCTCATTTTAATAAACTTTTTAAGTCAGTTGAAATTGAAGTCATGGACCACACTCATGTAAGTGCATCTATATGTTTGAAATAATCGTACATAGAAGTATATGTGGGGTAAATATTGTGCAAGAATCATATTTTCAAATTTTCGCCATAATTAAAGGATTTTTATGGCTTGGGCTTATGGCGTGGAATTCGATACTAAAGCAAAAATCTTATGTAAATCAATGGTTTCCTCTCGGCGTGATACCTTGGTATTTGTTAGCCACCATTTTAATGGTATGAAACGTAAAATTTCGCGTTGATGAGAAAATCTGTACACATGTCATCGAATTATTGCGAAATGTATGTCAAGTGCCATGAGGCTACGTGTTAAATATAAATAAATTGTTGAGAGACCAACCCGTTAACATGCAATTATTTCACTTTAATCTGTATACATTACTGATAAGTTCTCGCGTTCGAAGTTTCACTCAAATCTATTAAAAAAACAACATTGCTCCAACCACCTTAACTACGCCGGTAAAAGAATACAAATTACAAGTATTCGGGAGTTTTTGTGATCAAGATATTTCGTGCCTAATTTGCAATTAAATAAGCTATCCTCTATTGAATAGGCAAGATACTTACCTGCATGGAGGATGAACTTATTTGATGGTGGTATTTAGGGACTATACTATAAAAATCTTATATAGGCATTCCGGGTTCTCTTAGAATGAAGATTCTACTTCTCATTTACTTCATTGTAAACTACGAGTTAGAAGTCAAACTAAGCATATGCCAGCGAAGTATCCTTTCATAGCAGAATATTTGTGAGTAGATTTTTCCGATTCCTACTCAATTCGTCCAATGTTCTAAATTTTTATTGCAAATACCATAAGAATATTATTTTTAAGAAATCGTTGAATGTGTTTTCACTCTTATTACTACAACCGACTCCGAAAATTCTTTTTTATTAATTTTGTAGCTAAGTTTTGAGGCCAGATACGATCTCATTTTTGAACGGAGAATTTACTATTAATAAGATTGTCGCAATTTCTTTTGACTCTATTCATCTAAACGTTTCCAACTTGATATTTCATAGTGATATCTTATCTACCCGATGGCTTTATTGTTATCTAATCTTGAAATCTTCTCACGATATCTGCAGAAGTCTGTCCGAGCAACGTTTCCCATTGAGCCTAATGATAATGTACTGCCTTCGCAGGTCGCAAGATACGATTTTTTGTGATTCAAGAGAATTATTTTGGTCTATCTAATTTCCTGTGGAAGTTTGCACTTGATGTTTTTATACTCGGAATTTAAGTATGGAACGTAGATAAGAATATTATGATAACTTGAAAATGCCCTTTGCAAATTTTTCGGCAGTTATGATATTCAACGTGATTGCTCGGGCTTGGTAATTCAATCTTGGGTGGGGTGGAGGGAGAATATAGGGAGGAGTTTGGTGGGGAATAGTTGCTTGACGACGACGAAACAAAACAGAAACACCGATATAGAATTAAAAAGCAAGCAATACAATGAAAGACAAAACAGAGAGTAGTGCCTCGTGTACACTACAGGTGGACTTAAGTAGGTTTTACTCAAAAGCAGCAATTAAATTCTTGCTTTAACACTTGCGCCTCCACGCATATATTAAATCTACCTTAGCGTTGGCTAGTATTCGTGGAATGAACTTGGATCGCGCGAGTGTTTGGGTTTATTTCGGTGTTTTCTAAGTACGCATGACTGCACAAACGAATGAACAAGAAGAATTACACTACACAATTACTCAGCTCATCACACAAATAAATTAAAAACAAGTATGATGCGTATGACTATCGAAACTCCTCGACCTATCGATGGCGAAACCTCGACTGTCTCGATGGTACACTATCGATACCGTCCCAGCCACTTAATTAACACTTAGGGGTCCTCGGATCAACTTTAGTGGTGGAATGGCGTCCACACGGTGTACTTTAGTGAAAGGTGTAATTAAATGTTCACTTAAGTGGTCGTTGCAGACGCGGCATAAGAAATGGGGTGGGGTCTAGGTGACGGACTGAGACGCTATTTCTAAACGTAAGGGCAACGGACAGAATGTGGGAATGAAATTCTAACTAATGGCCATATAGCAAATTTATAGTGGATGCATATACAACTTCGTACATTTCCAAAAATATTTTATCTTACTTTTACGTTCAAAATGTAAAGGAAAGCTAAGATGTTAGGTGTTTCAATCGAAGTTATGTCAGCATTCAAACAGGTTTTTTGCTGCTTTTGAAGATAACTCTTATCATTCATCACACTTATAATGCATGTGAACTTTCGTCTTAATTTCTCTGCCCGTTTGCCGTTGTCTCTTGTTTTCAACTATCACCGGATATCCCTCGTCTTCACTGCATGTGCACTTAAGTAGGGTATACGTAAAAGCAGTACTTACATGCAGACGAGCGTCTATGCGCAGATATTAAATCTAGTGTAGCCCCAGCTAGTGTTCACGGAAAGAACATTCCAAAGCGCGAGTGTTTGCGTTTATTATGGTGATTTATTAATATTTGTACAATACATTCTAATAAATAAGAAGAATAACACGTGCACAAAAACGCAACTCCTCATATAAATAATGTCAACCCAAGTATGATGCGTATGAAAATCGAAACTCGTCCACCCTTCGAAGTCTAGGCCTCGATCACCTTGAAGTAACACTATCGATATCACTCAAGTCCACTTGATTAAGAGTCCCAAGTTCACTTAAGTGAATCTTTCACTTAAGTGAGGATGGGGCGTCTACACGGGGCCCTTAAGTGAAAGGTGAAATTAAGTGCTCACTTGAGTGGTCAGTGTGGACGCGGCAATGGAGGATACTCTCCACTTATCTCGTGGGTGTCCATTTGTCTTTTGAATTACCGTGAATCCTATCACCTGCTGAATGGTTATAAAACTAAGACTCAAAGTTATCTGTAGGTTTAACTTTGTGGAAATTATATTTCACATTCTCCATTAACTGTAACCTACACTAGCGGTTGAGCGATTCATTCTTGTAAGCTGAACACTTCAAGCTCTATCTTTTAGTCCAATACGTGAACAATTTCGGGATAGAAAGGTAGGTCGCACTTAGTGATGGGCCATTCTGAAAATTACCGCGGTATTTTCCGTAATTTATCGTATCCCTGAAAATTACCGTAATTTTCGATAATATTCACCTCCGTGTCAGAAATTTTTCTAAACGATATATTCCAAACATTATTAAGCCAAGTCTATTTATATTTCTTAGAACCTTAACTATAAATTAAGGCGCGTGTTTCTCATTTGTAGAGTATTTTTACGATTTTTACCTGGGGAATATTTGTGGAGCTATCGTTTGAATGGTTCGGACGAAAATTTCTCATACTATGAGTAAAGAAATCCAAATTGCGTGTGGGCTGCCGTATTTGCTTTCAGCTTTTATTAAATTTTAATGCATTTATGTAGCAATATTATCGGTCTAAATTTCGTTAACCCCTTGCTATTGTTATTGGATTTCCCATTAAATCCTCAATTAGATATTAATTGCAGAAAATTAAAATTTACTGGAACGTTACCATAATTTTCGGAAAATTACCGTAAATTACCTCCGATGAAAATTACAGTAATTAACCTATATCTAGTAACACTTAGATACAGTTAAAGTAGGTTAACAATATCTTTAATTTTGATTTGAACATGAATTATCAAATTTCTTTCGAATTGTGGATATCTTCTGTAGTGAAGTGGGACTCTCCATGGTTTCTGTACCGTCGACAAAGGCTAGCCATTTTCAGCGATGCATGAGATCAACCAAAACCAGGTTCAGGAATTAACAAAACTTTACGCACATTTTTTTGTTAATTCCAGAACATGGAAAAGTTTTACAAAGTTAAGGGTGAAACTATTGAATTCGTCAAAACCAGGTGTCGATGGTACAGATAATGGGACTAGGAATCTCTAATGCCAAACATACACCTGAGTATGAAATCGTTTCAGGCTTTACTTGGTGGAAATGCGATATATCCATGATAAAATATAACACAGCAATAGTAATATCCACACTTTAATATACTACTTCAACACCGACCATGGTTTTGACATACTATGTCATTTTCAAGGAAAATTTCACCTTGAAAATGACATAGTATGTCGAAACCATGGTCGGTGTTGAAGTAGTATATCAAAGTGTGGATATTACTATTGTTGTGTTATATTTTATCATGGATACACCTGAGTGCCGCAAAGTTCCACTACCTCCCTCAAAGTGAAGCCTGAGACAATTTGTCATTTCCTCTCGTAGAAATTTTTGTAAACTTGCCAGGTGTGGCTACTAAGGGTAATATTCCCTTAGGTGTTTGGAGAGTTAATCGTGAATCATTGAGCGCACATTTTAATAGCATTTTAAGTCGGAAAAAATTGTTGAACCACTCTTCACTTTAGTTCTTCAAATTATTCTCTGGTTACAATCCTAGGATTGGTCTGCAAAAGTCTTCCACTTTATCCGATCCTGGGTCAATCTTTTCACTTCTCTGTACGATTGGCAACCTAGTTTCTTCATTAACTGTCCCATGTAGTCTAGTCTAGGTCTGCCCCTCTGATTTTTTTCCCTCTACTGTACCTTCGAGAAGGGACTTAACCAAGCTTTCGTGTCGGAGAATATGGCCAATCAAGGTGATCCTTCTCTTATTTAGCATTCTGAGTAGGCACCGTCTTTCCCCTATCCTCTTAAACACATCCTCGTTCGTGACTCAAATTATGCTTCAGATATCGGCTATTATCTTTGACGGACTCTATTAAGGATTGGTTGAAATACTTCAAATTATGCGTCAGAAATACCGTACATAGTGTAAAATGCCAGAATTATATTTTTTAAATTTATTCTCAACAAAGCGTTGCTCTGACTCCGGTTTACGGCGTGTAATCCAAAATCTAAGCAAATATCGTATGTAAATGCATGTTTTTAATCGAAATGACACCTTTATATGGAATAGGAACCACTGTAATAAAGTGAAAGATATGTTGTCGCCTTAAGGAGAAAATCTATTCTCATGTCATCGAATTTATTCGGAATATGTGGCATTTTCCACTATTCTAAGTGTTTAAATTGCGTTAAATGAGTATACGTGTGAAAAGTTTGGCGCAAATCTGTACATAATCGCAATCGCTCCAACCATCTTGACATCTCAGCTTTCTATGGCGAAATAACCTTTTCAAGCCAGTATTGAAATAAAAAAATTTACTTCTTGCATTCATGCCATGTGGGGTGGATAGTCCCAGTATAGAATAAAAAAGATATGATGGGTCTAGAATATTCCTACTTCACAATGAGCTGGTTGTCAATCACATCAGCTGTGCAGCATTTCCCCTTGCGGAGTGCCTCCAAGATAATGGCGCAGTCGACAGTTGGAAATACAATTTGGAAATACGTCCAATGCCGCTTAGGGAAGGTAATCACGAGGACGAAGCATCCATGTCGACGGCCTATATTTAAGTAATACGGACGTTAAAAAATTGTTTACTTCTCCTTTCTTTCTAAGCCAAATCTACATATTTCAACTGCGCTATTATCTTTGACGGACTCTATTAAGGATTGGTTGAAAAATGTAAACAGCCCATGCATTGCGGTTCAAAATGCAAACTGGTGGCTTGAGCATCCCTGTTAGGTAGCCTTGATCCACTTTAATCTCTAAAATCAACTTTAAGTAGGCCACCACGAAGTAACGCAAGAGTTACGATACCATAAAGAGCATTGGTCCACCAGTAGTTGCCCTGGTTCGCCGATATCTTTCAAGTACTACGAGGGGAATTCTTCGCGTACTGTCACCGCTGGAGCAGCGAGGCACCCGTCTGTGGAATCAAATCACCGCAAATGCCCAAATTGGGATGTTGATTGAGACACTATATGAACGATAGATCTCTCTGAATGGCGAATCAACGCATACGCCGCTCCTTTTATCCTCTCCCTCTCTCTCTGTAGGAATTGGGACTCTTCAAGCACTTGGATTCCGCCGAGTATCGAAGATTAATGGATGACATTCATAATAACATTTTAGCGACGGATTTAGCCGTGTTCTTCGAGAAGAGGAGAGCCATTTTAAATTATATGAAGCGGGATATGTTCCAGCTCGACTACAAACGAAACAGGTGCTCTTAATCACACCACTAACTTATCACTTGTAATGGAGAATTCGTGTAGACATACATGACCTATTTGAATATCTCTGCCTTCTACTGCATTTTTGTCCTACTAATTATTTTTATTTCGCTTCATAAATAGAACGCTCATGAAAAGCATTTTGATGACTGCGTGTGATTTGTCCTTGACCTGTAAACCATTTCCGGTGATTAAGGAGGTGACGGAAAAATTGTGCGAGGAATATTACGTACAGGTAAGGCTTAAACATTAGCTTTATTCAATTTGGGTGCAATCACGGTTCTCATCAACTTGTGCTTTATTTTTATCGTAATTTTCCAATTGCGCTCACAAGAGCGAAAACTTGATCGCCATTTCTTTCAAATTTTGCCAGTTAATTTAAATTAACAGTTTAAGTTGACAGAGTGCATTCTTAGGACAGTCAAGTCGAGTATTCCCCATTTCGAGTGGTTTACATTTCGGAAAACTGTGACGAAAACGCGAAAGAAATGGTAGTGTTTATATGAGCTCTACTCTTCTTCTACTTCTTACACTACTACTAAGCAATGAGTGGAAGGTTGGTTGGGCCAAAATTTCATATCCAAAAAAAGATAAGAGGGCGAGGAAAGACACGGGCAGTAGTTCTAATGAGAACATTTTTGTATACTGCGATATTACAAAATCGCATTTAGTAGGGAATTCTTCCAGTCAATGTACGAGAATGTTTAACAGTGACAAAAAACACCACATTTTCAATCCCAATCATTACTATCCTATTATTAGACTACAAAAAGAGAATGTTGAAGTTTAATTTGCAGGTAAAGATGTCTAACCACTTCCTTTTAATAACGGAGTGGCATCCTCTATCCTTACACTTCATTATGTTAAATGCTAACCAGACAAACAAACATTGCATTTCAATTCGAGGTGTGAGGATCGATGCTTTGCATATTATACTAAACAGCTTAGTGGAGATGTAAATAATATATACAGAGCCAGCAAGCCCATATGGACCCTAAGTAACCATGCCGGACCCCCTTATGCCTGTATTATTTTCGCTGAAAGCTATTGAAATCTGAAAAGCTATTGAAGGTACAGATTTTATGAAGAGAAAATAACATCGTAATGATTTTCCTCTACTGTCTTTGGACTGAATCTCTCGTTAGGGTGATAAAGAAAAGAAGCTTGGTTTGTGCCCTGCCGGGATGATGAATCGAGACCTGTATTCGAGGCTGCCTGAGGAAGAAGTGCACTTCTACACCGCTATACCTCTTCCCTGCTACAGCTTGCTAGTACAAATGATCCCCAACACACAGCCACTCTACTACGGTTGCTTGTAAGTATTCTATCTCACTAAGAACATAAAATAATACGTTTCATTTCATAAAATAATAATTTCCCGGCCTCGCGTACTAAACTGAGGGTCGCAAGTTCAAATTCCGCCTGGGTGGAATCACCACTCAGGCCATGGGTGTTTGTGTTCGTCTGTTGTTATTGTTATTCACTCGACATAAATTGGCCATATGCGCTATATTCGGGGTAGTGAAGATAAAATAAATAAATAAAATTTCATCTTTCTAGTTCCTTTCATATTTACGCTTGGAACATAACTAATACACATGGTGCATAAAACGCCAAGTATGCCGAGTGCCTCTAAGAATTTTGAGAGTGCAGTGTACCCAGTTGTTTTTCATACTCTTTTTTACAATTATTTTCCCCATAAGCCGGGCATTTGCGTTTTTGCAAAGGCTCTACTGAGGGTTTTACACCACCTGCCGCCGGGCATGGTTTTGAAAACGTGCAGAACACCATTGTAACTCACTTATTGGTACAGAGTGCTGTGGCAATTTATGAAACCGTCATCATCTTTGTATTAATTCACGATGAAAATGGGATAACTGTCGAACAAATGATTGGCTTTTCAATTTTTTAAAACTCACCTTCATAGATTAATGGAGATAGGCACGGAGTTTTACTTCTAAAAATCGGTGTAGATTTTTTTAAATTTCGATCGATGTCTCCTATGCACTGGCATCAAAACATTTTAAAGAGGATTTTGAAGATATCCTCACTTAAAGGATTCTGCGGTATCAAGTTAAAAATTATGATCAATATTAGCGTAAATTCTTCTTGGAAAATCCACTAGGTTTATTAGGCAAATAGTACCAACCAAGTACTTACCATAATGACGATGAACCCGTCCATTATAACGTCGATACTGTTCTCCAATTTAACCCGGTGGGATACCTGAGAAGAATTTATGCGAAGCATTCTCCGAGGAAGTATTGAATCTTTTTCCTCGACAAAGATCTTTTCATGTCACTACACTGCTGACGTCTTCATTTCATAAGGCATCTTATAGAGTTTCCGCATTCCCCTTGAGTCCGTATTAAATTTTTAGGTGAGCTATTGAAAAAAAATAGAGCAGTTTTTCGAATGCTTTAAACCAGTTACAGGAATGTCAACACCGCAATGAAAGCAAGGTTGCGCGTATAGATCTACGCCAGCTTTCCAATTAGGAATTCTCTCTCCGAAATAGCTGTCAATCGTAAAATTGGGGGCAGTATAGGCAACGTACGAATTAGTGGCACGCTCTGGCGGAAAGTTTGAGGTGTTCGAGGGTGAATATAGCGTGGAGGACTGAGCATGGGACCAAAGGATTCCCGCGAGAACATCTGGAGATATCCTCGTCATTTTATTCCATCTCTTTAGCATATATTCCGCTTCTTGGTATTACACTCTTCATAGGCGAGGCCCACCAAGTTTTACCACCTCCTGTAGATGTGTTGAAACAGTAACGGAAAGGCTGATGAGGAATGGGAAATGGATGCGAAGTGACGTATGAGACATCAATGTTACATCCATCATATATTTATTGGTATTTTTCGGGTTCTCCCTGCGTTGCACAATTTTTATGAACGACCGTTTCGCCGGCATTCCTTTCAGCTTCATCGGGTCTTCATTAGGACCTGATGAAGCCGACTGGATTGCCGGCGAAACGGTCGTCCTTGAAAACTGTGCTACGCGGGGAGAACCCAAAAAATACCGATAAACGAGAAAACCGCGGAAGCCTTCGTAACATCAATGTTAGTGTCCATCGCGTGTTTTCAGAAAAAAGTAAGTCTCTTTAACGTTGAGATCCGATCTTTTATTACTAGTTCAACCACTCCAAGATGTTCTTTTATTTCTTTATAACATGCGACATCTTCCTGCCAATCTCGAATCCTTCTATTAGTTACCTTTGAAGTATAGTAACCTGCGTCTTGCGTGTCCCTTCCTATTCCCTCGTTCACTCTCTTCTCCGTAGTTCTTAATTAATGGCCCTTTCTTTGTACAAAACCTATGTTGTACATTCTTCTAGATTATTAGCTTTAATTACACCACAAACATGTATTTTGTGCGCTAGGTGGCTTTGAGATATCTTACATTCACATCTTGGGATCTTAAAGTTAGTCCAACATCGGTACATCTCGGATTTGCTATTGATCTTAGCAGATATCAATGCAAGGAGTTTATCCCAAAAAAATAGATTTTGTTCGGCAATCCAAAGAATCCTACGACATTTATGATTGCAGTAGGTTCCATTAGAACTCCATTTTCTTGGTAAAAATTTTAACCCGCATTGTTCGCAATATTTTAAAGTTTTTCCAAAACATTGTATATAGTACGTCAATGATTACTTTCAACGTATTATGGATTTGTCAAAAAATGTGGTGCACATGTTCTACCTACAATGTGAATGACCGGTTTTTTAGTTTCGATTGCTTCTCCCTCCGATGATTTTTATGTTACGCAGTTTCAAATAATTTCTTAATATTTATTAAATATTTTCGTTTTTTTTTCGTTTGCAATGGAGAAGCATGGGCGCCCATGGAAGGGAACAGGGGGTACCGAGTCCCTCGTTAGCCTCCCAATACATAGGCCCGTAGAATGCTTAAAATTACCCAATTTCAATGAATATATTAATTTATAAGTTTATTTCGCGGTGAATTTCAAGTAAGGCAAATATAGTTTTTTTATATTGTGAATTTTTGGTCCATTTGAATTTTATTTTTTACACCCTCATTAGATATCGTATTTAGTGTTTAAATCAGTTTCATTTGTTTTGTTACACTTTGTCTTGGTAAACATTTTTATCCGCTTTGTTTGCAATATTTTAAAGTTATCTCCAAAACATTTGATTTACATCAATAATTCCTTTCAACGTCCTATGAATTCGTCAAAAAATGTAAGTAAAATTTTAGTGACAAATTTAGAAAACTCTCGCGTACCTAAGTGCACTTTTGAGTACCTAAATTTACTAGCTTTTCCCGGACCTCCCGTTTTCTTTTGGGATTACAGCCTTGGCCCTACCCGCAAAATGCTATATGGGTTCCTATGCAGAGAAAATGTGTATTATGTAATGTTTAATGTAATATTATGTCACTTGTGTTAATGGAGGTCAAAACTTTATCCTGAAAATAACACATTATATTTAAACTAAATAAGTTTACATTCCTGAATGGACTCGTATTTTTAATATATGAGGATATATTATAATAAAAGATTACAGTAAAAATAAAATGGTAGTTTAAATGATGATAACATTTTAAATGGTATTTGATAAACATAATAATGCTTTCTCTGGTAGATAATTAAAATTTTATAAAACTCTAGCTTACATTTGGTAGTGTCTAAGGTATTGAAGACCACGATTAAGTAGGTATTTTACGGATATTCTGTAGTGAGGTGGAGTTATACAGTTTTGCGGGGGTCTTCCATCTACATTTGTTTCGTTCGTGGTGGATTAGTTAGTTGCTACGTCCTATAGGGAAACTATTCACTTCATTTCTCTTCTCCCTCATGATTCCTCATTCCCTGTGATTCACTTCTCCGTACCAGTTGAGACAATCGTTATAACCTTTCTACAACTTGAGATCTCCCCGTAAAAAAAATGAAACTATGTCAGAATGAACTTGCTCTATTGCATGTCGTGTGAGAGAGACAATATTTATTAATCATCGAGGCTCGAATGTTGGAGATAACTCGAAGATAGTTAATCCTCTTATTTATAGACGGTTGTCAGTACGCCAACTGGGGCTCAATTGAGATAAATGAACGGATGTGAGCGTCCTCTCTTGTTTGAAACCGAGGAAAACGTTGAGCCGCTTTTTGCCCCGTAATTCAATCAAAAATACATGTCACAAATCTTACATCTTAAATTTCGAACGATTTGACGTCTTAATGACCATTTGGAGATGAGAGAATGTTTCCAATAACTTTGTAAACTCCATTCATAATTCACGCATTCTGTTTTGAGATCGATCCAAAATGAACTCAAAAAAGATATGGTACCGTTAATATTGCGTCAATTAGGTAGCTTCGGATTGTTGACTCAAATGTTACTGAAGTAGTTACCCACACAGCACATATCCGTTTCGAAATATTTTTTTTGTGGTGCTCAAATAGGAAGATCTCGCTTTCTCTCAGCGCACCGTCCAAAAAAGCGTCTTCATTCAGTTTTCGTTCTGGCAACGAAGACGTTTTCAGAACTCTTCATGGCAAGCGGGACACAAACTGATTTGGAACGGTTTCAAAACTTATCGCAGGTCTCGTACTCCTCGTGAACGGTTTTGTGCCCTCCGACGGTTGCGAAAAACCATCATAGAATGTTGTGTTGTTTCCCTCATGCGTGTCCCTCGTGCGTTGGTTGTCAAGATTACTCGCGTGTGCTACGCTTAGAATTGTGAGATCTGTGAGAAGAGGTTTCAGTTCTACACTACTGTTAAAGTGAAATCAAGCAGTTATTTTGTAGCTATTACCTCCAATAAAATTAGGCTGTCGAAATAAAGGTTGGATACTCTGATGTAATTTTTAAAATTGTGTTTTTGTGTCAGGTGATTGATCTGTGTTGTGATGAACGAATACTTGTATGTATGCATGCTGATGTGATATTATCGCGCTGACTTATACATTTGCGTCTAAAGAATCGCCTTAAGCCTAGTAGTTTTCTTTCGGTAATTATTTATTAGCGCTTTACTCAAGGGAAGCAGGGGTCTTTGGTTTGGTCCGATATTGTTTCATCAAGTACGCATTATGAAGTTACTTCGTGTTGAAATCTTTGTCAAAAGTTGGCCGGGTTTTCTAAAATTGTCGAAAAAACGATCATTTTATTATTTTATGGTTTCAGAGTTTTGATGTTGTTCACTCGGCCCCCGTAGCGAATCATCCCCACCTAATAATCATATAGTTGATTGGTCATGATTTCATTTAGTATAAGTGGTTATGATGGTGAGACTATTTAGGTTGAATGGTTTGAATTGAAGATTCGGTAATAATTTTTTTTACTGTCGGTATCGCATTTGGCGCGTAGGTACAGCATATGTTGGTGTCAAGCCGCAAGTGTAACCGAATGTCACTACTGATACGTCCGTATAGAATAATGACAAAAACGTTTTTTTCCCTCGGGAAAACCGTTATAAAACCGAAATATCCGTTTCCTTATGGCTGAAAACGCTTTAAAACGGATATACTCGTTTTTGACCTGGCAGGAAACGGAAAAAAACTCTTCGAAAACGTGCTGTGAACTATCAGCGAAAATTTGTAGAAACGTGAAGTTTACCACAAGTGGCGGGCATTTGCGCCATTTTGTCACCATTTCATAATATGAATGAACCGGTAGGAAACGTCTCCAGAAAGCGCAAAAAACGTACATAAAACGGTTTGTACCTTGTGAGTATTGTTTCGGTTAAAATTACTAGTATGCAGTGCTATTTAGGGCTGAAGTAACATTGCTCCTAGGTGATGTTGACGCATCTGAGTAATATAGAACAACAAAATGCTGAGTTACCGTATTTCAGCAATCCTGTATCCTCAATAATGCTGTAATTTGTTTTCAAAGTTCCCCTCGTCTGAAATAGATTGTTGAAGTTTAAATAATATTACTTATATATGATGTGATTCCTAATAAAATAAAATTCCAATGGAAGCTCATGGGTATGTTCCACTGAATGTTTATGCTATTATGTCTTATAGCTTAAGTATGATTTACTTCTTATGATAAATGTTTGAATATTCGAACTTGCGATCTTATAGAATTGAGTTGTAAACATGTTCTACGTAACATGGATGAAGGGATGGCCAGAAAACAATGAAAACTCTTTGGTGGAAATAGGATGAGAAATGGTCTTCTATCGTCGGTAAGCTTCTTATTTCAGAATCGGATTTAGTTTTCAAAAGAAGCAAAGCCACGTGAAATATAGTTGGCCTATATGAATGGGGTTCAGATACAGGCTGGTAAGAAATGTAACTATCATTATTTTCTTTCTATCACTCATTGTTGAATACTACTCGTCATTGTTCCAACTGTCAATATAACTTGTAATTGTTCAAAACTATATTGTTCTAGCCTCAGATCTCATTCAAAGCGGTTGATCTCAGCAATTTTTCTGACTCATTATGTCGTCATCCAAGTATGACTGTTGCATCTGGGAATAACCTAAAGCGTTGGTATCTTCGACTTCACAATGCGTTAGTGGTAACTATAAAGATAGTCTTATCGCTATGCTGGCGGAATAGAGGAAGCGCGAGGAAGGACTTACGTAAGACTTTTTCTATCGTAGCGTAATATGCTTTCCGGTTTAAATTCTACTCTCGCGACTTTTTTATTTTCAAAAAGGAAAGGCTACTGGAGTTGGCAGCTTGAAATGGCGGAGAAAAATCAACCCATGTGGAGAGTGGATGAAAGTTATGAAAGCATGGAACACGAGGAAGAATCTTAGAAGTACAAGAAGTAATCTTACTCCGCATAACATCAGTGGAATTAAGTGTCTTTAAAACATATCGCATTCTGTCTGTGAAAATTCAATTTTCTTTCAATTCACACTTCGTATCACGTATTTATTTATAAAGTTTCCCATTAAACCTATTACATACTTTTACACGTAATGAAAGAGAGCTTTTTTATTTGAAATCAATACTTGAATTTTGAAAATATAATGGAACTCCAGTTTATTTTTTTTACATAAGGTACTAAAATGTCTTCAGGCCCCGCGCTATTTGATAGTGTGGATTTCTACCGTGGCGGGAACGTTGATGGAATAAAAATTAAA
Organism: Ceriagrion tenellum; assembly: GCA_963169105.1. Taxonomy (NCBI): domain Eukaryota; kingdom Metazoa; phylum Arthropoda; class Insecta; order Odonata; family Coenagrionidae; genus Ceriagrion; species Ceriagrion tenellum. The sequence goes on from OY720642.1 coordinate 93,812,085, forward strand.
AGTTTCGTGAAGCTGAACTTATTTTATTATTTTCAGAAAATTCACATGATTTCCCCTTTGTTAGCTTTAATTAATACAGTGAAATCTGTAAACCTGTCGCTGCAGCGAACATCGACGGTTCCGCTGAAAAATGACATTTAAGAGGGGTGGTCGTTCGACAGGAGTTCAGTTTCTTGGAGTAAATATTATGCAATTGAACCGGCTGCTGATTTGAAAAAAAATGGAGAAACCCTTAAAGTGACGGTTTTGTTTAAACCTATACAGATGACGTTTATTTCCTCATAATTTAGTTGCTCCTGGGAAATTTCAATGCGTAATAATCTGATGTCCACATACAGTGAAACCTGAATTAAGCGACCACCGACGGTTTCGCTGAAAAATGGTCGTTTAGAGGGTTGGTCGCGTGATAGGAATTGTTTCACTGCATATGCTATTCGCTAGCAACACGAAGAAAGTCGAACCTGCTGACTTTGCATAGCTTGCATGAATTCGGTGAAAAATTTATCTCGGTCCGATGATAACTTTGAGGAACATGTTTCCAGTTTTTCCTGCCTAAACTTGCGATTAAATTATTGAGAAAGATATATTGATTTCCTCCCTTGCTTGGGAACGTCATCGCATCGATGGGATATAATCGAGTTGACTTTTGGGATTGGCAATTCTTCCAAAATGTTATCAGAAAGATCAGTTATCAGTTCCGAAAGATTGCGGTACATTCCTAAGTGATTAAAGAGTCTTGAGAGTTAACTTGACCGCGTCAGGCGTCACTTCGTGGAAATGTTTGACAGTGCAGTAAAGCTGTGAGAGGCGATAGGAGATAGATCACTACAAAATAAAAAGTTGTGTAGAAAAGTACTTTTCAGAAGTTTTCACTTCATGATGGATACTTTAGTTTTGAGAATGATCTCTTCTACAGTGGATTGCAAAGACACTAATTTCCTGCACCTTTTAGTTCTCAACTGGGTCTGGGAGAAATTGTCATACTCTTCTTCGGCAACTTTGTTTTCTGGGGAGCTGTTGACCGTTGAAGTAATTAAAAGAATTTAATTAATTTTAGGTATTACTAAGTAGTACGAGAGAGGTAACCCCAATGGATGAGCCTGTGTTGAGGCTACTATCAGATAGTTCGTGCAAAAGTAATAGCAGTATACAAAACGATTTTAACAATCCAGCGAAGAATGAGGAACTAATGTGAAAATTGACTCAGAGATACATAGAGTGATAAATAGTGGCTACGGAATAATAGATACATAAATGTATGGCCAGACATACTCAGTATAACAAGAACAATTATATTACAAAAACGCTTCTTTCTTACATTTCATTTATTAAATATTACATGAAAATTACAGGATAAAACCTCGGTGTTTTTATAAGTACTAACTAATTCGCAAAAACAGCAATTCTCCGCAGCCAAGCAGCGTGATGGCGGTAACTACTGCTACTGTTTTTGAATCCAGTATGGGAATACACGCGGGAGATCGATAAAATTGAACTCGCAGTCAGTATTTAATCAGGAGGAAAGATAAAAAGATAAAAATTCTGTATGACAGCTTATCGTTTGTTCAGCAAAAAAAGTTTTTTCGTAGACTTGTAGTTTTCGTTAGTGTTACATTTTCGTCGGTCAGACAAAGTGGTATAATCATCAGCCGTTCTATTTACCGGTGACTTTTAGGTGTTATTCCTTTAGAAGTCCTGTCTCCTTTGGAACACACATTTTGTTGCACTTCAGCTACTGTAAACGCAATTCATCCAATAAATGCACTTAGCTAGCCGCCAAACTAGTAATATATTCAAGGGAAGAAACATTCCAAAATGCGTTGATTAATGAAAACGATACAATTTCCTTCAGGAAGGAAATTGTGTCGTGTAAAGCGGCATATTGTATGATTGTCTGAATAACTTAACGGGAAATAGAACCTGCTCTTATTCCATTCAGTTTCTTGTACATTCTATGATACATTCGTTTGTACAATAAAATGTACCGTATAAAGCAGCCTTTACGGTGGCTCTGAGCTGAATATGGTGCTAGCCGGAGTGCGAAGTGATAATCAGGAGAGGAGACAATCAGAGCAAAAGGATCTATTTATATTCTAACATAGCAGGTGAAAATACGATGAAATTGCTACGAGAAAAATTCGGCCTGGACCAGATATCGAACCACGGACCTTTGGTTTGCCGGACCAATGCGCAGACCTATTCGCGAATGCGGACGAATGCGCAAAAGATGTATTCCTGTTGGAGATTAGGAATCAACGGTCGGAAGACAGCCAGTGATGCGGAAGGTGAGAAAGGCTAATAGATAATGGGACTTCCTCTTAAGAATAATGTCCAAGGGAGATCACCCGATGGCGAACTGTGTCTAGAAAGATTTCATTGGGGCAGACCCAAAACGAACGGTACAGTACTCAAAGAAGAACGGCAGTGCTCAAAGAAGGGTTGTACCCATTGAAGAAACGGGTATTAAGGCGAAGGAGTCCATAATTTCTTTGAGTCGATAAGTAAGCCCCACTATTGACATTGCATTTCTTGTGTTAGGTATAATCCCAGGATTATTGACGTACGCAGGATTTTGTTTCGGATCGGGATGGGGGATGGGGAGAGTGTCCATGTTGAGTATTGGCAGAGGGTATTCCCCTGTGGTTATGTCATTGCTGAAATATACTAATTGAGCTTTTTTTGGGTTGAAGGTGACCCCTGAGCCTTTGAAGAAACAAGAAGAGGGTCAAGTTTGATGGGAAAGTTTGTACATGGAGAATATAGCGTCATGTTTTGAAGAAATGGACATCGCAGCGGACGTCCGGTTATCAACTGTCTATTCAATCAATCTGGGGGTATTCCATTCCCCGAAAATCCGTCTATGCTTCAGAGCTCTGATCCCTCTAAGCTTGGAAATTAGGTCCTTCTCTAAGGTCCACGGGTTGGAACGTTCAATCTATTAACGGTGACTCTCACTGGACATCCATATGGTGAAGTTCAATCTCCCCGCCTTTGTGGAGATTAATACTATTTTAGGCCGCTGGCGCATTCATCGTCGAAACAAAACATCAATGAAATTCGAATAATTGGCGTGTTGTTTTGCGAACTCCGATTTGTAAATTTTAATAATCTTGCATATATACTGTTTTGTTGCTTGTAAAACTTTAATTTTACGGAAAAAATGCTTATTAATTTTTCAACTAAACTTCTCCTTTAATTGTTTATTTTGCGACGGTAAACATAGTGAGATATTGCGACTGCTGCTTCCTCTGCAACAGAACGAGTCTTATGTCCTCGATTTCCTCCGTTTATTTTGAGCTGGTCATCAGGAAATTAGTCTCAGTGGATTTGGGGATACCCTGAAAACTCCGTAAATCAGTATTAGTGGAACAGCTGATTCAGCTTCATTACCAAGGACGTTGGCGCTGATTGGTGGAGGCAATGACCAGATCCTGATCTCGTTATGAAATTCAGTGTCCACTGCAGACTGTTGTGATTATGACGAGGTGTTTTTCAATCGACGCAAATTGGAGTTGCAGCGAATATGTTTAGAATTTCTCATGTATAATGCCTAAATGTCTTTAAACTCTCCTGGTTTTGAACGTTGTACATGAGTTAGAGTCTTGATTTTCGACGCGAAGTATATTGTTTTCATTGAAAGGTCAAAATGAAGACCTTATTCTTCGTGATTGCCGCAGCTCTCTTTTGCACCGAGAAATGCGTTGGATACAAGCCAGTGGTTTTGATCCATGGGATAATGGCTGAAAAAGGAAGTCTGACACTTCTTGCGAATAGGATCAGAGAGGTGAGATAGATTAGTGTGTATGCTGTGAACAAATCATATTTACTGTAAAAGGCAAGCATATAAATCTATTTTTACTTCATTTAGGCTCATCCCGGGACAATAATCTACATGAGTGATAGGTTTAATGGCTGGTCTAGTTTGGTATCGATGTGGCACCAAGTGAAAGCTTTTGGGTCGGATTTGATGAATGTATCGTCTTCTCATCCAGAAGGAATACATCTAATTGGTACATGGACTTCAATTTAAGGTTTAGTAGAAACAGATCATGAATTCGAGACGTATATTTTACCCCTGAAGCTTTACTAATTAAGGATTGGGAAATATAAGACTTTAGTAAGGGAGGGTAGTGTCTGTGATTAAGTTATTTTAATCCGCGTTCAGACTGTACGGATAATGTTACGAATGCCACAATATGAAAATTCGGAAATATTTAATGAAAGTATTTCATTTTAGGATTTTCTCAAGGTGGATTGATTTCACGTGGAATACTCGAGAGTTTTCCTGGCCACAATGTGAAGACGTTCATATCCCTAAGTTCTCCACAAGCGGGGCAGTATGGAAGTATGTTAATTACTATTTTCTGTCATTTTTATTGAAGTATATGTTTATGTAATACCCTGAAGAGGCCTCTTAATGAGATCCACTTAGCATTTAGTGTAAGAATAGCTTAACTTTCATCATTTCCTCTACATTTCTGTTTGCATAAGTCTTAATAATGTGTATATATTTTAGTTTTGCATGCTCTCATTTTCTCGTGATCGGATGTAGTAGTCCGTTTTCCCAGGTGGTCTGAGGCTTCTTTTGTTGGTGATGATCAGTTTCCGAATTGCCTGTGGGCTGCCATGTTTGTTTTGACATTTTCTTTGTTTTTAATGCATTAACACAGCAATAACAATGGTTTAAATGCCATTGCAGTAATGATGATATTTTTAAATATTACCATAATTTACCTCAAATGAAAATTATGGTAATTCACCCATCTCTAATGCTGTGTCATTATTAAGGTATTAGTGATAACCATCATCTTGTGTGTGCCCCGGATCCAGTAGGAAAGGGAGGGAAGTGGGGTTTGTAGAGAAGGGATGGGGCAAAGAGAGGGGATTTCAAGCTCAGCAGTAAGTAAAAATGGGACAGAACTTGTAAAATGAAAAAAAACTGGTGGAGGTGAAGGTCAAAAGGCATGATTAGTGGGTGATTGGAGAGGAAGGTAGGCTTGAGTTTAAAAGGTGGTTTGAGTGGTAATTCTTCTATTGTAATTGAGTGGTAAAGCTTCATTACAATTGTTGTCCAGGGTATTAACCACTTCAAATTTCTTGAAGGAATCCAATTGAGGCCCTTCATCAGTACGTTGTAAAGTAACAGGGTCAAAATTGCCAAGTGGTTAAAACTGCACAAATGTTTATCAAAACAAGATTTGTCATCCTTATTTATAAAGGGTCTCATGTCGTCCTTAACTCTGTCCTAAAATTTCTTTAAACGAGTGGAAATTACAGTGAATATTTTTACACTCTCTGTAATGGATATGGAATATTCCCACAAATTAAGCCTCGAGTCCGTTCACACATTTTCTTGCCCTTCCTTTTTCATGATTTAACAGTCCTTCATACTCACTCTTATTCTGGTATGGAAATTAAATTAGTCTGTGGAGACATACATATGCCAAATAATTTTACTCTCTCGTTACCTTTGTTTAAAAAATTGTTCTCAGTGACAAGAGTTTTCTTTGTATTTTCAGCTAAGTTCCTGCATTTGTTTTTTCCTAATTTGTGGAAAAAAACAGCCTATGAATTATTCTATTCTGAAGTGGGCCAATACACATCTGTGGCTAATTACTGGAATGACCCATATCACCAGTCGCTTTATTTCCGCTACAGTGCCTTTTTACCACAGTTAAACAATGAAATCATCACTTCAAATAGTGAAAGTCAGTTGGCCAGCTTTACATCCCTCGAGCGTCTAATTTTAATTGGCGGTCCTGATGATGGAGTCATAACACCTTGGCAGTCAAGGTAAGGGTTAACGACAAAAATTACGTGGGGTAAAGTTGTCTCCTAGTGGAAGTTATCATGACGGGTTCCCATTAATCGATTGTGGTTCACTGGAAAGCTATGCTTCAATACAACCTCATTTGTAGATAAATATTTCTCGGGTTTGGCACCGGGTAAGGCTGTTTAAGGCCAACGTTTCGATGAGAAACTCACTCATCGTCATCAGGGCTAACACTGACTCAGTCATAGCCCTGATGACAATGAGTGAGTTTCTCATCGAAACATTGGCCTTAAACAGCCTTACCCGGTGCCAAACCCCAAATAGCCAAATAGTATTCGCCGGGAAAGCCTACGATCTTTTATCAACCTCATTTGTGTTTGTGACATTTTTGCATAGTTTTTCTTGATGTCAGTGTCATTCTGGTCATTTTCTCTGAGAAGAGGAAATATTAATGCATCTCTTTACTTAATGACTTCTGTCTGAATGTTAAATAAAAATGACCTATGAATTAATGTGTATTTTCTTTTTTACCTTTTAAATCTTGTAAACTTTTTTTTGTATCTGTTATTGGTGAAGCAATGCAAAAACTTGTTTGCAAATGAATAGAGAATTGTTATTATTAACATATATTCATTTCTTTTTCAGTCACTTTGGATATTACAACACGAGTGATGAAGTTGTTGAAATGAGAAATCGAGATATTTACATCAAAGACTTGTTTGGACTAAAAGTATTGGATTCTTTTGGGAAAATTACCACAATTGTATGCAATGGAGTTCAGCACTTTGACTGGCATCTCAATCTATCCGTCATTGACAATCATATAATTCCTTATTTAGATTAATTCTTTTTAATTAGAAGATTTAAAATAATACCTTGGTACTTGGAATGGAAAATTGCATGCATTGAAGAAGGCGAAAAAAGATAAGGTGAGATGGGTGTGTGAATGGAATTGATTGTTGATGTTTAAAGTTATATGTAATAACAACAAACAGCTCAAAATTAGCCTTCTTTAAAGGATTAACTCGGAAATTGGAAGGCTATGCCTTGTTAAGATAATTTTGGTACTGTCACTTCCTGTTTATGACTCACAAAAAAAGAGGAAACTAGCGGTATTTTATATAATGTTGGCACACAACTGCTGTGTTCATGTAGTAGGATGGTTGTTTGTTTGGGAGAGCTGTTGAAGTACTTCAGACATCGAGGAACTTGACTATCACTACGTTTACCAATCGAATTCAGATCAATTTAGCCAGTTCAGCTTGGTATGGTAAACACAACGGGCTAGTGGGATCGATATGAGAAGCAGGCTAACTTGGCCCGCATTCTCTGCCAGTCTGAGATTTCAAATCGATATGAACCGATGCAAATCGATATTTCAATTGATTTCACATTGATAAACCAGGCAATCCGAGTCGGTTGGCTTAGAATGTTCAGATCAGTCCGAGTTCATGTTGATCTGAATGTGATTGGTGAATATAGTGTATATCTCAATGGAAATGCTTAAATTTTAAATTTTTTTTTTTTTATAACTTATGCTCACTTGTACATGCCAATGGCGGGGACACTACCAGTCCAAAGAGCTCAATCCCATGCTAGAAATAGTTCTCCAACATCACTCTCACTTAATTTATTTGAGTAATTACCAACACCCTATCCAGTTTAGTATTTAAGCGCTCTCTGTATTTTTACCTTGTAGCATTGAGTTATGTCATAAGGGCCTTATTGTCTTGGTTTTTCCCTTTGCAAATCATCATATACAACTGCATCAATCACTCACAAAACTTATAGGCGACATTAAGTTAGATTTTAGCCTACTTTAGTAATCTTGAAGTCAAGTGTCATATGTTACTCTTATGTATTCGCTTACAAATGAAATTTAAGACTTGAAAATATCTTTTCTTGGCTGAGACATTATGCTCTTTTAGTCTATTTTTCAGATGATAGACCTTGATTTAATTTGCTGAATTAATTTAAAAAAGTCACATTTTTGCAGTATTTTATCCTTAGATTACTTTGTTATTTTAAGATTTTGTATTTGATAATTTGCAAAATATGGTAAAGTTTGATTGTAGTTGATTTTTTTATAAAAATGAGGCTATTACATTTTTTTATTCCTACAGTGGTATCTAATATATAACCAGAATTGCCTATTCTTGGAACTTTTTTATTGTTCACAATGTCTAGGGACAGTTAATAATTGACATGAGACCATCTAGTCATCTTTTCAACATTCATATTTAACACTATTTTTATGTCAGTATTTTGTGCTGCATATAATATTAGTCTAAAGCTGAATTTTATAGAAAATCCAATTGACCAGCCCTGCTTTTAAAGGCTGTTTTACATGAGGTACTTAATTGCACCATTTTATGCACAAATATTGGCAGAATGGCTGGCAGTGAGGGTAGAAGCTATTTTCTTATCTGTCATTTATGCATTCATTCTTGCGATTCACTGTTGTACGCGACATAATTTTCAATGCATGTGCAAACATACTACATCAGATTGTGCAATAAAGTGCCTCATGTAAAATCTACTCAAGAAATTTTTATTTTCAAGTGGACATCTTGGTAAACTTTGATGTGGAATCAATGTGGACTTTTAAACTATGTTGGAATTTGCTATATTGGTGGGTCACACCTACAGTCAACGTAGGCTACAGTCAAAACTTGATGGTTATTGTACAAACACAATTGTTTACCGAGCAACTTTGATGTTCAACTTTAGTTGTGCATCTCTTAATACCAAATGTGATGAAGTATGAATGATCATGTATTTTCATTGGTGTGGAGGAAATACATATGTAGGTATAAAGATAACAAATCGATGATAAATGTGAAACATGAAGGCAGACTTAATACTGTATTCGTGAGTATTTTGAAAAATGCATTCTAAAGTCAGTTTTACCACAAATGATGTGATATATGAGTGCTTTTATCCATTAATGAAGTAATTTTTATGGCAGCTCTGTTCTGAATGTTGCCAAAAACCTAATATTTAGGTTTTTATGTTATATATTCAAATGTGCTGCTCTTCTATGATGCATAAAAATACATGCATAGTAATTATTTTGTCCTCCATGTTGTGTTTGATGGATCTCACCATGAAAGAAAAAGTGTTTCAATTGTAAACATTAAAAAATAGTCATTTACTCTCCTTAATCTGTTATTTGGTGATGTGGATTTTCTGCTTGCACAGTTGATGTGTTTTAAAGTTACCAGTTGGTCAATGATTTATATTGATCCTTATTCTAAGGGTGAGTTGATATCAATATATTATGATACTCCATTTAGTTCTTTGGTGAAATGTTTATTTGTGGGTCCAAAAATGCTCTTGAGAATTTCCTTGTTAATGTGATTGGTTCAAATAATGACTTCCTCCATTTTTGGAAAATGTAAACCTAAGACAGCAGATCTTCCATAATATCTTGTTTAGAGAGGCCCTTCCTTCTCGGGGAACACACAATTTAGGAAAACTTCTTGAAATCAGTACTTACTTTAATGACATATGCAGAAACTTCCTTGATGTTAACATGAATAGGAAATTTCTCCTGAGTTTGCTGTATGTATTTTATTTTGGCACAATATATTTCTGGGTTTCAAATCCCAGTCAAGTCAATTTTTTCATGGCAAATTTCACTCTGTTGGTATAATTATTTTCACTGTGGTGACAATGTCTAAAAGCCCTAATCTGCTGAAGTAAATTCTTCTCAACCTTTCTATTGGGCTAGTTTTACAGTTCCATCTCTGCCAATGTTTCATTGGAAGACTTTTTCATGGAAATATCATATTAGCCAGGAAAGTATCAAATCTTAAATCATAATCTATTGACTTGAAGTAGAAAAACATTCCCAGGATGATACTAGGTGGCTGTCAATAAACATTTGCAAAATACTGGCGACAAGCCCTGCAACACATGTTATCCTACTTGATGAACATTATTTTCCTCCTGGAAAATGTACTGTATTCATTGATATACCAGCATAATTGTAAAAAAAATGGGCACTCTAGTTTTGTGCATTTTTCAGTTACTAATCTAAGAATGCAATGATCTGAAAACTTTTTAGTGACTCTATTCAAATGTGCTATTACAAGTTTCCAGAGGCATCTGTGAACAAAACAGCCAATATCCTAAGGAGAATATCCCCTTGGTAAATTGTGAATGCTGTGGCTTGTAAGTAGGATTTCACTTCCTCCCGGCAAATGACTGCTGTGAATTTTTCTTGGGTTTCCGTCCGGGTAAGATGCTCCATCTTCTCCAGCGCCGATGTTTCAATGAATAAGTCATTCATTGAAACTTCGGCGTTGGAGAAGATGGAGCATCTTACCCAGATGGACATCCAAGAAAAATTCACAACTTTGGCTGGTAAGATAGGCCTGAGTTAATGTACTGTTTCAAATGATATTGGTAAGGTTGTGGTGTTTTCCAGTAAATGATGCTGATGATGCTTTTTTGGGTGGGGAAAGTGCCTGTCTGAGCTGTAGCTGGTGCTTTCTTGACCTGTTGGAATACCCTTGAAAACTTCATGAAACAATATCTCTAGGTCAAAGAATAATTGGTTGGTTGGGTAGGTGATGAATAACTGAGGTCATTTTTGCAATTTAGGATTAGCAGGTAGGTTGGTTAGGGAAGGAATATTCAGGGTATATAGGAAAAGTGGAGTGAAACCTGGAGTAGTTGTAAGTGTAAGCAAGCAAGCTAGTAGTGAAATGTGTCAATAGGACCACGGTTTAATATCCCATCCAGTGGTTTAGTATTGCATTGGAAGTTTCCTCCCCAAGAAACCTGAGTAAGGACCAGGATCCCATAGAAAAATCCGTGCCACTTCCAGGAATCAAACCAGTGCTCTTGAGTAGGAAAGCCAGTACTCAGTAGGCGACTTGCAGCATGATGATACTAATTTCACCTTTATTGAGCGATATTGGGACTTCCGAGCCCTCTCTCTCATATAACTCATGTTATTTCATACAAACAACCATGTCCTGGGTAGAGAGAAATCCACCCAGGTGGAACTCGAACCAGCAACCCTCAGATTAGCAGGCTAGAACTTAAACCTGCCGCCACCAGGGCCATATATATAGTCTTTCACACTTATTCTTGTGTATTGTGTGCATCTGACTTTCTTTATTCTGATTTTTTGGGAATAAATATATGCATGATACACATGTAAACATGGTATGTACATGCATATAAAGAAACGTTTTATAGGAAATCAATTTGATACAGAAGAATCATTGTCACTATTAAGTATCAGGGGAGAAACTATCTTGCCCATCCCTGATTTAGCCATACATATTTTTAGTGAAATTGAAGGTCTGTGAAATTTTGTATTCATATTTTACAACCATTTTAGTGGCTAAAATCAGTTGTGAACAAATTGTTCAAGTTCTTTTTCAATTAAATGTCAGACCAAGAGCATGACTTTACTACTCCTCTAAAATATTTTGTGAACTTTAAAGCCTATTTTCTCAGTTTTGTGTCTCTATTTTTCATTGGTAATTATGACAACACAACAACTTTGACCTGGGTAATATGTATTACCTAATGTGATGTGGAAAAGTATTGATATCAGCTCATCCTTACCATGTGTGTATGTGGGAACTATTTTGTAGGTTCATTCCAGGGTGTGTTTATGTGCCATCTATTTTTTCTGCTTGTCACATTCTTTGAATATTGATGTAATGAGTGAATATGTAGACTTTAAACAGAATAATCGTGTATTTCATCAATATTTTTAATAAGATGAAATGGATATGGTGCATGAAAGGTTATGATGACTTGTCTTCATTCAATATTATTGATAATAGATCCCTGAAATCAAAGCCCAAAGTGATGACTTACATCCATAATCTCTGTTAAAATTATTTTCAGATCAATAAAAAGAAATTTCCTGCTTCTAGTTTATTCTTTTTATTTTAATAGAGGAGGTGAAGGGAGGTAGTTGGTGACAATGGCACTTATTTTTCAGTATTACCATTTGGATTTTTCAATGTGCACATGAATGGCTTGCTGTATATAAATACTGTCTATGATGGCACATTAGATGTGTGGGCATATGGGACACATGCCATTATTTCAGACATATTGGGGAAGAAAAGTTTTTATGCACCCCTTGGAAGCATAGTGGAATTTTTTCAAGTCTAAGATGACTCCCTGGAATTCAACCATTTGTGAAGGCCATAAAACTTTTCCTTACAATGAGGGAAGTTTAAGGCCTTCTCTTTTCCTTCTATTGGTAAACAAAATAAGGTAGTCTTTTCTGAGTTAACAGTCAACCCTGTTTCAGCACACCATCCCAATGTCTTGTCCAGGCCTTTTTGCATATGTTCGGAGATGGTATCAAGGAGTTTACCAGTGATGAATATAACTACATCACCTATGTATCCTTAAGTGTATGTGCCAGTCTTATTTTAGCTTGAGAGAAGACTGTTAACCACCATACCACTGGAGTGGTGACAGAACTCTGCCCCGAGGACAGCCTCGAGTCACAAACACCTTCATTCAGGTCTCTCTCTAGAAAGGCCAGACAGTTCTCAGATCTAGAAATTGAATCTACATCCAGCAATGCCCCCAAACCATACATCCCATGCTCCTGCACACCCTCAATCCTGAAAACTAGATAGTGGAGTGCCATATCAATGGATTTCCCCTTTTGGTGCACATGTTGGTAAAGGTGTAAGGGATGTTCTTTGAAGGGCCCATCAATTATGTGCTTGTCAATTATGTTTTCTAACTATTTCAGTGAGAAGGACATTTGGCTGGTTCCTCAAAAGGAGTTAGATTTTATGTAGTGTCTTTCCTGTGATGGTTGAAGACAACCTTTATGATCTTCCAGGCTCTAGGAATAAATCCATATGCCAGATAGGAGCAAAAAATCTCATAACTGGAAGTAAGCAGCATATTCTGCCCCTCCTGTAGAAGTGCAGGGAGGACTCCATTCTCCCCTGCGGATTTGTAAGGGCCAAAGCTTGTGATTTTGTAACGTTGTACATTGATGCTGGAGGCCAATCTCCATTCAGTCTGGGTGGGATGGATGGGAAGCCTCCTAATTTGCATCTCTTCTATCCCCTTGAAGCGTTGAAAGTGGGTCTCCAGCATTACCTTTTAGTGTTTCCTTGTCAGAAGTCTCCCTAGGGAAGCAACTGAGACCCCATTCCTGCTTCTGGATATTTTGATATAACTTTGTGGAATCTTGCAAGTTGTTGGATGGACTCTACTCAGATGTTTCCTCAGAAGCTCTTCCAAGATTCCCTTTTTGAACACTTAATGGTCACTATGTACTTCTGTTGGGCTGCCTTGTAGTTGTCCCAATTCAGAGATATTGTGGTCCTCTTTGCTTTATTGAGGAGTCTATAAGTCTCCTTGTAGAGCCCCTCAAGCTCTGTTCCCCACCAGGAGGAAGTACTTGCCTCCTCACTGGTCTTGGCAGGGTAACTACAATTCTTTTCAAGTATCTTTGCGACTGAGTGGCAGATGTAAGTTTTTTGGGAGTGAGGGAAGAGGGTACTGGACTTTGCAAAAAAACAAGCAGAACGCAGTGGGCAGAGCCTAGCCTCTCGGAAATTCAGTCACTCTCAGACCTCTATTGTGAATGCTTCACGAGTCAGGTAGCTGTATTGCCATACCTCCATTGCTCTCGTTCACTTGGTGTGCCCTGGTGATCGTCCTTCGATCTAACCTTTTACCTGCATTTTTCTATTAACTTTTCCTTCTTATGTCCATCACTCCACAATCTTTCCTTCAGACTCATAAGTGGATGTATTTTTGGCAAATATATTTTCCTTAACAATCATCAGGCATATTTTTATGGTCAACACCTATGTTAGAAGTTCCTGGTTGATTTGAGTCCTTAAGGCATACAATGCCATCAATATTTAAGCCAAATAGCATGACAAAAACTTGAAAAAAAAACTATTTGTTCAATCACAGCAATAGTCAGAAATCTATGAAATTGAGTAATTTAACAAATAAAAGTTATGACTTTTGTTTTCAAAAGTCCACTTCTGAGTCACTGGCCAAACAATCACACGTGATCCATTCTATGACCCTTGGGAGTGGTCAAGATAAAAAGTCTGTTTTGGGAAAGAAAGTGATGAGGAGTTAATTCCTTCGACTGCGTTACCAGCCAAGCCTCCTGTTCCCTTTGGACCACGTGTTGGCTCGTGGAATGTTATACAGAGGCGGTCTTTTGTGTCCATTCACATGCAAAGCCTGAAGAGAAATCATCCACGTCCACCTCCCGGGTGTCGAATGCTCCACCTCCTGCCGCGATGCCCCTCGAACCATTCCAAGCACTCACATATGGCCAGTCGCAAAGATATTTGAAAAGGATAATAGCTTCATAGGAAGAAATAATGTACTCCTGCAGAAGCTCCAGTGGCATCTATTACATCCACCTTCCTGAACTTACTTTGAGGTGCCTTAGCTAGTGCCCCTTTTAGCTTTTCTTGATATGAGTTCCAGTTGGTGGTTCCGGGGTTTCTTTATGTTGCTTGCTTGTTATGTTTCAAGGAGAGTGTATAGAATGTGTCATTGGTGTGATTGTGTAACGTCTCCAGACACACCACCCATTTCTTCTGTGCACCAAAGGATTGGTGCTAAGTGTGATGTCAATCACTTCCTCCCTCGTGCTATTAGCGAAGTAGGGAGCAATCCCGTGTTAAGTATTTGTAGCTCTGTTGACATTAGATATTCTGAAAGGGCTTCTCCTCTGTCTTTAGTGCCTTCACTCCCCCTCATGGTGTGGCTTGACTTGGCATCACATCTGACGAGAAGGTTTTTAATATTATGGTAACTCAACAGTTTCTCCAGTTAAGTAGGTGGTGGTGGGTCTGGCACATCGTATGGCGGGTAGGAGGAGCAGATAACCACCCTCATTCCATTCTCACCTCCCCCAAGAGTCAGTTAGACTACCCTCAGGTCCCTTGTGGTAAATTCTAATAAATCCATGGCATTTAACCCATTGACATAGATACAAGTTCTAGACCTTTTAACAGTAGTACAAAATAATAATTTACCTATTGTTATGATCAGACCTCTATCCTGGAAAGCCCAGGGTTCTTGAATAAGAGTAACTTTTATCTACCCTTCTGACTGGATCTTTTGGATGACCCCTGTGGCAGCTTTGCTGTGTTGGAGGGTGGCCTGGAGAGTGGGCATGCCTGCTATGGCTTACCCATGTCTTTGGTCCTCATCAGTTTTTGCCTCGTAGGATTTTGTGGCATTTTTGCTCCCCCCCAAAAAAACAGCCTTACCCAAAAAGGTGACCTCCACTCTATGCAGGCCAAGGAACCTGCCGGACTCTGAACCAGAGATGTAGTTGGAAGAGGCCTAGTTCACTCCTAGGGTAAACCACGTACCATGGGTGAAAGGGCTGTTTGTAGTCCTGGATTAGCCCTGCATAATCTATTCATGTGAGTTTTGGCATCTCATCTGCTGGGTCCAGGTACCCACACCATCCCTCTCTTTCTTTTGATCTGATGGTCTGCCTCCGCAGCTTAGAAGATTATTCCTCCCAGGGACCCTGTTTTCTTGGTGACATCCATCAGCCAGGTGGCAGAATATTCACTACAACAGGCAATTTATAATGCTCCATTTGTGAGCCTAGGGCCCTCTAACTTGGAAAGCTGCTGGCCCTCTGGGGTGGTGTCCCATACCTTCTCTAGTTACCTCTCCATATTGCAGTGCCCCTCTCCTGCCATTGTCCCCTCCAGATACCCCATTTGTTTAATGCCCATCTTCTATGAGGTCTCACCTCCGCGCAAGAAAGCCAGGTCTTTATCCTCTTTGCGTCCTGTTGTGCGCTAGTTGGCTTGTCCCCAGGGGTCCACCGCTTTTATTTTGTGCAGCAGTTGGGATCTCTGCAGACTCCTCTCCTTGTTGAGGGCTGTGCTGGGAACCTTGTCCCCTGCAGTTCTTCCCCCAGCATGTGAGGGAAGGGAGGGAAGGTGCAGATCCACCTTCTCCTCCCTTAGATCTCTCGGGCTTCATTCTCTCCTTTCGTCTTCTCCTCATTGTGCTGCTCAACTTGCTGTTGGGAGTTGTGGATAACATCCTCATTTTGGATGAAATACTCCCTAGGGTAGAGACAGAGGCACCCGAATCAGATTCTACTCCCTTGAGGGAGTGTGATGCCTCCTTCAAACTGGACTCAGTAGAGTCGGAGGGAAGGCTGTCCTCTCCCTCCCCCCCCCCTCCACCTGCAAAGGGATTGAAGGGCAAGTAAAAGGTTTGGGATTCCCCCAAGGACAAGGTGATGGTGGAGGATCCCCCCTCGGGAGCCTCACCAGGGCTCTCCAAGTGTGATGCCTGCACCACAGGGGTAATTGAACTGCTAGGGTCTATAAAGGGAGTGTGCTCCTTAGCTCCCTCCTATCAGATTTTTTCTGTTTTAAGATCCATATTAGTCCCACCAGTAGATTAGGATATAAGTGACCCACCCATGCAGACCCCCACATGCATAGCTAAATTAAATTGGAGGTGACTCTATTCCTGGAGTATCTCTCTTAGCGACTTCTTACCCTCCACCCCACAGATGCAGTCACCCATGGCACAGAGATGCCCTATGGTGAAGGGAGCTTTTTATCAACTAGCCAGGTCTAGATGCATCATGTTCAGCAGAAACCAGGGGCACCTTTTGGAGGATGCGGCTCTTCATCATGCATAACATCTTGGAGGGCAATGGGCATAGATATACCCATTGATCCCACCTGGGATCACTTATCCCTCAACACCATCCTTCTCCCTAACTACAAGGGTTAATCCCTTAAATATCTTTACCGACACCTGGAAATGTTGTTAGAATTTGCTCTGGCGTTTTGGAAAACTCATCCTTATAATTCCAATGGTGACCATCCTCTTCCAAAATTCCTTTATAATGAGAACTCAAACCTCTACCTGGTAACCACCCAGTACAAATCTTCATTAAGCACTTCCTCTATAAATTATCTGACCAATCATTCCTCCAAACCTTGAAACCACACAGTAATCTCACCTGTTCCAAGTATCTTGCCCTCAAAAAATAAATTAAAAATGATAATAACATCATCACCAAGACAGACAAGGGATATATGGTTGTCGTGGACAACCAAACACAAAACTGAGGGGCTTTGGCACATAAATGATTCCTCTTCCTACACTCTTCTCAGGATTCAAATCCTGAATTTAAAACAAATCCTGTCTGTCCTCCAAGCATTGAGCCCAAACAAAAGTCTCTCCCACTCTGATATCGCCATACTCTCTCCCCCTCATTTCAAAACTGCATTTTTACATGCTTTCCAAACTGCAATAAACCAACAATCCTGGACAGCCAATAGTCTTCAGCATCAATTCTCCTACAGAACATATCCCTGCACTGGTTGAAACCCTTAGTCTTATCTCTTCCCTCTTTTAACTGGGATTTGTACCACTTTGTCTCCACCATTTCTATTCCCCTAATACCACTTCACCAACTATTGATGTTGCATCCCTTTCTGCATCCATCTCTTGCTAAAGGCAATCATTGTTTGTATTTGTCTAAACTCCCAAAACCACACCTTCCCTCCACTCTCTTAATCATCTGCCTGGCCAATCTTGTATTGATGAAAAATGCCATTTCTTTTAATAATCAAATTTTCTTTCAAACACGAGGCACTACCATGTTACCATATTATGCTAACCTATTTATGGGCCATCTAGAAACAGCCGTCATGGAAAACTAAACTAAATGCCTCTCTTCTGGGTCAAATATGCTGATGATACCTATGTCATTTAGCCTCACTGTGGTGATTCTTTTTTATTTCATTTCCAATTTGAACTCTTCATTCTCAGTTTTCTTCAATTGTTCAATTTCTTACTCCTCAATCTCAAGTCTAGATATCAATATCCAATTCAAGGATAATAAATTCATCATGTTGGTCCGCAAAAAACCTACTAGCCATGACCTACTTCAGCCGTTGTCACCTATACCTCACTAAGTGCTCCAACCATAACTCGTTCTCTCTCTCCAGGGGCATCGTATTGGCATCTACGCCTCCCTCCCTCAAAGAATACAAAGATAATCATTACCACTACCTCAGAGAGTGCTTTTACCACCTTGTCCCTAGGTTTCATATTAATGTCCGTCTAACCTGTGTGACATTCTGAAATATACTAAACCCTTTCTTCAACCTATCGAAAAAAAATGAGTCGATATTACTGGGTTACATATCTAGTGCCATACACCTTACAATGTTTGTGGAATTTCTCTTTAATTCTTTCATGTAACATTTTGTATAACTGTGCATTGCTCTGACTATAGGTGAAAGTAGTATTTGTGTCCAGTCTTCATTCTGTGCCAAATTTTAGGTAAAAATAATGAATGCACTGTATGTTTATATTTATTTGATGTACCTATATTTTGGCTAAAGCATGTGTGATGGGGTTATGCTAAGTTAAAATACACCCGAGTTTCGAAAAATGCAGTTTTAATTTCACTTAAACTGAACTCGTACATCACCGCAAGGATAATAGAGAAATCTTTAGAAATGGAAATCTTTATGGTCCGTGCATCACCATAACCAAACGTGACACCCATGTGAATGAGACTTCACTTAACGGTTTATGAACAGCTGAAATAAAAGAAACTAGAAAAAGACTGCTGGGCAGAACAAAAGAACATAGAAATTCAAGCTAATCTCAATCCAACAATGTGCATAGAAAGTTAATACATTAATATACACTGATCTGTTGCCTAGTCTAATAAATGAATTATGTATACATTTAATTGTTTTATTTTCCAAGGCAAGGGTTACCTATCATTTTTACATTATAGTGCTTTAAGATGAATTATTTTGGATTTCTTGACTTGACGTTAGGCACCCATATATTTTGAGGTCAATGATGAATGTATTGACGCTATCTTAAAAAAACATTCTGGTGTAAGTAATTGATGCAGTTTTTTTTGTCTACTTATTTTTATAAATTATATAACGTGGAGTCATCTTATATTCATACTCCTTGACTGAGTGATTAGAGTCATGGATTTGATTAAAGAAATGAGGCCATGAATACGAAAGTATTGCGATCTTCTTCTATAATTCATAAAGTGGCATGATATATATATTGATTAATTAGCCACTTATTTAGGTGCAGTATCATCTAAATCCTTATCTTTGTATTCATTCCCCCGTTACATTTTTGAGCTACTCGTTCATTATGGCTTCACTAATCCCACCGTACGTAATTCCCGCGCTTGGTTGACTTTCGAGATGTATGTAGGTACGTGGTACTATCGATTTATGTTCAAATCGAAAAGTTGAATTTGTGCCGTCGTCTACAATTTCAGGACGCGGTGATTTGTTTTTCCTAGTGTTCATCTCGCTGAGGATTTGCCTTCAATCTTGTAAAACATATTGAAAGCTCTTTCTTAGTATAGGGTGGTGCTGTATTATAGTTTTTCACTTGAGATTCAGTAGCGTCTGTTTTCGTACACCACGTGTCGCTGAAAACGTCAATATGAGCGACGGTATCACGGAAGAAATAAAGGATCTCAATATTAACAGTGATAAGGCATGAAAGTATTATTTATTTAATTTATTACTGAAATGTTTGGAGTTGCTACTCTGTTGCGAATATCTGCCAAGATAAAAATATCCTGCCGTTTTGTATCGGTTGGTGGCTTCTTTATTATTGATGGCTTAAATTGCTTGAATGTTTCTTTTGAGTGTTTCAGTTTATGCTGTACGTCTACGTGTATATATACATTAATGCATTCCTTTTTTTATGAACATAAATAATAGTTTGCAAGTTGAGTGGTAGCTATCTTATGTGTACTGGTTCGAATTAATTGCAGCTGATGCAATGTTTTGTCAGCTAAATTCATTCGCTTTCTCTAGATTATCGTCTAGTACCACTTCCCTGAAATATTTTGCTGTTTTAAGTGAAAATTCAGGTATCATTTTTTTGCTAGAGATTAATTGAATTACGGCTTTCTCATACCAACAGTATTGCGCGATGAAATTCCGAAATAGCTTTGATTCCCTGTAATGTTATCATTGCTTTCGTTATTTGTTTCTGTTTAAGTTGTCGTAAAGTCGTCCACTTACGAATTTCGTCTGTGATTGTGTAAGAGTTGTCTTCTGTGGTTATGATTTAACTGAAAATTTCAGAGATTTTATTTCTTAATGGTTTTCGTTCTTATGCTAACACTGATTTGCGTGTGGTTGAAAATCTGTCGACCTGGAGTGGCATGTGGGTGAAATATTTCCATATTTTCAGCGAAAGCTCACGAGTATAAATCATGTTGCACTTAGCCTTTTGTAGTAGTAATCTGCATATTGAATAGCATAGCACTAAAAGATAACTTTCTCTTGGTAATTGCCGTAATTTTTTTGCAGATTTAAGAATTGTCTTGCTGTAATGCAAATAATCTAATATAACTAAAACTCTCAGCAATAGGCTAAAGAATGGAATTGGTTAAGGGCGGAAGCATTGTTCCCGAAGAACTTAACAAGTTAAACCAGCACTTTTCAAAACACAGTTATGCTGAGGGTTACTGTGTTAGCTCCTCAGATTTTTGCCTTTTCGGCAAGTTAAAAAGTGTTTCACAGGAAGAATTCCCTCACTTATACCGATGGTATCGACATATAGACATACTGCGGCATGAAATGGAGATTAATGATGTAAGCCGGTTTGAAAGTGATCGTTTTCTGTCATTGGGAAATTTTGAATATTACAGACCAAATTGTTCCACATTTAATTAGGGAAATTCGTGTAAACATCGGAAAGCTGTGTAGCTTGTATGTTAATATGTTTACTCTTGAACAATTGATACCACGTTTACTTCCTCCTCTAGGTCACCAAAAGTAAACCAGCCAAGATGAAAGTAAAAGCCAAGGAAAAAGAAAGCGAAAAGAATGGTGCGTCTGAGCTTAATCCTTGGCCAGGATACATAGAGGTATGTTGGCTTTCACTTGACGAGAGTAATTGAAATCAGATTGTTGTGTTTGCTGCAATACATTTAATAACTTCAAGAGCCATTTTGAAGTGTCTTGATCAGCAGTATTAGGGGAATTTCAGCATCAAAGAAAGGAAATTGCCTTTAT
The DNA here is from genome assembly GCA_963169105.1 of Ceriagrion tenellum. Classification (NCBI taxonomy): domain Eukaryota; kingdom Metazoa; phylum Arthropoda; class Insecta; order Odonata; family Coenagrionidae; genus Ceriagrion; species Ceriagrion tenellum. The sequence goes on from OY720642.1 coordinate 93,832,923, forward strand.
AAGTCACTAACCTAATGACATAAATCATGTAATAGAATACCAGACATACCAAAATGTGACTAATTCAATTATGGATGTATATACTAGTATCATATACATCATGAATCATGTGTCCATCACAGAAGAGCCTATGCATCACAAATCTATTGTATATAATGTATCATGAAACGAATTTACACACTAACCCAGTGAGTTCAAACATTCCTAAAACATACGCTATAATTTAAACTGTCTAATTGTGCCAAACAAAGTTCACCTTTACAAAAAACTTTTTAACAAGTTATGAAAAATAAAGGTTTCCAGTCATGATTTGCAACATAATTTGTAACTGTGTCCTTATATTTATTTCTGGAATTTGATCATGTCTTGTGTAATTGTAATTGAAGCATGCCGGTGGCTCTTATTCCAGCAGTGATTATGCATTTTTGAGAGTCCTATTCTCAGAAAAAGTAGTTGCATGGTGGAAAGTTCTTTACATATGTACCCATCACATAGTTTTCTTTCAGGCTAAGTAAAAATATAGTGTTAGTTATTTCCCAATTTCCCAGAAGCCCAAGGAAACTGGCCTCTTAATAATTTCTTCCATCTTATCTTATGCCTGGTCACATTTACTATCCACTGATGTGTAACATGCTGCAGTCACAACTCTTGAATATATACTATGATACCAGCATAATCTTGGGGATTCTAAAGGCCTGGTTGCACGATATATTAATCTGTACGTTTTCATGTACGAGTTCATGTACGAATGCATGAACCAAATAGAGCAGGTTCTATTTTCCGGTTTATGCATTTTACAAGTTTGTGTGGTTACATGGTGAATTTTCCATGTTCATTCATACGTTCATGCATTCGCACATTGACTCATACAGGTTAATGTATCATGTAACCAGGGCTTAACTCATATTTTCTAAATAGCATCTTAACTCTCTCATCGAGGACCAAATCTCCACCTTAACTGCCATACCTCCTATCTGCTATTCCCAGTTGCAATAGTACCCCACCATCATCAGTTGTAACAATATCCTGCTCCTTACACTTGGTTTCAGGAACTCTGAGAATATTGCTCATCTCATTTTAATTTTATTCATCAACTCGTTCTCTTTTCCAAACTTACCTATCATGTTCCAAGTCCCATTTGTCCTTTTTTTTGCCATTCTGCCTCATGTATTTTAATCATGTCTTTATGCATTTGCGATAAATTGTCAGTTAATGGTTTTCTTCATTACTATGAATGGACTTTGAATCAAATAATGTGATACAAAGAAGGGAGCATTGCTTTTGGTAATTCAGTGTTTTTTCCCTCATTTTAGGAAAGACTGAATTTGTGGAATAAATTAAAAGCACAGTATGAAATGGAATTGCAGTCCAAAACTCCCGAGCCAATAACTGTCACCCTACCTGATGGGAAAAAAGTCGAAGCTCAGTCATGGCGTACATCACCTTATGAAGTTGCCAAAGGAATAAGGTTAGATCATGTAATTGAACTATTGGGAATTAGTTCATAGAGATGGGTTAGTTACCGTAATTTTAAGTTGAGGTAAATTACCATGGTAAATTAAGGTAATTACGAATATTACCCTAATTTTCCAGTAATTTTTAATGTTCAGAATTTACTAGCTCATGGAGGATTAAATAGAGAAGCCAATTACAATAGTTAGGGATTAATGGCATTAAAACCATTGTTAGCTTCATTAATGTATTAGAATTTAAGAAAACAGAAAAATCAATATAACAGCTCAAAATAAATAGGCTTTCTTTTGTCATATTTTGTTTTGGTTTTTGAAATTTTTTTTCATTAAATGTTCCACAAGTAAAAATTATGAAAATATTCCAGTAATGAGTTGTACCTTCCTCAATTTTATTGTTTAGCCTGTGTGAAATGAAATAGACTGAGCTTAAAAGAATACTGTTTGAATATATCAGTATGAAAAATATGTGAAATATGGGTGAATATTACCGAATATTATGGTAATTTTCAGGGGTTGCATTGATTAACAAAAATACCTTGGTGATTTACAAAAAATACTTGGTATTGCTGACATTGTTTTCAAATTTAACACTTAGGAACACAGCCATCACAATTATGTACTCAAGTTTGGGCATAGAAGTTTGGGCAAAAGAAGCGCAAATATCAGAATTACTAGACTGTCTGCACCCGTATGTGTGAAAATGTAATGTTTTATGTGAAAAACAGGGTAATGAGTTTGATTAATTGCCCTCCATAGAGAAATTTGTATATTCTTGGATGAATTCGCTTAGGTGAACTTGGAAAAGTACTTATTTTTAGGTATTTAGCTTGATAAATGTTTTTTTTAGTCGATTTTTAAATAAGTTTTGTCTTGCTAAATTTTTTTAATTTTTTTGCTTACCCTGTAATAATCATAATTCTTTAAAAAATCTTTGAAGAGAGTTGTGAATATCTATTACTGGCTTCTTCATGATGTACATCCAACCAATCGTTACTTCTGAGTCAGATTATCTTTATAACGTAAAGTGTTTAATGTTTTATTTTCATTACCTGCTAAGCAAACACATAAATGTATTTTTTCATTGCTATCAAGTCAGGAAAATGACCTCATATTTTGATATTAATCAGTCATTTTAGGGTCATTATATTTTAAATGTATAATATATGCAACAATTTATTGATTTTATTTGTTTGGTTACAAATTTAAGTATTATGTATTTAGGATATAGTTTAAGAGTGGAGGAAAACCCATAAGGACTTATTATATTTCAAGCAAAAAGAGTGAATGGTGTCTAAAGTATAACTTCCTAATCCATCAACAAAGTAGGGTACTCAATGTGCTTTCTCATGGCTACTAGTAGGGACTAGGTTTCTTCTGAAATATCTTCTGCTTATCTTCACTTAAGGCATCGGTAAACCATGCAGTTATTTTCTCTGCTTCCTTCTACTCCCTAAAATGAGTTTGTAGTCACAATACCTGCAATATGAAGTGATGGATTCCATCTCCCACTCTCTCAATGAATACCAAATAATAATGATAGTGTTAAAAGAGCTTAGAATGCTTGTAAGGTTGTATTTCCATTCAAATCACTCTGTACAGCACTCAGACCATATTCCCTCACCCTGCCTGTTCATTGTGGTGGCACTTATTTTTCAGAATTCAGAAATATAATGTTTCCACCTTAAAAAATGATCCTTGTAGAGCATTAATTCACATGTTAAAGGTTTGTCACTCTTGGTTATTGGGAACCCATGCCACAAGGGCCCTAAATAATTTGTTATAAAAATGCATTTTTTGGGAATAAAAAGTTAACTACTTATGTATATTGCAAAAGTAAAGTTATTTAGGGCCAAAATTTCATTTTTCATGTCTTTCTGCGCCGCTAAGATATGGTCATGAGCAGTTTGAGCCATCCCCTAAGGATACCATCCAGCTCTGCCAGACCTCTGTGGAATAGTCCAAACCATTCCCTTCCCCTCCCAGTACTGGCGCATGGTTTGTCGACACTTTCCCTCCATGCAGAGGAATGAGAGTCTACACATTGCCTCTTATAAATCAATTAAGAACATAACTGAAGATGATGTTATTAACTCTTTGTGCATTTGCTTGAGGAACAAAGGATGAGCATTTATATTTTTGAAATCACTCTCAGTTTGTAAATCTCATTTTACCCCTTAGTTTATAATACGAAAAATGAATTCTTCCATCACAGGCAATACAAAACATTTAGGAGCTGTTATTGAATCATACCGTGAAGAGTTACTGCTATCTATTGACATTACTTTAATTAAATGTATAGTGCTGAAATTTAGGATGATTTCATCAGGAAATTATTTGTTAAAGGCTATCTCCTTTTAATTCAAGAAAATGTGTTGTGAACCGATTGCTCATATTTTAAAGTATGTCTTTGCTTTTTACTTTTCATATAGCCAAGGATTAGCTGATAATACTGTGATATCCAAGGTAAATGGAGAACTCTGGGATATCGATCGGCCGCTGGAAACCAGTTGCACTCTTCAACTTCTGAAGTTTGATGATGAGGAAGGTAAAAATTTCACAGGATTTCTTTTTAAGTTTAGCTTGCTCTTTCAATTGATTCTCAGCTTTATGTAGTTATAATTGCTCATTTCTTTTTGCATTTTAGCGCAACAGGTATTTTGGCATTCCACTGCTCATGTTCTTGGCGAAGCAATGGAACGAATATATGGTGGATGCTTGTGCTATGGACCTCCTATTGATGGTGGTTTCTACTATGACATGTTTCTTGATAACAAACAGGTGAGATAAAATCCATTTATCAAACATTATTGAAATCATGTTCAATGATGCAGTCCTGGCATTATGTATGACTATCAGAAATGGAAGTCTAGTATGATGACCTACTGTGCTATATGTACATTTGTCTAGTTTAACCCTTTATTTTTACAAGATAAATTGCATTTCCTCGAAGCGCTTGTGCTTAGTCCAACGCCAGGTTTTTCTAAACTTGGAAGTGCAAAATGCTTGGGAACCCTTGACATCTGTCTTGACCTATGTATTCCATTTTGATATATGGAAGGTCACTATCAACAGCTATTAGAACTAGCTGGTAACCTGTTAATAAGGTCTGGAAAAATAGCCAGTCATGAAATAATAATAATTTTTATTAGACGTTAAACAAATACAATTTGCAATAGTCCTCATCAAAAGTTACAACTATTCCAAAATACACATGTCAAATGACATACATTACAAGTGTAAAAACCCGAGGACTATACCATAACTCAAAACGTCAAGACAATTTTGTCATACTCAAAAAATTCATTTAGTGAATAAAAGGCTTTTTGCAGAAGCCAAGCATGGATGACAGTTTTGAATTTGGACACACTCACATGTCTAGCCTCTGGGGGCAATTTGTGGAAAAGACATAGTTTTATAATATTAAACGTTTGCTATTTTTGAACTGGCGACAATAAGGGACATCAAGGGTGCCCCTGTTCCTGGTGAAATGGGAATTATATTTGCTCTTGTCTCAAGGTAGCTTAGAATTTCCAGTACATTGTGTAAACATTTGTAAATGTAAAGGCTCTGCAGAGTCAAAATACCCAAGGCATAACAGAGTGATCCATTTTCTCACCTTAGGTGAGAAAAAAGTTGTTGAAGTTGATAGCTGATAAAGTAGTCATACTTGAGTTGCATGACATTAACCCTGAAGGAGAGGGAAAATACATCTGTTGAAACATTGGTATTTTTTTAATTAAAGAATTTCACATAACAGATATTTCCGTGTATAGTCTGTCCCCTTATTACTTTCTCAAAAATTTTGACTCAAAAAGTCTGAATGCACTCTGTAATATGCATAGTAATTGATGTCTGGCAAAAATATTTCTTTTGTCATTAATAGGCTGCTATTCTGAATGAGATAGTGTTAACGCCATTAGCCAAAAATAGCTTTCGTGATGCTTTCGGTTTGAAGAATAGCATCAACAACGCTTTTTGCGATTCTGAATGCAGACTGACGTCTGGGAGCGACGCTGTTTTAGGCGACGATCTGATCCCTGCGTTATTCTAATAGTGTCAAGCTATTCTCGAGTGAAACGGCCACCTGTTTCTTTATCACACGTTATCTAACGAGGATTCAGCAAAATACGCATCGATAAGTGTTCCTAAAAACATATAAACATTAGCAGGATTGACTGTCAATACGCATATTCCAGTAAACATAAAAAATTCTTCTCATAAAAAGTAGGCAAATATGCCAAGCTGGACGGGAAGGAAAAGTGAGCAAACTTATTTGAAACTGAACCAAGTTGAGTTTAAGCATGAAAATGGAAATCTTTCTTGACATTGCCTTTTCCCGTATCTCTCATTGTAGAGTGGTATTTTTTTCAACTGAGTCTCATTGCTTTATTCTTGCATTGCATTACTTTTCCCATCTCTCAGCCGGGGATAACTAGTTTAGGTAAAATAGAAGAACCTGTTCTACACGCATAGGATGATATTCACTCTCTCTGTAAAGAATTGTATCTAACATTTCCGTTGTATTATTTTAACAAGTCTGCTCGAAATATTGCTTACCATATTCACATTCACTTCCAACCTCACATTTCCCAACGGTCCCACAAGATTTTCAAGAGGCTAATTGCGATGTCTAACCATCTTATGAAGCCCATGGGCTATTTACAATAATACATTTCAAATATCCATGATAAAATAATTGAAATTTACCATCACATCACTTTCCTTGATACACATATATATCATTATTCCCACTTCGTATGCATCCGTCGTCTGCTCAGTCGGATAAGGGGTGAGAATAAAATAAACAACCCAACAATACACAAAAACAATATGCTTTGTTACAATTTTGAGTTGAACTGTAATTATACGTGTTTAAATTGTTCTCTCAGCATGGTAATCCGTTATTTGTCAATATGTAACAAACGTTGCCAGAATTTTCTGAACTGAATTTCCGTTCACCGCACAGGTTCTCCTGCAATTTTCTATCAGTTGATGAGTTTAAAAGAATACTAGATTATTATAGGTAACAAATCCAATGATAACTTCAAATGAAAGTATACTTTGAAGATAATGCTGGATCATTTTGCTTGATCATGCACATCTGTATGTATGTATCCAAACGTCGTCAGCTCCCTCGAATAAATTGTGGAAGTTAAAATGTTAAAAAATTAACCTAAAAGATACATGAAAACAATACGCATTATTACGATGGTGAGGTGAACGATCATTATAGAAATTAAAATTGTTTCTCAGCTCAGTTAGCTGTTATACGTTCATATAGCATAACAAACATCGCCAGCCTTTCCTAAACTGAAATCTCGTTCACAAAATCTAAAATAATCAGAGAGTTATCTATCAGCTGATGAATGCAGAACAAAATAAAGTATAATTATAGTATCCGAAGATAGCATTGAATGAATTTAGTTGGATTATTTATTGAAAACATTCTTTCATGCACCAGACTCACGGCATCCTTGGCAAAGGTCTCAGCTGTTTGTGAAAAACGTAAACATCACTCATCATTGGCTTCCTGAATTTCCAATTACTGTACCAGAAGGTTTTCATACCCAAAGGGGTGGGGTTAATAATGGCGTTACAGACCTAATGCCTTGAATATCTGCATCGTATTCAGAATTGCTTCTGATGCTATTCTGGAGCGAGGAATAGTGTTAGCCAGAAATAGTGTCCCGCGATTCAGAATAGCAGCCACAGTGGCACATTCGTCAGTGCTCCATATTTAAAGATCAAATATGATGACTATTGGTGGAAAAATATTCATTGAATGGTATAATCTGTTATATTTTCCTTCTGGCGCTTGTTTATTAGGTGAAATAATAAGATTCTGGCCTTCAGTTTGCAGAGGAACTCTATGATGAAAGTCATACTCACACATTGTGCCACAGTAATTTTTAAGTATCCTTCAGGCATTCCTAAGATGTGTACAATGTGTTCATAGAAATTTTTATATTCCTGTGCTTGATTCTGAGACTTAGATTGGTCTCTCTGCTCTTATTTCAGTTTGCTCATTTTTCATGCTATTTTGCTGTAAATAATTCATTTTCCTTTTCTTAGGTGACAAATGGAGATTTTCCTGTTATAGAAAACTTGATGAAGAATATTGTGAAAGAAAAACAGCCATTTGAAAGGTTAGAAATGAAGAAAGAAGATTTGCTGGAAATGTTCAAGGTAAATTCTTAATATTTAAATGATAGTGGGCAACCATGTCTAGGTCACCAGTTTCTTGTGCTACACACAAAACTTTAAGTGTCTTGACATGGGATTTTTCTTGTTTGTGACTACCCTAGGCTGGATTATAGGACATTGTGTACTTAAAATAGATCTGAAAAGCAATGGCCTAGTGCAAGGCCAGGTTAATTAACTATAACTAGTGTGACCGTCTAACTCCCTTGATTTCAAATTATTTGGTTTAGTAGTGTAACTTTAAAATTTGCTCCTCATGTGTTGCTAAGTAGTATTTTAAAGAATGGTGAAAGAGTAGTACATAGTAGTTTAAATTGGGGTGCATCAACAGCTAAGGTCATTTGCACCATGCTGTGGAAGATTACCTACATTATTTTTTATTGTGTTCCTTTTGTTTTCAGTATAATCAATTCAAAGTGAGGATCTTGAACGAGAAAGTGAAGACTCCAACAACCACTGTGTATAGGTGTGGACCTCTAATTGACCTTTGCCGAGGACCTCACGTGAAGCACACAGGAAAAATCAAGTCCTTAAAAGTGACCAAGGTGAGGAGCATAATTTTGATATAAGTGTGACACTTAAAGATTAACTCAGTAATTTTTTCACCCCGAAGCATATGAATTATTCATGTTTTTACACTTCTTTTATCTTGGAGGCTAATGCTAAAGATGGTGTACTCCTTATTATCATAGATGCTCTTTTTAATTATTTTTAGTCATGCATTTGAAACTTGTTGTTTGTGATTTTTTTAGCATAGAATCCTAAATTTTTTCTTTAAATACATTGGAGAAATACATTGCTTGAAAGCCCATTCCTGTCTCCAAGTCATTTTATATTGCATGTATATACATATAACTCAATATTGCTATTTTTTAACTACCTAACTTGTTAATGCTATCTGTCCTTTAAAGATGAAGACTTACATACATACATGCATACATACTCATCACGCCGTTCCCTTCCGGGTTAGGCACAGTCAAAATGTTTCACTCATTAATACATAATTGTGCACCTAACTCTGCTTCAATAATTTCCTCCATACTGACCTATCCTTGCAAACCTCTTTTGCCTCATCTACCCCCATACACTGTTTCATACATGCCCTCCTGTTTTTTGAAACTCCTAATATTCCTACTCCTAAGAATTTATTCCTTCTTTTTAGTTTATATTGAAATCTTTTCTAAATCAACAGCCATACTGTCATTTTATAACTTGGTAGTATCATCAGTGTCTTGTTCCACTATCAGTACCACTTGATGACACGTTTCTACCACAGAAATGAAATTGAAAATGAATGAGAATTTATCACCAAAATCTTTTGATGTGTTATTAAAATACTAATTCTGTTGTCAAAAATTCATGTTTCTACTGTACTTTGCCATAGCCTAAACATCAAAAGGGATTCTGGAGTATATAATACTAGTGCATTTGCTGCAAGTTTTCAATATTTTCATGACTATCTTCAGTATAGTTTTAATGCTGCCTTCCCTGTCCTTCCTAAGAAAAGAACGATGGTATCAAGTCAAAAACCATGGATAACTGACCAAATTCATCATTTCTCTGCCATTGTTATCAGCTAAAGTTAAATATTCCAATAGTCTGCTCCTGCATGAGGAATATATTTCCCAAAAAAGGAATTACAGAAGACTCCTAGAACATGCCAAAAAGTCATATAACAATGAAAGGGTACTTAAATCAAAAAATCAGTCCAAAGTGTCTTGGGATATTATATGAGTCAACAGGAAAATTCCATCAATATGTTCTCCCCGAAATCAATCAGTCAGGGGATAATTTACATGTTAAATGTTCTGACCTAGCAAATGAATTCAACAATCTCTCCACAATAAAATCACCAGCAACCCCTCCTTAAACTTCTTCTACAAACTCGTTTCATAATCTACCTCATTTTGCTTCATTCTTTATTCAGCCTTGCACTGAACCCGAATTAAAAGCCATAATATCAACTTTTGCTAACAAAAGTTTTTCAGGACTGGATGACATCCCAGGGAGAATATTACATATATCTTTCGTAAGAAGTGTAAAAGAACCTCTCTTATTTCTAATTAATGAATCACTTAAACAAGGGATTTTCCCTCCTTCTCTGAAACATTCCAAAACAATCCCTTTATATAAAAACAAAGGTTGCTCTAATAATATGAATAATTATAGACCAATCGCACTGCAAAATATTTTGTCGAAAGTTCTTGAAAAAGTGTTCTGCATCCAATTAACACGTTCGCGGCGGCGGCTATATTTGGCATTCCTTCCCCGTGGGCGGCAATTTTCATAAAAACGATGTTGTTCGAATAGTGTTTTTTATTGATGAAAATGGCTTTGGTATGGTTGAAAATGACGAAGTTCACTAAATCCGGGAGAACTGAATATCCAATATCGAGTAATTAATCGATTTCCCTTGTGGGTATGCAACCACTGCACACGTTGTGAATTTCTTATACGTTTGTCTAAAATATCTTCAGAATACATTCATCAACGAATTTTTTTTAGAAGTGAAAGTATATGAAATATTCATTGGATTCTAGTGAGAAATAGTACGTGATTGCAGTCATGATATTGATTTTTCGGTAAAAATAAAATATTTCATTATAGCTTTTACCAACTGCTTCGGATGTTTCTTCCGTAGCCTTCACTAAATCCTTCTTCCGCTGTAATTCCCTGCTTTGGTTTCACGGCTTCGGCAACAATATGCTGCGGGAGGGCAGTTGGGTCTTAGGAATGAAAAAGGGTCTAGATTGATGAGGGCAGTCGTGAAAATGATTTTCTTACACACCCGCCGGGAAATCCTACACTCTTGTGAGGTAGGCACCGGATGGCTCAGCCGCTGGGACGCCATCCAAATAATGGGTTACCCTCTCTTACGCCTTCACGAGTGAGATTTCTTGGGGTTTCCTTGTCTAGAGGTTGGCGACCAGCCTCTCGGCACGTGTCCCATCGATTGCAAAGGCGAGGGCCTACCACCCGAAGAGCGCTCATGAGAGGGGTGGCGGCGGTCATAGCTTAGCCAGTACGTTTGAATCTCTATTTTTTTTATTCTCGGCACGTTAGAACCCCAGCTACTGGAATATTTTCATCTACATAAGGAAAGACGATGCTTCAAGTTTTATTGCTGGGAGGCCTTGTACAGTTACATAACATAATCATTTTACTTGTATTGGCTGTGGGTGGGCAAGCCTTTCGATCTTTCACTTTGTGCTACTCTGAATAATAGCTTCTTCGAAATTCTTTTGATGATTTCTGACTGTGCAGCTGTACGTGCCTTGTTCATTCCTACCAGTCTCTACCAATAGCTCTTTAGCAATTTACTAACTTCCTTGTCGTAGGACAATTTTTTTCTCCCCCTGCCACTAGTTGACCAAATATTACTCTCGAACAATTTGGATACTTCTCAGTCTGGGCTGAAACACGAGTGACCTGCGAGATACACAATTTTTGCTTTTCTTCTTGGAAAGTGATTTTTTCATTGAAGTGGCAGAATATCGGTAGAAGTCATGGGAGATTCAGTTACTCTTTAGCTTCTCTGACTCTGATGATTTGTATATCCCGTCCGATATCGAAGATGACGGTGACTCTCCGTATTCAGAAGAGGAAAGCTGGGAAGATTCATCATTGGAAGAGGAAGAGCGTGTTACATCTTCGTCAAGTTCGAGTGCATGAGATATTGCACAAATTAGTGATGGTGCTCCACCTTTGAAGAAGAAAAGGTTGATACATCATCTAAACAAATCTTAAAGAATTAGGTATTGGATATAGAAACTGTTTAGTTGCAAATGGTATATGACTAGGGTAGTATTTCAATATTTTATACATGGAGGGTAACTTCCTACCCGTATGCTCACGTTGAGGTCCGTATTTGTGTTGAAAACCAATGCCATTTCATATGTTGTATGCACGATATTAGGGGAAAGTCAACAGAGAGACATTCTATATTGCAATTGTGGAAACTAGTGCACACTTTATGTACACTATGATATGCTTTTTACAGACTGAATAGAAAACATTGTAAAATTTTGCTTCGTGTTATTGCCGCATCATAGACAATAACGGCTAAAGCACAATGGCCATCTACATGTTTTTCGTGAATAAATACAATATCGTAGTGTTTATTTTCTAGAAAAACATTTTTGTTTGATGAAATTTGTCAAAATACTGATGGGATAAATAATTTTAGGACCAGCTAATGTGAAACGCGTCGCAAAAAATGTTTGCGACCCCTGTGCATGAAGGATAGGCAATTTGCAGTACACAAATTACATATTTATAAAAGATCGTCATTATAGTTGATTCCAAATTTTTGCTGAATTTAAAAATCTAAGGTAGTAAATATAAGTTATCGTAATATTTTACGTAGAAATACAGATAAAACTCGCAGTAAACTGAATCTATTTATCCACAGCCCATTATTTTAGTTACTAACTGTCTTCACGTAAAAACATCGCCATTACATCAATAAAACATCTTCTTGGGTGAAAATAGAAGTCGTATTCCTCCCTCATGGGCGTACGGGGATAGAAGATCCCTTTCTTCTTATGGCGGGCGTGACCACCGGTGGGTCATGCTGCCCAGGGGGACAGGCAAGCCATGACCCACCGGTGGGTCATGCCACTGCGAATGTGTTAATGTCATTCTTAAAACAGTATGCCTTGTTATCTTCAAATCAGCATGGCTTCCGAAAAGGCCGATCCACTACCTCTGCTTTATTTCAAGCTACTGATTTCATATTGTCTTCACTTGACCAAAAACTAAAAACCAAAGGAATATTTTTTGATTTTTCCAAGGCGTTTGACAATGTAAATCACTCTTGCCTCCTCAACAAAATGAACCATCTGGGAATAAGAGGTGTTACAAACAAATGGCTTCACTTATACCATAGTAATCGAACTCAAACTGTTTCACTCTCTGTTAACGGTAACAGATATTCTTCTAATTGCACTACCACCACAATAGGGGTTCCTCAAGGGTCTCAAGGACTGAGACATGTGATATCACACTGTTTATATGTTTTTTGTGAACCTACTTTGCTTCTTTTGTACCTACTATATTTTTTAAACTATTGTATTTTTTGACGTGTCTGATATCTTCTTTTTAAGATCCTTGGACAAATAAATTCTTATTATTATCATCAGTAGCAGCAATAAGAATGAAAATGATTGGGGTTGATATCTTTTTTCTTCTCCTAATGTGGTAGTCTTGAACTGGATTGTTATTCATAATGTACCTGGAATATTTTTAAAATTTTACTGGCCAAAATGCTAGTAATTACTCACAAATCCATAAAATCATGTATGTGAGCTCTTGTGGGTTAACTTAAATTTTGCAGCATACGATACTTCAGGTTTTTTAGAGATTATATTTTGAAATACATATTTGCAACTTTTTGGTGAAAGTAAAGATAATTTTTCCTTGCTCTTGTGAAGGTATATTTACAAATATTTCTTTCAGTAAATACCATCTAACAAGGACTCATGTACCTATTAACGTAAACAAATTAAATTATTTATCCCAGAAATGAGTGAGGATACAATTTATTATTTTTCAAAGTGATGAAAATGCTTTACCTCAGGTTGCTATAATGATTAATTTTCTTCATAAAAGTGAAAATTATGAATTTCTGCTTTACATGTTGAATTTCATGGTAAAAAAATGACTTATCTTAATGCCTGGTTCTTAATCTGCCGGAAAGTAAAAATGAGCCGCTAACATAAATGTTTTATGTTCTGTATTTATTTTTAAGTTTCTCAGATCAGTCTTCCTTAAAGCCATTTTTTCAAAAAGTAAAGCTTTTGTGTTTTTTTCTTGTTTTACAGAACTCTGCCACATACTGGGAAGGAAAGGCTGATGCAGAATCACTGCAAAGGGTGTATGGCATATCATTTCCAGATAATAAAATGATGAAGGAATGGGAGAAGTTTCAAGAGGAAGCTGCTAAGAGAGATCACCGTAAATTGGGAAGGGTAATAATTTTAATCTATTGAAAGAAAACTGATATGCTTTTGTTTTTGCCTTAATTTTTAAAATGCCTTCTTTACTTCCCTTTCTTCTTGATTTCCACTTTTAACTAGCTGTTAATTATCTAATGACTAGTACTAGGGCTGGGCGGTGCAGGAAATACTGAACCGGTTCTCGGCTCTGAAAAAAACAGTTTGTGACGGTGGTGCACTGGTTGAATATATTGAACCTGTTTTTTATACTGAACCGGTGTTTTCTTCTGAACTGGTGTTTTCTAATGAACCAGTGTTTTCTCCTGAACCGGTGTTTCCTCTCGAACCAGTGTTTTCTACTGAACCTGTTTTTTTAATGAACCATTTTTTCTACTGAACTTTTTTCTAGTGAATAATGTTTTTTGTCATCCGAAAGGTTTTTTTTCCAAAATTTTTAATCAACCGGGTTTTAGAAGACATTTTTTCCTTAACGAAGATACTTCTTCATAACGTGGGTATGCTTTCCTAAACTGAACAGTAAAATGTGAGAATGTTTGCGAGAGCAAATGGTTTTTATGCGAGGCCTGGGCATACTTATAAAGTGGCTTTTTTAAGTTTCAAAAAATGCACCTAAATATGTTGATCTGCCGAACTCGAACCTGCCACGTGAACGGCGATGAAAATCACATTATTGTTGAAGGAAGATATTGCAAATTTTCCACAGATATTTATTATTCCAATACTGAGGGTATTGACAACCTTAAATTCCTTCTGTCAAATGTTACATGGCACACTATGTACACACACAAGCTCCGATGGTAATTGCAACTTCTCTGGTTTTTTTGAAACCTTCATGCTGTTCTTTGAGCACTGCTTCCCTAAAAAACTATTCCAATCCAACCTCCGCAAGCAGTCCAAAAAATGGTTTAGCCCCGAGCTATCAATTTTGAGAACACAACTAATTTCATCACATTCTGTTTATAAAGCAACTAAAACTGAAGTGGACAAAAATGTCTGGCAGAGACTCAAGAAAGAGTACATAAGTAAAATTAACAGTGCTAAACTGATATCGAATCTTAATTTCATTAGTGATGCTGACAACCAGACTAAAGGAGCCTGGCAAGTTATTAACAAGGAAATTGGGCATTCAGACTTAGTATCTCAACTACCATTTAAGCCCGATAATCTAAATCAATTTTTTATTGAGTCTATCAATGAGCTGATCTCAAAAATTGCCAGTTCTCCAGCAACTGCCTCCCAGTTTTTTAATAACCTTGTTTTACCCCTTCACCCTTCAAATGGAAATAGATAACACCCGAGGATATCAGAAAGGTAATTGAAAACTTAAAAAAGTCCAATTGTAAAGATATTTATGGCTTATAAAGCATACTACTCAATGATATTAGCACTATTATTGATGAACCCCTATCTATTATATTCAATTCCTGTTTCCAATCAGGTATTTTCCCCAAGGCTCTAAAAATCTCTAAAACGATCCCCATCCATAAGAAGGGCGACTAAAGTTTACCATCTAGTTACAGGCCAATTTCAATTATTCCAATTTTTGGTAAATTGCTGGAAATTATTATTAAATCCCAACTAAATGAGCACTTTGATAACAACAATAATTTCAGTAAATCACAGTTTGATTTCCGCAAGGGTTTCTCCACTTCCTTAGCAGTCCGGCATGTTGTTGATATCATTCTGAACGCTTTTGAGGAAAAATCTTCAGTTGTCTTAACTGCATGTAATCTCAGGAAAGCATTTGATTGTGTCTCTCATCCAATCCTAATCCAGAAGTTGCATCACTATGGTTTCAGGAACATAGAATTAAAGCTCCTTCAATCTTATCTGTCGGATCGTTTTCAATGTGTGTGTATTAAAAAGAATCGATCCTCACCTCTTAAACTTGAACATGGTGTCCCTCAAGGTTCTGTCCTCGGTCCCTTGCTGTTTTTAATCATGATAAATGACCTCCCTAAGAATGTCCCATGCATGTCTTTACTATATGCCGATAACACTACTTTTGTTCACTATGTAAAAGACTTGTCGAATACAAACAGTATTTCAAACTCTGAATTGTTGGTAGCTCAGAATTGGTTTTCTGTGAATGAGCTTGCTTTAAACAATGATAAAACTCAAATAGCATTATTTTCACTTAGCCCACAAATAAACCACAATCAAAGTCTCAGATTACTTGGCTTTGAACTTGACTGCAAGCTAAAATGGGATTCTCATATATTTTCTACCATTGCCAAGCACACACATTATATGCTGCGGAAACTGAAACTCCTACTACCAATAGACTACCAGCGGCAAATTTATCTTGCCCTTTTCCATTGTCCTCTGACATATGGCATAGAATTATGGGGTCATGGTCCCAACTCAAAGGGTGTTTTTAAGATGCAAAAAAGGACAATTAGAATTATTTCAGGTTCACACTCAATGGACCATTGTAAACCTCTTTTTATAAAACTGGGTATTACGACCCTCTATGGTCATTATATTTATAAGGTGTATGTGAAGTGAAAGAAAACCTGAGCTCATTAGAGACAGGTGCCAGCTATCATCACCACTTCACTAGAAAAAGGGACAATTTAGTGGTGACTCACTTTAGACTATCCAAAAGTGCCAATTGTTTTAATGTACTTAAACTTAGATTTTTTAATATACTGCCCCGAGAGGCTAGGTTTGTCAGCCTGTCTAGGTTCAAATTGACCTGTAAGCGTTGGCTTTTGTATAAAGCATTCTATTCATTGCAGGAATTTGAGGAGTGTGATACTTCAGACCTCATATTTTAATTCCTGATTTCCTTTTATATATTTTTCATTTGTGTTCTTAATTTTTATACCTCTTGACGATGACCATTGCATTGTATTTCTTAATGTCAAATAAAAATTATTATTATTACTAGTATTATTTACTTAGCACGACGCATTTCGTTGTTAAAACAACATTAGCAAGTGCCTTGATCAGCCCTGATGACAATGCTTTTGTAACAGCAAAATGCATAGTGCTAAGTTAATAACTCATGCCTGGTGAATGAAAAGCTAGAGGCAGAGCGACTGGTGTCTGCATATGGATGAAATCTCTCCACTTAAGATCTGATTTACATGCTTTCATAGAGCTGATATGTGTGGAGAGGCTGATTGCTTTTGTCTGTGGTTCATAGTTATTTGCCTTTCTTAGTCAGCATTTCCTTTCTCTTTCATCATGGCAATGATTACGAGGCGAGGGTCTGACTCTGACATCTTGTGTTTGCTTTGGTGGCTTTATTTTTTTCTGCCTTGGGATCATCTTTTCGCTGAATCACTCTTTAGTTGGCCATGACTTCTAGCTCATGTGAGTTGTGCGATTACAAGCAACTGCAAGACGCTCTGGTAGAGAGGAGTGAAGTCAATTCAGATACAGTTTCCAGGGGTTCAATTGGATACACTCTGGATTCCTGTTCCTAGGAGGAAGAGGAAAACTTTCTCAGTTAATTTTTAATATCAAGAAAATAATTGGGAAGAGATCGATAGTGCTCATCCTCCTTTGCCTTTCACGTATGAATTAGTTGGTAAATAAGTAGTGCCGGTTCAGTGTCCTGAAATATTTCAAGTTATTTTTTTATGACTGTTTTATTACAGTTGACGTTGCTGAAATAAACTGATAGAAACAATGGGTTTTGGAAAAGCTCAAAGGACAACCCTCAAATACCGAAATGGAATGCTAGAGATTGACAAGCTAGCAAGAAAATGCAAAACGGGAAGTCTCCAGACGAAGTGTGTAGTGTGTAAAAAACAGAAATGCAAACAACACACTGCTCTCCACACTCAGCACTATAGCGACCGATTATTTGTCAGACAACTGTCAGGTGGACAATATATAACACATAGGATAGGAAAGTTCACAGGCTTGGTCGCCAGCCAGCCTGGCTGCGAGCAGAGACAGGGAGGGAGATGGCGGCATGAATGCCGAGCAGCGAAGGATCATCGGTGTTTCAGAATCGCTTCCATGGCACACCAGTTCAGAACCGATTCCCCAGTGCATCAGTTTAGAACTACTTCCCTGGTACATCAGTTTTTTTGACTTAATCTGAACCAGCCTGCTGGTTCTGCCGGTCAAAAAAATCCGAACCGCTGAACTGATGCACTGGAAAACTGCCCAGCCATAACTAGTACACTAGTAATAACTAGTTTACTAATGTACACGTGGGTACAAGACCATTTCCTTATCTGCTTTTTTTCATTTGACAGTACATATATGGTCCTTGGAGAGTAGAAGAAAGATAGTTGACCTAACATAACATTTTCTTTAATAAATTTATTGTAGCATATTTACCTTGTTTCCTGTATTTTTGTTCATTATGTTTTTGGTAGTCAGTTTTGTTGTTTTTCATGAGAAATTCCTATTGACTCCACATTACCAGATTTTGTTTATAATTGTAGTGTGAGCATTATACAATGCACAAGGATAATTGTGGGGCTTGTAGGGAAAATTAATCTTGTATTCTAAGTATTTTAGTTTTTTAAATTCATGAAACATATATATCAGTCAAGTTGCTCAAAATATGACTAATCACTAGAATACTATTGTTTCCCTTGGTTCATGGCTAACGTGGGTATCCCACCATGAAAAACATTGAATTAACTAGAGTGAAATGCTCATCATTTCAGGAGCAGGAACTTTATTTTTTCCACGAGTTAAGTCCTGGGTCATGCTTCTTTCAACCTAAAGGTGCTCATATTTACAATGCATTGATAGAATTCATTCGTAGTGAGTACCGGAAGAGAGGATTTCAGGAAGTAGTGACTCCAAATATTTACAATGCCAAACTTTGGCAGACATCAGGTCATTGGGCTCATTATTCTGTAAGTACTTTTATTGGTATAATTATTGCTCAAGCTTTATAAGTATAATTTTACTTATTTGTCTAAACATCAATTCCTCATTTTTTTATTCTCAGGAAAATATGTTCTCTTTTGAGTCTGAGAAAGAAACGTTTGCTCTGAAACCAATGAATTGCCCTGGACATTGGTATGTAATTTTTCCTTTTTTTTTTCAGACATAAAAGTATTAGATATGTGTGCATTATTGATATCATTGAAACAAGACTATTTCTTGGGTGACCATATCTTATTTTAAATGACCCTCATTCATCTTAAGAAGTGGTAGGAAGTGCATGCCAACAGCAGTGGGCAGGTTAGAACTATCCATGTATGAGAAAGTTGCTGTGAATTTAAGTTACTGTGTGAAATTATAGTCATGCATGTGTGCTGTGTCAATCATGCAAAAAGATACTGTGGTAGATAACAAATACTTCAGCAAAAAAGTAAACCAGCAATGACAAGTAGATTGCAATTACTTCATATGTAATTGCAAACTGTTGACTTACTACAACAATGAATGCTAAAACCATTAGACTTGAAAAAAATAGAACATTATGATGTAATTTTTCCCGGAAAATGTTTCTGTATCTTCATTATGCACTGAAAGTCTCAAGGTAGATGATGGTTGCAGTAAGTAGTTGAAATAAATGATAGAGAACAAATTTATTTATGTTTATAACGATTGAAAACTGTTGTAGTAGTCAGCATTTTTGCTGACTGATTATGTACCAAGTACAAATTATCTTGTAATGTTTTCACTATTGATTTCAATGATTTCTTAGGAGAAGGATTACAAGTAAAGTTGTTATTTACAAGAAAGCCTACGATTACTAGTAAAAGTAACTCTAGTTAATTATTATTGTTAATTGTAATAGGTAGGTACTGCAAATCAATTAGGTAACATCGCTAGTATTCACTGCATTTTGGGGTATGTTTTTTGAGTCCTTATTAAAGAGTATCAACTATTGAATTTGTAATTTTTAGCTTTGACCACATTAGTTATGGTGAAATTTTAATTAATAAGTACAAATACAATCTTCTGTAAGCTTTTTCATGCTCCAATTTTGTAGAGAACTGTTTCATTACTAAAGGATGTTTTTTTAATTGGTCATCATAGTTTGATTTTTGATCATCGACCTCGTTCATGGCGTGAGCTTCCTCTGCGCCTTGCTGATTTTGGAGTACTCCACAGAAATGAATTGTCTGGCGCTTTGACTGGGCTCACCAGAGTTAGGCGTTTCCAGCAAGATGATGCTCATATTTTTTGTGCTGTTGAGCAGGTATGTGTTTAAGTTACATTTCTGAAAGTGATATAATAATAATAATTTGCTGGGAGTACTTATCAGTAGCGCTACCTTTTTTTTTATAGATCATGGATGAGATGCTTGGAGCTCTAGATTTCTTGAAACATGTGTACTCTGTATTTGGTTTTAACTTTGACCTCGTCCTTTCCACTCGTCCAGAGAAGTACCTCGGTGAAATAGAGAAGTGGGATTATGCAGAGAAGGTATGAAAGGCTGCCACATTACACTTTGGTACTTCATAATTTTGTGTGCATTCAGTTGCTAACCGGTGTCTCATTTGATTTCCCAGCAATTAGCAGAGAGTCTAAATAAATTTGGGGCACCTTGGAAGGAAAATCCAGGTGATGGTGCATTTTATGGCCCAAAGATAGACATTACCATCAAAGATGCATTGAAGCGGTCTCATCAATGTGCTACCATTCAGCTTGATTTCCAGCTACCAGAAAGATTTAATTTATCTTTCATCAGGTAATGATCCTAATGAATTTAAAAAAATAATTTGCATTCAGTCTTTTTAATGAAGTAACCAATGATGTAGTTGACCCTAACATGCTCTTGGGTCAATGAATTGCTGTTGTGAGTTTTTTGTCCAACTACAGGAAAGCTGACTCTCTTAGAAGTATTTCTAGAGTGGGCTCTTTTAATATTTAATTACTGTGGCAGTTGACTGGATATTCTTTTTTGTTTTTTGTGTGATCTAGTAATTTAGTGTAATTTAGAATTGTGGCCAACAGAGGTTGGTTAATGGTATAAGTAATGTTTCCATAGCTTAGATGTAGCTAGGATGTTAGGCTTCCATAGGAAATTGATGGGCATCTGGAGTTACCAAGGTTAACCAATTCGAGTTTTTGTTCAACCGTTTCTCTCTATCTGGGGCTTTTAGACTATTGTGATGATTTTTAAAATAATAATAAGTTTTGACAAATGGCTAAGTACTCTCAGAGGGTGCCACCACTTACCACTGTCGTATAGCCTGCGCCATTCCCTCCCCCTCCCTGTATAGGCATGTGGTGTGTCACCCCCTCCCTCCATTCAGAGGAATGAGAATCTACACATTGCCTCTTGAACACTGATTAATTTTCATAAGCTAAGATTTTCTAACAAATATTCATCATCATCAGTGTTATGCATGGTTTACTATTTGTTCAAACTGTTTTGAACATTCCTATCGGCAATACTTTGTGAACATTTTGAATGAACACTCCTTAAGGATCGTTTTTAATGGTGGGAAACATTTATTTTCTCAATTTGAAAAATATGTGCCACCCTGCAGTGCACAATGACCATTATCAAAGGTGATTCTGAGGAAACTATGTGGTGGTTGTGGCTTAACCATCTTTGATTCTTACGATTTTGGACTCAAAAAGTCATTTCACAAAATTATAGCCTTTAATATTGTTAAATTTTAATGATGGAGTGCTTCAGTATTCTAAATTGTTGCAGAATTGCATCTTGCATGCTTGGCATCTTGACCCCAATTAATGCCAATCTTACGGTTGATTTAGAATATAATGACATTTTCATAGTAAGGAAATAATAGTACTAGTTTTCTTTTACCTTTTAGTGACATCAGCATCAGTTCTGAGCTATTAAATGTGGTTCAAATGTATTGTGTATTTTTCCTAATTTGTTTTATTTAGGGCTTTATAGTTCTTCAGAAATTCTTAGGAAATACCACTCCTTATTTCACTGAACGGTCATGATGCAGGACTTTACCTAGAGTACTTTTATTTATGGCACCAAACTACAGGATAATGGATGGGGTACTTCGGAAAGGTGAAAATTTTGCTGCTGTTGCGACATGAAAAAGTGATCTTCCACTAGTTAATAAGAATGTTTTTAAACAATGATACAGTAAACAGTGTCTTTCAAAAACAAAATCGGTGAGGTTTTTGTGTTAAATATGGAAATGGGTTAATGGGATAAATGTGTGAAGCGCAATAGGATCAACATGGGTGCCACACTGAAAATGGTGTGTTGGATGGTTATAAGTGCAGTCTGCATTCTCTACTTGCTGATAATACATGTCTTTAAATCTCTGCTTTGAACCAAATGTAAACTATGAGCAGAATTAAGAAACGAAAGCTTTTCTGGGCGAAATTGTCTATAGATATCTGTCAATTGTTGCAGAAGAGATGTGGTTTTTTCCGACCATTTAAATGCTTACTCTAAAAACTTAGGACTTCCAATTCAATTCATGGCTTTTTCAATCTAATTGAGCAGAAAGCCCTGAATTCTGACAGCTATAATTAATACCAAGGCTTCCATTGAAAATTAAGGAAAAACAGTGGAATTTCCACAGTAGAGTGGTTTTTAGGACAAATAGCAGCAGTAATGGCTTCTGCAGTTTCTGATGCCTTCCATTTTGGCTGCAGGGATTGCTATGAATTTTTTTGACATTTCATGAAATGTTGAGGGGGTTATTGTGAATCATGAGTGCTAATTTAAAAAAATGATATTGAAGTTAAACAGCATTAATTGAGTCAATGCTATTCGAGGACTGGGTGTATTTATTAGTCCTGAAATTCCACTGGGGTCAAACAAGAATGCGTATGGAGCTTTTTAGGAAGTAGAGTTTAAGGGTTGTAACACTGTCCCAGCTGTCAGGAATTACCTATGTTTTTGAGTCTTTCTTTGGACATGTTAATAATTATTATGTAAACAGGTTGCCATAAATAAGGGGTATTCAAAGTGTTAAATTCAAGTTTGAGATTTTTTTTCTATTTTTTACATCGTAGCGAAAGTGGAGAGAAGAAACGCCCTGTGATCATACACCGAGCAATCCTTGGGTCTGTTGAAAGAATGATCGCCATATTGACTGAATCTACTGCTGGGAAGTGGCCATTCTGGATTTCTCCAAGGCAATGCATTGTTATTCCTGTAGGTCCAATGTTTGATGATTATGCTTTCAAGGTAAGTTCTGAGTAGTATTCATTCTGCCTTAAGAGGAATTGTACATGCAGGGAAAGAGTTTTGAATAAAGTGCTGCAGAAGTTATTTCTGCATCTCACCTTTAGTCTGCCTTTTGGTTTCCCTGCTGGTTCATGGTGTATAAATTGCTCCATGTGAAGTTGATAGTTTGATTTATAGTGTGTTTATTAATTTGGCTTAATGTCTAGTTTGTTTTTAACATTACATTTTTTTACTTCAGGTCAAGGAAGAAATATTCCAAGCTGGCTTTGCTTGTGATGTCGATGTTGATGCTGGTGATACAATGAACAAGAAGATACGAAATGCACAGCTAGCCCAGTATAACTTCATAATGAGTAAGAGAATTTTGTCATTGCACATAGTGGTTAATGCTTATTTTCTTATTTGTATGTGGCACTATCTGAAGGAATTTGTGTGTTATTAAACCAAAATTTCCATGTGTATAATTTTGATGTTTTATGTGTGTTAACTTCTTGGCTGCAAGTTGGCTGTTCTTTTGTTATTTGGTGCCTGTGCCGAAAATGATTCACCAGCTGATGTATTGGTCAGCATTTTTAAACGTAGAAATATGTCAATTTTAGTTTCCTTCAAAAATGTATTATTCTTAACTATTCAGTTCCCAATATTTTCCTGATTATCTGACAATTCAGCAGTTGTAGAATGAATTAACATAATGATTTTGAAGAATTTTAAAATTGTCATTCTATGTAATGGGTGAAAATGGCATTAGCAGTCTTTGTGCACCCTGCCTGGACTTGCTTGAAGTGAAAAGATTAGCATTAGAAATTTTTTCCTAATTGTACAGTGCTTGCAGAGATATGAGTAGGGTTGTGTGAAAATATGTTGATTAAGTTGTTTGTAATAGTGGTTGTGTTAAAAAAGTGAAAGGTTTATACATCAGTAGTGGTCTTATTTGGTCTGTTTTTGAAAGGTAGTTTGGATTAGTGAAGAGATTATTCTATGGGGTGGTACTTGGTGGGACTATTCCTGCTTGGTAGGTGCTTTTCAAAATGGTTTAATAGGGATTCGCTCCTTTCAGGTTAATCACCCATATATCTGGCCCCTGGCTCTTGTTTTCCCAGATTTATAAATGGTTTTTATAAAACCAAAATGAGAATTAAGTATTTATCAGTGACTATATATTCGAAGCTTGTTATTTGTGAATTAGTGTGCTTAAATGGATGTAGAGAAATGATGAAACTGATCTATGGTCACACAGGGACCATATGTACATTTTGGAAGTGTAACAGGAACAAATTAGGTCTTGCTTTATGTACAGAGTATATTCTCATGCCAGAGGATTGATCTTATTCTAAGTGGGGAATTGGGTGTGGAGGAAAATACATCAGACTATAATTGTGGTAATTTCATTTCCATGTACAGCAAATTTTAGGTAAAGAAAGAGGTAGAATAAGGACCTCATGCAAATTATTTGCTGTAGGTATGCTTTGTACTTGTTTGGAATGAATGGAATTCAAGTTACTACCTTCTTCTCCTATTCGACAAGTTTTTCTGTACAAGTTTTCCTCTTGTAGTATTTGCATGTTCTTTTTGGCAGTAGCATAGCTTATTCTTGTGTTTTGTCTTTCAGTTGTTGGAGAAAGGGAAAAGACATCAGAGACAGTGAATGTTCGCACAAGAGACAATATTGTCCATGGTGAATACTCAGTGAAGACAGTAATTGAAAAGTTCAGAAATTTAAGTGAAAAGAGGATTCATGCATCTGAGGAAAACTTTTAGAGGATGTATTTATGGAATGATAAAGAAGTTGAGAAAGTGTAAGAAAGTGATAAATTAAAATTAATAGGCAAGCTTTAAGCCTTGCCAGATGAAATTGCTTTGATGTCACAATGGATGGTTTGTTGCACTCAGCAGAAATGATGTGTTTAGTTCTGTTTTTTTTCTTTGAACATTTTTCATTGTTTTTCTGTAGAGTGATTCAGAAACACCTGATAATTTTTCTTAATATTCTTCCCCAAATATTATGGCCCCATTTCTCCTTCACCTTGCTATGAACTTCTGGATAGGTCATCTCAAAAGAACCAAGTGATATTATTTTGAGCGTGAGTTTTTTTTAGGTAGAATATAAAGATGCTCAAGAGTGCATAGTGTTGATCGAGGTGCGAATCCGAACTATGCATACTGTATCAAACCCTAATGTAGTCTTTTACTTCAGATTTGACAAATACCCTGAGACTAGGTATTCTGGTATCTTTTGGGTTAATATCGTGCTTGGAGGTAAATATGATTTGCTGTGTTTAAAATAATGCTCTTGAATGTCTTAAGGTGGTTGTAGGGCGAATCGTGAGTCATTGAGAGCCCATTGCAGTGACTTTTGAAGTGAGTAAAAAAAGAAGGACCACACTTCACTAAAGTACCTCTACTTATATGTTGGAGATACCACACGACAAATGATGCAAGAATTATATTTTTAAGTTTCGTCTCAGCAAATCATTTCTATGACTCGGATTCATGGTGCAGAATTCAAAATCAAAGCAAATAGTGTATATAAATATGGTTTTTCAATCGGAATTATACGATCGTATTTATTTATTACCATTTTAATAATATAAAATACATGATTTCGCATTTTGGAGAAAATACGTACCCATGTCATTGAATTATTTTAAAATATGTATCAAGTTCCTCAAGGCTACATGTAAAAAAACCATTAAATTGACCAGAATTCAAATTGGTAGCATGCAACTTTTTCCCTTTTATGTTAATGTATTACTCTTCAATTCGAGTACGCAAAGTTTCACACAAATCATCTGTACGTAAACAAAAATCACTCCAGCCACCGGAAGAATCACATTGAAAGTGAAGCCCTTTGCTTATGATATTACGACTGATGTTGAATATTTATGTTCACCTTCTGTGTTCTTATTTTCAGCAAAGTTCACAGCTTTACTTTCTTGTTTTTTTTCTTATTCAAATAGCCAGTTTTCTAGAATTTCATGATAAAGTATCAGTGAGGCTATGTTTGCGTAACATTTATTTTGAGCACCCTCATGCAAGAAAAACTCAACCTCAAGCACACACAAGGTGTTTTTGAGTCACCCTGCTTACTTTTTATGGAGTTTTATTTGAAGAGTGACAACATTCCATGCAAATTGTGACTTTCTAAATTTACTTTAAACCCTCTCAGTTACAGATTCATTTCGTGGAACTTAGTATTATATGGCTACTTGAACTTAGTGGAGAAAATGGGTACAATGCCAAAATATTGTTTTAAAACTGATTTTTACAAGTCATAATGTGGTGGCTCCAAAGTCACTGTTGAAACTAGAAAAATATCAGATTGTTGTGATTATTTGTGTTATTTTAATTTGCTGTTTAAATTAAGGAATCTTCGTTGTGACCATTTAATAATTTTCTATTCCTTGATGTTAAAGTTGGTGAATGAATGATTGTACGGCAGGATGAAGATCAGTTCAACTTGTGAGGGTCAAGGAAAAGTGTGGTGGAAAAATGGTGTATTTCATCTTATAGTTTTCTTTTGTTTTAACTCTATTGGAGAAGAGTAAAGACCATGAATACTAAGAGATTGCTTGCATAAGATAACAAAAAAACCCTTAGAGGATTTTAGTGCTTACTTTGTGCATTTTTAAGACAATGAAAAGGGTGGTGTGGCATTCTATTGCCTGTTTAAAAAGGAATTGAAATTCATAATATGCATTTTTATATAAATAAGTACAAAAGTGCAAGCATACTGCCTAGCCTGGTTTTGATGCCATAACTGGGAAAATGTCAAGGCAATAAAACTTGACACCCAATGTGAACTGCTCACAACAGTCAGTACTAGGGAAATCTGAATTCAACATTAATGCTGAAGTATACAATAATTGAATTTTTCCTATAAAATTAGGTGCCAAATTAAGATACAAGAATGCTTCAGTGCAAGTACATGCTTTGTGGTCTAGGGATGTGCAAAAATCTTAAGCGATGTCAAAAGTAGGTTGAAACAATGGGGAAAGCATATGGTGAGCACTTATTCCCCTTAAGGGATACATTTGAGAGTTGATGGGGTATGCCAGTTGAAAAGTTTGGACCTGCTGTTATAATTAAATGACAATGTCTTTGACAACTTTTTGGCATTGATGTAATACTTTCTATCATGCCACCAAAACCCTAAATGCTATAAGAGACCATCATGATCAAAAGTTTCCTTGGTTATGATTAAGTTCAATTAATTTTCAGAACCACCAAGGCCAAGTTATATAATGTCTTGTTGACATCAACTACCGGATGACATATCCTTCACATTAACTTGAGGTTACCTTTGAGTAAAGGTTGTAAAAAATATGTCAGATTATCAGTTATTCATGTGAACATTATCGATAGGAGAGTGTATTATCTTCTGTTTTCATTTATAAGGGATGGTTAACCAGAGACCGCCTTTAAAAAGAAACCTGCACCTCACTGTTATTGGTGCTCACAACCTGATAGAACTCAAGGTATTCACTAACAACTCTAATTGATATTAGGTTGCCTTATCATCATGGAGCATAATTGCATGTGGTGAGCGCAAGTTAGCATTGTAGCTGAAAAGTCCACAAAAAGCATGTCTGCTGGAAGGTTAATGGGCTTGCTTTGTCTTTATACCGTTCACCTTCATGGACATCCTGCCCTTCCTATCTCTATATGGCAGTGTTTTACATTTACATTCACTTTCCAAAACTCATTGGCCTCCAGTGCTTCAGAGTCAGTTGAATCATGCCATGAGGAATAAATTCCACTGGTAAACACTTGGCTTTTTCTGTTATGAAATTGGTGTCTCTGTGTGGTTTTCCTAATCATTGGTTTAGATAAGTTAAGCTCCTATTGCATGCATACTAAAGTACTCTTTAGATCAGCAGTTCTCTACCAATGTGTGGCCACCCTTTAGGGGGTTGAACGACCCTTTCGCAGGGGTCACTTAAGACCATCAGAAAACATGTGTATTTCTAATGGTTTTATGGAGTAGCAGCGAAAATAATTTTATGGTTTGGGGTCACCACAACATGAATTATATCTAAGGGTTGTAGCATCAGGAAGGTTGAGAACCACTACTTTAGATGGTCACTGCACCCTGTGACTGCTGGGAAAGCTCATTGGTTACTTTGGATAATCCACCCAGCCTTCTGCATGCTATTATATCATCATTTAATGTTGCTGCATATTAGTAATACCAGTTTTTCAGTTGTTCTTGTCAACAACCTTTGATTCCAGTTGTATCCCAGCACCTATGATAGGCTTTAAGTATAGAGTTGAACCAAACCCTCAGTTTCCATTTCTCTTGTTCAGGGTGTCCAGCATTCTGAAAAACCGGGAAGACCGGGGAATCTGAGGGAATTTTATTTTTATTGGAAATATCAAGGAAATCACAGGGAAATATCGAATTGACTGGAATTTTTTGTGGTGTCAATATATAAAACAGCAACGGAAGCAATGTGACTTTTTCAACAAGTTGCTAAGTCAAATTTCCCTTGTGTTGTCGCATTTTGCATTCCTGTAATCATCAAATGTAGGTACAATGTTTTCTATATAGGTATATTGTGTTCTTATTGGTCATAGTCTGTACATCAGTGGCGTGAAGAACGTTCCTTTATCGGCAGTTGCGAAGTCAAATTTCCCTTTCGTTGTCACATTTAGGAAAAAAGTCAACTCCTTCAGTTTTTTAAGTTGTTGATCATTTTATATCATAGCAAAGTCTGGCTGTTGTATAACCTTGTTCCTGAGCACCAGCATGACAATGTTTAACTTTAAGGAAGGGTGGTGATGTGATTTCTCTCAGACTATTTTAAAGTTTAAATTTTCCTCCAAATATGCAAGTTTAAAAATCATCCTTACGTTCAATCACCTAAAAAACATACCGAACATTCTCTTATAATAAACATGAAAAAATCAATATTTCCTCTGGAATAATAAAAATTATGTCTGGAAAACCGAGAAATCTCAGGGAATTTTCCAATGCCCAGCTGCTGGATGCCCTGTTGGTGCACTATGTCCTAACTGACCTTCCTCTCTCTTCATACTCTCTTCTGGTTAACATAATAGTCTCTATCAATCATATATTCCAAGTATACTTTTAGGCACTGTGAAAATTGTGTGAGCATATTTTTTTGTTGTATGTGCTTTTAGGTGTCAAAAATACTTTTGTGGAAAAATTTTCTTTATCTTGTGGAATATTTTATTTTTGGAAGGTTGGAAACAAGTCATACCAAAGTAAACGATGGTATGAAGATGAGGGATATTCTCCTAGAGGAGCTACTTGAACCTGGAAAGATTATTATTACCATGGAATCTCCACTTAAGGCTTGTGTAAGTCAAGAAATACCCAGGCTCGATAAATTTTCACCATTAAGTCAAAGGGAAATGCAGCCAGGAGAAGAGTGTGGCACTTGTTTCAGGTTCCATTTGATTAAATTCATTTTATATCCCATGTAGTACTCGCCAATACTAACGATCGATATTTACTAATCATATTTTTAAGTAGGTATCGTAAATTACTAACAGGAACATAGTTCAGTGCATGCTAGTATTTTACTGATCTACGCTGATTGTTGGTGCACTACCATGCACTATAGCTGTGCCTTCACTTCCCATTTAAGGTAGTTTGAGCGAAATATCATTTCACCTAGAAAATAATGAATTAGGTCTCATTTCTAAGAAAAATATCTCACCTTTCCAAAAATACCGAAATATCAGCACCTTAAAAGACAATTTCAGAGATTTTTGACACCAAGTACCTGTCCTTCTTCTTGAGAAATGGTGTGTGTATGCACTCCAGAGAGATCTTATTTTAAAAAATGAGGAATTTCTAACACCTAGATGTCGTCAAAAAATTATCAGTATGTATGTATTTTGTCTGAACTATTTTTTAAAATAAATCATAGTTACCAGAGTAATTTTTTTAGGATCTCAAAAAAACCTTCCATTGTGTAGGAGTTTTAACCCTCTTAGTGCAGTGGGCTGATATATCTGCTCATGCACAAATATTGCTCAACTTTAGTACGCTAATATAATTACAATTATGTTTTAGATGATGTAAAAGTCTTTTATAATTATTACCTAATTCAATTTATTCACAGTATGGATATTTTAACTAGAACAATATTTTTTACCTAAAATGATGCATTTCATTAAATTAGGTACCCTCTGCATTTCTTGCTAGTAGGTACTGCTGGCAGGGGTCAGCAGTAAGAGGGTCAAACGTTCCACGTGAAGCAATTGAGTGAAGTTAAAGACTTATACAGATATTATTATTTAATTACTTATATTTTCATTCTTATAAAGGTATATCATTGCACTATCAATAATTCAATATTTAATTCATGCTTCCTGCAGTTGCTGTAATTAAAACGTATAATTCGAATATGGTCGCCATCATGACTAGGGAATCATCTTAACAAATTACCTTAAAGCCAATTCTTTCATCCTTTCGGCTCGACACCCTTTCTGCCATCGTTACGTTTTCTATTCATATCATAGGGCGTTTTAGGGGACTATTGCTACAGTATGTAGTACCATATTACAAATGTGCGATATTATTGTTCTGCGTGCGGTAGCCCACGAGTACGATTCTTGACCAAAGCAGATATTCTACGTCTAGAATTTTGAGCATATAGGTGGTAGATGATACCATGTTAGTGCCTTGGTGAACGTATCACACCTGCAGAGAATGACAGGCAATATGTGAAGCCGTATCGTCGTGTCTCGGAAAGGCCCGGTCCCCAGTCGTTGGGGCATGATTATTGGAATGTACTTTGTTTTGGAAGCAAGGGCTTAGTGTATACTGATGTGTTTCGCAGGTAATCTTTAGATTATGTTCGGGAAACTTTATTCATCTGTGTTCAACGAAAAATGACTACGATCGTTAGGTTATAGTGGATAAGCTACGTAACTTTGTGATTCCACATCTTTATTTGGAACGACCCGGGTTTCGACGTTTAACGTCAGCATTAGGCTTAGCGTATACTGATGTGTTTTGCAGGTCGTTTTTTGATTATGTTCAGGGAAACATATTCATCTATGTTTAACTTTTAAATGAACTTACCTAATAAAGATGTGTGGAATCACAAAGTTACGAGTTATCATTATAATGTTAACAAATTCCACAAAGTTACGCCTGATACTACCAACGGTATTTGCTTTTTTTCTTAGGAAAGTATCGATCTGCCTTTCATATTCAGATAATTTCTTGCGTATGACAGTTCATGGAATTAAACCGGGTGAATTAGTTCCCTATTTTTATATCCAAAATTCATGTCTGATTCTTTTCCACTTACTTCCAAAGGAGACAGACATTTTGTCCCTGCACTTTTAAGCTCTATATTAGCGCAATTTCTGGCTTCGCTCTCTTTGCTAATGTCCATATATAATGATGCGCAATCTGTGTAAAAAGACATACCGAAAGCTTAAAATCCCTTTACGACAAGAGTTCTCACACAGGCTTGACACCTGACAGTGCTTTATAATCCAATATATTTTTAAGCGTAAAGCGATTTTTCAAAAGGAATGCCACCACTGGATTTCAGGTTGTTAGGGACACTTCAAAAGGTCCAAGTGCAGGAACCCATCCTCTACCGGCTGAATCTCTTGATACGTTGACATATGTAAACGTGCTGTGACAGCTGAAGTGATTTCGTACTTAATGGCATTCGGAGGCTTGGGGCGAAAGCACTCGGGCGAGCAGGAGGATGGCCTTATTGAACTCCAGCGGAGCCCAACGATGTTTTTACTTCGGTAATCGACTTGAAGCTGTAGTTCGCATCGCGGCAGGCCATTGCCCTCGTACGCAGTCAATGCGATGATCATTCCAGTAAATTTTTGGTGAGATTGTTTGAAGACACTTCTAATGGTCAATTTGGTGAGGCTCTTCCACTCATCGTAAAATCCTCTGCTGCAACGCTTACCGTTGGATCATTTGAAGTTAGTGTACGGGCAAATTTACGTTTATTATTCGTTTAAGTTAATTAGTTACTCGTGGTATAAGAATTCTGAGATGAATGAGTAATGGTATTTCGATTGGGTACGTTTTAAGGAAGAGTCGAGTGCGGAAGTTTTATAGCACAAGGGAAGATAGATGGCAAGTGAGAGAGGAGGTTTCGAATACTGAAGGGTATTTAGGAAGGAATTATGCGGAGATGAAAATAGAGGCTCAGGGTAGACTGTTCCCGAGGCGGCATCACTGTTGAAACCTGTCTGAGGACAATATCTGATGATACCCGTAGGGGATCGGGTTGGTGTGGTGTTTGGAGCACTGTCTTAACATACAGAGATTTTACGGAGTAATCCCGATCCTGTCATGGGTGTCGAGTCGATGCCACTACGAGTAAAGTTCTCAGTCCGTCGAATGGGACTTAATGCGATGGTTCTCTTGGCGCACATCGTTAAAGAGTAGGGGTGTCCATTAATTACGTGAGGCGTTTGGGGGGGGGGGGGGGGGGGGGATCGAGCCAAACCTCACCCAATCTCACGGGGGGGAGTGGGGGGATCTCGGTAAATATCACGTAATTTTTTTCCGCAAGAAACAGTGTAAAATTGCAAGAGAACTGGGTTAAATTAAGTAAAACATGTTTCTCCTCTAAAATATGGCTAAATCCTACACAATGATATATATCGCGGTTATGCGAACGCCACAAAGTAGCACAGTAGCCCCTCGTTTGTTTAGCCGCCACCGGCCAGCTATACGAATTTTTTTGTAGTTCCTATTTAAATATTTTATTGTTTGATTTTATCATTGTGATTCTAGACTACATTCTTAGTAGTCTTTAATACTAGTCTTAAATAAAAATGATTAACTAAATTATGCTTTTTAAATAAATCCAACGCAATCAAGCACAGATCAACGTATTTACACTAATAATACGCATTTTGAAAAAACTCACGTGAGATTAGGGGGATGGGGGGAAGGGGTCGAGCCCAATCTCACGACATCTCACCAAGGGGGGAGTGGGGGTCGATATATCGTCAAAATCGCCTCACGTAATTAATGGACGCCCCCGTAGGATGACGCCGAGTTTCTCTCCACTCTTCATCCCTTCCTTAAGTATCCTTTCCCTTACTAAGGACAGACGGAAGATTTCGTACTGTCCGCTTAATTACAACTTCGTGCTACACGTGTTAAGACTGTCACACAGTCATCCTCGAGTACCAGATGACGACTGCGTGACAGTCGAAGCACGTGTAATACCAAGTGGTAGTAAAGTGGACTGTACGAAATCATTCGTTTGTCAATTATAATGCTGCTCCACATCATCTCCCCTGACACAATGGAATTTCTTTTGCTTACCAGCCCACCCTCCTGTTCGCAGGGGGCGCAAATGGAATCAGTTGCCGATTGCCGACTTAGCCCTCCTCCTCGCTCCATTATCCATCCAATCCTGCATCCGACCCTCCCCTCTTTTAGGTCTATTGCGCGCGAAATTTATGACCTTCTATTTAGATATGCGTTTCGTCTAGATGGATAGGTATACCGGTGATAATTTGTTTTATATCTCCGAAGTCATGCTAATATCATTCCTCGAAATTGCCAAATTGGTTTGGTCATACGATCAGTCTATCGTAGAAACCATTTCCTTTCTTTTCCCTTTGTTTTGTGAGCTAACGGGTAGCGGGAAACCTTACGTGTCACCTCATGTGATTTCGTTTGACGTCATACTCTCGCCCGGGTGCTGACCCGCTGTGTTGGTGGAGAAGCAAATATATCTCGGAAAGAATTCGGCTCACATCATATTTAATTTGAGTGTGACATAAATGGATGAACGTTTCTGTTAACGGTTTATATCCAGGCAATGTGGTCAATCCGATTTTAAGATCGGGAATTTCTTCTTTCATTGGTGACCGTTTCAGAATTTATGAGGCGTAAGCGACGTAATTTGTTCGATAACTATTTGATAATCATTTGGGGTTTCACTATGGAAATGCTGTTATTGGACGAAGAGATGTATTATAATATCCAATTAAGCAATCTGTAACCCTAGCAGATACTAAGAGGGATATGTCCAGCATCGCCAAAGGGATTAACCGGACACTACAAGGTCGGCAGCCTTCGGCCCACTAAGGATTTCGGCGTCGGCCTGGCCCTCCTTGGCTTAAATGTGTCCTACTGTCGTTGCTATCATGTAAAGCTTTCATAGGTATCGCTGATCTTCATCATATAATGCGTAAATTCATCGCTTGATCGTCATTGGTGCGTTAGACGTCCATCTCCTGCTTGGAGGTATTTTGTGGATTCCCTCCGTGTACTTTTGTGACCCTGAACGAATCCAGGGACAGAGAAGTATATCCCTCACTGCCATTCGAAAGGAACAGGAAACTCGACTCAGTGAGCGCTTTGAGTTACATTTCCAATCGCTGACTTAGCGGTTCAAAGTACATGCGAAGGTGAACTGTGTGTTGTTGGTTGCCTTTACATAGGATATCTTAATTCCTGTGTCATGTAAGGTTCAGGTTTGTAATTACCCTTGGGTTCGGAGATTAATTTGAATTACAACGTATATTATATGGCAATAATGGCGATGCCGTAATGTGTATTTGCGTTGAATCATTTGCATAGTATCAGGATAAGGAGTTAGCTGAAGTAAATATATGTTTGTAAAAAGTAAGGCTGCTTCTGCCTCGCAGCGATTTACAAAGGTTTCGTATTTTCCGAGAGAATGATGAAACCTCTGTTTGTTTCCTAGAATTGCGGACGAAATGCGATTATTCAAGTTGGACGGTCTTCGTTACTTCAAGTTGGAGTGTCTATCTCATGGGGGAGCGTATGATGTGGATCATGTATTACGTGACGGCGTAAGTATCACGTGACAACAAAGTGGATCAAATATTACGTGACAGTACTGCGAATCTTAAAGCGGGAAAGCGTACTCACTCTTGCGAAGAAGTCACCTTTTTTTAAAATGAAAACCTTGTCGGAAATTCTTTAAGTTTAAGATTTCTCGTTCCTTGGCAATTACCTTTGTGTGTCGGGAGAACGTACGTCCGTGGACATTTTTTTGTTCTCCTAGCTTTTCTAGTTTGATGATCATCGCACTTACAGAGAGCGTTGAAATCTCCTGGCCCGAGCGGATTAATTCTAAGGTGGTCTATTCAATTATCCTTTATTTGTATGGTAAGTTAGTCAAAGTTTGATGAAGAACGAGCTAAATCGAGGATAACTTATTGTTAGTTGTCGTCCCTTTTTGAAGTGCTGTCTTTGCTTGACACCTATTACTCCTGAACTTGTGAATGATCTTGGTTAATGGAAAGAAGCGTCTCTGTTCCATCGTGGATAGCTATTAAGGTCATATGATTTTGGTGGTCATTGTGAGATAATAATTCCACCTATCCAGGGAAATGGAATTCACTAAAATCTGCGTAGTATCGACGCAAGAATGATAACTCAATGGAGTCAAAATGTGTAGAGTTAAAGACACTTGTTAATTATTAATATGGATTGTTACATCCCTGCTTGGAATTTTGGTGTAATTAATAGATTTCAGATCCTACATTCTTTTGAGCACGTCTTTGGAATCGGATGGGTTGATATTTTTTTCTGCGCAAATCCCGCAGCGCTGCTTCATACTTCACGTTGTTTAATTCCCAGGGTGGTTGCTGAATGAATAGGATTTGTTTATTCTCAGAAGCATCATCACGCATGGGCCAGTCCATTTTTTTCCTCAATCGCTATAATTTCGTATGAATATATAATGTTATCAACAATACTTTAATGCTATTTTTTCCCGAACACTTGTTTAATTCGATATCCTCGCCCGGATAAGTAGAAGTAGGATAACGCTATCAGATTTATATGCTGCCTGACGATAAATTTGGATAAAATTGAATAACTTTGATGAAAACTTGGTTATAGCCAATAAATTATTTTGAATAGCCCGTTTTTTGAGGGCTGATCACCTATTGGTCATTGATGACCAGCTCTCCAAAAAATATTTGTTCAAAATAAGATTGAAAAAATATCAATTTACATTCAGGCAGGTTTTCATAAATTCTTGCGGGAAACGAAGTCTGTTGGTCTGGTGAACTTTGGCGTATCTATTTAAAAAGTGAGCATAAGTTTCGAGGCGATGAAGCTGCCTTTTTTACCTGGATCGGTACCTCCTGGAGGAGGTTCCGTCAGACAAGGAGATCCTATAAAACAAGGAATCAAGGGAAAAAAGGAATTATGAATTTCAAAGTCAATGAAGGAACACTGGAATATCCCAGCAGCTAAGAATGTGCTTGTGAGGAGGGTCCATCCAGCTTGTAAGGCGTGCGCGTCCACCTTTATATAGCTCAAGTATATTTATTAATATTCCGTTTGGTAAAATTGGTGGGGAAAAATAGGTTAACTATTTGAGATGGAAAATAGGTTATATTGGTAGCGCGAGAGTACAAGCCAAAAGTAACTGAAGGAATATCATGAAACTGCCGCTTTTTTCTCAATTGCCAGTGTATCTTACGGCGGTATTATGATTTTGCGTCACTACCCACGAAAATCCCGCGTGTTTTTATGGAGGTTTGCC
The DNA here is from genome assembly GCA_963169105.1 of Ceriagrion tenellum. Taxonomy (NCBI): domain Eukaryota; kingdom Metazoa; phylum Arthropoda; class Insecta; order Odonata; family Coenagrionidae; genus Ceriagrion; species Ceriagrion tenellum. The sequence continues at coordinate 93,869,125 of OY720642.1, forward strand.
TCACTTGTGTGTAAACATTTGCTCAAATGAGCTTTTCTAAGTCGGTGGCAATGTCAGGAAGATACGTTGTCTTTATTTTAGTGGTTAATTTGATAGTCAATTGTGTGAAGACATGAATCGAGAACCTTTGGAATTCCCGTTTTGAACGTCATACTTTCTGCGTGTTCCGTTTCGCAGTATTGTCTTCGCTGAATTGTCGCATGCATTTTAGAATTAATCTCCGTGTGCAATCACACGATGATCTTCCTATCTTGACAAATGTCATGTTAGTCATTTCCTTCTCCTTTAAGCCAATGTGAACGTGGAAACTCGAATTCTTTATCGGACAGTCATTTCCATTGCTCTTGTTGTGCATGACTTTTAAAAATGTAGTGGACATAAATTTTTGGCTTATTAGATCGATTGATCTCAATCATCGGTGAGCCTAATGATCCAATTATGATATTGTGTGATCCTCTCACTGGTTAGGTCCTTTACAACTATTTTGTTCAACACTTATGAAATTCACCACCTTACAGTACGCATACATCTACATCTATATTCTACCCTGCGAGTCGCTGCATGAGCGAGTGGCAGGGGGTATTAGGGCACTAGCCGTGTAAATATGTAACGTATTAGAGTATAGGAGATGAAATGGTGACGTGGATTTAGTGGAGCTCAGTTTTTATTTTAATTGTGGTCGCTTAATGTGCGTGGAAATAACGAGTTTTTTATACCTATCCGTTCGGCAATTATCTCTTAGTTTATGGCTTCTGTCAGACCTAGAGATGTAGTGCGGCGTCATGATAAGATTCTCTGTATCGCTCTGAAGCACACCAGTTCTGAATTTCTCAAGCAACCTAAGCCTAGCGTGTAGCCTCCGAGTCTCTAGGGGCTCCCACTTTAATCCCTCTGAAAGTTGTGTTGCAGTTTTTAGCGAAGCGCCTAGCTTTTCTTTGTATTTTATTAATTTTTTTGTTAAATCTTTATTACCAGGGTCCAAAATGCTCGCGGCGTATTCGAGGTGTGGCCTACCCAGAGCGTAGAACCTAATAGAAGCGAATATTTTACTTCATCCGAGGACCTTCCTATTATACACTTAACAATACCTAGTTTCTTTGATGCTGTGCCACCTATGTTTTGTATGTGTTCCTCACGAATGCATATGCATAATGACCATGTAAAACGTGTTGTAAAAACGTTTATGCTCCGTTAGAAAATATCGCACAACTTTCCAGATGCTCCGTGAGAAAAGTCTGTCTGATATGTCATTTAATGTGAGCTAAATTAATCTGAGAATTGTTATACTGCTTGCGAATGCTAAGTTGCGTATTTAAGGTAGTCTCTAGCTTACTACGGATATCATAATAAATTATCGTAAGCTAAAAAAATCCATCTACGGTAAGTCCTCGATTTACGTCGGAGATGCGTGTTGAAGATGACCGACGTAATTCGAAACAACGTAACGATATTCGATCCAGATATTCGTGACCACTTAAATCCCTCGATAAATCAAGTTGTCAATTTCAAAATTCGTTTTTACATTATGGAAATTCATTATATATGTCGATAAAATAAACGTAAGAGAAATAATATTTCAATTTATTCATGCACTAGAGCCGTATTTTGAACTTAAAGACGTATTTTTCTACCAACGCCTAATCTTATATTTATACGTTCAAATGACTTCGCTGCCAATCGCCCAGAATTTGTGAGGTTCGCTTTATTCATGTCTAATTACTTTTTTGCACTTTATTGGTGGTATCTAGAATATAACTCTTTAGCTATAAGGAATTTAGATCTTGCATTTAGTATTTTTCATACAATGTTGTGAAAAAGCGGTCGATTTTAATGAGTAATAATTCGCCATCCATGAGGTAAATCGATCCCAAATTTAACTCTGATACTTATTGTTTTTAAAAACAGTTTTAACCCGCAGTTTCATAAATTAATTGAATAAATTGATATGACTAAGAAGTCCATAAAAAACGGCCGTTGCGTTTTCTCCTTTAAGTCAATGATTCAAGAATCAGTATTCTCGGGAAATTGCCCGGGCATGCGCCCGCTTGTTTAAGGTTAATTCCCAATGCGATAACTAGTTATGTAAAGAATCACCTTTTTGTTATTCTGACGTATGTTTGCTTAGCTCTGCGTGTTTGGGGAAGCTCGATGGATGCTCTGATGGAGATAAAAACTTAATTCACGGGAATAGTCGGATATTTAACGAGATAACGATGCATCGTCACCTTGAGTCCTGGAAACGAAGAAATTTTGATAGGATTGAGATTTTTTCCCGAGAGCGAAATCAGCTGAGATTTATCGTGAGCTCCTTAGCTTAGTAGGAAATTCTCAAAATAAACTTTCCTCATGACGCACGAGACTGTGGTTTGAGAATAATTGGTGTATGAACGAGCATTGTTATTTTAAATCTAAATCCATAACATCTGAGAGATGTTCGGGCTTATCTATGATCAAGAGTAAGAACTCCCCGTTTCAAATGCTGGTTGTCACCTTTTGTGTGCCTCACTGGCAATATTATGCGTATCTGTGTTGCTCGCGGTGAATGTTTCCTTGCATTTGTGAAGCAAATCAGTTGTTAAACATTCGATTTTGCTATCCTGTGATCGACAGTTCATTTATTTATTTAGAATTAACACGGGCTTCTACGCACCTAATACAATGTCGTAAGCCAACACAATGAAATATATACCTGAAAATAAATATTTAGAAAAATTTTAACTATACATTAACTCATATAAAAAAGTCTATTTCAAATAGAAGTGAGTTAGCCTCACTTAACATTCTAGTGATCGGGGTATTAAACATATAATTCGTACCAAAGAAATCCCTTTAAATATAATAGTTGATACCTTTCCGAGTTCCAAATGGCAACACTAGAAGGGACGCTTTTTTATCAATCATTTCTTCGGAACCTGTTTTTCAAGCGTTTAATGGAATATAACAGGTTCAATTTCCACCAGAGAAAATTTGTAACCAATAGTCTCTCAATATTTTCACCGCTAGCTACTGGCATTAAGGGCATCAAGAGTGACCCTAGTGTCCGTCAAGGCCGTTTTAGTCAGGTTGTGTTGCGTTTAGTCAGGTTGCATTGCGTGACCTGAAAATACTTAATATCTTATTAGTTCAGGGTTTTCACAATGTTCATATATATAATTATAGATATTAAGCAATTTTTGCTTTAGCCACCGGACTCTTATGTGTGAAATAATACAACCTTAAATTTAACCCTCTAAGTGCGGTGGGCCGATATATCGGCTATGTGTGAAATAATACAACCTAAAATTTAACCCTCTAAGTGCGGTGGGCCGATATATCGGCTTTTGCATCTCAAGCGAAAAGTGCTGTGGGCCGATGTACTCAGATATTGTTCAACTTTAGTACACTTAAATAATTACTATTCTTTTTAGACCTATTTAACGTCTTTTATGACCATCATCTAATTCATTTTATGCACAGTTAATTAAACTGCATACGGATATCTTGAGCAGTAACGTCATAATTTTTTTCCTGAGAAGATACATTTTATTAAATTACCCTCCGCATTTCTTGATAGTGCCACTGGCAGGAGAAGGGGGCCAAAGTGAAACTGTAACTTACTCTACCCATTGGATTTTCTAGAACAAATTAGCATTAGTTTCACGCCATAAAAGGAATATTATGACCAAAGTACTCTCAGAAAAATAATCATGAGATAAATTGACACGTTCAGCATTGTTATAATCATTGGCGCGGAATGAAATACTATGCATTTTTCCCTGAGGAATAATTTGAAGTAAACCAAGACTGTTTGAATTAGCGCGTAACGCGGTCTTTCTCGAGAAAAGTGGGGCAACTGAGAGCAATACGCAAGTTGTGCATGGGAATGCAAAGAGATGTGTAGGAGGCTACTGTCACTTTGGCTCGTCATGCGTTAACCTATGCTACATGTTCGTATATGCGACTCGAAATTTTGATGCGCCGTCTTCTGTGCATAGTAATGCGAAATTAATTGACTCGGGACGAGCGAGGAGAATCAGTGAGGTGTGCAGTGTTAATTCGTCCACCGCATATACAGTATTATTTAGCATAGCATCTCCAATGAGTTTTAGATGCTTCATCGCCAAGGTCACGTCGTATTGCTCATGCTAACACCTCTTGACTGCGGTCAAAATATGCGTAGAATGTTTGTAATAGTTAGTAGTAAAACGGAGTTAAATGAAATGTTTACTGACAAGATTAGATGAACTTGTTATAAAATCAATTTTGACGAGAGTATTCAAACGGCAGCAGCTAGTCTTATAATACTGGCTGTTGAAATGCTGATTGTTTAAACGTTTTCATGATAATTTTACAGGTTCAAGTGTCACATCTTAGAGAAAGCTTCTAAAGTGACCGTCTGTGTGTGGAATGTCTCCCTCCAGAAGGCAAGTTGAATCGTTGTGTACCTATCAGCTTCTTATTATCGTGGTAAAGTAATATGTAAGGATTTATACGTGGCGTCTATTTTTAATATTTAATCTGTGCCATTGTTCCAAATGTGGGCGCCAAACTTTCACTTCTATTCACAAGTGAGCTTTCTCAGTGTTAACTGTAAATATTGGTTCTATTCTTTTCGTAGAATTTGCAATATTTTCCGAGAAATGGGCTTCTGACTATTATTGATTTGAAAGAAATAAACAATGGTTGTGAGAATGAAATGGGAGATAAATGGAAGATCCAAGGGTCAGCCAAGCTAAGCGTTATTAACTCTTGTTTTAGGAGGGGGAATTTTTCCTTCATTAAAACACAATGATGAGAAAAGTATTGATGGACGATGGGCCGTTGTGTTAAATATGTATTCACAGCACTGAATTACTGCGTTTGTAGTACACTTAATGACACGCTTTCGTTCCTGTGAATTTTCGAGGTTATCTTTTTCACCTTGAAAATTGTAACTGTTGTAAATTTTACATTTTATTCTATTTGATAACTTCTTGAGTTTCTGAAACACCCACAGGGTTTTGCGAGGCTCTTCATTGCTTCTCTCTTCTAGAAGTAGATACGTGTTGATATAAGATTAGTAAATAATATTAATCGGTCAGGTAGACTAATATCAAAGACCCAATTGAGTTACTTTCTACTCTCAAAATGCCTATTCTTGCGACGCATTTGCAAGCAGTATTAGATACTTTAACACTTGAGAGAGCGAGGTAACGTACTTGGAACGGTATTTGTTTTTATGGATGTGCATTCGTGAAAGATGGACGTGTTTACACAGTACAAGTTGAAAGGATTATATCTACTCGTATCCACTCGTACCAGTTAATCGTGTAAATGGGCCTTTGCATACGTCTTAAAATTTTCAGCTGGAGCCTCCCGAGTGAAGAACTTTTTTTCTGTACCTGATCCACCTACTTCCGTCCACCACTTTCTTTTTTAAACTTTCATTCCGTAAACTTTCAGAGGTAAGTTTGGTTCACCTGTGGTAATAGCATCGTTACTTTCACTTTTCGGATGGCTCGGAGCTTTCCTTCGTGGATACTGATTTTAGCTTGCGTATTATATGGCTCAGATTTTTCTCCTTCGCGTCACAAATTGGTGATTTCAATCCAATCAAAATTCACGACGTACTTTTATCTTTTCAAACTCCTCACTTTTTGTTCCAGACGGTTTGTTACGGCAGTCCTGGCGGACCACGGAGTTTTGAATGATGGTAACTACGGTGATGTACTAGGGTACGGTGATATGATATATGTATATGGTAATAGGTGATAGGATATATGATAATAAGAGGAATGAATTTCATGATTTAATCAAAGATAGGTCCATTGGCCACTTGCAAACCGCCGAAAGAGATTCAGAAGAGAATTCACGTGAGCTCATTAGTGTGTGATGTTCATGAATATTTCATCAAAATGAGTCCCCTCGGCAACGAATTGGAAAGGTTTCTTTTGCGCGCCTGCTGTTGCGACTGATTTCCTTGACCTCAACACCGTGGAAAGAATGATCTAAGCTTGATGATGACTATCGTCCGCAATCTCATTTAAAGTGGATCGTGTGTTATAGAAAACGTTATAATGCAGCCGTGTTCATCAGTCAGACTTCTTTCTGTTCCACAATAGTGCATTAAAGGTGCACTTTTTGTCTAACTAGTGTAGAATTGTTTTCGTTCTGGGATTTCCTTTTTCACCTCTTCAATCTTAATTACGAGGCTATTGACCGAAGGAAAACCGGTTATTGGTATCCTAGTGAACGTAAAAGTTATAGCGTACAAAATTTTAATGGTTACGTATCGGTTTTTGATATCTTCTTTTTTATTTAATTCTACTTTTTTCTACGATAAGCCTGGATTGAAACCTGTGGATATTTGAACAATTCACAGGGAGCATGAAAGTTATCACCTCCCTGCTATGATGATGAAGAAATGTCAAATTTCAAGGAACTGCTCTACTAATATGCGACGTTCAAGTTGGTCCTTAGCCAGAAATAAAGGTAAAGCTAGTTATTCTCTTATCTGCTTATTGAACTATGTTATTTCGTATTATATTTAGACTAATATAGTATTTTTCATTGCACTTAAGGGTGATATCCATTGAATACATTATAATAAATATGAGATCGTTATGATTATAAAAAAAATATTTTTACTTTGGCTCACTGAGAAGATTGTGCATTACTTTGCCATATGGTCTGAAACTTTCACGGTACGATGAAGGCAGCACCTGAAGCGTTATGGTTATTGAGCCGTGATTGGAAATTAAATAAAATATTTGGAGCTTGAAACATACGAAAGAAACTGGTTAATGATTCCGATTTTATGGACTCCGTTCACTAAGTACCAACTTATTTTTTTTTTTGCAATTGCTCTCCTTCGGAGGTAGAGGTTAGGGAAAAATGGGGAGGCATATTAGTCGTCAGCTCTTGAATCCTTGCCCTACTTACCTTACCTCCTCTCAAAACGAAATGTAATTTAAACGCGTTTTTCGCGAGTGGTGAAAGGGTTCAACTCACTATAAATGTAACTTTCTCTAGTGACGGGGGAGGCGAATTGACTGGAAGGTCAAGGTCAACGCGATTGTCCTCGCAGCATTTCGCGGCTCTCTTCTTCCTCGAGGTCATCGTCCTACGCTCTCTCATGCGAGAGGCATCTTTCTCCCTCCCTCCCCCTACTACGTGTATCAAACCTCACCCTACCGCTTGCCTCGACTCTCCCTTCCCCTCCCTTCCGCCCCACTTGTCTTACCTCTCTCTCTCTACCAGATCCATGTGCTTTCTCGGCGTCTCCCAAGGCCTCCGTCGACCTACATCTCCAAGGACAGCGAACGATCTGAAAAAAATATTTTTATCATTTAAGGGGAGATGGGAAGAGATGTGGGGAGTGGGATGGATTTTTTTTAAGGTAAGGCCATATGAAAAAATGAGAAATGCATACGAATTAATACTGAAACTTTTGTTTTAATGTAACAACCTGTACAACGAGACAACAAAAGTTCTTCCTTCCTTTCATTCTTTCGAGAAATGTCTTTGGTCTGCGTACGATGCCGATGCCCTCGGCATCTCAAATCACTTTCAATTCTATAAAATAACTTAAAAAGCGTTCTTTCGCCATTAGTGTATTTACAGTCGTCAAATGTCTTTCGATCAATATGACGATAGAGGAACAAATTACCGCGGTCTTCCGCACGTCAACGCGTTTCGGACCGCGGCTTGTGTCCGCTTGCCCCTTTAATGCTCAAGCGAACAAATCACACGATTAGCTCGAAGGGCCTCGAGAAAAAATACAGATCCCCTCGATAAATAAGAAAAACACTCCCATTCATCCTTCTCTTTCACTCTTTGCGATTACCCATTCACTCTTTCGTTTATCGCGTTAAAACAGTCTCTCTGTTTCGATGGGGGAAGCACTCCGGTCACGTCATGAATTCTCGGAGCGTTAGTCAGTCTCATAGTTTTCGTCTTCCTCATCCATTAACAGCGCTCTCAACACGCGAGGGCACAGCTGGCGTCATCAGACGGTGACTCCGTCACGGCCTCACCATCGGCCGCCATCCTCTTGCTCAGTAGCATCTCCCTGAGGCCGCAACGAAATCCCTTGCTGCCGTCTGGACCACGTGGCATTCGCACCACGTTCTCCGGGAGCAGAAGGGAGCCGCGGAGCGCGGCGCTGTTACTCCTCGGCCTGCACGGTGGAGAATCTCCACCCTGCGCGACTCCTTCGACAACCGTCTCCGCCGCGGCGGCGATCCTTCTCTGGACCCAAGGACTGCTCGCCTGGTCATTGCTCCCGATGGACCCTTTATGCCTCTGCGTGACGGGCGAGTTGCCACAGGACAGACCAGACGACGAGCGCCTCTGCTGGAACCGCTCCAGTGGGCCGGACCACCGCCTTCGCGCCGGCTCCGTCATGCTCTTCTCCTCCGAATCGTGATTATTCGAGCCGCTGAGCACGGCGTCGGCCACGAAAGAGGGCCTAGCGTTGGCCCTCGTGGCTCTCTTCTTCCCGTTCACCTGCAGGAGTGCAGGCCTCTGGATTTGCTGCAGCTGCTGGATTTGCTGCTGAAGTAGCTGGATCTGCTGCTCTTTCTTCGCTTCGGCCGCCTTTTTGGCAGCGGCCTTCTTGGAAGACGCCGCCGCCTTGGTCAGCTCCAGCACTCTCATGCCAACTCCTCCGGAGGCCCTCGCCTCCTCCGCCTCCTTGACTGCCTTCCTCGCGCATTCCGCCTTCTCGAATTCCACGAGGGCGCACACGGAGGTCGACAGCTCCGGGTGTTTGGCCACGAATGGTCTGGCGTCCGCGGGCACGGGGTTGCCCGGTCTAAGGATTCGGACCAGGGCAATGTCCCCGCAGGGAGAGAACAGCTCCGCGACGTTCTCGATGGTGGGTCTCTCGAGGGGCAAGTCGAGCACGGCGACGGTGCGGGACGGTGTGGTCTCGTCGTACTGCGGCAGGGGGTCCACTCGCCGCAGTTTGGTCTTGGCCTCGTTAACCTGCAACTTGGCCGACCTCTGGAGAGCGTATGCGACCACTCTCCAGTCCTTTGCCAGGTGCTTGACCCTCTTGAAGCTTGAGATGAGCTTGAGAGACACGTAGCCCTCCTTGTTCCGCTTGACGTGCTTGAGGAGGAAAGCGTCCTTGGTGATGTTCACGTCCGAAAAGTAGAACTCAACCTGGGCCACGATGCGTGAGGCCAGGTCGTCGTCCGGGGCTTCGAACGGGGTACCGTCCTCCTCTTCGGCGGGGGTCGGCGACGCCGCGGCGCCGGTCTCTGGCGCCGGGACGTCTTCCGACTTCTTCTTCTCGCTCTCATCCGCGTCGTTGTCGCATCCGCTGTCCTTTCCTCCGGTGGAAGACTCTGAGCCGGAGTCTTCGCCGAGGTCCGGTGGGATCTCCGGGTTCTCGGCCGAGTCCCTGCGACTCGAGGAGTCGTAGGAAAGCGAGATGTCGCTGTCCACGGAGGAGATACTGTCCCGGGTGTCTCGGTGCTTCATGGGGGGCGGGAACGCCGGGTCAGCCTCCTCCGCGGATGGCTGCTTGACCACCACGATGTCGGGGACCCCGTCCTCGCTTGGCACGGGCATCCTGGAGCCTTCTCCCCCAACCTGGAGAAACTCGTCAAGCTATCCACTGTCTGCGACAGTCTCACAGTTGGGAACTGGACGAACACTGAAAGATGGGCACTCGGAGCGACGAAAAAACGGTTTTGGAGCACACAGCGATAACAAACTGAGCAGAGCTAGAATGGTCGCTCTTCTCTCACTTCCACTTTTCTCTCTCAAGACTGCATATGTCGTTGCGAGAGACCGCGAGCTGCTAAGCGTGCAGTGGATGGCGGGGAGCGTGCGCCGGTCGCTTATAAACCCTCCGTGAGACGTCGCAGGGGAAGTGGACGCCCCTCCCGCGGTCCGGAACGATGGCGCATGCGCGAAGCCTTCGCGGGAGGCAATTCTGCGACGCGAGGCGCTTCTAGGAAATCGGAAGAAGTGTTCGGGGCAAAGTATCGGAAAGAGGAGAGGGAGAGCGAATGGGATTGGAGCAAAGTGACGGAGGGGAGAAGGAGGGAGTCGGCGGGGAAGGAGGAAGTAGGGGCGCATGGGAGAAGGTTGCCAGGGGTGGGACTGAGAGTCGGGTGTGGAGAGCGGAGGTGGATGAGAATGCGCGGAGGAATGCCCGGGTGGAAGGAAAGATGAAGTGATCATCTAATTGGTTTATGAACGGAGAGTTAGGTGTGAATTGAGGCTGATGATGTAAGTTTATTTGCTCAGGGCGAAATTTAGAAAACACCTTTAGAAAAAGTTAACCTGGGCCGAGATTCGAGGTATGAACTATTGGCTTTTTAGGATTCCAAGGCGTTTTACTCTCCGAATTTGCAAAGGAGACTTAAGTCTTTGTCTTTGCAGAGAGAACTATTTCTCATGCAAAATCATACAAAACTCCAAATGGTAATTTTCGGTTGCAGTAAAGACCTTCATTTTATAGGTCCAGCCCCAAGGTCCATAGATCAATAAGTGCAAAAAACAATTTCCTGTTTGAAAGAATAAAATGAGATAGTACCTAACTTAATCAGTTATCAGGAATAATATCCAATGTTAAATAAGTTCATTACTGATGAGGATGGAGAATTGATTGAAGCGGCCGAGAAAAAGATATAGAACCTACGTCATAATTCATCGGCAAAAAACCTGGGGAAGGGGTACCTATGTGATTTGGATGTAATCATTCCTGTATGTAAGAATTGTGCAGTTGTAAATAAATATAATTCAAGAAGACTAATTTATAAGATAGACCTGGGGATCCGATGTGGCAAAAGATTGAAATTCAAAGTTAGCTGTCGCTTGAGTATTTTAGTCACGTTCTCGCTTTAGTTTACTGAGAAAGCCAATATATCTCTTCTCTATCTAAATTTCATTCTTCTCTTTTCCATGGTCTGTGGTAATTTTTCAAGACTTAGCGCCCAACGACCATCAAGGATTATTTTGTAGAAACGCGAATGCTGTTTTGTATATATTTTGGAAAACTTCTCATCAAAAATTGCATTATTGCGTAGTTTTTTCGCGGACTTTCGCGGGGAACATCGCGAAAAGAATGGGCGAGTTTTAGGACCTACAGTCCTTCTGTCGGTATCGAATAAATTGATGGTTTTATCTTTGCTTTTATTCTCCGAAGATACCATATAAGTTTCTCATTTGCCTTCCTCTTGGCTCTTCTGGGTCGGAGGCTTGACCATTGCTGGTATATGCGCTGTGGCGATGGAAAATATCAAGATTAAACCGGAATTATTTAGGGAAGGCCGGGAAAATCCCGGAATCGGCCCATGTCAGCTTTTTATCCACATCACTCGCCAATAAGCAATTTTGTCATCTAATCGACTAATGGTTGAGATTTCGTGCGATATTCCCTAAAAAAAAACGAGAAATATAAAGATCGGAAAGCTTTTTCAAAACATCATGCCACCTGTCGGAGTTAAGGCGTAGGTGTATGCATCTTGCACTGTGACGTGTACACTGATGGATTTTTCACTTATCAGAGCTTTTTAAAGAAAAAATTTAATATTTTTAAATAATTTAAAATGTCTCCTATCATATAGTAGAAATATTCACGGAATGACGAAATATCTTGAGTGGAACTCTGCTCAAGTTACGGAATAATAGCAAATCTTACGTAATAAGCCAAAATATATCCTAATTATCAGATTTTATAAGGGTAACGAGGGATTTTTGTCTGCAACTAATTTTAAGTATACATATCTGGTTGAATGCTATGGAAGTGATTTGTTAATTACGAGCCTTATTTGCTGAAGGATTTTATATAAAAAAAGCCCCTTATTTTGATCCGGAAAATTTTTCCTTCCTAAATTTGTTTTTCCTAAATTCGAGGACATTTTTCTGCTGTGCACCAAGGGATGGAATTCGAAATGAAAATACCATTTCACTTGACCGAGATTCGAATCCGGATCTCCCAATAGCCGGTCAGGGGTGGTCGAGAAAAACATTTGACGGCGGCTGACAGTTGCATGAGTTAATCCATCCTGCTAAAACTTTTATTAAAAACGCCGACGAATTCCGGAGAATATTTGTTTTGAAAAATGTCGTCTACATCGAATTATACGCAAAAAAACTCTGATTTGGCCTTTTGAATGATTGTTGTTTCACTCGTTGAGCTTTGCGGCATACCCAATCGATACTAGTCATCTCCGGAGAGAAGTTCATGATGAGGCTTTTACTGTGCCTCGTTTGAGGTCACGGTTATGAACTCTTCATTAAAACGTGAAATTCTCCTCCTTAATTACATTAAGTGAGACGACATTTGTTCTTTTCCTCTCAAGAAAGCGTATCATTCGTCATGGAGCAAGAAAGTGAGCATTTTGCTAGTTGTTAAGTCAATTCACCGTATTGATATGATTAACTTTACAGTATTTTACATCTCACAGGCTCAGAGTTTACTGAATTGGCTGGTTTTGTCGATTGATATTGGGCTTAGGAGAGCCTTGAATAAAAAATTAATCCGAACATTCCTTTGATATGACGAAAATTTTATGAGATCATTTCAAATCATTGTGAAGTCATATATAGTAAAATGGTTCATCTTTTGTATCCCTGATACCTAGAATGTATTATAACATCATAAAATCGTACATGGTCATTAAATATTGCTATTCATACTTATATGTCAACGATCTACCACGCAAGCAGCCGTTAGGGCCTGTGGTAGGAGTGTTAGGACACTATTCATAAAAAGGAAAGATACAGGGTAGGGATTTGGAAGAGGGGATAGAAGAAATCATGACGGAGAGACTACTTAATGAATCGTAAATTAAGTGGATCAGTTTTTTAATTTCCATTTTCTTCACGCCTCCCCTTTGAGGCTTGCTCTTAAGAAGATGAAATGAATAGAATTGGGCATTTCATGGTTTAAGTAATAATCCACAAAACTCATTCCTGTTAAGTACTGTGGAGTATCCCTGTGCTTAGGATGCATTTATTGTTTTTTGTGGCTCTACAATTGAGAGAATTTACTGTGATCTAGAATGAAGATCGGAGAAACAATCAGAAAGCCTCGGATTAAGTCATCTCAAGGCCTTCGATCAATCCAGGGCGGGGCACCTGGAGGCTGGGCGTAGCTGCCTTAGCCCCGGGAGGAATGCAACCCTCACAGCGCGACGCCTCTAATTGCTGATTTTCAATGGCGTGTAAGACATTGACCTGGTGCTATCAATTGCTGAGGGGAACTTCTAAATAAATATCAGGGATGTGACATTCAGAATTCCTGTCATGATGCACGGCCAGAAAAGGTTATGCATACCTTTTTACATTCAGTTCTTGGTGTTCTTTTTTCTAGGCTTCGTGAGCTTGTGCTTCATGAGCGCCAGTTTTCTCCCTTAGAGATCTATAAGCGCAGATGTAGGGAATATATATGTAGGCAATATAGCGACTGGCGGGCCTAGTAATGAAATTGATTGTTATTGATTCATAATCGATAAGCCATCGATATGTGAAGGACGATACCAAAGGTGTACTTCATGTACTCTACTACGTGCAGGTTTAGTACCCAATTAAGTGCATGGTTGAAACCCACTCTCCAGTCTGCTTGTGAAAAAATGAGTATTTGACTATACATATTCAATAGTTGACTGTTTCTTTTTCCGTGATTCATTCCGCGATGCATTTATTTGGAAAACAATATTTAGCTGGTCCTCCTGCCAGCTTCATCAGGTTAACTGAACTGATGTAGCTGGTTGGAGGACCAGCGAAATATTGTTTTCAAAATAAATACATCGCGGAATGAATCCCGGAAAAAGAAACAGTGCATCCGCGGAAGCCTACGAGCTAATCATATTCAATTGTTTCTAAAATATTTACTAAAACACTGTTGCCAAGCCAAATGATCCATTTATTATTTACTTAGTTTTGTCACGTTCCAGATATCTCTGTTCTCAAGGTGGATGGGTCAGTTCATTTGCGTTGTGGATATTTGGGAAAATGGGGATCCCTTGAGTTTAAACTATAATAAAGTTAGTGAATTTCAGAATTTGATTTTTCGAAGTATTCGCCTCATATTTTGATGTCCGATCTCTCATTCATTTTTATTAGAAATAATGTACTTGAAACGATCATAGACATGAATGGTTACCAGATATAATTAGCTGAGAACCTCCAATGAAAGATTTGGGATTAAAGTGCTCAAATGCCTCGATAATATGGCAATGTCTTACCTCAGTCCTTGATAGAGACTGATATAAGCACAACCTCCATGCCCGTAGCGGAATCTGAAACTATGACCTGTGAAGGTCCTCTGAACTGCGATGTTTTAGTGCGTTTTGGCTTTTGTATCAGCTTTCATTGCCGCCAGTTGTGGCTTATTTCTCAGTGCCACCTTATTGGAATTGACGTTTTGAAGATGAGCGAGGAGTTGACAAGGAAGTTGTGTGAAAGAATCATTTTCCGGAAGGAAATGGTGTGCAATTGAACGTACAAGGTCGGGAAACTCTGCTCGAGACTAACACTTAAGTTAGTTAGAATCGCGCAGTGTACCTCCCGTCACCCGAAGCATGTGCCCCGTCTGCGGTAAGTCAAGCGACTCTCTGCCTTGTTGGAATGATTCCATCGTAATTACGCCCGTTCAGCTTGCGTGGTCGCGGACGATCAGTAATCTCGAGACATTCGTCATCGTCTAGGAGCAAAATACTCCACCCTTGCCCATTGACCCTTGAGCGCAGCTGCGGCATGTCGAGACGAGAGAGTAGTTACCACATCATCGTAGATTTCAGTTGCCGGCTCCTCACGTTATTCCAACGTGGAACTAATCTAGTGATGTCGTTGAAACTCCCTAACTCCGAATCGAATTCCTCGTGAGTTATTGCTTTAGTGAACTTTTACGTCTTCCTAAAACAATGAGCAATCTTTACTCAAGCGTAACAAGGAATCTGGTTAGGAATTCTATTATATATCACCATCACGATCATAGACATGATGAGGTACCGGGTGAAGTGAAAATTTCCATGAAATGTTGATTTTCACATCGCCCCACATGGTAACCTTGCGAGTCGCCGCAAAGGCGTGTGGCAGGGAAATGTTAAAACACTGGTCATGTAAGAGGGAGCGAACGAGGATTAAGGAATTCGAAAAATAGAAAGAACGAGCTGTGATATTTGTCTTGCAGAATTAGTGTCCCGTTCTCTTATTTCTATTGGAGCTTGGGAAGAGGGAATTTCCGGTCCCGTTAATACGAATATTCCATGTTTTTTAAAATAATATATTATTAGGTACTTTAACATAATATACATTTTCTAAACATAGTTTACATATTTAGAATTAACATATTTTACCTACATATTTACATTTACTTATTTTAACATAATATATTATTAGGTACTAAATACAATATATTATTAGACACTTAATAGTGCATAGCATGTATCACTACTACGATTTTACTGCTGCTTATAGAGCTTACGTGCATTAATCAACCAGGGACAGCTAAGTTACCTGGTTGTATCTTTCAGCTCTCCAATACTTTGATCTAATCTCGTCCACAGAACCGCATATACCTTAGTACGCATTAATCTGGTTTAATTCAATTCCCCGTGAAAAATAATGATGAGAAAACCGTCGAACCAACGGGGTTTAATGCCTTTATCTCTTCATTTCCGTTCACGTTTTCCGTAAGTGGTGATTAGTGAATGCTTCTGGCCAGACCCGATTCGTTCTTTACGACTTGCCTCTAATTATTGTATTTGCATTGAGGTTTGTGGAATTTGGACATTAGTTACTGAGTGCTTTGCTCTCGAGAGGAATGCTACTATTTTTCTCCCCCCATTTGATTCATTTTCTTTTTCACTAATTCCTTCTATTGCTAATGTTATCCTAGAATAAGGTGAAACATTCATAGCCCGAGATTGGTTCTCGAAGGGCCATTTTTAATTAGGTTTATCTCCTCCACAGTCCTCCTAACGACTGAATCAAGTTAAATATTTTCCGACTCCAAAAAACGGACTCGAGCCTCTTCTCAAACCCTATTAAGTCTTTATTACCGAATTTGGCTTCAACTGGTGATTCGTAATTTTCAAGGTTGATTTTTTTCATAGCCAATCCCTTAAAAATGATTGTGAAATAGTTTAAAGCAAGGCCTGTATTAAATTGCTTAAAAAGTAAAAGTTTCAATCCAGCTAAAAATATAATTCCAATTAAGTTTAAATATTAAATAGGCATTCTCGGGCCCAGTTTTAAATTTCGAGACCATAAGAAAAGACTGTGTATCAGTTGAAGTCCAAATCTGTATTCAGTTGCTCTGATGACGATGGTCGACTCGCACATGGAAATGTCGACAAAGATGAAGAGCTTGACCCTGTGGAATACCGGATTGGCCTTCAATCGTATTGATTTTACACTCTACTGAGTATTTGTATTGCTTCAAGGGTGAAATTTGTGAAGAAATTCCTCGATAAGTGAATTTTATTGTTGATATCAATCATATTACCTTGCGTGATTAAACAGCCGCTTCTAAAACAACTAAAGGTCTGCTTGTCAATACTTTTTTGCTCCGTTTCCATATGCAAGCCCTCGAAGTTCTTGTTCTTTCCCGCAGAAGGTCCACCTCTTCCAGCCATCTGTCTATCATTGGTCCCGCCCAATGTGCCCATGCGACTCCGTGGCGGGTGTCCAAGAGGAAGGCGGTCATTCGACCTCGATAGTGTCACAATCGGGAAGGATGCCCCACTCTTTCATCTCTTTCGACTCGTATCCGAAATCCTCCCACAAAAGACTCCCACGTTGACCGAACGACCGTCTGTTGGAGGTCCCCGGAAAAGATTAACCATGTGGTGTGAGCCCCACCCAAGGCATTACCACATTTGTCAACTCAAGTTTGAACATTTGATTTCGGCTGTGCTTTACCTTGAGCCTCACCGATATCGGTGTATGCTCTTATAATGGACCGGAAGTTTCATTTCAGAACCTTAATTTTAGATTCTGTCTAAATATACCGCCAATTTTTATTTCTTTCGTAGGTTACAATCGTAAATTAAACGCGGTCGGAACACACGAATAGTGTTCGGAATATCACCTGTGAAATCACCGTAATTTCTCATAAAACACGATCTTCTCAAACGTTGAGATATTCCATCGCTAGTCGCGAGGAAACATTTTTGTGCTTTTGTTTATGTCAAGTGGTGTTGTTTAAGTTATATCGGCATACGCTCTCCTTATTATGGGAAGTATTTTTTTTAGATTCTCTCTAAATAAACCACCAATGTTAATTTCTTTCGTGTATTACAATCGTCAAGGAAACTCGGGTGGAACTCGCGAGTAGTGCTTGGAATATCACTTGTAAAATCGCCTTAATTACGCATAAAACACGATATTCTCAAACATTGTGGTGTTACATCACTAATATCTATAATCGTAGGGAAACTTTTTTGTGCTTTTCTTTATGCCAAGTGGTATCGTTAAATTTATATCGGCATATGCTCTCCTTATTGACTGGAAGTTTTTTTTAGATTCTCTCTAAATATGCTGCCAATGTTTATTCCTTCATAGTTCACGATCGTAAATGAACGCGGGAGGAACTCGCGGGTAGCGTTTGGAATATCACCTGTAAAATCACCTTAATTACGCATGAAACACGATCTGCTCAAACGTTGTGGTATTCCATCTCTGATGTTCATTACCGTGGGGAAACTTTTTTTGTGCTTTTGTTTCTATCATGTGGTATTGTAAAAGTTTTCCTTGCGATAATTAATCACCTTAATTACGTCAGTTTTATTTTATGAAAAGAGACATATACAGCATTGTAAGAAATATTTCGTGGTTGTAAAGGCTGGGTATCAATGGGCCTGCAAAACTTTATTTGTCAGAGGAAAATAAGACTTACCTCGTTGATCGTGCCTAAAGGCGTGTTTATACAATGCATGTATCCTCCAGGAACGTGGCTGGGCAGATGTATGGAAAAATGCTCCGAATTATAACGGGCTAGTTTATGGCCATTTGTTCATGTTTTCACAATTTTGGACGTTTACCCAATGAAATTTGAACGGTGAATGTGTCCATGCATCTATCCGCGCAGGTATGTGGATCGTGTAAACACGCCTAAGAGTGTGCTTTTTTTAGATAGAAGTAACCACTCGAATCGAGAAATCGAAATATGGTAATAGGTATTGGTTGTTCCACTTTCCTCTTTATTTGGTCCATGAACTTATTCCTGGGTCTTTCTCTGAGGACTTTTCCCTTTTTTTTGCCTTCAATTATGTTCTTCACAAACACATTGTGTCTTAGAATGTATCCAATCTATGTTGTTCTTTTCTGTATGGTGTTCCATATGATCGTTTCCTCTTCTACTCTCCTGAATACTTCGTAATTTCTTATTTTACCCATCCATTTTATCTTCAGCATCCTCCTCCAGCACTAGG
Organism: Ceriagrion tenellum; assembly: GCA_963169105.1. Classification (NCBI taxonomy): domain Eukaryota; kingdom Metazoa; phylum Arthropoda; class Insecta; order Odonata; family Coenagrionidae; genus Ceriagrion; species Ceriagrion tenellum. Next base: position 93,887,484 of record OY720642.1, read on the forward strand.
TTTCATAGGCTTCTAGTCTTTTCTGATTATAATATAATACCCATTCTCAATAAATATGAAGGTATCTCGCCGAGTAAAAGACACGCATAAATTTATGATATTCGCTCAAATTTCGAATTCCGCGCCGTGAACCCAAGTCTTAACAATGCCGTAATGGAGACGTAAACATTAAAATTTGATTCTCGCGTATTACAACGTATGTTTATTATCAACATATAAATAGATGTACTTAAGTGAGGTGTGGTCCAAGAATTTGTTTTTGTCTCACTTTCAAAGTTTTTAAAATGTGCTTAACTCAATGACTCACGATTCAAGGTCCAACCACCTTAAGACTCCTAATTCTCCTTCTTTTAAGAGTCTCTTATTCCATATTCACCCATGAATTTCTCGGTCAACCCCTTCCTTCCAGACCACTATCTCCTCAGTCATAAATCCGCTTTGTTATCCAAGTCTCATACGTTCTCTCGATATGACCGAATCACCGAAGCACACCCTTTTCATATGTGTCCATTACTGGAGCATCCATTCCACTTTCTTCCATCTCTTTTGCTTCCACCGCCAACACCTCTCAGGGACCCCACGCCAACTGATTAAAGCCTACTCTTATACTTACCCTGGCCTACCCTACTGACACTGCCATACAATTTAGGGAGATAACACGGTATTTGATCTGCGTTTCATAGGTAATGTATATATACTGGTGCTTAGTGAGCACAGGCGTGGCAGATTACAAACAGTAAATGCGGTTTGTAAGTACCCACTATACTTATTTTCTTTCGTAATCTTATTGTAAGTGGGACAAATGAAGGATTTCATAAGAATCGATGAAACTGTAGCCATGCCGGTAAACATTTTATCATAAGTCATTTTAACACTTTAAGTGCTATAGACGTGATGATACGTTCTCCTATATTTTATGAGAAGGACGATGGACGTACTAGGACGTCCATGGAATATCATTATTGAGCGGCAGCTGGACGTAATGGTATCTCTACAGTCTTTCTGGTAGACAAACATATGACCACAAAGTGCCAAATTAATTTAAATGGTAAATCAAAGTTCATTAACCTAGATTTAAGAGAATCTTCTTTCACATTCCAGGTAATTGTGAAAAATTCTCGGTTTTTTCTGAGAGGACCCTCAATTTAAACTCCAGCTCGCAAAGTATTAAGTTGATTCGTTCATTTTTATTTTTCTATTTTTTTAATTTTGTACTTTCGACACTTTCGATGCATATTAAGTATACAGTTTGGCTTCTCAGTACTGTTCAGGTAGGGAGAGTGTTCCCTGCGCACTGGCCCACGTGAAATATTTTTGTCTAAAATTTAATATGTTGCAATGTAGGTTTTACAGATACATGATGATTATATACGTGCAAGTTAACTTCGCTCCTCATGATGCTCGCTGCGACGTGTGTGAAAAGATGGGCTAAAGTGCCCCATAAGCAGCCTGTCTCGAAAACTAAATCATCATAAGCCACCAGCTACGAAACTATCATTGGTTTTTTAATCGTAAGATTGGTTGACTGCAGCCCTCCACCCTTCCCTATCTAATGCTAGTTCCATTACCTCCTGGTATCTCTTCCTATATACTTTCCTCTTTATTTGGTCCATGAACTTATTCCTGGGTCTTCCTCTGGGCACTTTTCCCTCTAATTTACCTTCAGTTACGTTCTTCACAAACCCATTGAGTCTCAGGGTGTGTCCGATCCATCTTGTCTCCTGTATGGTGTTCATATGGTCCTTTCCTCTTCTACTCTTCTGTACACATTATCATTTCTTATTTTGTCCGTCATTTTTATCTTTAGCATCCTTCTCCAGCACCAGGTTTCGAAGGCTTCTGATCTTTTCTGGTCAGCACTTCCAATGGTCCATGCTTCCGATCCTTAGAGTGCTACGCCCCACACGAATGTTTTCACACACTGTTTCCTGGTTTGTTGTCCTATCTTCTTCTACAAAATTTACGAAAGCCTACTCTCCAGAATATATAAATACATACCCGACACTCTTGCCCCTTTCGGGGAGGGCAAAGTCAAAGAACTTAGTTGCTATTGTTAGGCATAGGAAACGGGGTATCTAGTCATAATTTCCTCCATAATGTTCTATTCTTTGTATTCTTCCTTCAGTGTAAGTTCTTGTAAGCTTCAAGGCGGTAATGTTTAAAAATGAGCGAACGTAGCCGAGTCTAAAATAATCTTCATCTGGCAGGCGACGCGGCGGATGTATTACAGCGAAGTTTCAGTAAGCCATGGATTACAGTAGGTTAATTAAGCATCGGTAGATTTCTGGTGGCTTTCAGTGATGTAAAACATAACCCATATCATCCCTAGAGCAATTCATTACAAAATCGAGCCCAAATCCTATCTCCTTTCTCTAAAACACTCTTCCTGCGCATTTGATGACCAGAACCATAGATTATGGTAAGTCGTGATGGTATTATCATGCGGAATTTGAATGAACGCTCGGCCGTAGAAACTGAGGCCTAAGATGAGGTCACGTCATCATCTTTAAGTCGTACGCCTGAATATTGAGTGATATCAATAACCGCGTAACATAATCCTAACGGTCTTCACAACGTCATTGAAATCATTTTCTTTCACGTGTTCGGAAATCGGTTCTGGCCATTATAATCGATAACTTCCTCATGCAAATATCGGCCATTTATTTCCGTGAATTAAGTCTGTAAATAAGCTAATGGAGTTAGAGATCTATCCTGTGCTTGTTTGTATTTACACTTGTAGATGACCTCTATAAAATATTCCAGCTAAGGTTTATGGCTCTTCCTCCAGCTTTTACTAGTCAACGCAGAAACTGGAACATGCGTCATATATCAGTTGCTGTTTCGTGCGAGGTGAATGTGCACCAAATGACAGAAAATTAATTTTCCTAATGATGTGGATTAAACTCAAGAACGCATACAAAATTCGAAAAGTCTAAATTTTCCGTGTCTATTCGGGTGTCGGAAATGTTGTAATTACAATTTTTTTAAGGTTTGTCAGGTTTCGTTTCTGGCTTACTTACTTCTGTGACCGTAAGTTATGGAGCCAAAACTTTGGTGAATGTGTAGTTTTTGTGAATAACTGTGTAAGTTTGTGTAGAAATCTTAAACGTACATGGGTGGATAATTTTTTATTTATTTTGTCTGTAGGCGGGCTTTCTGAACTTTTCGAGTAGGTAAAACAAGTACATGTATAAACGCAAATGCTCATTATGCTCTCGAAATAATATTTTAATTTCTAGCGAAGTAAATGATAAGTCTCCTTTGTCTTACTTAGCTTGTCTATTCGATGATAAGTGTGCCACCAGTTTTTTTGGCTTGGAAATTTGTTTGAAACGTCCACTTAATACCTAAATGCGGATGAGATGATGCATCTATACGGTTTCCTTTTGAACTCCTTTCCTATTCTTTTTTATGCTTCATTTGAGTGATTTCATCGCCTGTCATCGCCCGTTTCTGTGAGGCTTCTCTAATCACTAACTACCTATGATCTCTTTTCATCGCTCTCTTTCGCAGCTTATATCCGCCGTAGAAAGGAATTGGCGTCAACTGATACGTTAGCGTAGAGTTAGCAGATACATTTCGGTTAGAATGAAGTAGCATTTATTGCCTATGTCCTGAAGAAATGTTATACTACAGGAATGTAACTAGGTTATTTCAGTTGTGTCATTGAACAGTATAGCTAAACTGTGAATTCCTCATTCATTGTTATGCTTGAGAATGATATTTTGAGACTCATTACCAAACACTACTGCAAAAACAAATAGTACTGAAATTAAATGAAATATTTTATGTAAATTTCGTGGTATTTTTTCAGCACAAGAAACACGTTTCCAATGCAATGCCATAATCTGTAACTTACGGAATATATGGGATGATTTACTTATAATTCCGGTATTGATAAATAAAAGAGCGCTGTGGAAACTTATTAATGCTGTTGAATTGTTTGCGCAGGAAAATGTTTGGACAGTGATGTATTTGCACATTCATGCATAAAACATTCTTCATTCGTATCGGCGGGTTAGATCTCTCCTGAAATGATGTATGGTATGTAATGCAGTGGGCTATTATTGTATTGTTGTGCTTACTCTTTCTATAGTTTTCCTCATTTTGAATTGCGTATAATTTTTTAAATTATGTCCGTGAGATGTCAGGATCGGTGATTTATTTCCTTCCATGAACCAATATAATGCTGCTCGAGGCATGTGACTATTATTTGGAGGAATCTTTTTATATATTTTTTAAATATTAGTTGGTGGGCCTAGTAATTGTTTCAAAAAACAAAATATGTATTTTATTAATAGAAATACAGAGTTTTTGGCGTGAAAAAACAACACATGCGTCTTTATTATCCAGAAGTTTATTCTGGCGCTGAAGAGGACGCAAGACACCTTGTAAGCTTATTCCGATGGTGTAGGATCACAGGTTCCTTAGATATTTCAATCCGGATATTTTATTTTGTAAATATGCAATATTCATGTTTTTTGGCTTTTAAAATTGCCAGTATTTCAATTTTTTGTGTACGTCGTTCAGTTACGTCCGAGGTCATACCTGCCATGTCCGTGAAAATGCGAAAATTTTGAATTTTTTCAATGGTTAAAATCCTGTTCAATGACCTCAGAGAGTGTAAACAGGCGATTAGTTGCGTTCGATACTATCAAAAGTATTCATTATTGGTTGTACAAATTAATGAAATAAATAACGATGTTTGGAGTACCTACTGAAAATGTACGTTTTTATAAGAATGACCCGGAGTATGTTGACGACGTCGGACATTCTCCTTGATATCGTTTCGCGTTAGCAGTATTGTCTACCTAGAATTATTACTTATTAATAATCAAGGATTGACTATATTTTATTTTGGCGAGCCAGTACGAATAAGTCAAGACTTAATTTTTATGAAAGATTCAACAACGGAGTAGATAATCTTTCTAAAGGATTATATTGCAATGGCATCATTGTCAGTTTCCTATCAATATTTAAGTTAATGATTTTTTTTATGAGTAATGAAATTTCCTGGAAATTTAATGGTGCTCCTGTTTCAATTTGTGCATCGATTTTAGCTCGTTAAATATCCTTTTTAAAGGCCGCTTTACACGGTACATTTAATTGTACAAACGAATGTATGAACTCTTGCATGAGGAATATTGTACCGTGTAAAAGCGGCAAATTGTACGATTGTCTAAATGACTGAACGGGAAGTAGAACGTGCTCTAATTGCATTCATTTTCTCGTACGATGGAATAGAATAGAAAAAGGTTTATTGTCCTAGGAACATTTGCTCCTATGGGGCAATATTTTACATCTAAACAATAAATTAACATATGAAAAAAAGAAAAACAATAGTGAAACTAAGTACAATAACATAAATGAAGGTCTCAGTTTTACAAAAATATGGTATGTATTGGAGGGAAAATATCAAAATAGAACGACCAGAGCAACTGAATATTACAACTTATAACTTGAATAAAATAAAAGATTTAGAATTTTAAAAACTTTATAAAATCTATGATACATTCCTTTGTGCAGTAAAATATACCGTGTAAAGCGGTCCTAAGGAGTTAAAAATTAGCCGAGATGCAAAGTTTTTTATCAGGTGCTCTCAAATAGGCGCAGGTGATCGCGTCAATGGAGGCAGTTGGTGTAATCCCAAGTTTCTCCGATTATTCAAGCACTCGAACAAAACTGCTGCCCACAGCTAATCCTGCGGACCACTATCGCACGGCGATGTGTACTGGAATTGTGCAATTCCAGTCGCATCATCATGCGATGTGCGTCTGCCTCGATAGCGGCGAAGGGATTGAGTCTCGATTCACGCGAGACTTCGGCGCTCAACGCACGTGACTGGAGTGATTGATTGCGTGCTGCATATATGCATGGCAGCCGCTGTTGCATTCTGGCGGGTTTATGTTTTGCTCCACGAGTGAGGGAGTGGAGGCATGTTTTATTTCCCGAGGGAAACACTTTGGCGACCGGGTTGGTGCGGTGGCGTTGGATTGCGTGATTCCATCTCGAGTGCTCGGGTTCGGACACCGGCAGTGACGTACTGTTTAGTGGAATTCCGGCTTCTGGTTGGGTACTAGGTGAAGGGCACATTATATGTTATTTCGTTCCCCAAACTTTTGCTTATCCCGGGATGAAAATGATTCTCTTCCCAGAATAGACTTAATTCCTACTAGAATATATTCTAAACTCGGCTAACCTTGAAAAGAATTGGCAAGTAATCGAAAAGAGGTTATTGCTAACTTTTATTAAATTTTAATAATTTCTGCTATTTCCGTGATGAGCAAAGTAAATTTATTTTTCTCTGAAAATGTTTATTAAATAAAAAAAACCGTTTGCATTATGCTAAAAAAATTCACGAATGAAAAAATTGTTCTTTTTTTTAGAATGCAATAATTAGGTACAAAAAACATCTTGGAACTGCTTTCTTTTATATTCTTTATAAATATTACCATGAAACTTAGAAAGCTCGTAAATAAAAACAATTGTGATTTATAAAAGCTGTGAATTTCGAAAGTACCTTCGATTAAAATACGCAGACGCTCAATTCATCGTTCACGCACTTAATATTTTTCTCACTGGAGTCAAGAAGAGTCCTGTGACTGAAAATGCCCTTTCTGATTCCATCGTTATGGGGGAATTTGTCCCGAATACGTTCAGGAGAATATTAATGTTGTAAGTTTTTCCTCCGATATCAATTTAGATCTCTAATCCTCTCAGATTATATTTGAATCTTATTTAGTGGTCTGCAGTGCTTGATTTACTGGCTAGTGCTCCTGATGTCCCTTCCTCAGATGTCTGGCTCATCTCGAGATTGGCGCAATTAACTTTGAGAAAAGGATTCCAGGATTTACGCGAGAAGTTGAATTAAGCTGAATTCCTGCCAGGATCCGGAATCCCTGGAGAGAAACCCTAGTAGTGATTCGATCCGCTGAATGGGACGCTATACTGTGGGCCTCTTGGTACTTTCCGTTAAGAGCCGGTTAATGATTGCGCCGGGCTACTTACATCTCCATAATACCCCGCGAGTCGCCGCATGGGTGTGTGACAGGGGGCGTTAGGTCACCAGCCGTGTAAGGGTTAAGTTTTTTGGAGATGAAATGGTGACATGAATTATAGGAGTACATTTAGTGGAACTCAATTTTTATCGTGGTCGCTTATTGTTCGCGCTAAGAACGAGTTCTTGTACCTATCTGTTCGGAAGTGTATCTCTCTTACTTCATCGCATCTGTCAGACCTAGATATGTAGTGAGGAGTCATGATAATATTCTTTATATCGCTCTGAAAAATATCAGTTCTGAATTTCTCAAGCAACCTACGTCTATCGTGTAGCCTCCGAGTCTCTAGGGGCTCCCAACTTAATCCCTCTAGAAGTTGTGAGACACTATATGTACGCTCGTAGTAGTTTTTAACGAAGCACGCTGCTTTCCTTTGTATTTTATTATTTTTTTTTGGTTAAATCTTTATGACCAGGGTCCCAAACGCTCGCGCCCTCTTCGAGGTGTGGCCTAACCAGAGCGAAGTAAGTCTCTTTGACTTTTTCATCGGAGGACCTTCCTATTATACGTTTAACAAAACCTAGTTTCTTTAATGCTGCGCCACATATGTTCTGTATGTGTAATTCCCACGATATATCAGATAATTACCGCACTTCCCCCTGTTTCCTTCCAAATTATTACCTTCTATCCTGTTAAAGAAACTCATTTGATGATCACATCCCTGTACGACCAATCAGTGAGGAAATACTTTCCTATTTTTAATGTCTTCTATTTTCTTTTCATTCTCGTTTTGAAACGCGCTCTAATATTTTGTCAGATGTCTTCAAGAATTGAGCATGATAACCTTCTCCTTACTTTTTCTCTTGGCTTACCCTAATAGAGAATAATATATCAGGAAGTCATTTTTAGATATTTTTCTATCTTCTTAGCTTGGAAATGACTACCTATCTCAAGTTTTGGCAGTACCCCTAAGTTATTCATAACTTGTAGCTCCTACTTTCCACGGTTGCCTAAATCTTATTTGTGGAACCTAATGGCCGGTTGCAAGAACATTTAGTAATGGAATCAATAGTTATGAGATCTATAATGTTAAATATCTCATTAACCTGATGGCTATAACCTTATGGCTAATATTCGGGTTGCAGGAAAACATCTTACAGTTACATAACTTATTTACCAATAGCTGATAGCTTCGAATATTTGATCTGATCTTCTACACCATTTATGAAATTCTAGCCATTGAATAATTGCTAACGCACATAATAATTAGTCAGTAAGAGTGAGCATACTGGTCATTTGTCACAAAACAACTCTTTTATCAGGTCATTAATTCTCCAAGCGGTTCATTGCCTATCCTCCGTCTTGGCTATTTATGGAACTCATAACTCCATGCCATAAGTTACGGTACCAATAAATTGATCGTATACATATTTCTGTAACACTTATTGAATGATTGCCATGGCTTATGGGTCCCATAAGTTTATAGTAAACATATGTGTCGTTTCCGCAACTGACCATAAATGGAGAAATGGCGTCGAAGGGAAATAAATCAAATTTATAATCCCTTGTTTTTCCGTTCCGAAACATTAACACTATCCCCAACTTTTCTTCTTTCATATTTTTGCTTAAATTACACGTGAGAGTTCCTAATATTAAAGTCATGATCTACTCTCGCGACCATCATCACTTAAGATAACTTTTTGCTCGCCGGTCACTCGTACTCGGGGGTTATTCTATGTCATTTAGTGGCTGAATCTTACTCCATGTCTCTTACCATCTGACTGTGATGTCATCCGCTGTAGGTAAACACGTTAACTCACAATGAAGCTCTGGATAAATCCTAAGCTTTCGGTTGCATCAGTTTGCATTTGCGGTTAAATGCGGTTAAAATGTATGAGCAGCTTTAAGTGTCGCAATCGAGTCTCAATATGGATTGTCATTTGCATGGTTCATACTTTGGGTAAATGATTAACATTTACCTCCGTGGTGATTTCTTGTTGCCGGTATCTTTGCATAATGTTCGTTTATTGATACCATCAGTCCTAAGACTTTATATACAATTGTATTGATGAGCTTTTCTTAATCTCATGGAGTGGTAAACAGAAGCGTGAGTATTGGTTCTGGTACAGGGTGAGGCAGCATAATTGGCTGATTTGAAAGGGTCAATAATACAAAAGATGTCATAGGCATCGTTATAATAATTATTTTTCCTCCATATTCTACTACATATTAACACTGCAATATCTACAGCATACAATACAGTACTACAATTCATATCAGCAAATTTTGCTGCCACAGTCTGTAGTTACGACTACTGAGTTAAACTATATTGTAATATGTTTTAATTAGACGTAGTATTCTTGACCTTTATCGTCATTTTCACCCTCCAATAGCCAGTGACAAGAACATTTGGTTATGGAAACAATATTTGTGAGATCCATGAAGTTATAGATTTCATAAGGATATTCGGGTTGCAGGAACATATCTACTATCATAACTTATCTATCATAATATACGGGCCAACAGAATCGTCCGGCCCCGGTGGCGGCGGGGTAAAGTCCTCGCCTGCTAAACCGAGGGTCGCGGGTTCCTCCTGGGTGGGTTTTTCACCACCCAGGGCATGGATGTATGTCAAGTTCTGTTGGTCCGGTCCCTGGAAAACCTGATGACAGGCTCAGCAGCCTATCGGGATTCCGGGGACATACGGGCCAACAGAATCGTCCGGCAGAAAAGAAAAACTTATATCGTAACTTATCTATCAATAGCTAATAGCTTCGAAAAATTAATCTAGTCTTCTACTGGCGGATAACCTTAATTAAAGTTTAGCCTAGACTAATTTCTAGTGCACATATTAATTAGTCATTTAGAGTAAACCAAATGGTCATTTGTCTCAAAACAACTCTTTTATCTTGTAATTATGTACCCAAGCGGTTCTTTGCTTATCTGATATCTTGGCTACTTATGGAACTCATAACTTCATGCCATAAGTTATGAAACCAATAAATATATGGAATGTTTCTGCAACACTTATTGAATGGTTGCCATGGCTCATGGGTCCCCTAACTTTATAGAATACGTATGTATCATCCCTTCAACTGGTCATTAATCACGGTTTCATTAGATTCTGTCAGCAATCATGATGAGTAACTAAAAAAATGAACACGTGGAAAGCTAATTCGAATTCCGTAAATAAAACATTAAGTTTATTTTGCTTTTGTAAAAGAAAAATGTTTATGTTTTCAAAACAATGTTATCCGCGCCATTGAGTTTCTTTATGAATTTCCTTTTCGTGACGCCTTACCCTTTTCCTTCGACATATTTATTTGAAACCTTTAATTTTCAAGGCAGTCTCGAGCGGTTCTCTCTCCCTCGGAAAATTAGCAATCCGAGAGTTAAGTGGAAACCATTGGAAAATGTGATTTTTGTTCACGTTACGGGAAGGTAAATTGTCGTGGAGGATGAAATAATAATTTATGAGTAGTATCTTCTTGTCTGGAGAGGAGACAATAACGCGAGAATGGGAATAAATCATTGCTTGACGGAAGAAGGTCGGAAGGTATTTAAATGGTGACTACATTGTAGGTAATTGTGCAAACTTCAAGTAGATCATCATAATCGAGGTGGCGTTGAATGAGATTTCCTCCTTGCTGGAGGGAAAAGGAGCAGTTATTGACGTCCCCCATGACAATATCAGTGTGTCCTACTTCTTGCTGTCTTGGTGTTTCTAATTGAAGGAAGAACAAAAGGAAGTAAAATAACTCAAAATGGAACCCTGGATGATGCAGTTAAAGGAAGAAATTTGCAAGGAAAAGGGAAATATCCATGTTAAATAGCATTTTATGAAACTAAAGCTAATTAAAAGATTATAGAATTCAATTATAAGAAGCATTATCTTATATGGGAGTGAGATATGGTGAATGAAGGAGAAAAAAAATGCTATATGTTACGGAGATGGATTACTGGAGACGATCTGCGGGTATATCCAGACGGGAAAGAATGACGAATTAGAAATAGGTGTAATGGGAGTCACCCACACAATAGTCCGTAACAAAAAAACAGCTTGTGTGGTATGGTCACATACAACGTATGACGAACGAGAGATTATCTTAAGAAATTTTAATGTGGAATCCACGTTGTAGAAAAAAAGAGGAAGACTCAGAACTAGTTGAGAGTTATGAGAAGTCATAGATGAGGCAATACGAGAAAAGCAGTTGCCAGAAGGTTTGTGGATGAAGGAGGTTGGTTCGCGACTGAATGAGTCATAATTCTGGCGGCATCCCGATTGTATTAGTTATGTACGGGAGCCTTTAAAAGAATACGGCTAAGATTTGCAATATGCCTAATTTGGAGGAAAAATAAAATATCGCATTAAAAATGAATATTAGGAAGACTATGAAAAGCTTTTTTAATCGAATTCCGAGAATGGAGTCGTGTAGCGATTATGCCTACATTAGAATTAGATTTATGAAACCTTTTCAACAATATATATCACCAGAAACTTCTAAAAATTCATGTGATTGTTATAGTACAATATTTTCTCAAGTAAACCCTACATTTACATTTATTTCAAGGTTAATAAATTTCTACAAACTTTGGCAACGATGTACTCAACTTTGTTGATGTCCTGTTTGATGTGCGTGTACTGAAGTGCTTTCATACTTTAAACACATTGAATAAGTTCTTTTTAAAAGTTCTCATAACACATAATAGTCCTTTCCAGGACTAAATTGTACACTGAATGGTGTTATTGTGGAGATCAGAACTATAACGCACTTTATACGTTGTTTTTGTATAATTTCATTCCTCCTACACTCTCGATCTTTACAATTTAGCGGTGGACGAGAGGAAAGGTAGCGGAATGTAAAGTGAAAGGCGTGAGGTTCGATTCTCTGAAGTGGAATATATGTTTCTTCTTTTTTTATAGTTTTTTTCACTAACATCTTTTAAAATTTTGTATTCATTATTGTAACTCGCTTTAAAAATATTTTTCCCCAAAAAATATAAAAATTAAACGTTTAAATGAACGTTTCGTTGCCTACAAAAAATTGAATGTCAGAATTTCGATCAGATCGACCGTTCAGACGCTAGAGCTCAAAATTGTGAGAAATAATATGGAAAAAGAGTAAAGAAAGTAAATTATATAGATGATGGGCTAATGGCATTAAGAATAGGAATGTTACCTAAGGTCATAAATCAAGTATATATGCCTACCTCTGCCTAAGACGATGAACAGACATGAATTCAAAATCACAAAGGTATACATTAGGATTTAAATACAACTAGTTTGTATTATTCAGAAATATTTATGATTACAAGCGTTCATTAAAGCTGTGAGTGCCACATTTATCAGTCGTTTATAAGTGATGTTAATTATTATTATGTGACAACAAAATGTTTTAGGAATTTTACCGGGTCTGTTTGGTTATATGGAGCCCTTCGTTTTTTGACCGATGTTTGTCACTTGATCGAGGTGGTTCTATATTTTTAAACAAACAATTTACAGCTTCTGTGCCTCTCTGTTTGAATTCCAACAGTATGTGTAAGTTCACTTCCAACGCTGCCACATGTATGACCAACCCCAGCCCCGTTCAGCTAACCACTGTGTCTGGGATAAAATTTCGATAATAATCATTTAATTTCTCAGAAAACTAATTCGGTGACCTACTGTCATTTTTACACTAATCAATTTCTTAAATTCTTGTTTATGCCATATCCGTTTTTTGTATAAACGACATGGGTTTTAACACTCTAAATCTATATTTTATGTGCCAAGGATCCGCTCCTACTGTACTACGTAATGTAAATATAGCTATTTTCAAATGCGATAATTGGAAAAACCAGGACGGAAAGGTGTATTTCTAATTAAACCAATCGATATTGGGCCTTTTATTCTATAATTCCTGCAAATTTGAAGAAAATAACTTGGACTTTAGTTTTCGGACCAACCTCCTTAATAGAGAGCAATGGCGTTAGGGCATCGGATAGCGTCGTAGAACGTTAAATAACCGAATGTACTAAAGGAATTTCCGAAGGAAACGATTAGCCGGCAACTCTCGTTGAAGCTAACAGCGAGATGGCTTTCCATGAAAACAGCTTTTGTGCACGCATGATAAGTTTTTCACCCTCGGCTTTACGCTTTGAATAGTCGTTTCTTTGATTACTCACTAAAAATATTGTCTTAGTACCCCTATTTCAGAGGTGCCCAAAGAATGTCTAACATGGTATCTACCTGTTTTAGTTCTCGCTAAACGAGGACTGGCTACATAACCCATTATCGCTCCTGCTTCCCACGTTTACCGTGCACGGCGAAGGTGTAAATTACTGCTAATTTACGCATCTATCATTATGCGTAATTGTTAGCATAAGATATGGATTTTGCGTACTGATGAAACTAAAATATACTCTGTCGCTAATTTTCACCCTCTTAATCACGATTTTATTAGGTTTTATAATGATGATAGGTTAACGCTAACCGCAAGATGACTTAGCCTTTTAGTTAACTTGATATGAACGGAGAAATTTAGTTTGGTATAGTATATACGAAGTATGACAAAGTAGGTGAGAAACGATGAAGTGTACAGAAGAGTAGAAGAGGAAAGGACCATATGAAACACCATATAGAAAAGAAGGACCAGATAGATTGGATACACCGTGAGGCACAATGGGTTTGTGAAGAATAAAATTGAAGGCAAAATAGAGGGAAAAGTCCCCAGAGGGAGACCCAGGAATAAGCTCATGGACCAAATAAAGAACATAGGAAGAGATACCAGGAGGTAACGGAACTAGCATTAGATAGGGAAGGGTGAAGGGCTGCGGTCAACTAATCTTAGGTTTGAACGACCAATGATGGTGATGGTATTTACGCAAATGTCGGTTAGTTGACATGAGCGTTATCGATGGGAGAACGTATTAGCTTCGGTTTTCATACCGAGAAAATATCGAATCAGAGGTTATAAAACCGGGCCTTGGATCCAATCAATTGGACTAATTAACGTAAGTTCTGACTATTTAAATAGTTGTACAGCAAAGCTGGTCATAAAAAATATCCAGCCACTCTCCTTATGGATGTTCAGTTTTGATTGACTGTCCAAGTCGACTGTTGTAGGAATGTTAATCTATTTCAACAAAAGCTCTTTAGTAGGTGCTGTCGATTCATATGCTGTTTGGGAATGCAAATAGTAATTGTTTAATTGAAAAATGGTTTATCGGTCTCCTGCGCTATTTTACGGAAATCCATTTTTTAAATTTCCTTTATTAATTTTCCATTAATTTTCCTTTTTCACCCTTACCGGTCTGATATTCAAACAACGTAAATCTCCGTCCGCATCGAAGGGCATTTAGAGATAAATTTTTGTGATCCTAGATTGTATGCTCAATACTTACTAATTGTATGCTCAATACTTATGCATGCCACGCATGTACTCATTTTAGGTAAATTATAACCGTAATCTAATCGATTTTTTGTACAATAACTTAGACTTGAGAATTCGGCTTCTGACATCTTTTCTGTTTTCCCATTTTACCGACGATCTCTCTTCGCTCATAACGGTCCGTACTCATAACTTAAACTTTCGCCCGTTTCAGCAACCATGAAGTTACATTAATTATTTTTTCAATATAGATAGACGACATAAGTTTTTCCCAGCTGTCCTTGAAAAGATGAGAATGATTTAATAATTATTTAGTGTAAGACGAAATGAGGGAGGAGGAGCGAGTCTGTTAAATTAATTCCCTGGTATCCATCGGAGAGAACTAAGAGTCCATTTAAAAGATGGTCAACTTCGTAGTGAATGCATTGAAATGGGTTGTATTAAGATCCCGTATTTCACTTAGAAAATCGAACGAAGTAGACAGGCTGACAACACCTGCCTTGCAATCAGTGGTTCAGTGATTTGAACCCCGCCTCTGCCGTGGTTGTTTTATTTTCCTCGGGGTTAAAGTCGTAGATAAACCGGTGCAATTTAACGTTAACTGTTAGAAAGTCTGAAACAAGTCTGAATATACTTCTACTTCATAATTTAACAAATCATCACTAATCTTGAAGGGGTGAAGATCCATAATTAAATACTCGTTATATTTAGTACAGATGTGTCTTGCGTCATTCATTTCTCAATGGGACCATTCAATTACGAATCAGGACGATTTTGGAAGGTTTTTTGCTCCTCCCTACTGGTATTTAATGCAGGTAAGATTATTTGAACTCCCCTCCCAATCGTAAGTTGCCATATATTTTTGGAAGGTTGAGCATAGATTAACTTTTCCACGGGCAATATTATGAGCAGTGTGGGCTTCTCTTGGGAATAATAGGCGCAGTGTGTTGAAAGTGTGGCGTTAGAACAAAAGTTTGCCGTCTGTAACACGGGAGTGCGCAAATTAACTTACATTATCCGCAGTCGTAGAATTTGGTCATGACAACATTTTTAAAAAACTGGACACTATTTTTTTGCCGTAGTAAAGTATTTTATGTTGTGTGATAGATTTTTGTAACTGCTCATTACGTATAATATGTCTGTCAAGCTGTTGGATTATGTTAGTTTTTGGTTGTAGGCAAACTGCCAACAGCAAGCCAATATTTAAGCTACCGGAGAGCCTTGAACATGTAACAACCATTTTTTTAACTAAATATTTCGTTCATTAATAAGATGTGTCGAGAAGCTTTTACGAATCTTCCCTTAGAGAAAATAAATCGCTGTTTTACAGCACTTGTAAATACGATTTTTCGTCCGATGATCTTTAAAAATGTGATGAAAACACGATCTTATTAGTAAACAAATCCTTACGTAAGGCGATCCCCGACCTCCATATCCTTAATGTTATACAAGATATCTGTCCTCTTCCTCCTTTTATGTCTTACGTAATGGTTGAATGGCCCTTAAGCCCTACTGGAAAATTCCTCCCTGAAAGGGACCTCTCATTCTCCGTCTCAAGAGGTGCATTGCTAGTAGTGTTCTTAAGGCCTCTCGCCTTGGCTTCTCCATGCAGTACAAATTTTAAGGTAGGTATGTAAAATAATTGACGCAATAAATTTAACCCTAATTGGTTACATGGGGTTAAATAAACCCCGACCATTTTTTAAACTCCTCGGAGTCTTCCTTAATCGTGAAAATGAGCCTCGTGGCGCCATTTTTGTGTTATAATGATTAATACTCCTTTCATTTTAATTATTCGTGCAAAATAAAGGCCTTTTCATTTTTGTCTTTTTTCAATCTTCAAAATAAATATACTATTTGGAGCGAAGAGTATTGAAAAATTCTTTTATAAAAATGTAATATTTCAGGAATAGATTCTCAAAGTTTTTTGCTCAAAATCAATTCTGTAAATAAAAACAATTTTTTCCGTAAAAAGACATGATTTTTTATTACCTTAATTTTGGCGATTAGATTTACAATTCTTAAGCAATTAATTTTGGTTGGAAAACTGTGTCACCTTTCTGTGCGATCCTTGAACAATATCTAAATAATTTTTTAGATTTTTTGAACTTAATTATTGAAGTAGGATATCACTTTTTCGGTTCTGGGGTGAATTTAACCCAGTGTGACCGTTATCCAATTCTACTGAGGTGTGAGCAGTTAGGGTTAAGTACTTAAAATTAGCATGACGACTTCATTTCTGAGTAAGGAAAACTTAGCACCTACAGGGCACCACCTGTTTATATTTACTATATTTTTGACAAATTATTGGTGAATATCGTCCGTGTCGCCCTGAAAATGGTCCACAGTGATGATCCACAACGAAATATTTTGCTGTCATTTTTTCATGTTTCCCTCCCTGGGAAACGCGAACGCTTGACATTTGACCGGCTAAAAGCGCTTGAGAACACGGGTGCGGTGTGATGGCTTAGGTTAATTTCACGCTAATTCAAATTCGATCGAATCAAATGCTAATCTTTTCCGTAGCTGAACACGTGTTTCGCACCGAGTTGTTCTACGAACGCCACTTCTTTTGACGAAGCACTGGAGACTCATGCTAAGCCTACACAAATTTGGCGTTTTTTTTAGAAACCGGCCTTAATGGGGTTAAATTAACGCTATTTAAAATTCGATGGAATTCTATGCAAATCTTTTCCGTAACTCAACACGGGTTTCTTATCTAGTTGCTCTACGAACGCCACTTAATTCGACGAGGCATTGGAAACTCACGCTAAGCCTACGCTAATTTGGCGTTATTTTTTTATAAACCGGTCTTAATAGGGAAACCGGCACCGAGGTTGCGGATAAGGTTTGTTTTTCTGCTGGGAAGTCCAGCGCATAGGCCGGGTGCTATAGTTTTCGCGGGACTCGAAGCTTCCCCGGTCGTCCCTCCGCAGGCTGTCCCTCGCGTTCCTCTCCACGTCGCCCTTGACCCACTGATCCTGAAGCGCCGGAGTCTTCGAAGGTCTTCCAGTTGCCAAGAGGGCGGCTCAATTTTCAGTGATTTGCCTGCGCTCGTATTTCCGTCTCGGTTGGCTATCGAGTTGTTATTAAGCAGTTTTTTCCGTCCATGTCTAATTTTATCCATGTAATTAACGAGAATCACCTCTCAAAATGTGAATTAATATTGACAGCTCGTCCAACTGTTTCATAAAATTATAGATTCATTTTTCATTCATTCTGTTTCAGTGGCACTCTTAATCCCCTGCAAAAGTCTTTTCCGTTTTATCTGTTGATCTATGGTGAAGGTTGATATCGTTTTGCTCCGAAATTTCATAAATGATAAGAAAATGCATTTCAAATGCAAAGTTATTTCATTGGCAGACATTTTTCAGTGTTTAATTATAGTCCTCAGTTGATCTATTAAAAGAAAACACATTCATTCATATCATAACTCATTTCAATCATGATATCCTCCAACTCATTACCGAATTATTGATTCATTTCTTGCCCATGGAAACCTGTCTTACTTTTGTAGTATTTACGATTCAGCCCAGGCTCCTTTGTTCATGTTGATGCAAATGCTCCCGTTCGCACTATGAACCTTAATTTTTCCGAAATCCTGAGACTCGTTCTCTCCGTTCTTCCCTCATGAAACTCCTTTTAGTTAGGATTAGAACTACTTAGCTAAGATGATATTGAGATCTTAATCAGAAGTATCAGTTATTGGATAAGGCAACACAACGTAGGTTAGATGCTACAAACATGGTTAAGAAGTGAAATACTAAGTTAATTCCACATATTTAGTGGGAATCTGAGATAAATATCCTTTCTTCTTTCCTCCCTTCCAGAGCCCTTCAGAATTTGAGATAAATGTGTGGAATTAAATAATTATTTTACTTCTAAACCATGTTTGAAGCAAGTAAAGTCCAACAAAAACGCCTGACACCTTCTAAAACGTAGGTTACATAATGTAAGGATAGTTGATTAGGTCGGTTAGAGGGGAATTATTTGATGGAGTTTTTGGAACCAGTTTAAGACTTCCTTGCCCTTCTTTACTCATAACTTTTTAATGCTCAATGTTTTTTGTTCTGAATGGACGTAAATCCTTCATGTGGGACCCGACTCCACGATCTCAGAATTAGCGTGCGGGACACTCATAAACTGCGAAGGTCGACGGGGAGGAAAATCGGAGAGAAACCTGGCGTCCGAAGTAGCCTTCTCTTATCGTAAGGTGCTTAAATGGCCACTGATCTTCAGAGTATGAGATTCCTTCGGACGCGTTGTGTACTTTCTTCAGGTCTCCATACTTTACTTTCTTCAGAATTCATCCAAGCAAGGATTCAACTAAGGAGGTTGGAAAAATTAGTTACGTTTCCTGTGGTAGCGTTTGACTTTCGTCAAATTTTAGTTAAAATCCACAGAAAGGCTATGTGCTGTTTTGTGATCAATAGCCCACGCCTACTCGACTCAAAATCCTTCCCATGCACCGCTATTCTTGGTTCGCATTCTCCCATGAGCGTTCACGGCCATGCCTACTCCATTTTGTTTTCGTTCTACTTGGATTCATCTGAGGAATCTGGGCCACCAACGAGACTCGAACTTGTGCCCCGCGGAATAGGAAGCCAATAACCTAGCCATAACCCCAGTCTGTTTCTCGGCTTGATGGGGGATTACGCGAAATGGAGCACCTTGTAGCAATTGAGTGGTGAATAATTCAACTTCCGGCGAAATTGTTCAACGTTACTTGACTAATGGCCAGTTGCAGGTACGGCACATAGGTATTCCATAAAGTTATGGGACCCATAAGCCATGGCAACCATTCAATTAGTGTTGCAGAAACATTCGATAAATTTATTGGTTTCTTAACTTTTGGCGTGGGGTTATGATTTCCATAAGTAGGCAATGAACCGCCTGAAGACTTAATTACAAGATAAAAGAGTCGTTTTGAGACAATTGACGCGTTTGTTTACTAAAATTGACTAATTGCCATGCGCATTAGCAACTATTCATAGGCTAAACTTTCGTAAAGTATATCCGGCGGTGGAAGATTAGACAGAACATTCGCAGCTGTCAATTATTAGTAAATAAGTTAAGAAAGTAGTAGATGTGTTTCTGCAACCCGAATGTTTTTATGAGATCTATTACTATATGGATCTCATAACTATTGATTCCATATCAGTGTGTTCTAGCAACCGGCCATTAGTTACCACCCCGGATTTTCAGCGATGTCCTCGCCTCCTACTCGTCGGAAGTCCTGCCAGTCCCTCCCGAGTTTTACCGACCAGCCTGGTATCACTTAACCGTTAGCCAGCGTGGGGCGTGTGCGTGAGATACCTGGAGATACCCTCGGCGCCCACGCTTCCAGCTCGCGAAAAGTGGCCGAGAGTGTTACTCATTTGTCTTCCGCGCCCCCCACATGCGGCTGCGCGTGTCTGTGATTGTAGGAGGGGAGGAGGAAGGGGGCAGTCGGGCAGCGAGAGGTCGTCGATAGGCGCGTCCCTCAAATCTGGATCGAGCTTGAATACTCCCGAGGACGCAGGGGACGGGCGGAAGTGCAGCGGTTTACTTCCGGATGATCTGCGATAGGCCGCGGAAGTTTATACCCTCCCTTCCACCCTCGAGAGTAGGGAACAATCACAGGTGAGGCTGAGAAATGAGGGAGGAGGAGTTGAGGTGGTCGTGGTGCTTACCAACACATACACCTCTCACCTCCTGTGTGCGGTACACTCCAAGAATAGAACGAGGCTGATTGCCAACGATTGCCATTAAACGTTTCTGCGGAAGCGACCGCCATTCGGAGGACACCTCTCTTTCCGTTGTTGAACTGCGTTCTAAAATGTTGTTTCGTCGCCGTTTCTCTCTCTCTCCTTACTCTCCGTCCCGCTCGAGTGGTTCTGCGGAATAAACACGCCACGTGAGGATCTCTTTGTGTTCGCTGCGTTAATCGGAAGGGAACAACGACGGAGAGAGCGTGATGAACTTGAATTATATATTCCATGCCGTCGCGTTGCCATCTCCAGAGTGGTCGACACGGCGAAGCTATCCACCGCGAGCGCCGTTTCTGAGCGACGCAGTAACGTGTACGCGAATTTCGCGAAGCATGGGAGACCGTTTCGATATGCAACTCGACTATCGCGATATCCTCGTCGATATTTGATGGCAAGACAGGTATACACTTCCACGACAGTAGGCAACCGACACTTCGATGTGTAAGCACGGACTTCCATGGCAGTAGAGATCAATAGTGGTTGCAATCGACCGAGATTCGCACTTGAATACATGTACTATGGAAAATAGGATGGCTGCTATTTTGCTTGCAAGTTGCATATCGATTCTGTGATAAAATCGCATCGCATTCGGTGAAATATTGGTCGTATGACAGCATACGGAGATTAAAAATATAAACTACGAATAACTTAGTAGGAATAGGACTCATTGTTGCCAATGTAAATATTTATTTGTACATGAAAATATTTTACATGCTTTAGAACGCCTAAGGTAGGCTTTATGACTTATCTGTTATTAGGTAATAATAATTATTGCCACAATTCGCATTCTTGATTCTATGTAATAATGCACAATTTAGGTCATTTTAAAAATTTTTTTGTACACGAATGCCTAAAAGAATTATGTGCAATATACGGACGCCATTATTGCCAAATTTGAGCGTTCTTCGTAATAACCATATTAATTGTTAACTTCCGTCATCTATTTGTTTGGGAAAAGCCGGGAATCATGTGAAAGCAGAACAATGCCCCGCAAGTTACGAGATATCGCTGAACTCCGTACTTCCATAGAAGTCAACTTCCATGTGTATACCCGACTTGTATAGGCAAGGCGGGTTTACACATGGGAGTATACAGGGTTTACCATTGTCTATTATCCTTGCAAGTTGCAACCGCTGTCTATTACCACCGCTATCGGCCCCTACTACCATGAAAGTGCGTGCTTACACATCGAAGTGTCGCATGCAAGAGACTTTCAAGGCTACTGTCATGGAAGTGACTTCCACGTGTAAACCCGCCTTATGGATTCCAGTTCCGATACATCGTTTCCAGTAGCGACTACGGACGGTGATTGTTCATCCCGAGAAACATTTTAGTTTTCCGTAAGCGGTATCGGTTGATTACTCGCTAAATGTCGGTACTGACCATAGAGCCGGGCTAGCGGGGTAACTGCCCCGCGCCTCTGACGGCCCCATATTTGGAGAAATTCGGGAATCACAGGACGGAAAAATATGATGAATAAAATCTGGCGTGTCCACCACATTATGGTATCTGATATTGGTCTCTGTGTACCTTATTCGTCACTCTTTGTGTTTAGATGTGGAAATTAGTATGCTATTTAGTTATCGTACTCCATTTTTGGAATTTAAAAGTTGATAGTCTTTATAGACAAGCCAGGTGAATGTAAAAGAAATGAATACATTTAAAATAATAATAAATCATACTACGGATTTGTTTCATAACATAGGGCTCGAATAACTACATTTTTAGGGTCCACAAACCATAGTAGCCCATGGCCGCACAATTCATAGTTACCTGGGCCCCCGTAAGGCATAGTTGACCGGGGCCCCGTGAGGCGTCGTGCGGGGCCCCGCAATCCCAAACTTAAGGGGCGACCCTGCCTGAGTCTGCGGGTTTAAATTCCAATTCAGGCATGTGCGTTCCGTTCACACCGCTAACTTTCTACTGTGGTAATCCATACGCTAGGGGAAAGTTTACCGTGTGAATGTAGTTAGGTGATAGCCTTAGTAACGTGTTTATCCACCTTTGAGTTAGCATTGTGGTCGCTGGTTACTGACTTCCTCGATACATGTGAAAGAAAGTTCTTAAACTCAAATCTAACGCGTGAAAGGGCATTTTAAAAATGGAGCAAGACAAGTTAAGGAAACAAAACACAGGAGTAGATGGACGATCTGCAGAATGCAAACATCATGGGGGTCGAATAGTTATACCGTTTATGTATTGCGAAACGCATAATATTGGTAGTGCACGTTACTACTTCCTTACTAGTCTCCAGAGGTCCCCCCTCCTTAAGATATTGAGAAACTAATCACTTTAAGCAATAAAATGCTCACATCTACCACTTCAATGTTTCAGTTGAATCTGTGGGACTGTCTTTACGCAATATTTCGGATAGGGGTCCCGTTTACGTGTTATGGAATGAAATTGTGAAGACTTACTCAAATCAGTTAATTTAATCCACATATGCTGTTTATTTAAAACTGCCATGTTATTCACTAATCAACCTTATGAATCTGAACGGGCCGTAAACAACTCGATTACTTGTTCGTGAAACGACGCATGTAAAACGTTTAGGAAGCAACGATGACTCGCATTCCGATCGGACTTATGTGATCAAACTATTTCCTATTTGAAATCCTTGTTTTCTCCAGGAATGACGAGCTGGGTTCATTTTCTGATAACCATTATAATATGCCGAATGCGGTAGTCAGGATGATAACGCAACGACTCCATATCCCAAGAGTCGTAGTTCAAATCCCGCGTCTTGGACATTTGTTGTTATCGTCTTAAGGTTAAGACGAAGACTCATGGTATAATATAACCATTTAATCATTTCAAGCAGCTAAATTTTTAGCAGTTAAATCATTTGCTTTAGGATATAACATTTCAAGCAGCTAAATACCCACATCTACCACTTAAATAGTTCAGTTGGATTCAAAGAACTGTGCTTCCGCAATATTTCGGATAAGTGGCTTTGGGTCCTGTTTACGTGTAAAAGAATGAAATTGCGACTTGACTTTTTTTATCAGTTAATCTTAGCGATTCCTAGTGAATATTTAAATAATTCAAAAGTTGGTATGGCTGGGAAATGATGTGCATCTCATATTAGAATTTTTATGGCGTCACTTGAAAATGTCTACATATCAGTGAAATTTGGCATCGTATTTACCAATATGATGCAAGATGGACTATGCGAAGTCCCATAGAAAAGTTAACGTGCAAATTTTTGTGCGGGAACGATTTGAATGAATTTAATTGGTATTCAGATATTCCTTACGTGGAACCGATGTATTTGTATTTCCGACTTCCATGCCGAATTACATCAAGTGTAGGTTTCCGGGCTATATCATTATTTTTTTAATATCATAGGCAAAAAATTGTAGATATTTGCTGAAAAGGGAAAACACTATGTAGTTGGATTGTGACCCAATTGGAGCTCAGTAAGATAAGATAAACGTGAGATAGTATTTAATTTATAAAGCTATATAAACACGGAAGTAAGCAAAGATTGAACATCTGTTGCTGACATATCAGGAAAGTAGACGGGTATAGGAGGCTGAGATAACCGGAGGAAAGGCTGGCAAAAAACCGCTGACATAATAGTCGTGTCAATCGATTCTATTTTTTTTAATCATCTAGGAAGTTCCCCAGAAAGGCAAAGTATGTAATAACTTGAAGTGTTAATTCTCGGTTTATCCAAGTCTACCAAATTGTGAAATAAGCTCTGGAAAATACTTCCGAAAAACAAGGACGTTAATCGACGAAGAATAGATGAGTAATGGAAGTAAGAGATATTACGGCGGTTTTACACGTAGAAATCACTTCCATGACAGTAGCCTTGCAAGTCGCTTACAATCGGCACTTCGATGTGTAAGCACGCACTTCCATGGCTGTGGTGGTCGAATCGACTGCGTTTGCTACTTGCAAGGAAAATAGATGATGCAGTAGTGTATAAGGAAATTAGAAATGAAGAGGACAGTCAGTCTTTAGCTAAGGATTTAGATGCGATTGATGATTGGTGTGATAGTTGGCAGCTAGAATTAAAATGCGCGATAGTGAACTTTTGGAAAAAGAATGGCTTTCCCCAGAATAATTATTGCGTCAAAGAAAAGAAAATATCTTACGTAGAACCTATTAAATACTTAGGCGTCACCATCACTGAAGACATATCATGGGGGAAACACATCAGGGAAATAACTAGTGTAGCAAAGGATTCAGTAAAAAGGGTTCTAGGCAAATGCGATGAGAAAGTACGAGAAAGAAGCAATTTTACACTTGTCAGGCCTCATTTAGAATATGCCGCTAGTATATGGGATCCGTACGAGGAAGGTATGATAAAAGAATTAGAGCGTGTGCAATGGAGATCCGCTAGATTTGTTAAAGGCCGTTATGATAATTGTATAAGTGTTACGAGTTTAATAGAAGAACTAGGATGGGAATCACTATCAGAACGCAGGTTAAAATGTAGGTTAAACCTTTTAAGTAAATTCGAAACCGATTTGTTCACAGATGACGTTAGATCTATATTGAGAACCCCTGCGTATTATGCTAGGTTTGATCATATTAACAAGATTAGAGAGATAGATTTTCGTGCCGATAGATTAAAAATGTCATTTTTCCCGCGTACCATAAGAGAGAACAATAGGCAGCGTAGCAAAGGGATAGGTAGGTGAAATATAGTTAGAGTAGTCTGTAGTGCATGATGCATGTAATAGCAACCAATAATCCCTTTCTTATTATGTAGATACTAACCATCTAGTTGCATGTGACCATATTATCTAGCATGGCTCCATTAAATATCCTAGTTGCATGTCAATAGTGCATGTTTGGTGATCTTCACCCCCTGCCCCACCCCCTCATGGTGGCTCGCAGGGTATTACGTAGACGTAGACAGGTTTCTCTTATGCCTGCTAGTAGAATATCGATTCTGCGATAAAATCGCATCGCATCCTTTAGATTCCTAAAAAATTATACGCAATTGTTGTGGAAGATTGGTATTGGCTGTATGATTGGAATCAAATACCTCTTTCCGCCAGCGTCTCGCAGATTAATTTCTGTATCCTTAGGGCTTGAGATGGATAGCAGGCTGAGAAAAATATAAATTTAATAAAATATATTTAATTAGTAGATTTGAACGGACAAAATAAGAATGGACGGACATTATAAGAAATACACCGAAGAGTAGAAGAGGAAAGGACCATATGGCACTCTATACAAAAAAGAACAACAATATGAATTGGACACACCCGGAGACACAATGGATTTGTGAAGAACATAATTGAAGGTAAAATAAAGGGAAAAGACCCCAGAGGAACACCAAGGAATAATTTTATGGGCCAAAGAGGAAAGTACACAGGAGGAGATACCAGGAGCTGAAGGGACTAGCATTAGATAGGGAAGGGTGGTGGGCTGCAGTCAACCAGTCCTCGGATTGAACGACCAATCATATGAAGTAGATTTATTATATTGAATTCAGCCTGCTCAAGCCCAGAGGATGCAGAAGTAAATATTCAATACGTTGGCGGGAAGAGGTATTTAGATTCATTTCAACGACTTTTGACCAATCCTCCAGAAAATTGCGTACATTTACAATGTGGTCAAAGTCAGACTATATTTTAAAAATTACTTATTACCCCTGTGAAACTATAATAGTTCACTAGGTAGTGAAACTATAATAGTTCACCAGCTAGTGACATGGATAGGCATATTGTTGTGACAAATTCTGAAGATTCCGGCGATATTCTGTGGATCCGGAACATTATTTACAAATCACAAAACGATCAAATTGCACGAGTACACATTTATCACACAACCTAGGTTTCATCTTTTACAGCTCCTTTACCTGATGATGCTATGAAAAGCAGGTTTCCTAGGTTGTGCAATAAATTTGTACTCGTGGAATCTGCTCGTTTTGTGATTTTTCAAATATGTTATGGTGAAATTACTACGCGTTTTGATTGTGAAAGGAAATTAAAAGTGACTCTTGCGTCAGAAAAAGCCCGAGCTCGTGATAAACAGTACATTCGGAAACCGACGAAAAATGGACGATTGTTATTCTGACATAATGAGGAAAAATGGAGATCCGTGCTAAGCCGTGTTGACCTGAAATTCCCCTTATTAGGAGTCGATGGCTCTCCGTCTTGCGTCATCGCGCTCTGCTGTCATCCCGGCGATAGACATTCTGTGTAGGGGATGGGAAAGGGGGGGGGGGAGGATTTTGGCATTTGGCTCGTGGGTGGTGACATGGCGTGGTGTGGCTGCGTGTGTGTGTGTGCCTGTGGAAAACTTGAAGTACTTCCCAGCCTTAGGTGAGGCGACCTCGGTGGGTGGGGGGGGGGGTATTTCTTTTTTTTCGGGACCGCGCCGTGCCGAAGTAAAAGTGGTACGACGTCGACGTCAATCCGAACCCTTACAGATAGTTGGAGAGACGGAATTCGCTGTGGGTGGAGAGAAATAGAGAGAGAGGGAGAAAAGGGATTACTCAACGTGGGTGACGTGACATAAGGGAATTTCGGGAAAAGAAAGCTGTGAGGCTAATTATGAACGCTGCAGTTGCAGGATTGGGTTGGTGGGAATGAGGTGATCGAGAGACGGGGAGGGGCGTCAGTAGAAGCTACGATGCACGGGGGTGACCCACTCGGGAGGATGAATAACGCTTTGCTGGGGATAATGATGCGGAAGAAGGGAGGTAGGGGTAAAGTAGGTGTAGGTGGAGGATGATTAAATAGATCATGGGTCGGTGGCCTGTTGCATGCTAGAAAAGTTTGGAATGTTCTGCGATTCTTTTGCTCGACAATCAATAATACGTCGGTGTACTTTTTCCCCGAAGGAAGAATCCAACCAGGCTTGGAAAAAATAGTGAGTATCGTACGTTTTGTGTTGTTATGAAGGGATGTGAATTATGCATTAATTGAATAGCTAATTTATTGTTTGAAATTCTTGCTATCAACTGAAATTGTGTACCTAATTACTCAAGCATATTTTCATATGCGTGAATCATTTCGTTCCCCAAAGAACAATAGCAAAACTTTCCAAAAAATCAACTTCTACAAAAAAATTGGTTGCCATGTTTGGTCTCGTTTTTTTTCAGTATCAGGGCAGTATTGCGTCGTGTTTGTGTCCATTGTAGTTACATTATTGTAACAACAGAGTTGCTTAGAATTTCAGACACTCGAGAAAGAAAAATAATTTTTCTATAATTTTTGACAATGGATTGAAAAAATGATAGCTGTGGTCGGGATTGGGCCAGTTGTTTTTATAATATTCTAAAATAAGATTTTTGGTGATGGAGTGCCTAAAATATAGGCGATTTTTAGCGTTGCCGAGCTAAATGGAGTGAATACAAATTCATGGGTGATACAGTGATTTTTTTCAATATTTTAAGTTTTTGATTACCAACCTGAGTTCCTGTTTCTAAGACTTCGCGCATCAAAAATTCTCTTCCCGTTGATATCCTCGCATAGAAGTACCATTCGTGACGATTTTTACTGTTAGGTGATGTCAAAACCAAAGCTAAAATGGCCTCTTGCCTCTTCAACATAGTTTCGAAATATGTCCTGCTGCAGCGTTTTATAAAGTAGTTAACGTTTTAAATATTGTACTTGTTTTACTTTATTTTTCGACGTGAAATTTCGATAGAAAAAATGTACGTTACCCTCTAGAACAATCTTATTTTTATCTCCATGATTAGTGGGCATAATCTGTCGGACTTTCTCGCGACATCTTCTTAACTATTTTATTTAATCTTTAATAGTTCAATCCATGAATGGAACGGTAGCGGCCCTCCATCTTACCCGACCCAATGCTAGTTTCCTTCCTTATTCCTTTCCTAGTTGTTCTTTTTATGTCCTATTCTCTTCATTTATGATCTAATTTAAAGAGCTATTTTGCCTGATACAGTGAAACCCCTCTTAACGACCACTCTTATTAAGCGACCACCCCTCTCAACGACCATTTTTCAGCGGAAACATTGGTAGTCGCTTAAGTCAGGTTTCACTTCATGTGTGCATCAAATTAATATGCATTGAAATTTCCCTCGAACAGCTACATTATGAGAAAATAAAAGCCATATGTTTAGGTTTATACAAAATCGTCGCTTCAAGAGTTTTTCCATTTTTTTTCAAACCAGTCGCCCGTTCCTTTGCATATTATGTACACTTAGAAACTGAACCCCTGTCGAACGACCACCGTACCTTAACGACCATTATTCAGCGGAACCGTCAGTGGTCGCTTGATTCATGTTTCACTGTATTATGTTTCTCACATATATGTGGTAAATCAGGATGTTCCCAAATTAATCCCTCTCATTGTCCTCTTAATTTTCTGTTTTACGTTATAGCAATGCATTATGATATTATTTTCTCATCAGAAGATTACTCATTGCGAAAATTGGTGAGTTCATGTTCTCTGGTCCTATGCTAGGCCTTAGAAAACACATGGCTAATGATGATGGGTGGATGTTCTCATGTGATTTGAGTATGTGGCATTATTATGTTTCAGTTTACGGTCCAGTGAAGCCAAAGATTCTAACTGATCTCACATTCAGTATGCGTTTATTTTTATTGCTTTCTTAAGCTTAGCTGGGTCTGCTTTTATTGTTTTTTAAGGAATTATTATGTGGTAATATCTAAATGATCCGATTTAATTTTTTTATAAGCACGAAATTTGCTGTTGTTTCTTCATTTAGTCACAAATTGATTTTAAGAAGTCTCCTTATAATTAGTTTTGCTATCTCCATTTGACGACTTCTGATCATTGTTTTCGTAATATCAAAATAAAATGCGTAACTCAAGCCTCTTGTTGGACCGACCTGCTCTTTACGAACAAAAGTAATTCCTGTTAAGTGAATATGTGAACTCGAAACATTGTAAATTGCAGAGGCATCATTTGGAATCATACACAACGTCTCAAGTGTAATGAAGTATTCCCTAGTCGGTTCACCAAAATTATATTACTGTAGGTACTTACCTTTCAGCCCTCTGCTAGACTGTCCTTTCCTTATTGTTATCCTTGTCAGCCCTTTTTCCATCCGATTCTTCTTTTCCCCAGGTTAGCGGTTTCAAATGTAAGGCAACGTTTCTTAGAGGTTACAACATTGGAGTTTTAGGTATCCGCGAACACGTATAATGTTCATGTATGAAACCGTAGTGAGAATATGTATGAGAAGCATTCCTCTGACATAAGGAACATGAGGGTTAGGATTGTTTCATAAATGGGCGACCGTGGAGTATGAAATTCAAACGAAGATAGTTCACTGGTGCTCTGGGTGAAATATTTTTAATGAATTTTGTGGCCCCACTGTGAGAAAGAAAATGGATACTATGTAAATAAACTATACATATTATCACATGGTAATTTACGTTCCTTTTTGGTCTAATAGACGATATCACACTGAATGATGTCACATGAGTGGCGAAACCAGTCTTATATTTAGCTAATCTGTGAAAATATAAATAATGTCCTGGGTACACATTCGTTATAGTTACGTGTTTTTACACAATTAAGCATATTAATGTGTACTTTACCATTAATTAGCTGAGAAATCGGTAATATTTGTCGAGACAAGCAATAAAAACACATTATTCAAAGCGGGTTGATTGAAATTCAGGTTGCATTCTTATTATCCTATTTGGGTGTTTGGGATGCTTTTTACAAAGCATATAATTACAAAATTACCAGATTATTGTATTTTTTCCTTTTCATCTCAGTCTATTATCTTGGTGCAAATATTCATGAAATTTATTGTATTAATATGCTTTGTCTATTGAGTTCCTGGAATCCATGATACAATATGCTGGCAAGAATTGTGCCAATCTTCAGAGATGGATTAATTCACAATTCTGCGAAAACGCGCATTGATTTAGCTGCTACAAATTGTGCCATATTTGGATGTCAAACCAATTAATATCAGAATAGTGATTTGTCTTGCTGGGAATATTCTGGTGTCCAAGCTAATTCATTCTGCCTTGAAGTAATCTGCAATTTCAATCCAAATGGTACAGAAAAAACATGAAAATCGATATTTACGTTCTACTTAGCCAGTCACCTGAAAAAATGATAACGACAGTTATTTATCATTAAGCTGTAAACACATTCCCCGATTTAAATTGGCTTGTAAAAGGTTGAAATGACAAGCTGTGCAACCTTTCTGGTTTCTCAATCGCTAAAAGTTAGAAAAAAGCTGTCTTTCAGAGGATAATGGCTCGCTACACAGAATAGAAGAGCTATTCAATGAAATACCCCGTGTTGTCTGTGGCAAGGTCATTGATAGGCATTTTTTGTTTGTGTAGAAAATCGGCAATGATGAAAATGTAATGAAGGAATTTGCGGTGGAATACCTTGCGCTCCTTTATTCACCGAAGAGCTACACTTATACGAGATTTCAGTTTCTCGGAGGAATAAAGGTGGCTTTCCATCAAATTCCGCGTTTAGATTAAGACTTCTCTGCGGCCTCTGAGCCGTGTGACACATCAATGCTCTTTGCTATTGATGCGGAAAAAGCTGTTATCGATTTATCACAGCCCTTGTGACTGTAATTGAGCTCCATTATTCTAGCAGTCAAAAGTGTGGCATTAAGGTATATTTTAGGTCTGCCAACTCAGTGTGATCGTATAGTTATTATTGGAAATAAAAGTTTTTCGCATTAAGAATGAATATTTTGGCGTTACTCATGTCTGTGTATAAGATAGATGTTTCATGCTGGTAGTAAGTAGGTATAATTACTAGTCCTCATCTGCGTATGCACCAAAGGGACATGTGGTTTAATGTATGCCAAATCCCTCATTTGACATTTAAGTCTTTATGACGGCTGTATATGAACATGATCATAATCAGCTAAGATACGTGTTAAAATTGTTTTGGTTGGAATCAGCGTTGTCGGCCTGTCTAATGGTTTGTTCTTTAGTCGTGGTAGAGTTTAAAGCGTAGAAATTAAAACTAATCTAATCACGATTCCCTGGGGATTTGTAAAGTTTGCCTTGTAAGCCTTATGTTTACTTCCAATGATTTACGGTACATTTTTCTAAATCCAATAAGGATGTTTACCTACCTGTTTCCCTCATTTTCTATCAGGGAACCTCAGTGTTCCGTTCAAATACAATGGCCTACAAAAATGACCATTTTTAACGTGGCTTAATTGGTTGAATGAAATATTTATTTAATATTGAATTTATAATTTATATACCTAAAATATATCATTCCTCTATCTTCCAATTTTTGTCAGAAAGCAACACTTGGAATGTTTTTTTTTCTTGTTTCTACATCAGTAATATTAACTGGTTGCTCTCATTTTTCTGAAGTTAAGAAAATACGGCCTAACTTGTGGTGTTTTGTGGTGATTTAAGGGTGAATACGCTCGATGATCCACCTCATTGTAGCAATAGCATCGCTCGCTTTGCTACAAGTTTGGAAAATCTTAAGTTTTAGTTGAAACCTGAATGAGAGCAACTAATCAAAGTTTAGGACTAAACATGTAATCTTGATGAATCTCAGTTGTTGAACACTAGCGATTCCATGCAATTCCACCATGCCAGCGCAATTACCTTTTTTATGGAACGCTAAATATTGATATTTATTATTCTATGACAAACAGAAAATAAGGAACTAGGTTGGTGTGGTGGGTTTAATACTGGGTACCCATGCCCTCTAAGAACGGGAAGCTAGTAGTTTAGGGGAAGAGATTTTTTGCCATTAAGGTGGGACTCCTACTTGGTAGCTCTGTGACAGTACTTTCAGTGTAGTTCTCCATTCACCGGGTGGGACGTTACACTGTGGACCCCTTGGCTCTTCTCATAAAGAGTAGGCTAATGCCGATTTCACATTTCTCTCCACCCTTCTTCCATTCTCTGAGTAATCCTACCCGTACCAACCAGGGGCGGCTCCAGACCAGAGGTTCGAGGGCAGGGAGGAGAGGCAACCAGCGGCAGAGAAAGGGTGATCCAGGAGTCTCGCCCGGGAAATAAATAATAAACAATGTGCTAATTTTTGCATTTTAAGTGGTTTGGGAACAAAATGTTCCCTCTTTCACCGAGCAAGTTTTTACTGAATACATCTCTCCTTGTTATTAACCACTAAGTTAGGACTAAATCTACAATTATTTTGACGTATAATCGCATTAAACATGTATAGAAACTCTAATTTAGCCTTATGCCAATGCCACCAATTGTACTTCCCAGCAAAAAATACTTTAGTCTTTTAGTTTTAGGTCTATGTTAAAAACAAATAAATTACCCCGGGATCTGGACGGGGCAATGCACACCAACTGCGCTTCCACTGGGTGTCATCAAGGCTACCAACCAAACCATCTATTCGTAGCGGTGCAAATATTCTCCCTCTGGTGTAGGTGTCCTCCACAATTAACCAATCAGCAAACTTTCAATCACTACGTTTACCAATCGAACTCAGATCGATATGAACTCGGACTGAACTGAACATTCGACTCGGATCGCCTGGCTTACCCACTAGCCCGTTGCGTTTGCAATTGCGATTGGTAAACGTAGTGAATAACGCCAAAGAATATAATAAACAAAAAAGAAAGACCTTGTTACTTTTCTAAGGTCACCTAGAATTTAAGGTGATGAACGCAAATGTGACTGGCGCTGATAATTTTATGAGAATTTCAGGTTTCGGCCTCCAAGGCAACCTCAGGTACTGTACGGAAGTGCACCTGATAATGACATAACGGTCGAAAGATAGTGCTGATGCTATAACTTCTCCGAGCAACTGATTTCGCTTATACCTTATATCACCACGACCTTTCTCCAAGTTGTTATTTCGAACTTTGGTCATGAATTCAGAAGCTGATACGTAACTGGTGTTATGTGAATCGTGGTGACCCTGTGTTATTTTTCGTTCCGATTTCCTGGACTCATCATTCGGAGGGATTCAAGATCGGCGACTACATTTTCGTCCACCTAATCCTCTTTTGCGTTGCATCACCCCCTTTAGCTATCCGCAATGCAACATCTCTTCATCGCCCCAGGGCCATAATCGCATTATACATTTTTGCGCTTCCAAGGAAATCGGACGGTGGGGTTGACGCTTCGTAACCGGCGCGCATTTCCACTCGAAGAAATAACAAGACTGGACGCCCTCCTCACTAACTCCCGTCTTCCCCTCCGTCCTTCCCCCTTCCCCTCCCAAAGTGGCGGGGTATGTGGGAGATTCCAGAATTCCTGCATGAAACCCCAGAAGGTACCGTACTTTGGATGCTAGGAAGGATCCGGAAAGCCTATTGCATTCCAACCCTAATGCACTAGAGTGGCTAGTAGTGAAAGCTACCTTTACGTTACGAGGCCTTCTAAAGATCATACATCATGGCATTTGTTATCTAACCCTAAATAAATTACTTCATAAATCTTTCGGTTACTTGTTATTAGTAATATCTCAATTATTTGCACAAAATTCAGCCACCTTATAAATATACGTAAAATTGTATTTGCACGACAAATATTATAAATTAGTCGTTCTAGGTTAGTTTTATGTCATCTATTCATGTAATTTATCCATGTAGTTTTATAAAACTATTGAGCCAATCCGTCTCTAGATCTCACGGTAACAAAAAAAATTATATCATAGCGTTTGGCATTTAAAGTGAATCCGTTTGTGCCACCCAATATCCATTTTAGTTTTTTTTTGTAGCACGCAGACGTGACTTGCTGAGATGATGTTATTTAATGGCGGAAAATTCAAATGAAAATAACTATTCAACCTCTATAATCTATGTGTCGATAGAATTACGTATAATTTGAGCATGCGCAGTGTTTCCCGCGCAAAAGAGAAGCAAACGGACATTTTCAACTCCAGATGAAAATCATTTGTAGCAATTAATATTTATTTTAAGTTTTAAAACATTTCTGAGGAAATCATACAAATTTTCTGAACTGAAAGCTAGAATTTTTTATTCAAGAGTATGCAAATTAAAACATTTGTATTGCATCATTTTGAACGTATGCCCGGGATAGATGCAGATCACTAACCGTTCCACGCCTAGTGCTAACCTTAACCAAACCACCAACTAAATAAAAAAGTAATACGAATATAAACCTCAATTTATACTCTAAATTTAATACCAAATTATAAATTCAAAGGACGCTTAAAATAGTAGATGAAGCCGACCGCGAATAATTCTCACATTGAGAAATGTAAAACAATTCAAAATGTAGTCATAAATATAGTTTTCTTTTTTAATCTGAAGTGGTTCAGTTTATGCGGTTTACTTTCGACTATCGTTAACGGCTGTGGTATTGTAATTAGTTTATATGAAAATGGTCTTCGTAGTATGCGATGGACATACTTTGTCGCCTGATTTTTTTTATAATTCCCTTCGTTTCCACAAGGATTCGCAAAATTCTGTAAAGACTCATCAAGA
The DNA here is from genome assembly GCA_963169105.1 of Ceriagrion tenellum. Lineage (NCBI taxonomy): Eukaryota > Metazoa > Arthropoda > Insecta > Odonata > Coenagrionidae > Ceriagrion > Ceriagrion tenellum. The sequence continues at coordinate 93,921,949 of OY720642.1, forward strand.
TTAGGTATATATGAAGAAAATGAAGATTGGTTAATCCAATAATGCATTACTAAAATCTGATTTGTTGAAATTGAGCGTTTTAGTCTAACTTAAAATTAATGGCAGCACATGAAGGAGAAGAAATATATAATATCCTTGCTCCGGTAAATTACCTTTTCAAAAGCTTAGTAATATAATTATTATATGCAATGCGTTTTTCCTCGTGTATCAAAGTTTCTTTGAGTACGCTCTGCAATTTTTCTGCAATCGTGTTTTCATGAATCTCTGCCGGAAGTCATAAGTCAAACCACCTTTGTGGATGCTGGATATATTTATCTTTAATAGCATGTAAACGCTTAAGCAAAAATTTTGCTATCCATGAAAAATACTCATACTCTCATCCTACTACAAGCTCCATGCTGCTGATCAATAGCGGAAGTGTTCTCTGTCGGCTGGATATGGCGTTTTGATTTTATGATATTTGGTCGATACATGTTTAAATAATTAAATGCGATTCTTACCGATCTCATAATCAGTGTGTATTTTATTTTTAATGCTTTCGTAAGCTTAAACGGCTGTCTTTTTAAAGGCATTGCTTTGTGCCTACTTCGTCGTTTTAAAGGCGTTACTATGAAGTAATATCAAAATGACCCGATTTCATATTCATTAAGAAGCGATCGAAATTTGCTAATGTATTTTTTCATTCAGCCGCAAATTGCTTTTTAAAAGCTCAGCTCTAAGTGGTGTTGTTTAATCGGCATTTAATAAATCTGATCATTGTTTTCATAATGGCAAATGTATTGTTTATCTGAAACATCTTGTTGGTCGGACTGATTTTTAAACATTTATGATCACTGTCAAGTGCATATATGACTTCAAACACATTGTCTTATGCAGAGGCACTATGAGGAATCGTATATAATGCCTCACTTGTTGGAAGTTGAATCTTTTCGCTGGTTGGCTCACCAAAATTATATTTCTATCGACATTTACCCCTCGGCCCACTGCAAAACTATCATTGTCACTCTTGTGTGCTCTTTTGACTTATGATTCTTCTCTTCTCAGTCTGCGTTTCCAAATCAGTGGTACACCTTTATAGAACCTTGCGTTCACGTATCAGCAAATGCACCTTTGGTCATTGTGGCTTAATCTTCGTGAGCGGAAGGGAATATCTCATTTCAACATTACATCTTCTTCCATGTACGAACACGTCGGGCATCCAACTCTCGGCCGTGAAAAAGTTCAAATCCTGTAAGATTCCCACGTCATCAGAAATGGACCCTCTGCTTTCTTTCCCGCTGCGTTCTTGTTCGCTGGCGCATAACCGAGTGGGGATTCGGCGCGTGGCAGCCATCGCTTGCCAACTGGCGTCTCCGTAACAAAGTAAGGAAGAGCCACGCTGGAACCCAAGTTGGAAGGTCGAGTTATTCGATTAGGTAATCCAGTGGGTCGTCGCCAGGAGAGTCGGCCTGCCTCGGCTCAGAGAAGGGGAGGCCCCGCAAGTGCCGGTGGGTGGCAGCCCACGGCGACTTCTTCGTCTCTCTAACCATTCGGAAAAGCTACCGCCCTCCTCTTTTTCGCTGACTTTCCGGCATCCACTGCTCAGGGAGATCGATATTGAAGGAATGCATGCTGTGTGGTAAATGTCAAGAGGTCAATCTTGCTTTTGGAAAAAAATGATCTCTCCTTGTGGTATGGCTAAAGTGCGTACATTCGGAGATATTAGGCTGCGCCTATTACATGATTGTAGTGTTAAAAAAATTGTACGCAAATGGTATGATCCCCATGATTGGATTTAAGTGTCATCGGCAAGAGTGTTTCTGCTTTTGTATTTACGGAGTGTAACTTGGGATCCCCCTTGCATCAGCAATAGGCGGGTTGGCTCCGTGTCAGCGTGGCAAACCATAGGTTGCGGGTTTGCATCCAGTCCCAGGAATGTTTGTTGTTTTTCTTATGAATGAGGATAAATGTGTTAGTTAAGTATAATTGCGTCCATCCTCAGTTGTTGGAACACCTAAAAATCTAGGCTATCGCCCCACTTCTTTAAACCGCGCTGTATGTTACAGCCCACGAGACTGTTTTTTTTTTTGGCTTGCCGGACGATTCTGTTGGCCCGTATGTCCCCGGAAGCCCGATAGATTGCTGAGCCTGTCATCAGGTTTTCCAGGGACCGGACCATCAGAACTTGACACACATCCATGCCCTGGGTGGTGAAAAACCCACCCAGGCGGGACTCGAACCCGCGACCCTCGGATTAGCAGGCGAGGACTTTACCCCGCCGCCACCGGGGCCGTCTACGTTATGTTATACGTGCTTTATAAAGAAAAATGTCTCTATATAGTAATATACCTCTAGAGATCACTTCGGGAATTAATTCGCTGTTATAGATAAATGCCAGGCCATAGAACTTCCCCAAAAAGACCTCCACAGAAGTTAATAGTGTACCTGACTATCGAGGAATGCCGGCCCATAGAAATTTTTTCATCTTATTTTTTGTCTACCTAAGGAATGGTTACGAAACAGAGTGTGACTTACATTTTGGGATATACATTCTTCTAGTAATCCAATAATATTTTTGGGAACACTTAACGTAAGATAATACAAAATAACAACATTTTTTGGCCAAGCAAACATAATTTGCATAAATGGCGTAAAGGAGAAACTGCCGGCCTGTTTTTTTTACCAAGACTATAATCGTATGATATCTTGCTCATTCATTGACTACGTAATGCTAATGCAATTTGCGAGCGCTTTGTGAAGTAATCGAATTAATTCAAAGAATTTTCCGTCTATAGCCATTTTGAAACACAGCCGAGGTGTTTTCTCCTACATAGGATATCCCTTAGGTCCAATATGGGCTTATGGGACCTAGCTCGCTTTCTTTCTCAAAATTTATCCAATATATTTTTGTCAGCAACGTCTTTCATGCTCTAAAATTGGTATCTTGGTCTTTCAAACTCTAAAATTGTTAAATTTAAAAGAATATCACATGTTGGTGGAGTTGTTCGTATCTCTAATGATTTTATCACTAAGCATCAGTGTATCGTGCGTGTTTACTCAAAAAATCTGTAAGAGAAATATATCTACATGATATCATATAATAAATTAATTTCCCCAAATAATTTAAAAACATTACTTGTGTGATAAAATCCCAAATCAAGTTAAAGTTTCAGACTTTACTCTGTGGAACTGCGACCCGCAAAATTATTTTTTAGTTTGTTTTTGTTCTTACTGACCAATGTTTCGACCTTATTTTTTCAAGGTACTTGTTTCGTTTTGTAGTGTCCAACTGGGGTTGGTAGAGAGGTTAAGAAGGAGGCAGAGAGGGGTGGTTTGTTTCGGAGGGAAGGGGAAGGGAGAACGAACAATAAAAGTACCTAAAAAGCGAAATATGTGTCTTGATAATACCTTTATTGATTTCTAAACCATGTTCGATAGGAATTGAAAAGTATGGAATGTACAAAGTGAGATTCAAAAGCCTGATTGCTTTACTCATGAGTTTTGTTGTTGCAATAGTTCTTGTTTTATTTCATTATGCTCGTCAATTACATTAATCTTCTTATACTTATTATATTTTGATTGTATCTACCTATGTCATTTGCTGTTGTGCAGGTTTAAGCTGAGTGAAATTATTAATGAATAAGGAGTACGTGATAAATATGTTGAAGCAGGTGATTCGTGTTTTTGTTGGAACTGATTACATTCCTCGTCACTAATTGAAAGAAACGACTGCCCTTATGAAAAACCTGATCTTAATCCGCTGTGTCCTTTTCTTTTCTTGCTACGGACCTTTATTTATAATTCGTTATAAGGGATATAATTGGAGACCAATGTTTGAGTTAATTGGAGTTGGTTAATAATTTCGTCTGCTTCAAATTAATACTACAATACATGCGTCTTGGTACTTCCGGAAGCATCTGTGTAGCTGGGTTAAGGAGGATGCAGAGGGGAGTAGTTTGTTTGGGAGGGAAGAGGAAGGGAGAAAGGACTAAATATGCACCTAAAAAACAACGATATATATACCCCTTAATAGATTTCTAAACCATGGTCGATAGGAATGCAGAAGTGAGGAATGTACAAAATGAGATATAGTACTCGGTACTCTTTATCGGTAGAGTCTTTTTCCACGTTAGTTATTTACGGGACCCTACGCAAAAAGAATAAACAAAAAGGAGCTTTTATAATTGATACTCATGGAGCACATGTTTCTAATCACTTCATTCTATGGCTTCGTGTGGCATTCTTTTCTTCTCATTGTTATAGTTAGCCGTTACTCATGCCACTGAAAAGCTGGCACGACTACATAAGGAGTGCGAAATATATCGTTGTAGGTGTGCTTCATGACTTTCGCACTGTATTCCTCGTGACTCAGCGGAATCGAGAACCGAGATGAGATTAGCCGGACAAGGGACTTTTGCTTTGCGTCGTCCTTGACTATGCGGAGGACCGTAAATCGGAAGAGTCGTATGGTATCTATTTGCGAGAGCTAACGTTAATTACTTTAAATTAACAAAAATATTGTTGCCAGAACATTTGACCACGCGGCCTTGGAAAAATTATTTTTCATGTTATTACGTAGCCACATCAGTTTTGCTTTTACATTAATCCCGAATATTTTTGCTTTTCGGTTCTTGATACCAAAATTTGTAAATACAAGTGCTTAATTATGTGAAATATCGGTGAAAAGATAGAACTATTTCAGTTTCTCTGTCAAATTCCCCCTTATCACTTTCTACTCAGGCCCTTATATAATAAAAAAAATAAATTTGCTGATTTTTAAGCCATTTCTTTCATTGATAAGTTGCTAAAACAGTTGTTGATCATGAGTTGTTTTTCTGTCGTAAGAACTCCTAACGGCGTATTTCCTTATGAGCCCTCCGCCGCTTGAAAAAGGATGACGCAATATTTACGGATTGCATATCATTCGATACCATTCGTTTCACAACCTGTTTCCTCGCAATTACCGTTCGGATAGCAATGCAGATCCGCTGATTCTGCAGTTTCCCTGCATCAATATCCTGTTTTGACGACAATCCTGACGCTGAAGGGGTGTCGAAAGAATTCTTGCGAGCGTCGTCTTCGTGGACGTCCAATCAGCACCATGACCTTTCCCACCAACGCAGCGTCGTGGAGTGATAGATCACTGGACTCTTGTCGTAGCATCTCTCCTGAGGGTTGGAAGCCGTAGAATTTTTTCGATAACATCAAATGAACTTTGTAACGATACATTACGTCTATAAGTGCTTGCTAGACCGCAATAAATTTTTAAAAATAATAAAGATGCGTATTAAAAAATATTACGTTTGAGTTGTATTGTAAGCCATTTAAAGTTTTAGCTTTTCTGGATTAACTAGCTTGCAAAAAACTGTGTTTGAGGATGACGCAGTGCAGCGGTACGGACTGAGTCAGGGTTATGTTCAACACGATGAGTAGAACTTACGAGAAGTCCAACCTGGTCTCATTTGGCACGGATACCTGCGCTTTGCTAGAAAACATAACCTGTGTGCCTTTGCCTTTTATGAACAACATTCCTTCAAACATCTCACGCAGACGTCATTCTCGTTTCTATCCAATCATAACTCTCTGGGTCAGCGAAGTTACATTTAAAATATCGACAACTTTTGCTTCGTAACTTGCATTTGAATGGAAAAAACGAGCAGAAAATACTAATTGTCATTTAGGTCATTTAGAATAAAGTACAAATGACTTCATAAATGGTCGTCCAATCCTAAGATTTGCTGAATGCAATCCTCCACCCTTCAATATCTAATGTTACTTCCCCAACCTCCTGGTATCTCCTCCTATGTACTTCCCTCTTCATTTGGTCCATGAACTTATTCCTGAGTCTTCCTCTGGGGACTTTACAATCTATTTTACCCTCAATTATGACGAATGACTTACCATGATAAAAATGTGATGAAAAATGGATGATTTTCAAAATCAATTTAATTTGTTAGTCTTTCACAAACATTATTTATAGGTGAAATACATGAACTGTCCAGGGCCTACTGATCTTACGCTATTAGTCTTGAATTGGTAATTGCAGTAATCTCTTCGAAAACTCAAACGCTAAGATAGACCGCTTCCTTCATTTTATTTCCATTAACTTTCCCGGTATAATTTACTTCTAACATGGCTTATTCGGAAAGACATTTGTGTGTTCTGCCTAATAATATTTATTTATTCGTACCCATTTTTAGCTTTAAATCCCATGTAATTTTAAGTTATACATGAAAAAAATGTAGGCTCGTAGGATTCTGATGGTGTAGTTAGACAAAGGAAGCGCTCTTTCATACGTCAATAAAATCTGAAAAATATCGCACCAACTTTACCTTAAGATAGGAGTTTCTTAAGTATTGGTA